>JAJTTP010000021.1:0-708694 GCA_023313575.1 Eutypella sp. D-1
TAAAAATTTTGGCCCGAAGAAGATATAATATCGGATATTGTTTAAAGTTAATAATATTATTAAATAAAAGCTTATAACGTGTAACGGCTGGTTTATTCCTAATTATTAATCCAGTTAAAGGGTTTATATTAACAAAAATGCTAAGGGTTTTAAGTAATAAGTAATTACGTTTGGTAATAATAAAAAAAAAAGTGTTTTAAGTAATTAAGTTATATTATAAGCTGGTAAGCTTAAAAATTATTTAAAAAAAAGGTAATAAACGTAGTTATATATTATTTATATCCTTTATCCCTGATATTAAAATATATAGTTATTATTAAATCGTTAAGATCGTATTTAAATATAGCGATTTAATATCGTTAAGATCGTTACCGATTTAACCGATCCTTTTTGGCCGTGTGGCGTATGTGGCTTATTTTAATGTGGCTGTTTTTTTCTCCAGAATTTAAGTTAGGGATTTTTTTTTATTATGTTTAGCCCTATTAGGCCTAATGGCCCGACCGGTTATAACAAAATACGTTATATTAACTCCGGTTATAACAAATATATAATAAATAATAAGAAAAATTTAAATTAAAAACTTTATATTTAAGCTAATAACGTTTATAATAAAAATAAAAAGTTATATTAATCGGATTAAATAATAAAACCGCCGTAAAAAGAATTGCGTTAAAAAGTTTTACGTTAAAATAAAAGTTTTACGCGTTAAAAATCCGATTTATTAATACGATTAAATATAATAAAAGATAAAATAAAATAAAAAAAAATAAAATATTTATAATAATAAAAACGGGAAAATTGGTTTTAAAGATAAAAACCTTAAAAAAGGAGAAATCGTGTTATAACCTGGTTAAGTTATAAAAGGTTAAAATAAAGCTAATAATAAATTACGATTTTATTTAAAAAAACGAAGCTTTTAAAAAAACCTAACTATAATAAATTAATTACGTTTAAATCACGTAATAAAAAAAATAACCAGGATAGCTAATTATTTTAATGATTTAAAATAATTAAAATAACCAGCTATTTTAACGATTTAATAATAACTATATATTTTAATGTTAAAAATAAAAGATATAAATAATATATAATTATATTTGTTACCTTTTTTTTTAAATAGCTTTTAAGCTTATTAACTTATAATATAATTTAATTACTTAAAGCACTTTTTTTATTATTATTATTAAACGTGATTATTTATTACTTAAAACCTTTAATATTCTTATTAATATAAACCCTTTAACTGGATTAATAGTTAGGAATAAACCAGCCGTTATAATTTTTAATACGTTAATAAATAATTTTTTAATTAAAATCGGATATATTTATTATAACGATTATAATAATTTTATTATTATAAATTAATAATATAAAATTAAAAAGCTTATTTAAAAAAGATAATATAATAATTAAAGCCGTTACCCGGTTATTATTAATTTATATCGGGATAAATATTATTAATATTATATTATTAATACCGTTTATAACCGTTATATTATTAAATAAAATAAAATAAATAAATAAATAAATTTTTTCCTTTTTATAATAATAATTAAAGTTTAAATCTTAAAATATATTAATATTTATTATATGTAATATAATTACTCGGTATTATTAAAAAGGATTAATAAGCACATAAGCTTATTATATATGCATTTAAGCAAACTTATTGCCATTGATTCCTAAGGGGAAAATAGGGGCAAGGGAGCAAATGCATCGACACTAAGGGCTGGTATGGTTATATTAACCGAAATAGCACTAATAATCGACTTTATGTAAGAACAAGAAGAGACAACACAGCAAAAAAGACAAGAACCGCAAACAACAAAACATCTAGGTTATCCTTCCAGCCATCCCATCCATCCACCTAGCCAGCCAGCCAGCCAGCCAGCCTGCGGGAGTTCTCTCGTTCCCCCCCAAAAAGAATTGGCGGTGCCAAAACAACAAGAATAACAGTGCCCAGCCCCCGATCGTTCGTCATGGTCGTTATCGTTCGTGGCAATGCAATCAAAAAAATAAAGAAATAACTCAAAAAACAAGACCTTTCTCGTGTGACTTGGGGGTCTTTACCTCCACGCGCCCCACACGCCTCTTCGCCCAAACTCCCACACATTGACTTCCTACCCATGCGCTTGATATATCGGGAGGGGGCGGTAAGAGGCACCCTCCTTTGGGGAAAAAAGCAACGCTGTGTCGCCGTCGGCGCGAGCAGCATCCATCCCCCCTCCCCCCCAACCCCCCCAACCCCGCTCTACACACACACTTTTTACATATCGATGTTGCGCTGGGTATCTTCCTTCATCTCGTCGCTACCGAGCTCCTTCTCGAGCTCGTCGGCCACGAAGCCCTCGTAATCCTCGAGGTTCTTCTGGATGTGCACCTTGAACTTGATCGTGTCGTTCAGCATCTTCTCGATCTCCGTGTGCAACTCCTCGCGCAGCGCGTTCGCCCGGAGTGTCAGCTGCTCGTATCTGTGGAACGTTAGTAAACGTTTTTTAGCAATAGAAGGAATAAGACGAAGAATAGAAAGAGAAGAAAGAAGAAAGGAAAAAGAACGCACTCGATGTTCGTGTTCATCTCCCTCTGTTCCATTAACTGCACGGATTCCGTGAGCTGCGCCCGCATCTTGGCCAACTCCTTCTCCATCTTCTCGATCTGCGCGTCGGAGGCCAATTTCTGCGTAGTGGTGACCTAAGTTGCGAATGCCGGTTAGTATCGATGTTCATCGAGTAAGCAAGTGAGTGAGAGCGCGCGTTTGTATACACGTGTAGTTTGGCGGAGAACCAAAGGAAGGACTCACCTCCTTCGTTTTCTCGTACTCCTCCTCCGCAGCCCTGACCCTGTGCTCGAGGGCCTCCACCTCGTTCCTCTTGTCCTCGATGGCCTCCTTTATTCCGTCCAGGAGGTCATGATCCTTCATCATGGCCTCCATCGCCTCCGTGCGCCGGTCGTAGATCTCCTTCCTGAGCGCCGCGAAGTTGCTCTTAATCTTGCCTCGCAGGTCCAGGTTCAAGATGTGCGCCGGCTGGTACCCCGTCGTCGGGTCGGCCAACAGGCGCTCGCTCTCCGTTACGTTCGAGTACGACCCCTTCATCATAGACCCCGTGAAGTTGGACTCGTTCACGGTAACCGCCAGCTCGTACTCGACGCCCTTGGCGTTGACCGCTGTGGACGGGATCAGCCCGATCTGATAGGCCAACGTGTTGTACTTGTCGACTAGCCTCTCAAGCTCGTCGAGCTTGCGGCTGGCCTCCAGCTCCTTCTCTGCGACGCGCTTCTTGCCCTCCTCGAGTCGCTGGGTGGCGGTCTCGATGCCCTTTTGCAGTCTTTCGCGCTCCGAGGTCATGCGGTCAATATCCTGCATGCTGATCCCTTGGTCGTCGACCTGCTTTTGCAGCCCGCGCCGTTCCTCGTCCGCCTCCTTGATCTCCTCCAACAGCTTATCCATTTCTTCCTGTAATACCTGGATGCGGTTCTCGTACTTCTCGGACCTCTGCATGGCAAGCTCGTTGTACTCCTCAAACTTCACCTTATCCTCCTCCATAATTTTGAAGTGGTTGTCTAAGACGCGCGGGTCGGGTGTTGTCTCTTCGAGATCTTCAATTTCCTTCTGTAGACGGGCATTCTCGGCTTCCAGCATCTGAAGCTCCGACTGATACTTGGAGTTGTTGCGCTCGAAAGCCTCGGACATGACTTGTATGTGCGGGGCAACAACCCTCTCGGCGTCCTCGTCATTAGCGTCGGCGTCCATGTTCAGCCAGTCTCGGTATGCTGAGCTCAGGAAGTCAAAGATAATATGGTCGGCGCTCACGTCGATCCCGCTCTCCATACAGGCTTCATCGTAGCGGTGGCAGGCGTAACCCTCGAGCATCTGTGCTAGCTGCATCATCCAATGTAATAATCCCAGGAAAGTACTCCAATTCTGGCCACCGACTGCTGCGATCTGGGACTTGGTGATACTTTTCTCGTAAGGATACCGCAACTGCTTCAGAATCGGGGGCACTTCCTGGTCGATGTTCTTCAGGAAGCGGTAGCTGGGGTCGATGCGGTGGTAGATCCATTGAAACATGTAGTTGAAATCCTTTTGCGTGGGCGACTTGATGATGTTCGGCGACAGGTTATGTTTCATCTCCATCTCGAAGTTGTTCTGGGCGAGATAGTCGAGCAGTTCCTGACCGATACGGGCCTGCCATGATCGATCCTTCAAGGGCCTGGGGTCTCGCGGCACACCTGCGGCCTGCGGCGCCTGCTGGAAGAAGCTCTGGTGACTCATAGGACCATTCGTCGACGGGCGGGCGGCTCGGTAGACACTACTCCTCCGATCGGTCTCGGAAGCCCGCTTCAGGCTCGAGGAGGGGGCTTGAAAGGAAGATCGCTTAACGGAGGCGCCTAATTCGGCGAGGTTGCCGCCTGAGGAGGATCGTGAAAACATAGGCTGGCTCGGACGGCCGCCGAGGGCCAGGGATTGCCTAGATCCCGACACGGACCGCACATGGCTGTTGGTTAAGGTCGAGCCGCCGGCTCCGCTAGTCGAATTAGATCTTTTCATAGCCGAGGCGGGCTGAGGGATGGCAGAGTTGAGGTTGATACCTCCAAGGGTCTACTGAATATAAAATGTTTCTTTTGGTTAGAACATGGCAGAGCATGGTAGAACATGACGGATGGGCGTCGGCGCATTTGGGGAGAGGGGAGATCATTTGGGGGAGGGGGGGAAATCATAGTACCTACCTCCCTAGGTCTGCGCACGCTCCAAAGTCCCGTTTCCTGGGACATAATGCCAGAGAACAGATAAAAAGGGGTTGTTGTGTTGTTGTGTTACTGTGTATTCTTCTTATCTCGCAGTGTATCTCGTAGTAGCCGAAGTCGGGTTGATCCGATTTGTGATGTTTTCCCAATGAAAATAAAATGTTGTACACCTCTTGGGTTGATTTTGGGGGGTAAATCAATGTTCCTCTAACGTTCCAACAGAGGTTACCGCAAAAGTTACCTAGTGTAGGCCCGCGCGGGCGTCGCAAAGTTGTTAATTTGATCCCGGAAGTAAACAAACCCGGCGAGGGCTTTTGATTGGATTATATGGTTACATCAACAGAGAAGTGGGTAAATATGGGGCGTCGAAGCCGGGTCCATGCAGTCTTACCCAGATAGGTAGAGTCTAGGCAGCATGACCCACCTGCATTGATTTTGGGCGTTAACCCTATCAGCATCCATTCTTGCCATTTGAGCATCATGGTGGGCCTGGTATTACATGTACCTAGTGTATTTACTTGTGTACATGTATCTAGGTACATACTTATGAGCATCAATTAAACACTTGGAGGCTGAATTCCACGTTGAACGGTAAACCTAACTTCAACTTCTCCGTAATGTTCAAGTAGTCTAGAAAATATCACTGTCGTCCAATCATGGGAACGCTGCTCACTACGTACCGGTCACAATGGGGAAGAAAATCATGATGTTTGCTGGTGCTCCGGAGTACCATGCACTCGACTGGAAAGACGACGAGCTTCTAGATCATTTCCTGGCTCCACTGGCGACATTCGTGGATCAAGTAGAGGATCCGTTACCAGTGCCGACTGCAACAGACCCGGGTTTTACTACCGACAACGCAGTATGGAGATCTATCCCTCTCCAAAATATGCCCCTTCATACAGGATTCTCCCAACGTCACGAACTGTGGGACGGGTACTACGGTGAACCGGAATTCTTTGGGAGTGCATCACTCTTGATCCAGGCGAGCAATGACGTCTCTTCTGCATCTCCCACGAGCACGTCTCTGCCTAGCCAAAGCATTTTGGAGCAATTCTATGACCATTCACTTGCCATCCACGACGACATCGCATCGTCCCAACTACCCGCTGGGAGCTTCAGCACGGTCCTTTCGTCCTTCAACACCACGGAAGGCGTTACCATAGACGATTCAAGAGTGCTATCGCCTGACCCCTCAAGTCGCCAGGCTTGTGCGCCTGAGGTTGCCCACCTGAGCGACTTGGAGGATATCCCGAATGCCGCTTACCTCCAATCAATATCACCACAGACAATGACGGTGAATTTGATTGTTGGCATCATCTCCATTGCAGAGCCCCGGACTATCAGAACTAGGTGGGGCTCGACGAAGTCACTTGTCGAGCTTCTCGTCGGAGATGAGACGAAGTCCGGCTTCACCATAACTTTCTGGCTTCCAGGCCCGGACGAGTCTGGAGCCGGATCTAGGGTAGACGCTATCAGGCAACTTAGACGACAGGACATCGTACTGCTCCGGAACGTGGCTCTGGGTGCATTCATGCAGAAGGTACACGGTCACAGCTTGAGAAAGGGGCTCACGAAGGTCGATCTTCTCCACCGTCGAAAGCTCACTAGGGACGATGTAGGCGGTCCATACACCGTAAGGCAGCTTTCCTCGAAGAAACACGCCCACCCTCAATTCATGAAGACCAGGCGTGTTTGGCAATGGGCCGTAGACTTCGTAGGTAGTGGGGGGAACAGCCTCGGGAAACGTAAGATGAAGACTAGGAGCATGAAGGACTGGGACGTTCCACCCCCCGATACACAATGAGGCGTAGCAAGATTGTGCTCACTTACTAGGAAGGATCCCACCAAAGCGCCTGTTGCATATCAAAGTGCCTCAGTCTTTTGTCGTATTCAAATTGAGCTCAATCCAAGTCTTTGGCATAGAACAAAGCCGTGTTCGACTGCATATCAACATACGGACGGCATGATGCATGGCCCATTTGACCAAACACAATCGCTATTGTTCGCATTGACATCAATAGGTCAAAGGAATATTAAGAAAGAACCAAGTAGACTGTATAACAGGATAAAGGCCATTGTGCCAACAACCCGTTTGGAAGTGCAGGTCTGCTCATAGCTATTCATAGCTATATCGTTTAATTCCTCTATATAAACATGTCTCGCTCTTCGGTACATGTAGCTTTTCCTGACATCTTCAGCGACAACCACATCTTACAGCAATCACATCTTCACAGGACTTGTAACCCTCGGGATTCTGACTTATATACTCAAGGCTCTTTTTACGGTATACGGTAAAGACAATGGACGCATACAAAGTTCTAGGAGTCAGCCCAGGGGCCGACCGGTCGGCGATCCGGAAAGCCTACCATAAGCTTTGTCTCACGCACCATCCCGACAAGGCGGGTGATTCTCCGGAAGTCCACGAGCGCTTCGTCCGAATCCAAGAGGCGTACAATAAACTGACTGAAGATAAGGCTGCAGGTACAAGCGAGAACGAGAAGAGAGCGGGCCACCGAGCGCGTCCCGACAGGGAGACGAAGCCGGCACGCACGCACAGGCCGAGGCGAGAATCCCCGTCCCCCGAACGCCGGCGCCCGCACCACCGCCGGCCAGCGAGCCGCCCCAAGCCGTCCTTTGCGGAGATGTGCGACTTCAAGTGGGCCGCGGAGGACATGGCGATGGGGATTGCGGAGGACCTCGAGACGCGCAAGAAGTCTTTCGTGTCACTTTACAGGCGGTATGAGCGGTTCGCTCCCGGCCCGTCGGTCCAGAGCGTGCAGATGGACTTCGACGTCATCGAAGACGAGCTCGAGGACAACATCAAGGAGGCAGACAGACTCGCAAGGCGCATCGAGGTCATCGACGTGGTCGAGTGGTGGAACGGTAGCTGCTGCGCCGCCGACATCAGCGAAGCGCTCGATGAGCTCAGGTCCCACGCCGGCGACTGTCGCCGCAAGCTTGACGTGCTCGAGAACACCATCCGCTCAGCCGAGCTCGCGGCGGTCAAGGCCAAGGAATGGGACAAGACCTTCCGGGAACAGGTCTCCCGGTGGTAAGTATTAGGTAAAGTATATATACCCCGGGTGATTGTGTGGATATGGTTTGCTGAAGACAATTCGTGTCTGTAAGGACTTGTTTATATATAAATTACGCTGGCTCCATGCCTTGTTTATCAATTTATTATCAATACTAGTAGACTCCTAACCCCTTCTCATGGTAACCCAGCAGCGATCATTCCTTCACAATGGTGACGCTTATGTGAAAACCTTTGAGTAAATCAACCTTCATTCAAGCGATTCAATTTTACATGACTGGGTGTTATAAAGCATTCGGGAGCCTATAACTTTCTCATTTCGTGTCTTAGAGCTCAATTAGACCCTAAGCAATCCCCTGGCGCATCCCGGCTCGCTGGTCTCAGGCAGTTCTCTACTCATCGATACCTTTCTCCTTAAGCGCAGCGTCAATCCTCTTAGCGAGTTGATCTCGACACTCGACACACAGTCGGTCATAGTATTGTCCGATCAACCAAAGGTCAAAGCTGTATGTACCTTTCAAGATACCATGCCCTAATCAGACATGTACGCTCTAACTCGTCGAGTCAAAGACGGTATAACAGCTTGGATCGGCAGCTGCAGGGGCCGGCACCGAGTTGGTGGGAATTTTCCGCGCATGAAGACCGTGGAAATCGGTCATGGCATAGACCCTGAACATCTGTATGCGGGCGGCGTGCACTTCGAGGCGAACCAATACGTCCCAAACTACGAATGGCCAGATCTATACTGAAGGTGCCTCTGCTTCCACGAACATCACGAAATCGGCGGTGATAACAATTTGTGCATGACTGATGACACCGACAATCATGTGAACTGGAACAGCCGTACCGATTTCACATAGGAACACATCACAATCACTCAGGGCCGCACCATTGTTATCGGAGTATAAATATATTTTCATCTTTTACCTACGGTCATCGCAGCTTACCGCCTCAACCGCACTTGCAATCCAGGCACGGACATGCTCGTGATCGATTAGTCTTTGGTTTCGATCTCCGGCGCTTTGGGAGCTTCCCCGTCCTTTTCCAATATGCGGACTCGGGGACGTCATCTTCCCAGTCATTTTCATGACGAACTTGGACCGAGTCATCGGGGACATACTTAAGAGCATCTGGGTTGTCGGCGGCGGCCTTTCTGACTGCTCTAGGAGTCCTCGCCCCCGCGAATTTGTTAGCGATGGCGCGAACGCAATCCTCGCGCAGTTGGTTAACACGGAGTTTGCTCGCGACCTCCGCAATCTGGTGAAGTGATGAAACGGGATAACCGCGCAGGAATTCTTGGTCCCAGTCCAGCCGCGGCTTCGCGGCTGTGTTCTCGTCCTGGTCCGGGTCGTCATGGTGTATTTCACACCATGAGAGCACAGCTCTTAAAGGCAAAGAATCACATCCATGCACTGGCACGACGTCCGTCTCGGTAAGGTGCGGCATTTCCGCCAAGAGCTCCCTGAGAAGTCCCGATCGCTCCGCTGCGCGCCGGGGTACCTCGATGTGTGTACCGTCAGACGCCTGGATGGTAATATACGTTGGGCTGGTCCCGGCAGCAGCCATCTTCAAAAACCAGGTAAGAGTACTAGGCGGAGTTATTTCTCTGATAGAGTTTTAATTAGGTGCCGATGGGATTGTGTCAGTCATCAAGGAGATGATGTGATGAAAGGGAAGTCTTCTTGGTCCATGATAGCAAGAGCTTGCTGAACTATATGTATCGTTGGAAACAGCTTTTCCAGGAGTTTAAAAACAATTCCTTTGGCTGGAAACCGAAACACATTGTTCAAGGGCACAGAAGGCAGTTCCTGCTAATTTCGCACAGTTCAACTAAGCGTAAGAACTCTTTGTTCGTATTCGACTAGAAATCCCCCCGGGGGAGCCGTGGGGGGCGGGGAAGCCGTTTTACGACGTCACCACGTGGGGGTGTTTCTTTACACCATGCAGAAAGTCGTTGTTTCAATACTTGATACCACGTCCGACGAGCCTCCGCGTTTGAAACAGTCTGGCGTCGGTGGCCTAAGGCCTTCAAATTTGAGGCCTTCAGGAAAGCCACCGAATCTGTGAGCCCCAGCTATCGTAGTAAGCAAGGAGACCAGGACTGATAGTAATCGATAAGTGATCTCTTTCTAGAGATAGATAAGCCATCTAATTTTGCCCAGCGCTTGAAATTCTTCGTACTGAAATTGTCGCTCTTATCCTTCCTACCTTTCAAAGGTTGAGGGGCAGTTCGAATGGATAAAGACCTGATCTTCCGTGCCCCTCTTGCTAATTTCATCTTCGCTTGACCTGTTTGACCTGCACAAGATCCAGTCGCACCTTGTTATATGCATAAATGTCTTTTTTGGAGGCGTGAATCCTGACCGCTCCAGCGAGACATGCCGCCAATCCAAACCCCTAAGGCGATAGGCTGCTTGAATACAGTAGTCTAAGGTTGCAATATTGATATTCGTTTTTTCAGCCCTGCGTGTGGCGTGGTTCACTGCAACCCCAAGTCCTTTGCCATAGGCCAATGCCAACCCCGGAGCTGCTTATCAGTCGCCGAGATGTCAGACGTCCGGTCCCGAATATTCCTCTTTTCAAATTACCATTACTCCGCAGTGACAGCCCCCAATGGGAGGGCACGCCCAACGAGTAGGAGAGCTGAAACCACAGGTGTGGTGGCTGCAACAAGCAAGTTTTCCAATGCTATTATCTCCACGTTCAGACCATGATCATCGCCCTATTTTGGAAAGCTGTCCTGGGTTAGCCCGACGAAGCGCCTGTTACACAGGCCAAGAGCAGGCTTCAATCCTCATAGCCAGAGACTGAAGAGCTCGGTGTCTTGCATCAATCTACCAGTTACCGGCTCAGATGAGTTTCAGCGACTGCGACGGCTGTCACCCCACGTTCTCAATGGGTTGCAACGGGCGCACCAGTCCTATAAATATTACAGCCTGCATCCGCGGTGTAACATACTCCGCATATTGCCCTCTCCTCTGAGGGCTGTATAAGAGCCTTGTCCAGTCCGATGTCAGCATGGCCGCGCCGGTATTAACTTACATCCAATCCCGCCTTAATTCTATGCCTCTGGAGGCATTTTCCTCCCGTCACCTTCACAGACCAAGCTGTTGGCCCTGGATTTGGAATCGAATTTGCGGAAATCATGGCGGCTAATCTTTTCGTCCCGGCCGGAATCTTCATCGGCTTGTCTTTCATATGCGTGCTCTTGCGGTTGTATGCGCGTATATTCCTAGTCCATGGCCGTAGTCTTGCAGGGGATGACTATCTCATAGTAGCTGCCTTTGTAGGTGCCCCCGATTGTGTCGGGTCACCCGATAACTTCATATCCTGATTTTAACTAATGCTTGATACATATTGCAGCTGGCATCGATAGGGCACTTTACGCTTCACATCATATGTAAGCAGAGAGGATGATGATATGAAATTGGCGGGTGTCGTAAGCCTGACTCTGGAATAGCATCTTTGAATGGGGCCTTTCATCCTCATGGCAACGCTCCACCTCCGCCTAACGCGAACCCAGAAGTCGCCGTGAAAGTAGGTTGTTTGCTCTAGTGCCTTTTGGCTGCTGTGCGCCTTATTAATAAACCTATATAGGCAGTCTGGGTCGACATGATGTTCTGGGCGATCACCTCGGCTCTATGCAAGCTATCGATCCTTTGGCAGTACCGTCGATTATTCCAAGTACGCTGGATGCGGCGCGCCTGTAACGGGCTCCTCATCTTGACCACACTGTGGGGCATCTCGATGGTTTTATTAACCGTGTTCGTTTGTGTCCCTGTCTCTGTCGCCTGGAAACTGGACCTCAGCAATGGGCATTGCCTCGATACAAGCATCACTCAGTTTGTGGTATGTTTATTCCCTGTCTTCAGAAGGCTATTTATACTATAATCGCAACGACTTGCTAACATTCCGAGAACAGTATGTGCTCAAACCGGCCTGAGCCGAACCTACCCTTTTATGCGACCAATACTTCGAAACAGTCAATGGAAATGGAAATAAGATGTAATGCTAACAGTGATTAGTGGAACGGGAATCTTGGTCTTCTTAGATGTCATAATCTACGTACTTCCCGTCCGGCTTATATACAAGCTGAAGGTGTCCAGGAACCAGAAGATGGGCTTGCTATTCATTTTTAGCTTTGGATCTCTGTAAGTGCCCCTTATCCAACAGAATTATATGGGGTGCTAATATGGATGCGTTATCTCAGTGCTCTGGTCGCCTCGATTTTGAGAATAATAGCATTATACCAGACGTTCTTGGACAAACGTGAGTTAGCTGATCGAGCAACTAAACTATCTTTGCTTGCAAGTTTTTGGATCGATTATGTAACTGAAGCCAAACCCCAGCAGGCGCACCAGAAGAAATTGCCTTATGGTCGGGAATAGAGATAGACGTTAGCATTATCTGTGCCTGCCTTGTGGTCATGCGGCCACTCCTGGCGAGGTTCTTTCCCAACCGATTCAGGTCTTCGAACGCCGGCTCCAGCTTTCCAGGTGGCTTTCCCAGCGCACCATCGAACTGGAGAGTTCTCAAACCGTACGTACACCATGCAAACACTACTTCCCAATGTACCTGGAGTATGAATCATTCTGTGGTTCTAAGCTCTTTGTCTCCCCTTTTAGTAACTTGCTACGTTAAAGCGGGATTACTGACTTGAGACTTATCCAGACCACAGAAGCCGAACCCTGTAAAGGCTATCTCAGATATAGGGATGGATCGTCTGATTTCTCAAGCTAATGAGGGGGATCGGGCGAAAGTCCCCGGCAGGATCCAGGTGCACCTGGATTTCGACACATCATCCGAGCGCGCGAGCGCACACCGCAGCCGGAGCGAGAGCGAGCTGATACCGCAGGGGAATGGGAGGGGCTGGCACTCCACCGGTGAAGGACGCTGGGGCACTGTGACGGCCGATGCCGAGAGCACTCATGACCATCGACGAGAGTGGGTTTAATTACTATTTACATGCCAGGCGGCATATTCATACGCAAGGGCGCCTATCTGGCTTTGATAGCGGAAGATATCGACAGTACTTGCTATGCTGAAAGTTCGAAAACTCCCTAAGTGATTTGGATGCAAGTACTCGAGTGGTAGATCTCGTGGAACTCTTAGACTTAGGCTGCAGTAGTTCGCCTGGTTATCGGTCAACTTCTTTGGTGTTACCATTGGTGAAATGAAAGCTGTAGAGGTGGGATAATAGTTAAACGATAAACGGGGTGGGTATTTCACATCAGGCC
Organism: Eutypella sp. D-1; assembly: GCA_023313575.1. Taxonomy (NCBI): domain Eukaryota; kingdom Fungi; phylum Ascomycota; class Sordariomycetes; order Xylariales; family Diatrypaceae; genus Eutypella; species Eutypella sp. D-1. Next base: position 13,021 of record JAJTTP010000021.1, read on the forward strand.
CCCCCGCCCCTTAACCCTTCTTCCGCCCCTATAGTGGGTCAGTAGAAAAGGGGACCAGAACGAGTTTAGTAGGCTAACCTATTTCAAACGTTCAAACTACTGGGTGTAGACTTGGGGATCAATCCTACCTGCTCTATGTAGTAGTACTCTATTATTCTATCATTACTAGGCCATGAAAGAAATGGTTGACCGATAAATTCAACTCGTATTAGATGGTAAGATAGTACTAGTCCTGTGCCATGGGACAGTCATCCCGATGACATAAGATGTAACAAGACTGTTCTCACGCCTAATAATTAGGACAACCCGGTTACATTTGGGCTGTGTGCCTTATGCCACCTTATAAAAGGCAAGTGGTCGCAGCCAAGTACGTAAGGCAGAGGGGAGCCAGATACACGAGCTGCGAGTTGCGATCACCTGAGTAAGAAATTACTCATCACGAGTTGGAGGCGATTCGCGTGTTACGTATGGTTTCTGGGTGTGAAATGGATCTTTATTACTAAAAAACGAAAACGAGAATTCTAAATGATGATGGGATATCAAACCAAACGCCTGGGTATTTCATAACTCTAGAAAAAAACAAAGGAAAGTGTAAAGCTACCTTCACATGCCCTATCCTGGCTCTGCGAGTAAAGGTCTTGTAATACTGGTGTAACAAATGGAATAGACACCGAAGAAGGGTGCCCCAACGGGTGTATCGATCTGAGCTGAACAAAGGAAAAAGGTTTCCAGAATCACCCTCCCCTCATCTTACTTGCCGACTCATATCCCGTTCTTCTGCCGGCTCTCATGGTCCCTGTTTTCCTTGTTCGCGAGGGCCTCGGGCATGCGACCGAACTGCCACTCGGGCAGCGTGATGCCCGTCTGATCGTTGATGGTGGACATGAGGGGCGGTAGCATCTGGTAGACGTTTCGAACGGCGGCAGTGGGGTCCTGGGACCCGGCTGCGCCGTCACCGGCGGAGCCCGTGTTCCACACGGAGATCTTGGGCTCGAGGCCGCGGATGGCGTCGGCATTGGCGCGGGCCAATTCGACGTACGTGCCCTTCTCGATCATGAGATACTGGAGCAGGCCCTGAGGGCCGCCGAAGGCACGGCCCATGCGGGCGTAGGCGTCGGCCATGGCGGACAGACCCTCGGCTTGTTTAAGGGTGGCGGCGAGCTCGGCGTCGGCGCCGACACCGTTGGCGTGGGCCTCGGCCTCGGCCTTCTGGCGTGTGTGGTAGGCGGCGGCGTCGGCCTCACGCGTTGCGCGCTCGTACTCGGCACGCGCCTCTGCCTGCGTCTCGTAGGCACGCGCGTCCGCCGCCTGCTGCGTCGCCTCCCGCTCAATAGACGCCTTGACCACGTCCGTCGCACGGAGCCGCTCCAGTTCCGCCGCTGCGCGCTTCATCTCGACTTGCTTCTTCAGGTCCTCATCTTGAGACTCTGTCGCTCGCTGTGCCTGGATCCGCGCGATGTCCACGTCTCGGTTAAGCTTCGCCTTCTCCGTCGCCAGGTTCGCCTCCGCCTTAGCCCGCTCCACGTCACGCTCCGTCTTCTTGACGGCCGTCTCGGCGTTGCTGGGATCCGGATGAGCGAGTGTCATCTGAATAATCATGGGTGGGGAGGCTTACATCTTGGCAATGGCTTGGTCTTGGTGACCCCGCCTTTCGGCCTCACCGACATTACCCTTTAGTTGAGCATCGGCAACATCGATACCTATGATAGTAGCTGTCAGAGAAGTCCGAGAATCTATGGCGCGGGGATGATTCTGTGATGGGCGCGTGCTATGTCGAGGCTGATCGGCGATACTTACGGGCTTGATTCGTGGCACCCTCGTGCGCTTTCTGGGAGAGGGACTGGAAGTAGGTGGAGCCGACGGCGTCCTTAAGCTCCTTCACGTTGGCGTTGTAGATCTTGAGGCCGAACTGGTCGAGCTCCCCTTGGATGTTCTTGAAGATCCTGCGCTTGAACTCCTCGCGCTCGGTGAAGATCTCCTCCATGGTCATGCTGGAGACGAGTACCCGAGTCTCGCCCTCGATAACACCCTTGACGATGTTCTCAAGGTAATGCTGGCCCTTCTTCTCATCGTCGCTCTCGGCAAGGAGCATAGCATACTTTGTCAAAGCATCTCCACCATCCTCGTCCCCCCTGTGGTCGTCACCGCTGACTCGACTAGCGGACCCAAATCTAGAGTCTTTTGCATTTGCTCCTCGCGCATTGACATCCCTAATATTGTGTCAGTAATCAACTATTTGAGAAGCGGCCCAGGAGGCTAAGGGACACTACGTACGGGCCGATAGTGAAGACGACTGGCAAGAGGAACTGTAGTTTCTCCTTGGTCATCGCTACATATCTTTGTCAGTAACTTCACCTTCATAGTTCAGGGCTAGGACGCTGTACCCTGCAAGCTCATGGCATAGTCATGCGGCTGGACTGAGAAGCGGTAGCATCTCTGGAGCGGCCACACCCAGGCGGCCTTGGTAATCCGCACATTCTTAACATTGAGGCCAGTAATGGCCAGATACTCATCGGGAGCCGCGATCCTGTACGACATGGTGAATATGACTAGGTAAGGATGCTTGAGTGGGTGAACAAAGCGTCGATAGCAATGGGTTTAATTGATGGTGGCTGTTGTATACGGCACCGTGAACAAAGTGCTGAAAGTGTATGTTAGTCTCGGCCAGTTAGTATTCAAGTTGGTACTGGTAATACAACTATGAAAGAAAACATTCCAGTTTATACCGATAAAACAACTACGGGAGCTGATGTTATTTATATACCTAAGTACTTTGCAAAATGTTTATATACTTCATGCTTGCGGAAAACCTAGAGCTTAACTGAAGACATGTGATAGTAAGGTTGCGCACAGCCACAATGTTTTGCATTCACCGTTGGAATGCGGCCAAGAGTGAATAGCCAAAGAAGTCGGACACCGCGCTACCCAGCAAGGGTTTGGTCCTTCAGGCACATTCCTGGCTACGCATGTAATAATAGGGTTATTTGAATCGCGTACCTAGATGGGGTCAGGGAACGGGGTGAATGTCATAAGGGAGTGACATAATAATTCGGGCATAGCATGGCGTAGTTGGCTTGTAAGCTTGTGCGCAGAGAGTCACACAACAAGATGGTCATGCCTAGTTGTCTATCATTGTATCAGTCACTCATTGTGTCATTCCCTAGCTTGAAACTGTTCGAGCAGTTGATAAAGCTATATCTAGCAGAATAGCGGCTCTAGTAGCAGCGCCACCTCGGAGCCTTACCCCAAGGCATTTTTCATTCTTTGTTTGTGAGGCGGCTCATCCATGGATCCTTGGTCATAGTTATTTGCCTCGTCGGTAATGGAAACGGTGTGGTGTACAACTATAAGATCGTAAGGCATAGAGTGGTCAATGGTATGACCGAGCAGGAGACATCTGACCTACAAGGGAAGTGACCAATTAGGTAACTTCGAGTAGTCATGAGGTATTCCTAAATGCGGCTGAAGACTTAAGCGACTTCTAAGTCGGTGGTAGGCTGACAGTTCGGGCAGTCCCGATTAATACTACCTACATACCTAGGCACTGTACTATAGTAGGTATGCATTTCCTTATCTAGCTACCGAGCTAGGTATGTAGACTATACTTGTTTTATATGATTTAAGCGAATACAAAAAAAAAATCCCCGGACCTTCTTAGATCCTTTAGACCATTTGCAGGAGTTTCTCTTTCTAAAGGTTTGCTGGGAAGGTGTGGTAAGCTGGCAGACTGGCAAACTGACAGTCTGGTACAGTACCCTGAGTTGGTGGTACTCATATACATAAGTACCTAGGTACGCCAGATGGACCTTTTGGGGGTGGGGACGTTCGATGGTTCGGAACCTAGTGTTTCTAGAAGGTTTCTGTGTCCCTTCAATGCTGCACGTGGTGGACACACTGGCAAAACTGGCACATCCACATCGAATACTTAGAGATCCACTTCCCCTCCCCTTGGCAGCCCAGTAGTCCGGCTATCTCGGCTACCTGTCCGGAGATTGAGACTTTGTGTTAGGAAAAAAAATAATATGTATGGGGGGATGCCAACAAGCCTTGAAGGAGAAGCTAGGGGAAGGCAGGTAGGTAAGCTCTGGCAGCGCTTCCAAGCTGTGATAGCTGAATACTGAACAGGCTGTATATTTACACGCTAAACCAAGTTCGTGCGATATTAGTATGAAGAAATCCCACACCAACTCCACTTTCTCCACCGAAGCAGGGCGCAGTGCTACCTAGAGCTCTACCCCGTGGCGCCTAGGTACCCAACTTCCGGCCTCCCCCTTGCAACCCCACAAGTTCCCTGCAGGCGTTGTACATATATACCTAGGTGCATGATAGATAGTAGTATGCCCTGAGGTCATACACAGGGATGGGTAGAAGGGGTCAAGGGCCTTACGGCTATGAGAACCCGAGCTGAAGCGTCATTTCTTTCTCATTCAGGCATTTCAACGCACTACCGTAGCTTCACTAGGTAAATACCTATGTACGTAGGCACTCATGACCTGCTCGGGGCTTACTAAATTAACCTGGGAGAGATAGCCCTGCCAATGCACAGTTTCTGACTCAACCCCGGCCTTAACCATGAACTATAGACGTGTTACTGTTTTTGCAGGATACAGTAGTATATGCATGAGCAGGTTGGGCAGTGATAACCATATCGTAATGGGTCTAACTTAGAAAGTGGCTCGGTCCGGTTAATATGCCCAGCTTAATTCCTAGCTGCCTACTTCGGTATCATCGCGGGTTATCGGGCAGACTATATCTAACCAAACTTCACTGTAACCACGATAGCCCAACCCCTTTTGCTCTCCACGATGCTTAAGCTGCTCTCCACCCGGAATGCGACCTCCTGCGCCTCGACAGTCATCCGCACTCCACCTTGTCCCCGGTCCCGAGCCGAGGTTACTCCACCGGGTCGGGATCCTGAGCTGTCAATGGCTGCTGCACGCGCGCCCGCGCTTTGCGGACTGCGCTTCCCGCTTCCAATCAACTTGCGCAGGCCCCGCCTCTCCTTCTCTGGCGGAAGTTCCTCCTCCACGATGACTTGCACAGCTGACGGGCCGGCCTCAAACCTTCCCTCCGTCTGAGGCCGTAGATAGTTCGCCAGCCGGTGCGCCATCTCCTCGTCGCGCCACCAGAGGAGCGACTTTTCGTCTGCATCGGCTCTAGCATCGTCAAAGGCTGAGGAGTAAGAGTATGAGAAAGAATAGGAGTCCTCAGTCGGACCCTTCTTCTTCTCGTCGCCATCCAAGCCGTCCAACTCGATCCTAGACACCCGTCCCATCTCGCCGAGCCTGCGCATATCCTCGAGTCCGCTTAACTGGGCCGTGGCGGGCACAGCGCGATCGGGCACGATGGTCAGCGAGGCCAGTGGAGGGGTGTTGGCCCTGTTGCCTAGGTCGATGAGGAACTCGTTGATCTCCGGCGCTATGTGGGCGATCAAAGTGTCGTCGAGCCTCTGCTGCGCGGTGATGGCCTGCAGCCGCGAGTCCCGGATGCGCGACGACAGGGACGCTAGATGGCCATGAAGTTGCTGGGTCACGGAAGATGAAGAGAAACCCTCCGTTGTTGCGCCGGCGGCGCCGTGCTGAATGGACTCGTAGGCTGGTGGCGGATCCTCGCCGCGAAACTTGGAATCCATTTCTGTTCTTTGTCTGCGATATGCGAGAAGAGGGTACGTCATGAATGACTTTGATATGCAAATTAGGATGACGGTGGTGGACGTAGCTGGGTACGTCCGTTGCAGAATGAAAGTTGAGAAACCAACGTAGTAGTCTATCTGGTGCAAAGTAGTTAGAGTGTGCTTAGACAAAGGGCCGTCAATTGTAGGGTATAACGCTGCTCAGCCTTCGCCCGGTTAATATGAGGAGGTCGATTAAAGTTTGGTTTGCACAACGTCCAGACCGTAATTCTATTTGGCGCCAACTTCCAACAACATTCCAGCACAATATGTTAGTTTATCATCTGATCATACAGGGAGATGCCATTCTGAAAAGTGGTACATGACAACTGTCAGCCTCGCATGTGACATCAGTGGGAACTTTGGACCTCCCCGTGGATTTATGAAGAACAAACAATCTTGGAGCCTCGCTGTGGTTACTCTAAAGAGCATCTGATACAAGGATAAGTGAATCCGCCTGTGACTGCACCTTACTCTACCAAGTAGACCTGCAGGTGGGAACTAAAGGGCGGGGGGCTGTGCTTGCATACAGACTGGCTACGTGCTGGCTACGTAGTAAGCCGTTATAAGTTTAACCTTAACCGGATCCACGCCAAGGTGAATAGATCTCAGCCCCCAACACCGAATTCATAGATATCGTACAATCAATCAATCACATGCCCCATGCTGCACCAACTCTATCTTACTATATCGTCTCCACCCTTGACTATCCTTCGGACATAGCCATAGCACTCGCCACCGATCTATACGAGTGCTATGGCTGTGTCCTGTCAGCACGCTTTCCACATCACCCTTCCAGATTTGCAGCTTTTCAACACGATGAGGGAATTAACCTTCCTGCCCCAAAGTATGAGTGCGACGACTTCAGATATTACTCATTATAATTATACATATCGTGCACCGCCCCTATATCATAACTCCGGTTATCTTGATCGGCCATTCCAACCAGCTCGTATACTCCTCGGGGAGCAGGCCCCGGACCCTGGTCAGGAGGTGTTCCTTCCATCCGTCTAAGAACCAGAGGAAGTCCATCGTCTGGAAGAGCACGGCGTAGTAGGCTAGCATGACGAGCGCCCGCGGGTCTCTTGCACGCAGGCGCGCCGAGAACGGTTGCCCCATCCGATAGATCCACCCAAAGACGTGCTGGTAGTCTTGCAGGCCGTCGTAGTTCCCATCGCTGTCACCGTAGGTCGCTCTGTAGATGGCTATCAGTCCCTCGAGGGAGCGTAGGCAGACCCCCTCTTTGTCACGGCCGTTGTTTTCCTCGTCACTATTGCCAATGTCGATGTCCTCGTCGTGGGTAGCGACGAACTCACGCAGCTCAGACAAGGGCTGCTCCCAATCCAGACGAGCGAAGCACTCCCTCGTGCACCTCGGTCCCATTTCCTGGACGGCCTCCTCCTTCTTGTATCTCTCGTGAGTCGTGGGGTGGAAAGGGTCCATCAGACCTGAGAAGACGACGTCGGTACTGAACATCTCGAGGATGAGTCGCAGGCCGTGGATCAGCGGGAACCAGCCAGCGTGTTCGGGGCTACCGCTGCTGCTGCCGCCGGGGCCGTCGCGGTCGAGATTGCACACGAGCAAGTCGCCTGGCCCCGAGGGACCTGCCGCAAATGTGCAGTAACAGACCAGCGTCGCCGAGATGTACGCCGCCCCACAATTAGCGTCATCCAGATGAGCCAATGCCGCCGTGAACTGCCTCAGGCCCTCAGCCGCGTGCCGCTCCGCCAACTCCCTCAGCCCCGCCCGTCGCCCTTCGTCCTTTTCCCCCGCAGCTACCCCGTGCGCCAGGTGGTACCCCGCGACGGCGTACGCGAGGTGCATGACGAAGGGGTGGGCCAGCCCGATCCGCGGCAGGTTGTGTGTCCAGAACCGCGTCATTGGGTGCTCGGGCTCCCGGCTCCCGGAGAGGGTGTACGACGTGAACTGCACGAAGTGCAGCAGGAGTTCCGCGTCCTCGACGTTGAGCCGGGGGTGATGCGGGGGCTCTTCGACTGCTGATGAAACCCCGATCGTAAAAGTCGATGCGGGCGACGCCCCATCGGTCCCCAGGGAGTTTGTGGTCCAGTTGTTTCGTGGGCGACCGCGGCCGCGAACTTCGGACAAGCATTGCTCGGACCGAATGGGGGCGGATGCCGGTGGGGGCTCACTCCTGATGGGCACCCCGGAGGCGAAGCTACACTGGACGCCGAACTGGATACATCTTTCGCATTCGGGTTTCTCCTCGCCGCACTGCGAGTGGTATAAGTTTCATCGTTGTGGCCAACTTGAACAGGTAGTTATCGGAGTCCATGACTGACAAGTACAGCGAGGGTAGATGGGTGCGTGGGAGGGGTACCTTTATCTTACGTCTTTTGCAGTTGGCGCATCCGTGTCTAGATTTCCTGTGCGGTCTTCTCGTTCCCATTGCGAAAAATATCCCCGAAAACGTATACTAGAATGCGAAAAAAGAAAAGGAGAGAAAAGGATCCGAAGACTAAAAAGCCGTTTTCAGTCCGGCTGTTCTGTTCCGGGGAAACCTATGCACGGCACGGTGCCTTGTTAGTGGAAGGCTCCACTGTTACCGGCCCAGGACTATCTAATGCACACGAGTCAAGCTCCTCTCACAGTATGTCGAGACTTTCTTGGGGGGTTTTTTTCCGCTCTTTTTTTCTCCCCATTTTTAGTGCGACCGACCTTTAGGGATCAGAGTCGGTTCTTAAACGACGGGCGTAAGTAAGTAGTATTTAGTAGTAGTCATGGGAAAATAAGGGGTAGGGGGATGCCCGAACGGAAGACGCGCGCAAACTCTTCTGCCCTCGTAACGGCGCAACCTTGGCGAAACGGAGGCGGGAACCTATTTTGTGGTCCTACTGGCCAACTACCGATCGCAAGTTCGCGGAATGATTGGCCAGGGACATTTTCGCTTTCCGATGCGAAAAATACCCACTTAGTTCCCGGCCCCTGGCCCCTTGGAAAACCGGTGCCTGGTCGTGGTTATAGACTCACTCGACGTCCCAGATCAACGTGCCGATTTTCTAAGAGTGAGCCGCAAATCTAAGCTGTCATGTTCATCTATATAAACCTTTGCGCCTTGCGTAGAACATCCGCAGCCATGATTAACTTGGAACGTTGTATTTCTCCGTCCCAGCAGTGTCGGAACTCCTCGAAGGAAGTTCCCCGTATTTACCCCTAATTTCTGGTATTGATTTTGGCCATACTTAGCCATCCAAACTGTTTATTTTCATAATCACTACTTAGCCATGGCGGACGGCCCTCCTTTTGGCCCTATTGTGAATGGGACACAGATTGTTGTCTTCTACGAGTACCGGCCAAGCAAGCCCGCAGGCTACGCCTTCATGGCCCTGTTCGCGATCGTCACTCTCGTGCATATCGGCTACTTGTTCAAACTCCGAGCATGGTCTTTCATCCCCTTCATACTCGGCGGAGTCGGTAAGTCCTCTTTGATTGCCATTACCGCTAACACCTTTCCCTTGGTATACGACTAACACGCCGCTGAAGCCGAGGTCTTCGGGTACTACGGCCGCGCGCTGTCCTCCGACACCCCCGATAAGGCCGGGCCCTGGATCCAGCAAAACCTCCTCATCCTCGCTGCACCGCCCTTCATCGCCGCGACGGTGTACATGACGCTAGGGCGGATCGCGACGGCGATCGGGGCGCGGCGCAGCCTCGTCGTCAGCCCACGGCTCCTCACACCCCTGTACATCCTGATCGACATCGGCTGCGTCGCGACTCAGCTGATCGGCTCGACGCTCCCCGCGTCCGGGGACCCGGACGCCATCGAGATGAGCCGGACGATCATCCTCGGGGGTCTGATCGCGCAGATCGCGGCGCTGGCGGTCTTCCTCCTCATCGCGTGGCACGCGGAGCGCCGGACTGGCCGCGACCCGCCGCGGATCCTGAGAATCAGCCCCACCGTCAACTGGAAGAACCACTTCCGCGCCATATACCTGATCGTGGTCCTGATCGTGGTCCGTAGCGTCGTCCGCGCTATCGAGTTTCTGCAGGGAGACGGCGGGTACGTCATCTCGCACGAGGCGTTCATCTACGCCCTCGACGCCGCGCCCATGTGGATCGTGATGGTGATCTACGCCGTCCTTCACCCAGGGAGGCTCATCCGCCACGGCCGCATGATGATCGATAAGGAAGGGGAGGTCATGCTTCAGACATACAACTAGACGAATAGGGCTTGCGACAACATGCCTAGTAATTTGAACCTACTTCACTAAGAGGTATAGCCCTTCAATACATTTGTGGCGATAGAACTTCGCCATGCGCATGCTAAATTCAAGCCGGGACGAAGTATACTTGGGCCCCATTAGGCCTGTTTCCCCTGGCCCGACTGCTGCGACTGTTCACCCTTCTCCTTGGAAGCCTGCGCCACCTTCGCAGCTCTCTCCTTCGCCATGCGTATTCTATAGCACATTAGTATCTACTACTTATGTATGTACTGAAAGGACAAAGGAAAGGAAATGCCCACTCTTTCTCCCTGATATACTGGTTCTCTAGCGCCTTCTCGCGCTGGGCGAGTGGGTTGGGATCCATCTTCGCTCGCTAGGATGTATGTGTATGTGTATTTATGTACTTTGGGGACTTATTGTTTGTCTCCTGGGATGCATGTGCAATTTGATCTTCTGTGCTTGATTTGTTGACGTTGTGGTCGTTCTTGGTTCAAATGCCAGGAAGGCTTGAGTCTTGGAATTGACCGGGTGGTTAGATAATGATGTCACTGTATTGCTTAACTACATATTGATTTGCTAATGCGATACATGCATATTAGATCTAACTCAATCTAGTCTGTAAATAGGGGTAGAGAGTAATTCACAACGTTATTCCACACGGTATGTTGTTATTGGACAAAGGTCTAAATACGTTATATAAAGCTATCTCGAACTATTCGGCTTGGTGAATATCAAAAATTGGCACTATCATGACATATCAAATGCCAACGGTAGATGAGGCGCCTTATATACACACGTCAAAATTACAGTCCATCAACATTACTCCCTCCAAAAGCTTCTGCTCGCCTCAAGGAGCCGTTGTAAGTCTTTCTCGATCTCCTCCGGGGTCCTGGGGTCCACGAAGGAGTTCAGGGCCGACTCGGGCATTTCGTATTCCTCGTCGTCGCTGCTGTCGTCGGAGACGGATTCGTCGTCGTCATCTGATGATGACGATGATGTCTGGCCCCTCTCCTCCTCCTCATCGTCGGCGACGTTACGCACGGTCAGCTTACCACCAGAGGACCTAGAGTTCTCGTAGGTGGAGAGCTGGAGCGGCATCATGTTCCGATCTTCCTTGAGAAGCCTACCCAGAGCGACCGGGCTCATGCCTTTGGCGTTTTTGTTACCGCGGGCACGGAACGCGCGAGACTCCTCCTCAGTCGCCGGTCTCCACCATGGCTCCTTCTCTTTAGGCTTGGTCGTAGAGGGATCAGGGGCCGGAAGGCTGTCGGGGAAGAAGGTCGACTGACCGAGGGGGCTCTTGGGGCTGGTCGGGCTGGTCAGCTCGTCCGCCTCGACCTCCTGCGCGATGTCTAGCGCCTCGTTCATGACTAGGTCGTCATCAGGGCTCGTTGTAGAATGCTCAACGATCGGCGGCGACACCTCTGGCTCCTCAGCGACTGTCTGCAGTCTCCACCAGGAATTGCCATTACTGCCGGCGGCCGCTACCCGTGCGGCGATCTCGACGCGCTCATGGTGGCATTGCGAGGGATAATCGCAGTCGCGCCAGCAGTCGTGGGTGGCGTTGAAAAAGGCCCGTTCACGGGCCTCCTGTGTCGGTGTCGGCGCCCCGGCGCCAAGGACCTTGCGGCGCCAGTTACCCCACTCCTCCCAACCTTTATAATCGAACTCGGCGGCACAGTACGAGCCGCCGCTGCCAGGTCCATTTCGGCGGCGTCTCCGTCGCCTCCCAATCGTCGGGCGCTGCGTCGAAGTACAATACTCATGAGTGCAATTAAGACATCTGCGCGTTGTGGCCAAGCGCCAGATGCTCAAACAACTGTGACATTGCCAAATGAAGGGCCGGGGTCGCGGGGGCGGAGGTGGGGGCGTGGGCAGGCACTCCGGAGACGCCGGGAGAATGCTGCGCATGTGTAGGCGCGCGGGGGGAGTCATTGCATGAGGGGTGCTTGTCTTTGACGACGATGATGACGGGGGCGTCCCGGCTGAAGGGGGCGAGGGGACGGGAGATGTAGAGGACTTGGTGCCGGTGGGAGCGGTGGGGAATTTGAGGGAGAGTTTTGGCAGCGTAGCGCGGACACCCATGGTGATTGTCTCTCGTTTGCTTATGAAACGGGCGAAATGGGCTTAAGCTGTGTGCGTATGTGAAGGCAAATGGCAAGTTTGTTTGGCCAGTCCAAAATCAGCTTTGCAATGTGATCAAAGGTTACTTGAAGGAATCAATGCCTTCTCTCTCTTTGATAAAGAATCCAATGAGCGAAAAAGGAGTGGGCGTATGCTGTTCCTCTAGGACCTGCCAGGGGATGATGAATTTGGTGTATGAGGCGTAGGGGTAGCCTTAAAATGAGCGTGTATGAACTCGAGCAAACAATGTGGAAGTGAATAATAAGTGAGTAAAGAGAAGTTGGAAAGCTCGATAGATCAGGACTAAGGTTTGCAACGGCAGGGAGATGTGATAGAGAGCCTGGTTAGAGTTCGGGTGGGTGTTCCTGTTCATATAGAAATTGGAAATCACTTTGTCCCTAGTGACCAAGAGCATGGGATAAAGAGACTTTATATATTTACTCATGTCTAGACGTCATAACCAGTCAGTATAAAGGAGGTGTTTTCGCATTGAATGCCGGCAAGAAGGAGTGCTCTGGATGTCATCGTGCTGATACCCTCGTGGCCTTTGCTACTGCTCTCTTGGATCTCGAGCACCGAGACTACAAAGAGGTATCGAGGCGAAATGAAAGGAATATAATTTAAAGATCAAGCCTGGTGATGCGTTCCAACAAAGGATTGCGAGCTAGAATTTCTGGAATACTGAAAGAACTATACTCATATCTTGTACGAGCATACGGGCAAACCATAACCGTACCACTGGGTTGACCAACTTAACCCCAATCATTTTTTAACAGCGGTCTCCAGCCTACGACTGTCGTCGAGAGCTCTCATAAAATGGCATTATGCGTTATGCCACTTCAGCTGTAGTCAGCTTCATGAATGCATGAAGATCCATTGGGTATCCTTCCTATAGGCAGTCTTCTGGTCATAAGGTGGGTTGGAAAAGGATGGTGCGATAATTAGCAGTATACTGAAGACCCGACAGTCTGCAGGTACCCATGAACATGAGTGACACCTTATTTATAAATGTAGAAGTTTATAAATAACATTCTCTACCTAGGTATAAAGTGAGATTCGATATGTTAAATGGGTTATATAATACTTTATATTTAACAGTATATCCCTACCAGCCCTACCTAGGTACTAAGTAAGTAGGCTGATAGGGAGGTCTCAAGGCCTAGCTATCTTCACTTTGGTAGGAAAAGGATGCAATTCCGGGTACCTAAGTAAATAGTACCTAGGTATAAAAGGTACGTACATAAGGCACCACATGTAGTACATACATGTAAGTACCCACCCCCACAACGCGGTGACAAAAACCCATTTACGCGTCTTAACATGCGCTAAAACGAGCTTCAGTAAAGTCCTCCAGATTTAAGTACCCAGCCTAAGTAATTAATTACCTATAGGTATAACCTGACCCTTTCCTGTTCACCACCATCACTTGTTACTTGATTCAGCTCATTGAGTTATATTCCCAAGTCAACACCTGGTGGTTAAATATCCACAAACACTACCACAATGTCCGATTTCGAAGATGAGATGGACATCGATGTCCCTCCTAGTAATGACGTTACATTTTCTTCTGGCGAGACCGCCAAGGGCAAGCGAAGCGCTGCCAACCTGCCTGTCGAGGCCGAAGATTCCCTGCCATGGGTAGAGAAATACAGACCTGTATCCCTCGCCGACGTATCTGGTCACCAAGATATCTTAGCAACCATCAACAAGTTCGTCGATTCCAACCGGCTCCCTCACCTCCTTCTCTACGGACCTCCGGGTACCGGAAAGACCTCTACCATACTCGCCCTGGCACGTCGCATATATGGTCAAGACAACATGCGACAGATGGTGTTGGAGCTGAACGCCTCTGACGATCGAGGTATCGATGTGGTGCGGGAGCAGATCAAGACCTTCGCGTCCACGAAACAGATCTTTACAATGGGCAGCGCGTCCAAACTCGGTGGCGCCGCTGGTTTCAAGCTTATCATACTAGACGAGGCCGACGCCATGACCAACACCGCCCAGATGGCCCTGCGCCGTATCATGGAGAAGTACACCGCAAACACCCGCTTCTGTATTATCGCCAACTACACTCACAAGCTCTCCCCCGCCCTCCTGTCGCGGTGTACGCGCTTCCGGTTCAGCCCCCTCAAGGAGGCCGATATTCGTGTATTGGTGGATAAGGTCATTCTGGAAGAGGGTGTGAAGATTACGGGCGAGGCTACGGACTCCCTTGTGACCCTCAGCAAGGGCGACATGCGCCGGGCGCTGAACGTCCTACAGGCCTGTCATGCATCAAGTGAGTTCAACCCATGTCGATAGTTGCGTCCAATATCAGATTTTGGCTTACTGACGTCCCCTTTCTTCGTTCAAGGCACCCCCATGCAACCCAAGGACGGCCCCAAAGTACCGGAGAAGGACATCGTGCGGGACACCATCACGACCGAGACCATTTATAACTGCATAGCGGCTCCGCCGCCCGAGGCCATTACCAAGATCATGAACACGCTCCTCACCACATCCGACGTAACGACATGTCTGTCAACAATAAACACTCTGAAAGTCGCCAACGGTCTGGCTCTGGCCGACATCATCACTTCCCTCTCGGAACAGCTTGTCACTATGGAGGTCAAGCCCGAGGTGATGATCAGGTGGCTGGACGGCCTCGCCGATATCGAGCACAGGGTATCCAGCGGCGGGAGCGAGGCGATTCAGACTGGCGCCGTTGTCGGCGTGGTCAGGGATGGTTGTGAGCTCATGGGTTAAGATCAGGGTTCGCAAAAGGTTGAATTGGCTACGAAAAGATATGCTTTTTATGGGGGATGAACCTTGCATGGCGTCTGCGATAGGTGCTTGGGTTAGAGGGCAAGTAAGTTTTGCTGGTTATGTCGATCAGCCCCCCTACACAGAGGTTAGAATACTACTCATAGTAGTGATCTGCTCTGGTCCCGATAGGGGCAGGGCGTAGGGATGTGCTTGTCGAAATTTCAACGAAATATCATCCCAATGCTAGAGACCAAATATTCTAGGAATTACAAACTAGGTCGTGACTACGCTAGTGCTCCTGGATGGTTATACGGCGCTCTAGAGCAAACAAGCTATCAGAAGACATGTTTGGGTTGTCCTTTACGGAGGTATATATCTACCTATGTAGGCAGTCACCTACCCAGTGGAAAGGACGGGATGCTATGAGGCCAGACGGTCAGAGGTCAGGACCGATTCGTAACTTCTTCCTTCAGTGATGCGTCGGTGACTCCTGCTCTCCTCTGCGGTGACTGGCCCCGGTCCCAAAGGCTAAGGATGTCCGAGCAGGTTCGAACGCCTTTCCTTGGATAAGGGTACGCTATACACTGATTGTTTATCAATTCGAAAGACATACTTATCTTGGGCTCCTGTCGAGATAGTTTCAACATAATACCAACCACAGTCCATCATTAAACTCCTACCTATCGCTCGCTTAACCATTTTTGACTCTATATACGTACTTGTCCCATCCAGCATATTATCATCTCTCTCAATGACGATTTCATTATACCTGAATATAAGATTTTAGTCCAAGCATCTAAAATAGTCCCCAAGCGGTTGCCCACCCTCCCTTGAAATCTGACCTCGGGCGAAGCGGGTTCGGTTTACACAAATACTTGAAGACCTACTGCACGAACGGGATAAAGATATCTATACCGACCAGAGACTCTGGTTCTGGTATAACCACCAGGCCCACGACCGCCGCCCACCTGCGTGCCGAGGCAGCAGCCAGGCCCAGCGAGATTCAGTCCAGTCCGATCAAACCGTCCACTGTCACGCAAACCCCCTTCCTCCACCATCATCGTCTCCTCGCCCTCCCCGTTATGATAATCATCGCCATTATGGAGCCCATCTTTGACGACTGGAGGGATCATGTGCTCGGCGGCATCGTATATGGGGTCGCGAGAACCGTGCGAATCTTTATGATCGCGATAGGGCTCTACACGATGCTCCAGTACCTGCGCTGGGCGGTGACGTTGATTCTGCTGGGGATCTACTACACGGTCAACCCCAACATCGAGTATATCCTCATCCAGATGCGGAACGGCTTCGTCGGTGCTGCCATCGTGCTCATCTGCCTCCTCGCCAGGTACATTTTGCCACTCTGGCTGTGGACGCACAGCTAGTAAAGGATTGCCCTGAGAGAGACGAGGGAAGTGGACGGGGTCGCACAAGTGGAGTAAAATAGGCAAAGGAGAAAAAGGGGGCAAGCGATGTCGTTCAATAGTTTAAAAGTGCTTTTCGTTGCCCCCCCCCCTCCCCCGAACGAGATCCCGGGTCATCATGACACTTCTCAACTTCACCGAGGCGAGCGATCCTTGCCTGCACCGACAATTTGTCACGACCCTACAGCTACGGCGGGACCGCCGCATGGGAAGTGGGCACAAGCGGGTTCTGGTTCGTCATACACCTCGCTTGAAATGCAGATTGTTCTCGAAGTCAGTCGACTGGGGTCGGGAAATCTTCGATAACAGCGATTTGTTCTTGATTATTGGTTGCTTTTTGATGTACTTACTGTATATACGTTCTGTTCGGAGTCACCCGGAATTTTAGCGGCCTATGCTCTCTTCAAATCGAATATCCCGTATCAGGATATCAAGGCTATTCGGGTAGGCCATGTGAAAATTTCGTCTCAAAAATCGCCGTTTATCGTATCCTCGAATAAACTGCTTTCCGCATTCATCGACCAGATTCATCGTTTCCCCTCTCCCCATATATGAGACTATATCGAACGTCTTACAGACGCAAGTCTATAGTAACTACTCAGGTAATTGTAGGACTTAGTTAGGGGACGAATGCTCAGGGGTTTTGTTAAACCTGCAATGCAAAATCCAATGATCATTGGCTGCACATAGCCCGATGTATACACATTCCTTGACAGCAATTTACTGGACTATAGAGACTATCATGACGTCATAGTGATATTAATAACATGCAGCTATTGCATAGTAACCCAATCAATTCCAGTATATCTCTTCTATTTACTGGTATAGAAGACGCGGGGCAGCTTTTTTTCGTGGGCTTCCTTGAATCGATAAGACCTAGCTCAAGGAAAACAGAAATTGAATATTTCGAAATTTGAATCGAGCGCAAGAAAAACAGGGGAAAAAAGCGAAGAAAAACTACGCTGACGGAGCGAAAACCGGTAAAACGATATATTGGTTCCTGTTGAGGATCATGACACCTTCAACAACGCAAGGGCAATGCCTGTGCGGCAAAGTTAAGGTGTGTGGGCATGAGTCACATCGGCCACTCCTTATAGGTCGATACATTATATATGACCATCAAGGTAGCCCTGAAATCATAGGCCTAATCCGCTGAACACATAATAGGTGACGGTGGCCGCCGACAAGCCCCTGACCTCATTCGACACGCTGTGCTGCCACTGCGACAACTGCAAGCGGCGCAGCGGGGGCGTGGCCTCGTACGCGTTTGTGGTGCCGCAGGAGAACGTGGTCTTCGAGCCCGCGCGCGACGTCGGGGCGCACCGGACCTTCATGGACGATGCCACCGGCTCCGGCAAGCCCATGCACAGGACCATGTGCGCCGAGTGCGGGTCCCCGGTCTGTATTATCGAGGCCCACGCCCCTGACGTCCGATGTCTGCAGTACGGCCTCTTCGCCGCGTGGTCGAGCTGCCCTGCCCCGGGCTCGAGATGTTTGCTTCTAAGCGCGTTGCCTGGGTCAGCGAGGTCGGCAAGGATGTGCGTGAGACGGCTTAGGGTGGGTAAGGGTATCGAGGGTTGTGGGGATGCGCTATAAAGTAAGTGGCTGTTGGGTCTGATTGACCGTGAAAGGGGGTATCGGTCTGGGATAAAGTAATACTTTGTGTATGCTGTGGACTAATCATGAGTAGATAAATATCATGTCAAAAGACACCTAGTTAAGTTGGAAGAAGCAAGCGAAAAATCATTTCGGTTTCGCATCATTATACTCAATACAACATCATAGCACCCTGTTCGATTTTTGTTTAATGCTAGCCAGCTTGGTGCTGAATATCTGCTTCCTCCAACACGCATCAAAGCTCATCATGCGGCACCTTTGGCGCTACAGGCGGCGTGCCATCCCAGGGTTTGACCTTACCCTGCACGATCTCCATGACGAACGCCTCGACGGCAAAGGGCGTGATGCTCGCGCCCGGAGCGTACGGGAACACCTGACCGAACGCGGGGTTCTGGACCGCGAGCGCCGGGAACACCGCCGGCGGCAGACCCAGCGGCGACGTGAGCTCCGCGTACTCGCCCGCGTCCACCGTGACGAAGTTGAGGTACTCCTTGTACTTCTTCGCTACCGGTCTCATCGCCTCGACGTAGGCCTCACGTTCCTCCGCTTTCTCCGCGAGGAAGTACACCAGGGATTTACCGGGCTGTAGCGTGCAGAATCTCAGTCACTATAAGCATTAGAGACGTAAGGGGGAAGCGACTTACTTGGAGATACTTGACTTCTGTCACCCTGGTGAACTCTCCAATCAAGGGCTCCATGCAGGTCTTGACGGCTTTCGGGATGGCGTCCACGTCGGATAAATCCGAGAGGATGGAACTTTCACCGTCCCTGTTATTGTAGCAGATCAAACCTGTCGCGCCAGTCGTCTTTAACGCCCCGAATGAGACCCTATCCTGGTATGTCTCTGCAAAATCCCGAAATAGGCGGTCGATGTGATCATCCCTCGGGTTGAGATGAGCGACGACGACAATATCATCTATGGCCTGGAATTTACTTGATGACTTTTCATCGAGAATTGAGACTGTCGGCCGTGTGGCCCTCTTCAGAAAAGATTTGATCCTTCAAAACTGTTAGTGATGACACCTATTCGATACTGATGGCATACGAGAACCTACGAATGGGCTTTCCTTGGCCCTCGGTACGGTGCCATGACACCGCGCCCGTCGAAATACCTCACGGCGGGATAGGATATGACGTTGAAATCGTCGCAAAGCTGCGCCTCTAATGTGCAGTCAATGCTCAACAGCACGTCTTCTTTTTGGGCTACGACTGAGCTCCATTCTGGTTCCAAGTCTTGACAAGGAGTCCTAGCACATCGATCTTAGCTTCAAATTCCATCCCAGGTTCCTCTCTCTAGACTACACTTACGTCGATGGCTTCAACCAGGAAGATTATCAGATTAGTGTGATTGATCTCCTGGGTTGGGGATCTTACATCTACAACTGCGACGCCGAAGTTATATTAGATCGTGAATGGAGTCAAAATACGTGGTAATATCAATGAACTTACACGCAACTAGGCGAGGACCATCTTCATCGAGAGCTTGCCGGAAGTCCGCTTCGCTAGCATGATTCCACGCCAAGGCGACGGCCGGCGCAGACGTGAAAAGAGCGGCTGTTCTTGAAAGCTTCATGTTTTTTTCTTCTTTGTTTCTCATCAAACTGAGTGTTATTTTACCGTGATGAAACTTTTTCAGATTCCCATGAAGCTCTTCGGGTGTCGATTTATCTACTGACAGGTCGGGCCCCCCATGGGAAAGAATTCTGTAACTGCGCTACTAGCCTACGCTGCGGATCAGGGGCCCAGCACACGGACTACAGGGGCCATACAGGGTGCCACCCGTTTTTGTCCAATCAGAGGCGCTGTTGATGGCTGAACATTGCCGAAAGGGGTCGCTATGTCGCTGCGTTTGTCTCAAAAGGAGTGCATGGTTTCAGGTTGCGGAAAGCGGTATTCAGGGGGTTGCGGTTTCGAAGACGACGATATCTGGCCATTCTTCTACGGTGGCCCCAACAATGTTTGTAAAATGATGACGATGTAATTATATTATTTCGTGCCTCGTTCAGCAATTCGCTATTTGTTTCGGACTTGACTTCGACATCAACAACTGAATGCAGACTCACTAAAATGCGGCAATACAATCTCCTATTAGCATTAGCAGGCGCCCTCTCCGTCCGGGGAGATGCCTCCCAGAAACCGATGGGGTCAGACTACGTCTGTACACACCCACAATATCAAACACACATAGTATCGACCTCGCCCTTGGTCATTTACATCGAGAACTTCATAACAGCCGAGGAGCGCAGGCATCTCCTTGACCTAACGTAAAGCAACCCCATTATTTAGCATCGCCAACGACATCTACTTAGCTCTCATACCTACCCAGCAGTAACAGTGCGCAAGGCTAACATGACATGAAAACAGTAAGGATACGTTCCGGGACTCCGCGGTGGCGGACGAGGGCGGGGAGCAGGGGTTGCGGTCGACGCGGACGTCGCAATCAACCAACGTGCCGCGTGACGCGGTGGCACGGTGCGTGGAAGAGCGGGCGCTGCTGTTCCAGGGCTTCGACGTGGCGCGCGAGCAGCTCGAGCCGCTACAGCTCGTGCGCTACGGTGCCGGCGAGCGCTACCACTTTCACACGGACTGGTACGGCGCGCCGGGCGCCGCGACCCGCGCCTCCGCCGCCCTCGGCGGCAACCGCCTCAGCTCGTTCTTCGCGTATGTCGCGGCCTCCGCCTCCGAGGACGACGCGGGCGATGATGATGATGGTGGTGATAGTAGCACTGCCATCAACGGTCTCAAAGGCGGCGGCACCAATTTTCCCATGCTAGAGCCCCCGACCGACCCGCGCTGGTGCGCCTTCATCGACTGCGACGAGCCCTGGGAGAACGGCATCACGTTCCGCCCCATCGCGGGCAATGCCGTCTTCTGGCGTAACCTGCATGAGGACGGCACCGGCGACCAGCGGAACTTGCACGCTGGCTTGCCCGTCCTGAGGGGGTGGAAGGTCGGCATGAATATCTGGACCAGGCAGGGGCCTCTTAGCGAAGACATCCGAGGTCCCGATTTGTAGGAAGGGGGACTGTACTTAGTAATAGCGGGCTCGGGACCTTTCCCCCAAACTTCTGTTCGCACCAGAAGTACAGAAAACATCGTTTATCGAGGTGGCCCTCCATGCATACGCGACTCATTCAATCAGAGAAAATTGACCCACCAGCAGCATGCCGTCGCTAGCATTTAGCCAGCACATAATATAATACGGCTCAGCGTTGCTTATAATTCATAGTAGGGTGTCTTGATCGCGAGTCGAGCTTCAATCTTGCAATACACACCTTTGACACCATTCGTCTCAATTGTGTCCGTCTACCTCGTACTTGTCCATATTGCCTACTCTACCTCTATAACATATAAAGCCTCGATGATCTATAAGATGCTTTGATATACTCTACTATGGTGAGGGCAGCGTGGCCCCTTTGGCTTCAGACTATGACGGAAAATACAGTTAGAGTTCCCGCCAACCCGTTAGGCATTGTCCTATCATGCGCATTCCCGCTCATACTTTCAAGCGGGTGGAGGTGTAACTCGGAAAGTTCACCCTAGTATCTTAGATTATGGACATATATATGGACTCAACGTTGAATTCATAACGATTTATTCACATTATACATGCTGGATTCTTGTTGTGGAACCCCAGCCACCTTGCTTATTCAACGCAACCAGGTGCTGAAGTGATCACCGAATCCCTGACGAGGAGTACGCCATCACATTCGCTGAGCTGCAAATGCCATGCATGTCGTGATTGACTCCTCCATCGATATCCTTATCCATTTATATAAGGCAGTCTATTAATGTATGGCTACGCTACCAAGCTACCCCTCAGTCACCCCCCTTCTCGATCACGCTTACGCCGATCCTGGCTATTTCCGATATGATGGCATGGAAGATAGGCTTATCGTGTGAACAACTGCAAGGGGCCGGGGAGAGCTCATCCCGGCTCGTGGTTGCCGCTAAGGGCGAGCTTACCCCTGCCCGTTAAACCCGTTTCCATACTACTGAGCTCTGTGTTTCTCCACCATCGCCATCGATTCGCTCGTCCTTCTCTACTCGCTACCCTTTTTAGACTTTCGGGCAGCCCTACCCCGCCTTTCTGCAGGCAATAGCTTCAATATAAAGTTATATTGGGGAATCTCACATGCTTACGGAAGGCAGCTTATCGCTCGTTATCCTGCTGGTCGCAGCTTGGCTGCTTGAAGCCAGTCTGTAGTGAGAATTGAAGGATAGCCTATGATAATTGATGTAACCATGTCGTCAGTCATGCCTACATAGGCGAGCTTGCCGAGTATGGCTCCATCGGTGTGTCGTGCGGGATATCCTGCAACTATTACATAGGAAGCCTCGTGCCAGCTTCGGCCGTGCTGCCAAGTCGTACTCTGGTCCTAAGTTATCATTCTCCTTCCGAAGAATGAGGTGAGGTCTGAGATGCTAACTTGCCCTCTCCTGTTCTCATTGTAAGGCTAAGGATAATTCTCATATTCACAGGCGCAAACAATCCATAGCGACCCCTCATCCCTAGATGCTCTTTAAGCCCAGATGATCATGACTCTTGCGACACAGGCGGCTCTGCTTGCCCTCTTAGTTACTGCCTCCTTGGCCCAAGATTCGTCCATAAGGGTACGATCCAGCGTCGCCTTCATACTCCATGGCGAGCGGACGCCTCTCTATGGATACATGCGACCGACCCTGACTTCCCTAGGAGCCCAGCAACTGTACAGTCAAGGCTCGTTCTTCAGGGACCGGTATGTGGTCAATGACACCTCAGAGGACGGCCCCGCAGATGTGCGGAGGCCGATTGCCGACATCAGTCGAGATGCCATCGACAATCGTCAGCTTGCAATATTCTCTAGCGACGATGGCTACAACGTCGCCTCCGGACTTGCCTTTATGCAGGGGCTCTACCCTCCCGATTCGCAAGCATTGCTGAATGTTAGCGATGAAGCATCTATGGGCCAGCTGGCAAATGGTAGTCTGGTTAGCTATCCTCTGGACGGCTACCAGTATCCCAGAATACGAACTTTTTCCGTCCTGGACCCGAGTTCAATATGGTAAGCACTCGATGTTCATGAGAATTGTTATGAACGATTTGAGCAGAAACCTAATTCGCATCCTTTTAACGCAGGGTTGAGGGCCACACGACATGTATGAATTACTGGGCATCGACCAGTGAGCTCCGTGCCGTGGCAGGGACAAGCGAGACGTACGAGGCAACGTACGAGTTCTACCAGAACTTATGGGCGAAGGCGTTCCCGGGCCGCGCTAGTCCATTCAGTGACTCGGAGGTGAGCTTCGCGAACGCCTACGACCTCTGGGACTGGGCTTCGTACCAGTACAACCACAACTCCACAGTCAGTGGTAGTGGCGGCAACGCCAATAGTACAGACGAGGAGCCTGGCCTCGTCCGCGCCTCCGAAATCACGCAACTCCGGCAGCTCGCAGACCTACAGCAATGGGGGCTGAACGGAAACCTGACAGAGGTCGACCCCGCTTTGCCGATCCGGACGATTGCGGGGCGCACCCTCGCGGGCCGCATCAACGCCCAGTTCCAGTCCCATGTGCGGTCACAGGGGCAGACGCACAAACTGAGCCTCACGTTTGGGTCATACGAGCCCGCGCTGGCGTTTTTCGCGATTTCCGGACTCGCCGACGACAATGGGTCGGGTCAGTTCATGCAGATCCCGCCGCCAGGATCAGCGCTGGTGTTCGAGCTCTTCAGCACTGGTACCAGCGGCGGCAGCGATTCGGACATCGACGAGGATGATCTCTGGGTACGCTTCCTCTACCGCAACGGTACTGGTGTCGTAACTGGCTTCGTGGACGACGAGGAACAGCAGCCCCAGTTCGTTGAGTATCCGCTCTTTGGCCGCCCGAACGCCGAGACTGCCATGCCCTGGACCGATTTCTATCGCCGCATGGATAACATCGGAGTTAGTAACATGCCTACGTGGTGCGATTTGTGTGACTCCACAAATATCTTTTGTCCCGACACATCGTCGTCCTCTTCCGGCAGCGATACAGAGCATGCCAACACCAGCGGTTCTCTGAGCCCCGCTGTCGCGGGTGTTGTAGGCGCCGTCGTCATGCTCGCGGCCCTCGGTCTTTTGGCAGCGGGGGCGTGGTTCATTGCGGGAGTGCGCCTCGCGCGCCGCGGCCCCCGTTCGAATCAAGACCAGGAAAGGCGCAGTGGTAGCATCGGCGGCTTCAAGGGTGCAGAGAAGCTGGAATCGGACCACGATGTCTTGATCGCGCGGAACGGTGCCCGCCATGAGCGTATCGGAAGTTGGGAGATGGGAGTTGGTGGTGACGGTGGCCCCGGGCCGATGCCTCCGCCCCCCGTTGCTAAACCTTCGCCTCCCGATGGCCACGTCAAGAGCGGTGCGCCTGGTTTCGGGGCTTCGATCAGGCGCCGCGATGGAGATGCGGATAGTCTTTCGGGCACATCCCCCGTCACACCTCACGAGGGTGTCTGAGCGTTTGTACTATGCCCGGTCGTCTTTTTCGCATATAAGGAACGGATTGTCCCAATCGTGAGTTGGCTAATACCTTGGCAATTATTCATGTCTGGTAAACAAGGGGTTATCATGTGAGATGCGTTTGAAAAGCGCTTCCTCTCTTTTCAGGTGCTTGTCAATATGGGTCATCATATCTATAGGTTCAGGATCGGAGTTTTGTCTTCATGGTGTTTGGGTTTCGGTAGGATCGATACCCTTTGCTTCATACGATCGCTCTTAGAACCATATACAAACTCATTTAGCACGTATAGGTTTTAGTACGCTTTATACCTGCTTAAACCAGTAAATACTGGTATCTCTATGTCCTTGCCTTTTTCTTTCTTTCTATCAGTGTATCTATGGATGCCGTCCGTCTATCCCCAAAACGCCAGAAACCATCGTATCAAACCACAACCGGCCACCCATCATCCCCAAACTGCAGCCGGTTGAAGCCAAATTTGAAACCCTTCTCAGGGCGCCCCGCCAGCTCATTAAAGGTGACGTAATGGTAATAAAGCAAAACGCCCTCCTCACCTGCCTCATCGCTGTCGTCTTCCAGCACTCCTTGTCCTCCAGGAGCCCAGATGCCGCCATGCGAAGCCAAGACCTCGGTGCCGCCGTCATCGTCGAGGCAGCTGCGCCCATCCTTGTCGACGAAGTCGCCGTCCGACCAATCCGCGATATCCGCATCTGCCGACGGCCGCCGACACACCCTGATATGGTAAACCCCGCCGGCAGTGCGCGCCGGCCACTGGCGGCGACGCGGACAGCACCGCCCGCTCGAGAAAAATAGGTACGTCCACTCGCCGCGGTTGTAGAGGAACGAAGCTTCGGTCTGATCAGGGGGGGACTGGGTAGTGGCGTTGCGCTCCAAATGCGTCAGCACGTCCATCGCATCGGCGCGTAGGCGCGTGGGCGGGTCCGTCAGCGGCACGGCGTAGAGGCCGGTCTGGTAGGAGCCGAAGGCGAGGATGTTGGTCTTAGCGTTAGCGTTGGTGTGGCCACCGTCAGGGTTAGAGCGGTTCACGGAGAGCAGGGCCGGGTCGAGGATGTTGTACTTCCTGGCCCAGGGGATCTCGAGCCTGCCGTGGCGGCGCCACGACCCTGCCTCCATCGTACGCGAGGACTGTACGATGATACTCGCGTCGTGGTTGTGCTGCCGGGCGTCCGGATCCTGAACGCCGTCCTCCTTGTGGTAGTCGTAGAGGTGGCTGTTGTGGAACATGTAGTACAGGCCATTAAGAGGCCCGTAAAGCTGTGGGGCGCCGCACCGCTCGTTCATCATGCCGCCGGAGTCTCCATTACCATCGACACCGGACGATCCCGGGCCCGCGGTCTTGGACCACGGCCCCCTCAGCGCGTCGGCGGTCCAGATGCTCCCGTTCGGTTCACCGGTCGTAAACAGGAAGTATTTGCCGTCTTCCTCGCGACGGATCAAACCGGGATCGAGGGTCTGCCAGATTGCGTTATTCGGGATGGTCCCCTGTATGCTGATCGGGGACGGGTACGCCGAGGCCGGATTCGTGCTAAACCCCCCGGGGCCGGTATTCCAGTTGACGCCGCCATTGCCGCCACCGTCACCATCTCCATTACTGTTATCTCCGTTGTTGTCATTATCACTGGTCCCACCGCCATTGTGGCGACGGGGAAGCAGAAACGCAAGGCAGAATATCAGAATGAGCACTACGGGCAGCACTCCAGCAAGGATCCACCAGAGCCAGCGCCGCGTCTTGCGATTAAGTTGCATGGGTGATGCAGTGGTAGTTTTCTTCGGTTGCCCCGGCTGAAATCCATCGGTGGTTGTGTCGAAAGGGCCGGGAGAGTCGCTATCCTGGTGCGGATGCATCACCGTCAAACATAGATGGCGGATATTCCACCGCAGCGTGATCAAGTTTGTCGATTGGTTCTGCCTGTCACTTTAGTGATGAATGTGGCGATGATAGTAGCAATAGTGATGGTAATGTGAATGATGGTTACAAGAGTAACAACGGTGGTACCATTGAGGGTGGCCAGCTGTGGTAGAAGTATAAATAGTAATAGAATAATGGCAATGAAGTAACCACAACGATAGTATTGGTGATAACAAAACAATGGTAATAATCAACTGAACACCATTACTGTAAAAATGGGTAGCTGTATCTAGCAATGGAAATTTGTACTATAAGGTATAGGTGATATTTACATTGTAAAGATCGTATTGATGTTGCAATTTCTAGGAACAATGTTGTCATGTATGCCCCTTGCGCTTAGAATAACGAGCCGTTCAATAGGAACTCAACCACGGAATTTCGAGCCAGGGGGGCACAAACTTACAAGCTCAACATGCTGATTGTCTATTTGGGTTTGTTACTTACCAGGTGGTCGGCAGTCGTCAGCACAACGAAACAAAAATAATAAGGGGCAGTGCATGTACAATGTGCATGGATGGCCGCCTGCCTATCAATGACGCCCCGGGTCGGTCTAGACAGCCAATCGATCGGATCGGCACGTAGGGTTATTGAGATGAATCCCGGGAAGGGCGTCTTGGGGGCCACGAATCCGGTGATGATTGACCGCATTCCGTGGGACTTCAGCCCAAGATCTACGAAAAGGACTACATACCAAGTCAACTGGGCCAACAAGCCAACGTACAAAATCGCCAGTTGCGAGACCATGCGAGCTTACCGCCTAGATAGTATACCAAGTCCTAAGCAGCCAACCCGTAGACATCCCGGTTTGGCGCGCGCATAGGCGTACCATGTACACGGTAGATCGCGGTGGGATCGGCAAGGTCTTTGGGTCGAGAGCCTGAGCTGTTTGATTGGATTCTAGAAAAACTTGATCGTGCAACTACTAGTGACTCGGCTGTAACCTTTAAAGCGCCCATCCTTATATCTAGTAGTCGGTTTCGCATCGCGACCCATCTGCTTTATGGTGCTACTCCTATCCTGGGGAAATATCGAGGCATTTGCTAACAAGTCCCGGTCGCATAGCTGCGGGAAGTGGCACCTTCGAGACTCCGGCTTCACCATGACCAGTTTCCAAATTTACCTTATTATCTCATATTTGCGCATAAAGCATCGTCATTCATTGATAGGTTCGTTACTCATTTGTGATGCATACAGCAGGATATGGAAAGCCAAGTAGAACTCGAAGAAAATGCACTTTCAGAATGGCCCGAATTAAATGAAGATTGCAGACCGCAAACCACTTTCCCACAGATCAACGCCTGCCATTCACGCCGACGAAGCCACCACCATCACCACCATCAAGGTCTCGTTTCCTGATCGCGATTTCGAGCTCCCTGAGCGCGCAGCTGGCGGCAACGACCTTGAAACTCTGGAATTCGTCGTCAATTCTCGAGAGACCACTGCGGCGGTCGCCCCCTTTTTTCGGTGCACATGCGATGCCAAGACAAGCGAGGCTAAGCTCCAGGGCGGAGGGGCCGGAGTCAATCTCGGCCGCAGCATGGTGACCTTCTGCACCGTCATCTTGATCAGCTTCGGGATCAACCCGTTGCGACGGGGGTTTGCGCTTACGGATTGCAGACTCAGCCCACTTAGCGATACGGTCGAACTCATCCTTCAGCTGGATAGACTTATCACGTTGGCGACGTGTCTGCACCCCGGTCTTGTTGAATATGTAGCCCGTGAAGACTTCAATCTCGGTGATCCGTACCGAAGGGTGCTCCGAGTAGTTTAGGGTCGCGCTCCACATTGCATCGTTATACCTAAGACGATAAAATATTTTATTAGCTGATCGAATCACGATTGATTAAACGGGTAGGTCTACATTTAGAGGCATCCGGGGCAGGCCAACTTACACCTGCTGAATGCCAAGAGCTTCTTCTGCGGCTGATTGAGGGTCAATGTCACCCAAGCCATCACAGTCCTCGGCGATATAGGCCAGCAATTCCTTCCAGATCGGCCCAGCAGCCTCGGCAGCAGGATCCCTGATATCGTCTCTCCAAATACGCTTCTCATCGATAGCACGGAAGAGCTTGCCAAGTATTTTTTCGCTCTTGTAGTAGCCGTAATTGGGACCCGTGTTGTCATCCTCATCATCCTCGTTAGTGACAAGTAGGAGGGGAGAGTCGAAGGAAATCTCGCCACGATCCAACAATTCTGCCGGGGGTGCCGGGGCCAAACTGAAAATTCATGTATCAGTGAGACACATTCGTATGTAGGAGGAGTTAAGGCTAACTTACAAGTCCGGCCGATATTTTGTCCTACCAATCTTGCGCAGCTGAGCTTCCTCGACTGGTATTCCAGTCTTGCTGTAATCGACCGCAGTCGAGTGGAGCTGCGCCAGTTTCATACACTCCGCATCAAGGGTGCCGAATTCTCTCTGGTCAGCAAGTATCATGTGCTTGACAGCAATCAGTCCAAGGCTGTAAATATTTATATGATTAGCCAACGAGACATGCTGGAACGTAAACAGTCTTAGCATGGAGTGGAGTGCTATCCCAATCAAGTATTAAAGCCTAGACAGTACTGTAAAAAAGTGCGGCCAGATATGAATCAACTTACTGATCCGTTGCCATGAACCTACAAATTCATTAGCTAATCATACCACCCAGATGAATCACATGCTTAATAAGGCGACTTACTGGACGAAGAAGTTGGTCATGTCCTTTGGGATGACTTCGCGGCCAATGTTCGAAGGCTCCACCCGGGGATAATCGGCAGGGGCGAATACTTTCCTACACGATTCTACAGCAGGTTCGTCCCAAATGATGTTAAATATGTCTCCATCGAGGTCCCCACCACTCAACTGGCTCGGCATATCTCTTTTACCCTTCTGACTGAAGACGATACAGTTCGATAGTGATAGAAGTGGGTGACCATCGGGTGGAACAACGGCTCGAGCAATCTGTACATCACCAGGGTGGAGTGCAGGGGACCTGGTTAAGATGACATTGCTACCATCCAGATCGAGAAAGTGGGTTCCAGGCAGGTCGTTAAATGTAATGAAGACTTCATCTTCATGAAGCCATCCATATTCGTCCATAATGCCGAATAGTGTGACCCCCTTTTCTACAGGTATCCTTGCTTTGTGCTTAAGCAGCCGTAGCTCGCGGAGAACTACCTGCTCAACGACAGAGCGAAGGAACGTGTCACGTTTGTAGTCAATGCCAAGTTTGTGTAGCCTGCGAATGAGCTGCGAAAACCGGATCGGCTCGGCTATCTTCTGATGTTTTAGGAAGACGGTGGTGTTGTCGACATGTGAAGTGATCTTGCACAGCCGTTCCACTTCTCGGTCTTGGATGTGGAACAACCATTCTTTGGAGCAACCCATGTCCTCGAGGATCTTGATCATTTGTCTGTTCAAAACTAGGGGGATCGGCTTGCTGGCCATGTCGCAGATCTCCAGATTTTCCTGATCTTGACTATCAAATTTGATCATAGATGGTCGGATGCGTATGATCTTGCCTTCGTTGTTATCGTCATCATCTAGAGCAAGCATGCCTTTGGCACCAGCCCACCGAATCTGCAGGCATGTCGGCAGGTTCTTCTTTTGTGGGAGAGTCGAATGGATATCATCCATCAAAGCTCTAGATATGGTTCCCACACCATCACTGAAAACGCGTGAGCCATCTTTGGACTTCACATCATCTATGCATTCGACTGTAGCGCCGAGCGACTCAAGCGATACCGCAAAAGGCGTCTCAGAGAATGCTTGTCCAATTCGCGCGGCGCAGCGAGCTGGTGAGTTGATATGAGAGAATTTTCCAAGGTCGGATATCACACTTATATGTGACTGTAGACGGCCTGTTTCGTCGACGAACGGAGATATGAACCAAACAGCATGGGCTCGCAGAGAAGAGTGGGAGAATCCGAGAAATTTATACAGACGCCCGGCAATCGAAATCCCCTGATCCAGGACCTCTTCAAACCTATATACCATGAAAAGTCAGCCTCGCGTAAATAAGAGACGAGTGGCTCATATAGAAGGTAGGGTTGAGAGAATGACTTAGTTAATAAGCTTATTCTCAATGTAATTGCGGTTGACAGGTATAATGGGCAATTTGCCCCTATAGTCTCAACACGCGAGGGTTATATTTCTCTCACCTCTTCCATATTCTTTCAAGGGAAACCTTCGAATTGAAGTACAGGTCTTGTCCATCTTCATCGCAGAATTGTACCCTTGCGAAGTACTGGCTATGATTGGGGAACTTCCTCAGAACCCTGTTCTTTGCCTCTGGCTCAGGACCCTGTAGCAGGATTCGGGTTGGTGTGACTTGCACCTTGAAGACCATGACCAGATTTTGACGGGCTCTCTCGGATGCTAAGTCCGCAGTTAGTCCTTGTCGCACCTCGCGTTCGTTTTGTTGGATGTAGGCCCAAAGCTCTTTCTGATTGAACTCTGCAGGGTCGGCCGCAGGACTGGGGAAATCAATTTGTTGGAGAAGCTTTCTGACGGCATTGGCAGATATGGGACAACTTGGCCTCGAGTTGGAAGATTCATTGTTGGCTGTGGAAATAACGCTCTCAAGTCGTTGTAATAGACCCGCGACAATCTGCGGTGGGAGATAACCGTTCTGGACAAGAGCTTGGAACTGGAATTTGACATCGAAGGGGATTGATGTGCTTTCAGTTAGGACGTTCGCAAGAACTTTCAATCCCGACTCCATATCCCATACCTGGTGTCCGGGAGAATGGTGGGCGAAGTTGTGGGAGGAAAGGGTGAGGAGTTTGTTCTGCCTCAACTGCCCAATCTTGTGGTGAAATTCCACAGGGGAAAGAGTGAAGGAGTATACCAATGTCTGGCCAAGTACGTTCCCGTGTTTTCGTTTGTCGTTGGGAATTGCGGCCAAGCGAGTCCGTTGGGCTTTTGAAGTGCGACCATCTGCAAAATTTAGATTGCTCATGAGCTTGTTCATGACCTGCATTTGCTCATCTTGGACTTCTTCCTGGAAGATTCGTGGGGTCTCCCATAGTGTCATGGTCAAGGAACTTGGGCGACTGGACACGACGATCTCGTTGATGGTGCCGTAAGGAATCTCGAGGCGGATCTGACCATGATTGGCATAGGTAAATGTAACGATCGCCAGGCGCTTGGCAAACTTGAGTATTCCGGCGGCCACGTCCTGTTCTGGCCATTCCACGTCCGGACAGTACGCGAATTTCCCCCTAGGAAACTCGTAGTGCCCGCATGAGAGGCTCGTTAGCTTGAACACCACGGCGTTCTGTTTCTCCGGCTCCTTGAAATCCGGATTCTTAGAATCCTCATGTTTCTTCTCAAGCGATTTTAATAAGAACTTGTCTGGGGGCTTGTCGGCTTCGGAACAGAATACATTCGTTCCTAAGATCACCAGCCGGGCGCGGCTTCTGGGTCGACCGTTGCGTGTAAGCCCGGGCAAGGGGATCGCAGAATGCTGTCTCAGGAACTTCTCGCCATCCGCCTTGCGTAAGAAGGTGATAGAACCCCATGCCTTCCTTTCGGGAGTGCGACAGGCCCAATCAGTGATGTTGAGTGCTTTAACCAGGGGATCGAGCTGCTTTCTCAGACTCCGATCCGTCAGGTCCATAGGCAAGTTTCGCATGAAGCACTCCATCTTGGAGGAATGAATGCCATAAGGCGAAGAAGGAGTAGGTTATGGGAGAATGAAGAATGGAAAGAATAGCCAGCGTGAAATCCTTGTTTGAAATACCTGTTTGGAATACCTGTTTGGAATACCTGTTTGGAATACCTGCCTGCCCAATGATACTCAGGTAGAGATACCTAACCTTGGAAGTGAGAGTGCTTGTCCATACGGGATGGTGCAGGAAAAGAAAGGGTAGTTACTATGGGTGTGAGTTCATGCAGATCAGATAGCGGATGGTTGGGCTTCGCTCCTTCCGTACCGATGCTGTAGGAGGCCCACCACTTTAGTTACTTGGTACTTTCCCAAATGCACCATGACCACATATCCACGGAATAGAGGAGGCTCCAAGTTGCATTTTATTGGTAGGAAGCTATGTATATCACTTAGGGATCCCGTGTAAGTAGAGAAAATGCAGAGTTCAAGATGAGATGGAATTTGGAAGAAGCGAGGGGTTAAGAAGGAACAGGGGTGGATTGTGAAGTAGTTGAGTATATATCTACCTTAGGTAGGTACCTAGGTATGTATAAAGTAGACGCTACCCACTTAATTCAATGCAATCGGCGATAATATGGACCAATGAGAGGAAGCGACTGATTGAAAGGAACGATGATAGGGGTAGGGTCTGAAGAGTGAACCGTGAATGATAATTACCAACACGCCTGCCTGTCTGTACAGCACTAAGAAAGCAGTGAAGAGAAACTTATGACAACTGTCTCGTCGGCCTTGTCCAGAGATTCATCGGACCTAATCGTCTCCATAAACCACCTTAGAGACTTAGACAACAAAGCAGCGTAGTAGCCCGAGCAATGTCTTTTGACCTGTTTCGAGGCTATTCGACAAGAGTTATCCCGGATACGATCCTCTAGACGGTTCCATCTGATCAACCAATAGAGATCTGACATTGTTTTCGTCTAATCTTCGATGACGATAGAAATCCTCTACACTCAGCTGTGCTTAGCATCGAATTTGACTCATACCTCAACCTACGAAGTACATGACCACCGAGACTGCAAATTTCCATGATAGCAAGCGAAACCGACTACTTGGGAGGTTCGGTATCGAGACAATTTGGGATATCTCACTCACTTTTAATAGGCGGGTGCAAGTGTCTCCCGGTCGCGTGAAAAGTATCCCGGTGGCGTGAAAAGTACAAATCGAGATTCATGTCACTACTCACTCCCAAGACGCAGATCGAAAGTAAATAATATATTGTTAATTTTCTAGGTGAACTACTTACTTATTCAAATTTTGTGGTGCAAGACAACAGCTCAAACGCCCCGTCTTAACGCGATCTCGATTTCTATAAGCAGGATTAGTACAGACCCCCAAGCGGGATCATCAAAAGGGTAGTTAGTAATTCAATAACAAACGCCGAGGTCAAATCAACCAGCCCCTAAAAAGAGGCGGGGGCATTAGGCAGCATACCCGGGCATCACCGTCTCGCCCCGGACAAGCTTCAAGACGATATGGTAGATTGGACGCCCGGCCTCGCCCTCACCCTCGCCCTCTGTAACACTGAGGGGGTGCCCTATAACACGCTCCTCGATAAAAATCACGGAGCCGACGCGGGCGCGGCCAAGTGCCTCGAACGAGAGACGACGGACCGCACACAGGTAGGCGTACGCTGCCGGGACCTTCTCGATGAAGCTGTGGTCGAGGGCTTTGTCGGGATTGAGCTCGACGACGTCGCCGGCCAAATGGGCCTTCCTGTGATGGTCAAGACACGCGTATATGGAGGCGCGGGACTCTTCGTCGCTCACATTCTTCACGGCGATGAGCCGCAGCTCATCGGGATCTCCGCCGGTCTCGCGCATCCCCTCGATCATAATGTCACCGAGGCGTATCTCCGTCGACAGTTGCGGGGGCAGCGTGACGATAGGTGGGTGCCATGGCACGCCGGCATAGTCGTCGATCTCGTTGTCGCGCGGCGAGAAGTCCCTAATCGACAGCGCCACGTACGCGTTGTCGGTCAACGAAATGGCGTGACGCATCACCAGGCGGCCTTCCCACCAGTGCTTCCGATCTTCGACGGAGGCCGACGACCAGTAGCCGTCGGCGCCGATGTACGGCTTGAGGAAATTGAACGCCGTGGGGTCGACGGCGGGTTCGGGTACGTGTTCGATCACGTGGCTGGCGAAGGTCTCGATCAGACGGGTGAGGATAACCATCTTTTCTT
Source organism: Eutypella sp. D-1 (assembly GCA_023313575.1). Lineage (NCBI taxonomy): Eukaryota > Fungi > Ascomycota > Sordariomycetes > Xylariales > Diatrypaceae > Eutypella > Eutypella sp. D-1. The sequence continues at coordinate 47,017 of JAJTTP010000021.1, forward strand.
TTAGCAGAGTTCTTGTGTAGATAAACAAAGAAGTTCTTTATGGTTGGGACTTATTAGTAGTGTCTTGGGTTGAGTCAGATGCTTTGATGCTTTGTTGGTGATAATGAGAGAACTCTTCAGGATTTATTGAGGGGCTGAAGGACGGGCTATTTATATAAAGAAATTCAAGGCCCGGGACATGTCCTTGTATTGTAACATGGATATTGTGTCGTTTGTTCGGGAGCAGGATACTTGTTAGTATTCATAGTTCAGTGGATACGTCTTCTTTTGCGTAAGACCATGTTGCCATGTTGAGGAACGCACTCAAACAATCGACGTCGTTTAGGAACGGGTACTACGATACGTTGTTGTAAGGAACTCAACGTTGTCCGCCCGTAGAGCTAGAAGAGATCTCGATGTGACGAGGTGCTTCCAAGATTGCATCAGAACTAGCTGATGGTATTCCATCATGTTAGTCCAACAGAACTAGTGGTTTAGTTGCGCGCGACATCCTGGCCATAAACGTTGAAACCGCATAGTGAAAAGGTGCAGAAGTGTCTTGATGGAACTGTATTCTCTTCGCCGAGGGGGGTATCCGCTAAACTCCTCAAAACGACAGCTCCTCGACCTCCATCCCACACGTCGCACACGTCTTGACCGTAGCGCCGTCCTCGTTCTCGACGACGCGGCCCCACTCATGGACATGCCTCCCGTTATGAGCGATCGCGTCTCCGAATTTAGCCTTCCCCCCTCCTCCCCCACTACCGCTACCGCCGCCGCCGCCGAGCCGGCCCTGTTGTCTCCGGTACGCGTCGGTGCGGGTGCGTTTCTTGAGGTCGAGCAGCTTCTCCTTAAACTTGGCCTCCTTGCGCTTCTTCTTCTCAACCTCGCGGCGCTCGAATTCAGCGTCTAGCGCCTCCGCCGACCCCCACTTCTTATCCCCGAATACGTACTCCTCCACCTGATAGCGCAGAAACAGCATCATGTCATGCCAGTGCGACTTGTGCGGGTTCGGGCGGGAGAGGTGTGGGAGGAGCTCCTCGTCGCGAAGCTCAGCTACGCGCGTTCAAAGTTAGTACTACATCAAGAGGTCTATGAAACATATAGATGCCGTTATTAGAGAAAGAAAGGGGGCGAAGGCGATAACATACGGTCTGTCAACAAATAGTCTTCCTTACACTCCGTCTTGGTCAAGAGACTATACTTCTCTGGCATCTTCTCCTTACAGGCGGCGCAGACGGCGCACCGAAAAACCTCCTCCCATACGAAGTCGATCTCGAGGCTTCCGCACTCGCGGCACTTCTTCCTCTCCCTTTGGTCGGTGAGCACGCTCAGGCCGGGCTCGAAGGGCCCGGCCTTCTGCCGCTGCAATTTTCGTAGAAGCTGCAGCCGCTCCCACTCCTGGACCGGCATGCCCTTGGGCCGCTCCTCCGCCGCGGGGTCGGTGGCGCCGGAACCGCCGGCCCCTTTGGGCCCGGACGGCCCGCCGGACATGGCCTTATTCCAGGGGTCGTCCTCGGCGCTCAGGAACCCACCCTTCGTGTCCGTCATCTTCCCGAAGTCGTAGTCGACGAACTTGGTAAACTTCCTCGCCGGTCGTATTGCACCCTCTCCTTCTCGGTTTCCGCTCGCCGTCGCGGTGGGGCCAGAACCGTCCTTCGCGGGCTCGGCGCCGTTAGCGCGGCCGTCGCGAGACGTCGATGGCATGTTTGTTATGCGGGAAGAGCCGGATCGCATTACGCGGGGCGGGCTGGGATCGGCGGTGGCGGTGGCGGCAGCGGCGGCGGCGGAGGTAGAGGTAGATGATGATGATTTGGAGATGGCGTCGTGTGTGCGTTTCCGGGAGTTCGGAACCTCGACGTCCCCCGTCGCTATGAAACCCGAGGGCGTGCGCGAGACGGAAGGCTCTCCGGCGGCGCGGGCTGCAGCCTCATGTTGGTCGCGGAGAGCTTTCGCGCGGAGGCGGTTCTCTTCCTTTGGTGTGACATGTCAGCGGAATTCTCTTTATTCGATATATACTCACTACCTATACCCAAAATGCCTGATGGGTAGACATGGATGAGATACAAGGACATGTGACGTACAATGCGCCGTGTGGCTTCTGGTGTTAGTGGGGAAGCTGGCTGCTTAGAGGAGCGCGTGACTCTGGGTGTTGATGGGGGCTCCATCGTCTGAACTTTTGGAAAAGGTAGCGGTAAATGAACCCCGAGATGATGTTTTAATTCAACATGAAAATCAGGTGTGCCGTTGTTGATGATGAATTTGGTGAAGTTTCCGGAGGTTGCCCAGGTGTAGTTTCAATGTTTAAACAATGAATCGGAGCCTAAATCGGTGACGTCCGATACACTAGAAGTAAGAAATAAGTATTCGGTACATCCCGTTAGTGAGTTGACGCCATATTGGCCCAGCATTGTGAGCAGTCTCTTTCAAGTACTCAGGTACCTCTAGGGTTAAGGATTATATCGATTATTGCGCCGGGGCCCTTCAAGTGCTCAAATCATCGGTACATATTTCAGTACAAAAAAGTACAGAGTACTCTTCATTATTCGGGACATTCGGGATGTTGAGCACACGCCCAACTGAATGTAAAAGATATCCATTAGTCAATCTGGTCAGTGCAGATGGCAAAGTGCATAAGCGCAGCAAAGTATCTATGAGCCCCAGACCCTCATCCACATGCACCAGTGTCTATTAGGTGATATCTGTACAATTCGACCCAAAAGTACCTCATAATAAAACTCCCCAGCCGAGTAGATGATAGAAAAGGACCATCTCACACTGCCGCAAATATGCGTACAGGTAGGTATTATTACAAGCGCTAAGCGGATTGCCGCGCCTCTACTCGTCCTTGACACCACCGCGACCGGCGCGCTCGGCAGCCTCCACAGCCTTCTTGTCGCTCTGGGCGGGACCTTGCATGCCGCCCATCAGTCCGCCGGACTGCTTGAAGGGGCGCTTAAGATCACCGCTGGCAGGCTGGCCGAAGATATGGATCTTGACGAGGTTGGACTCGAAGGCGGTCTTGAGCGGGATGATGGACTGGATCAGTAGAGGGTTGGTGTACTTCATGTAGAGATGCATAAACCCCATCATGGCGACACCCATCAGCTGGCTGCGGAACAGTTCCTTCAGCTTCCCCGAGTCGTAGGCCTGCACGGTCGTGGTGACGAGCTTGCCCTCCTCCGTAGATCCCATCGGCGCAGGCTCGACGTACTTGAGCGTCGTTAAATCTGTTGAGGGAGTCGCAAGTTAGTCAGTCTGCTTCTTCTTCTTCTTCTTCTTCTTCTTCTTTGTTCCATGAATCGCATTCAGAGGCGGATATCAACATCGTACATACCCTTCTTCTTGTTGATTTGCAGCTGGACGTAGACATAGAGGGCGGCAATGATCAAGTTGCTAGCGATATAGAGGGCACGGACGCCATTGAGAACATCGGGGTTGTCGAAGGGAACGCGCTTCGACACCTGCATCATCCCGAGGATGACGACGATGTTGACACTGTCGCGTGCATGTTAGCGAAAGGCCCCGTCCACTCCCGACCATTTGCGAAGTCGGCATAGGAATCAAAAACCGGGGAGGAGCCGGAGTGGCAGACGTACACCTGAGGACTGATTCCGGCCATATTGACGACTCGATTACTTTCTCTGATAGATGAGGCTATATTGTCTTGTATGAGACAAATCCCAACAGTCGCGAGACGCAGGTGGTTGTCGTAGAATGGGCTAAAATGGTGACACGAATGGAGGAAGAAGGGAAGAAGAAGAAAAAAAAAAGACACCTTTATGTTGAGTGGATTATTTCTAAGGCTATGGGAAGTTAACCCAACTAAAAAGTACTTGCGGATAGATAACTTGTTTAAGGCTAGGTAGCCTCAACGATAGGGAATAATAAGTAGGTAGTACCTACGAATACTTAGGTAAGTAATAGAAGGATCTGGTAGTTCTGCAGGCGGGCAGGACAACACCACGATTCAATTGAAAAGAATAATGGGGAATTGGACCCTGAACGGTAAAGCGGGATCTTGCGAAAAACCGATAAACAAATAAGCCAAAATTTTAGGTTAAACAGGTTGCAGGTGAAAGTCTACGAATTGGCTCCCCACTTGCAGCTGCCCGGGACCAAGTGTACGCGAGACTGAGACTAAGTGTACGCAGGACTAAGTGTACAGGTGGCTTTCCAGGTGCTTGGAGAATTTACAGGTGGCCCGGGCGACTACTACTACGTTTGCGCCGGGCCCGGGAAGGAATCCATGGATGGGATCGGGGTCTTGTATTGGTCCGCGGCATATTACGTAGTGTCTTGTACTTATACGGCTTAACAAATGAGTGGAGGTACATTACGGATTTACTCAGATACATTTGACTTATCTGGCCGCCGCATGCATCATAAACATTATAGCTTAACGGTTTGCTACAACTTCATTTTTTTCCCCATTGGGCCCGGAAATTTACCTTGTCAGACCTTTCTTAGACAGTACTGTCTTAAATGCAAACATCCCCGATGGATAGGCTTAGACTAGTTCACTTGAACTTATGGAACAGTCGCTGCGCAAAAGATGAGTAGGATATACTGCACATGATACTCTGTGGACAATTTGGTTCAGATTCCTTTATCATTGTCCTCACGGGTAGGGCTGATATTCCCCCCCCCCCCTCGCCCCAGGAAACCCCTTTTGACCCCTGGATCACAAGGTTGCCGACCATATGTATGCAGAGCATACTGCATGTTTGTTACAGTGCTTGCCACATCCTCTCTTGCCCAAAACCTACAGCAATTGAATCGTGCATATAGCTAGTTTCTCGGTCTCTCCGTAAAATGTGAAGTGTTTCCTACTTAGTAGGTAAGTGGCCAACCGCGCGGTATCAAGCTGTCTACACAGACATACAATCGCCCGTATACGTCAGTTCCCCGCCCGCATGTCTGAGTCTACATTTTAAACGGGTGTCTTCCCCTGGCCTTGCGCTCAAGCGGCCATGTGTCTCTTTGTTTCACTATGTGTTTCTTTGCCACGCGCCCCAGACATCCAGCCAGGAAACCTAGGGAGACCAAGAAGCGGAGAAGAAGGCACCACCCTCAGGGAAGAGTCAGAACAACGGATCCAGTGACACCAGGCGAGACTCCTTTCAACACTGCATCGGGCGAGGAGCAGCCGTCTTCAGTGTCTCAACGCCGCCACGCAACGATGTCATCAACTCGCCGCGAAGCCCACAAAGCCACCACCCCGGCGGGCTACCCGCCGCAAGCCGTCCCAGACGTCTACATCTTCCCGAAGTCGATGATGCAAGTCAGCTTCCCCGTCGTGGACTACAGCCCGGAGGGACGCGCCTCCGGCTCGGCCTGGCCCAGATGCTACATGGCCTTCACGTCCGGCTGTGCCAAGCCCGAGGACATAGTGGCCACCCTCGCTCCCCCCGGCTCAGGGTTGACCGTCATGGCAAGGTTGACGGACCTTGCCACGTCCGCCCTCGACGGTTTCCGGGATGCATCTGATATTCTACGCAATTCGCTCCAACTCGAGATCTGTGAAGAGTACGTGGCCAAGCATGCATCTGCGCATCGTGGGGAGGCAAATGGACATGGCCGTTACGGTTACGGATGTAGTGGTTGGAGTCCCGTTGTGTGAACCGAAACGCGCTGGTAGAGGGTGTACATATACAAAGACAGGGCTTGCTACCTTGGAGGCGGAACTGTTATTGGCTTTATATGTTGTACGTTGTGTTCGTCTACTGTAGTCAGACGATTATCGAGAGTTCACATCGGGGGAAAACATCATGAAATCCGAATAATAATAAAACAAAACAAAAGCCTAACGCCCTCATCATAACTAAGATATCACACTACTACAAGTTATCTCCCGCCAGTTTCATGCGTCCCCTTTCCAGTATGGTAAGTCTTAATGCTTATGCGCATGCGGATCCTCGGCGAGGAACCGCGGCGTCCTCTGGCCGAACTTGAGGACATTGGCCAGCGTGCCTTTGCCGCAGCAAGCCTCCTCGTAGACGCCCTTCCAGATGCCGACGTCCCAGCCGAGGTATTTGTGCTCGTCCCAGGAGTCGTTGGCCAGAGGCCTGCCGTGGCCGGGCGCGAGGACGTGCCTGAGACGCGCCGCCGCGGACGTCTGCTCGTAGCACGACGTCGCGCCGCAGTTGCGCTGCTTCCACTGGCGCCACGACTCCTCGTAGTCCTCCTGCGTCCCGAACGCCGCCTTCTGCTCCCCCTCCCCGCCCTCCCACTCCCGAGCCTGCCGCCGCAGCTCCCGCTGCCGCATCGCGATCAGCAGGCCCTCCTGCACGTCCATGAGGACCGTGGACCACGCGCCCAAAAGCTCGATCGCACTCTTCACCCAGACGAACAGCTCGGGGACCACCTTCTTCTTCCCCCTGCCGTCCCTGATGACAGCCTTGTCGAGGTACCCCTTTACCTCAGTGTCCACTAGGGCGTCTCCCGCGCGGTCCTCGTCATCGTCGACAACCGCGGGCCCGCGCAGGGACGGGAAGCGGGTTTCAAGCCAGGCGAGCGCGCGGCGCATCTCGGCGTGCGTGTGGTGGATGCCGCAGATGCGCCTCTCGAGTGTGCGGATGGCGTCCACGGACTTGCGAGCCTGCCAGAGCGCGCCCTGGCTCGAGGCCGCGACGAGGCGCTGCACGAACCGCTCCTCCGCCATCCGCGCCATCGGCAGCATCGCGAAGCAGATGCGCTCGACGCCGAACCCGCCGCTGCCTACCCCCGCAGGCTCGAGCGGCGCCACGAGCTTCGCGTGCTGCCGCACGAGCTTCCCCATCAGGTAGCCGGCGATGCGGACGGGTGGGCCCGCGGCCTCGTCCGTGTAGGTCGTGGGGTCGCTGAGCCTGAGCGGGGGCTTCGTAGTGCCGTTACTATCGATGCTCCCGTTGGTGTAGCCTAGCACGTGCGGCCCTATCATGCCGAGCTGGTCATCCGAGATACCGGCGGCCGCGAGCCCGGAGACCCCGCTCGGAATCACCGCACCCCCGCGCAGGAACTCGCGCGTTATCAGCGTCTGGTTGCCCAGGAACCAGGAGAACTCGATCGAGATGTTGCGCAGGGCCGCCTCGCGCACGTGGATGTCGCGCTCCATGAGGTCGTACTGCTTTTGGCTGAGGGCGCCCTTGGACGCCTTCTGGCCGGCGGCGCCGGGCTTCTCGACTTTGCTCCACATCTCGGCGATGCGGATGGTGTCGTCGTTCACGTGGTCGAACCAGCCGCCCTCCTCGGCCGTCGAGTTGTCGAGCAGCAGCAGCTCCCGGAAGCCCTGCCAGAACGGCTCAGCGCGGCGCGTCAAGTTCAGGCCGAGCGGGATGCCGACCTGGCGCCGGTATGGCTTCTTCGCGGACCAGATCTTTAGCCTTTTCTTCTCAGGGGGAATCGGCGGCTCAATTTCCGCCATAGGCAGCGCAAAGGGCAGAGGCTCCTCCTCTAGCGGGTTCGGTAGCGGTTCCTCCGGGGGGATCAATAGCCGCTCCTCCAGCGGCACGTCTTGGATCGCGGGCTCCGTGATCCCAACGTTTTCGTTGACATACCAAATCACACTCGCAAGAACGGCCACTAGAATCGCACACGGTATACTCCATGCAAGAATGCGGGTACGCAGCGAAGGACCTTTCGGAAAGTGTGACTCGTAGTACGGTGATTTTGGAGGAGGCCCCGGGCGGGGTTGCGCCCTCGTATTGCCAGCCATGTCGTCGGAGACGCAAGCTCCGCACATTGAGCTGTTCTTGTATTTCCGTATGTCAAGCCTAGAAATTCATTCAATTTCAACCTGACTGTAAACTGTGGCTCGTGGGCACACCTATTGATAGAATAGCGTGTGGTTATTCCCCGAAGAAGTCTGCGTCGTGCCAGTGCTATCTCGGTTGGAATTCGTCGGAGGTGAAGTAGATCGGACAATTGTCTCACTGTCACGATTAAAATTGAAAGCCATCAAACTACAGTGAAACTAGTTGTTAGGTTTTGGTTTCGGAATCGCCTTGCTTGCCTTTTTGCTGGTTCTTTTGTCCAGTTCCCTTTCTCTCAACCTCCACCCATGGACACAATGAGGTACCGCTCTGGTTCCGGAACGAGAAAACAAAGGGGTTTGAAAGTTGCTCTTACATACCTGGTCCATCCTTAAAATTGTACCGAACCTCATTAATAACCAGGAGTTATCTGCAAGTTTTGCCGGAAAAGCTCTCCAGAGCGGTCTGTGAATAGATAGGATAGGGCAACCAAGGTGGTTACCTCCCATATACAAAAGAGGGCAGCGGGTTGGAATAGATGAGAAATAATTGGTTTGGACGCAGGAGAAACCCATGGATGCAAGAAAGACCTGTCTGGTAAACAAGTATTGGGTTTCTGGGACATGCAGACGAGAGAATACACGAAGGGAAGATCATTAGGGCACCATTATTACTTCATAGTTAACCCGAAATCACCCCAATTGACATCTGGCGAGCTCCATCGCGTTCTTGCTACAAGGACTGCTAAAAGAATGGATACTTGCGTATAGCCCAGCGGAAGCTGGTACTGCGGAACCAGTTATAATAGGATCCCGATTTTATTTATGACCATCAAGCCGAAGAAGTTAGCTAAGAACAGCTACAAACCTACCAAGTAAGTCCAACCTTACCACTTGGTTGACGACAGTGGAATTACTCTCCTCGTATACTATATCATATGTCCTCATCTGATGACACTATATGGCTAGCCCTAAGGTGACGCCATAACGGGTATGGAAGCTGTGTAACAGTATAAGCATTTATAGAAGCACCTAGTTGTTATACTGGGCTCTATAATTGTAGAATATTCTCCCACGAACGGCTATAACAAGGTGGTATAAAGAGGATTAGGAAGACACATGCCCATTCATAGATTTCCTGACTACGATCCAATTTTGCCGCGGTAGGAGGTGTTGTTGGATGTTGCTGTGGTTGTTGACAAAAGATAGGGACAAGATCGTCCGTCCCTTGGTTCCCGTGACCTTTCCTCGGACTAGTATTTGACAGCTATATGCTTGGCAGGTTAAGCGCCAGGGAATGTTGCCATGACCCAAGATCACACGGATATAGCCGACGCCGTTTCTTGGTGCCTAGATCTTTGCAAGATGTGATCATAGCACGTAGCAACATTGAGATAGCAACGGAGAATAGAGAAACAAGCCGGCTACTATAGGAGCAGAAGTTTAAACTATAGAACATACATTAGCGCGAGGAGCGAGGCGCGAATCAAACGACGGGAGTTATCAGTTGCGCCAGCGTAGGTAAAGTGTTCTGGTCCGAGTCATGTCTACCACCGGATGGGTCCAACAACGGTCCGTCGGGAGGAAATCCCACCGTCTCCGTATTCTCAGTTGTCCCGGTTCGGGTTCGGATTTCCCGCTAGCTAACCTTGGAAGTCCCCAAGCCCCTGCAACACACTACTTACGACGACTTCGACTCGACTCCGCCACAAGATGACCGGCCGCGAATCGTGCGACGTGAGAAAATGTTACGTCTTGTTTGACCTCACGATATCAATCTTCTTATTACTAATTTCCTTATTGTGACACGTCTGCAATATCTGGAAGTTACCTCGGCACCGTAAAGGCGGCCTAGCAAGCCTAGCAGCCTAGGCAACTTTTTATGATTACGCCTTAAAAGAGGGCTCAACGTGCGGTGCCGAGGTTGACTATCCTTGAGCCAAGACTTGGTGGCAGGTGTGGATACGTTCCGAGATGGAGCCCCGACGTTCTAGCTGTCTAGCTGTATGCAGACGCTGAATTTAGAAATCTACGTCCCACTTATTGTCAAGCTATACGGTGCCAAAGAGCTTCGCTGCTTCGTTTGCGCCATCAGCCATACAGAATCGTCTACAACAGTATGCATAGTGCTGAATCATGGATCGTCACCCGGCCGGCCTTATCATTAGCTGCACCCGTGGACAGCTCTATCATGGATATGCATAGCTGCCTAGCTAGGGGGTATCCGCTCGCGTTCGGCCGTCCCCTGGTATGATCTAGGTTGCAGTTTGATCTATCTCCGAAGACTGCCTGTCTTTAAAGGCGGTCTCATCTCGCCGACTTCCCGACTAAAGTCTAGGTCCCGCTATCCCGAATGACCCTAGACCTTGGTGGGTTTTCATGTTGTGCGTTGTTTGAACTCCGGCGCACCTGCCACCCACGTCATATCCTCGAATCGCTAGACGGTGATTAAGTTGTCGCGGAGCCCTTCTTGCCCGAGCTACTTTCTCTAGTTTCTCAAGCAAGAACGCACATGTCAAATCTAAGTGGTATATATACATAGTCTACCTACCTACTACAATGGCCAGCTCTCTCGGTGGACTTCTTAGGAGTGCTCAGTCCTTATACACCAACACGACAATGGCCGAGGAGCAATCACAAACGGCGCAGAAGGCGCAGGAGGCGCAGGAGACACAAGAGCTGAAACCGATCCCTGAACCACCTGGAATACCCTTGATCGGGAATGTCTATAGTATTGATCGCACTTCTCCTAACGAATCTTTCAAGAATCTGGTTGATCAATATGGTGAGCATCTTTTCGGAGTGCAGTATTAGTACAGCTACTGACAGCATATGCGTAGGAGAAATTCTGCAAATTCATCTGGGCAGCAGGACTACGGTCGTTTGCAGCACCGTTGCCCTTGTCAATGAGCTGTGCGATGAGAAGCGATTCGTGAAAAACCCTAAGGGCGCGTTGGAGGTACGTGACCCAACTTCAGTTTTACAGTTCAGGTCGGGGGAGAGATACTGACACCATTGTGGTATAGCAAATCAGGAATGGTGTACACGATGGGCTATTCACTGTAAGCCCTGCCGATGCTCACGTCGTGCAACACAAACATTGACATAGTCACAGGCTAGGCCCGACGAGCCCAATTGGGGTATTGCTCACCGGATCTTGATGCCCGCGTTTGGCCCGATGTCTATCCGGGGTATGTTCGACGATATGCATGACGTCGCGACACAGCTGTGCATGAAATGGGCGAGATACGGTCCACAGCATTCGATCACCGTTTCGGACGATTTCACGCGGCTTGCGTTGGACACCATTGCCCTCTGCTCGATGGGATTCCGTTTCAACTCGTACTACACGTCCGAAATGCATCCATTCATCGCGGCTATGGGATCATTCTTGACTGAAAGCGGACGCAAAGCCATGAGGCCTCTTCCAGACTTGTTTTATCGTAGTGATAATATCAAGTATGAAGAAGATATCGAGTTGATGCAAAGGACGGCCGAGGAGGTTCTGCAAACCCGAAAGCAACAAATGAAAGAAGGGGAGGTAAAGAGCAAGGATCTCCTCCAAGCAATGCTCGAAGGGGTCGATCCCAAAACCGGCCAGCATATGAGTGACCAGAGCATCATCGACAATTTGATTACCTTCCTCATTGCTGGCCATGAAACGACGTCCGGCATGCTCTCCTTCGGATTTTACCAAATGCTGAAACATCCAGAGGTCTATCGGAAAGCTCAACAGGAAGTTGATTCTGTCGTCGGCAAGGATAGAATCACGATTGAGCACATCAACAAACTCCCATATATAGCCGCCGTAAGTGTTAATATTCGTCTTCACCCATTGATCTCTTACCTGCCCCCTTTCACGACTGGAAAGCTTACCAAAGTCTAGATATTGCGCGAGGTTCTGAGAGTGAACTCGCCCATTACCTTGTTTGCGGTTCAGCCGCGAGAAGACACCCTCCTTGCCGGGAAGTACCTTGTCAAAAAGGGTATCAGCTGCCAGGCCTTCATTACCAAATCACATGTAGATCCTACAGTTTGGGGGCCAGATGCAAACGAATTCAAACCTGAACGCATGTTAGACGAGAAATTCAACAAGCTGCCGAAGAACGCTTGGAAACCATTCGGAAATGGCTCCAGGGCGTGCATTGGAAGGCCGTTCGCCTGGCAGGAAGCCCTTCTCATCATGGCGATGCTTCTGCAGAACTTCAACTTCGTGCTCGATGACCCTTCCTATACGCTCAAGATCAAGCAGACGTTGACTATCAAGCCCTCGGGCTTCTACATGAGGGCTATCCTTCGAGATGGGCTTACGGCATCTCAACTTGAGCACCGACTGGCTGGAACTAACGTTCCTAAGGAGGCGGAGAAGGCAGCTGCGACAACCAATGGTACTAGTGCGCCACGCAAGGACATAACTATCTTGTATGGCTCCAACAGCGGCACATGCGAGTCGCTTGCACAACGGCTCGCCAGCGACGCACCCAGTCACGGTTTCTCTGCGAAGACGGTGGATTGTTTGGACATAGCAAATGGTCAACTGCCAAAAGACCATCCCATCGTCATCGTGACTGCTTCTTACGAAGGTCAACCTCCCGACAATGCTGGCCACTTCGTGTCTTGGGTCGAGAACATCAAAGACAACAAGGCGCTGGACGGTGTGAAATACGCCGTCTTTGGCTGCGGCCACCATGACTGGGCCCAGACATTCCACCGCATCCCGAAGTTGGTGAACACCAAGCTCGAACAGGCGGGTGCTGAGCGCCTGGTTGAGATCGGCCTCGCGGATGCCGGGGAGTCGGACATCTTCACCGATTTCGAGACCTGGGAGGATGACATTCTCTGGCCGGCTTTAGAGAAGAAGTACAACACAGGCGCCTCAGAGTCCTCAGATATCGCGCCGATCGATAGTGTAAACGCCACGGTCAGCAGTCCGCGGTCCAACGGACTACGCCAGGATGTCAAAGATGCACTGGTCGTGGACACGCGCATCCTCACCGCGGACGGAGAGCCGATCAAGAAGCACATCGAGCTGAAGCTCCCTAGCGACCTGAAGTACAGCGCAGGCGACTATCTGTCGATTCTCCCCTTCAATCCCCGCGCGAATGTCGGAAGGGTCATGCGCTATTTCAAGCTTCCTTGGGACGCCTACATCACGGTAGAAACAAGCTCTAGGTTGGTTGTTCCTACCAATGAGCCGACACCCGCCTATGAACTCCTGTCTGCCTACGTGGAGTTATCACAACCGGCTACGAGAAGAGTGAGTACACGGGCCATTCTCTCCAACCAAACGCCTTTACAAGTAGGCTAACCACAACCGCAGAATATCTTAACGCTGGCCGAAGCCGCCAAGGACCCGGCAGAGCGCGAAGCCCTTAAGAAACTCACCACTTCCGACGACGGGGCCTCACGAGCCTCCATCATCGACCTCTTAGAGAAGTACTCGTCGATTGAGCTGCCGCTTGGAATGTTCATCGCTATGATGCCGCCGATGCGCGTCCGGCAATAGTAAGCTAGACACTCGCCCCTTCCCTCCTTTTCGACCACCAAATGGACGATGTTGTTACAACGGGGTGCAAGAAGACTAACACAGACATCTCGTAGTTCAATCTCCTCATCTCCTCTCCACGACCCCGACCGGGCGACGCTGACCTTCTCGGTACTGAACGCACCGTCATACACGGGCACAGGCAAGCACCTAGGCGTGGCGACGAACTACCTCAACGAGCTAGGGAAGGGCGACAAGGTGCACGTGTCGGTGCGGCAGTCGCACGCGGCATTCCACCTCCCGCAGGAGCCGGAATCGACGCCGGTGATCTGCGTGGCGGCAGGTACGGGCATCGCGCCGTTCCGAGGGTTTGTGCAGGAGCGGGCGGCATTGCGGGCGGCGGGGCGGACACTCGCGCCCGCCCTGCTCTTCTTTGGCTGCCGCGCACCCGGACGCGATGACCTGTACGCTGAAGAGCTGGCGCAGTGGGAGGCCGCGGGCGCCGTTAAGGTTATCCGGGCGTACAGCCGCGAGCCGGCGCTCTCGGGTGGAGCGCGCCACGTCCAGGACGCCGTCGCGCTGCACGCCGACGAGTTCCGCGACCTCTGGGGCCGCGGCGCCAAGCTATATGTATGCGGCTCGCGTGCGCTCGGCAAGGGCGTCCGTGATGTCTGCATCAAGATGCATGTTGACTCGGAGGCGGCGCAGGGTCGCCAGGTCGGCGAAGAAGAGGCTCTGAAGTGGTGGGAGGGTCTTCGGAATACCCGGTACGCCACGGACGTTTTCGACTGAGCTTAAACGCCGCGGCCGGGAGTGTGTGGGTTAGGGTTACACCCGCTTCGGATCTTATGATATGCACATAGAGATATCCCTAGGTAGGAAACTTTTCAATGCGGAATGGTCTGTTTTTGTTGTACATCAAGACTTCATATCACTCTCCTCTGAGGTATAATACCCCTATAGTGATTTCATTCAAAAAATCTCTTTCTATGCTGAGAGTCTTCTCTGCTGCCAGACATGCATCACATGCCTGGCTTACCATCTGGCGTAAAATCACGTATTCCTAATGGGGACCAACTTAGGTAGCTGACTATTGCTAATGCATTATTAATTGGTCTCTGCCTGTATTACAAACAATAGTATACCACGTTCGGATGGAGTAAATACCAAATTACCTGTGCATATAGTCCAGATAACGGGCGGGGGGCGGGGGATGATGTTAGAAAATCCCTGTCCGAAGAGACCACGAGCTTGGCACTCATTCCAGTCTTCTAGAAGCATGCGAAAGCGCCCAACCCCTCTGGCCCCTCAAACTGTCTTCAGGGAGAGGAAGCGGGCCGTCGTGGCGACTTCAAATTGTAGGTCGCTAATAGGCCGGCTTCCCCTTGTCGATCATCGTACGAACACGCAGTCACATGCCTGGCCAGCCAGCCTACAATTGACCCTGCTCACGATTTTTATTTGCCGAGTTATAGTGCCGCCCCCTCCTCTCCCCGGACTCTAAACCAAAGACACCGGACTCGACAGCGGGTAACTCTCGAAAATCGCATGTCGAGCATAACGAATTTTCAATTTTTTTAAATGTGAGAAAAATAGAATTTAAGTAGTGCTGGCTGGTTGGCTTTATATATCTAGGTATTTCTATAGACTTACCTAATAGGGGAAAAAGGGGGGGGGGTCGCCGAACCATCAACCGGAAACCCCGCTAGCATGACCTCATACCCGTTCGACCCGGGCGCTGCGTAAGTTATTTATTCGTAAATAAACTTGATTATGAAGGGGATTTATCAACTTTCGTAGAAATAAGAATTCCTGTTAAAAGGTTAAATTAAATTGACTTTACGCTGTACGCACATAAGACCAATCAAAAAGAGCCATGACGTATCCCGGGATACTCTACGTCACGATGGAGCCGAAGCCGGAGCTGCCGGACGAGCAGTTCCACGAGTGGTACAATAACGAGCACGGGCCGACGCGGCTGCGGATGCCGCATATTTTCACCAACGGGCTGCGGTACCGAGCTATTGATAAGAAGCAGCCGTCCTTCCTCGCGTCCTACGACATCACGTCCATGCCCCTGCTCGAGACGGAGACCTACACCCGCCTCCGCGCCAGCCGATCCCCTCGCGAAGCTGACACCATAGCTCAGATCGATGTGACGCGTTACTTCTGGGACCTCATCGCGATCAGGCAGGACCGCCTACCCAAGCCCATCGAGCAGCTCACCGACGACGAAGCAGAGGGCCTGGTCCTGGTTGCAGCCGAGCTTGCTCCCAAGGACGCGGCGGCAGCAGCAGAGGCGGATTCGGTGGTCGAGGACGAGGTCCATAAGTGGTTCGAGGAGCACAGCGACATGCTATCCCGGGTTCCCGGCTGGCTGCAGTCGAGGCTATTCAGAACCTCGCACCTCGAGACTGGAAAGACGAGATCGTACCTCATGCTCACTGACTACGCGAAGGAGAACGGGATCTCCGGCGACGAATACAGGGCGGCGATCGCGTCACCCACGACACAGAATATATTTTCCAAGCACATCCGCACAGTCTCGAAGCGCAGGTACTCGCTGTTCTACGTGTTCGGGCCCGCGCCGCGGGATCTCACCAACCTAGCGCAGCTGGAGCCGGCTAAATCAAGATTTCAGTCCAACGACCTGCATACCACGACGTCCAACGACGACGGCGCGGGCCCCGTAATCCAGTCCCACTTCACGACCGCGGACGGCCTGTCCATCCCGTACCGGCTGGAGGGGAACCCGGACCCGCAGGCGCCGGTGATCGCGTTCTGCAACTCCCTGCTGACCTCGCTGCACATGTGGGACGCATTCGTGGCGATCCTGCGCGCCGAGCGTCCACAGTACCGGGTCCTGCGGTACGACGCGCGGGGGCGCGGCGCGCTGCCCGAGCCGCCGACGCCGGCGACCATGGAAGCGCACGCGTCGGACCTCGCGCAGCTGCTGGCGGCGCTGCGGGTGCCGCGGCTCGCGGCGCTGGTCGGCGTGTCGATGGGCGGGGCGACGGCGCTGCGGTTCGCGCTCACGCACCCGGAAAAGTTGGGCAAGCTCATCGCGTGCGATTTCAACGCCGTCTCGAGCCCCGCAAACACGGAGGCCTGGAAGGCGCGGATCGCGGTCGCGGAGACGCCGCTGGAGGACGGGACGCCCGGCATCGCGCGGCTCGCCGGCCAGACCGTCGAGCGCTGGTTCCACCCCTCGACGATGCAGGGGAAGCCCGAGATCGCGCGCTGGATGGAGGGCATGGTCGCCGCCAACGACGTCCAGGGCTTCCGGTACGGCTGCCAGGCGCTCTGGGACTACGACATGCGCGAGGAGATGCGGGGCTGCCGTGTCCCCGCGCTTCTCGTCGCCGGCGAGGGCGACGGCAAGGGCGCCCTTGTTAAGGCCATGGACGGGTTCCGCGGGGGCCTAGGTCCCGATGGCACCGAGCTAGCCGTCGTCCCCGACGCTGGACACCTGCCCATGTGTGAGAATCCTCAGGGGTTCTGGGAGGTTGTCAAAAAACAGCTGTGACGTAGGCCAGAGCAGTCAGTTGGGTGCCGGCCATGTCTACCCTCTAAAGATTGTATGATGCTTGAACCATATCGGGTAATTAGTGCTACGAGTTAAAGGTATACGGATTTTTGGCTCTGCTTCCGGAGTCGCTACGCGTTTGCTTCGGCCTTTCTCCACGGTCATCGTCCCCCCTCTCTCCCCTCGTATAAGTTGTGTTCCCGCACTTAGTACAGCCAGGGGTTTGAATAGCACCGAGAACCCCGTCAACAAAACTCCCAGCACCTTAAACGCTTCCGAGGAGAATATTGGTATGCTACTCTATCAGGCACTCGAGGAGCCGGCCAAGCCTGAGGACCATCTGGCCACCTGCTAACGCCGCAAAATGTCACCGGGGAGGGCCGAAGAATAGCACCGCGGAAGAAAAGGGGGGAAAATGGGGTTGGAGGGTTGTAAGGTGTCAAGGGTCTAGTTTTCGTCGTCACATTGTGGCTTTGCGTCAATGTTAAGAGAGCAATCTTAGATTGTCTTGATCCAGATTGATCAACTTTTCCACTCTACATTTCAATCCACTCCTATTCCAAAGGAGTCTTCAATCCAAATGAGGCCGCGACAGATGTGGGGGCCTACTTCACTTATAAACATCATTATATTTGTAACTTAGTTGCTGCTGCCTAGGAGAATACGACCATCTGCTCGATACTGTTTTCTATCGTAATGCTACGTCGATGAAGGTCACGATGAAGACAATGGGTGATACGCGCGCACAAAACTACTTGGAACGAGGCCGGAACGTATCGCAACGTTACTTGTTACTGCATTACCCATTCCAGGAGCCGGTATCGAAGGGCGGGGCTCCGAGTATGGTATAGTGGCGAGCATTTTACCGGTTTCGACAATGTCCTTGTCCCCCTGTCCCTCTTGCCAGCTAGGGCCGGCCCTATGGGCAGGCTGGGTGTCATAGAACGCCCTGTTCCCACCTAGATAGAATGGATAAGGGAAGACTCAAGCAGAGAAGCGGGGCCGGCGAGCAAATTACCCGGTAACGTACACTTGTCAGATCTGTATAGCCGAACTTGAGATGTCCCGTTGTTGTTTCTATTCGCAGTAACCACTTCGTAGTATACAACATAGATCGTTATTGGAGAGCACTAAGTATGTAGAGTTCCAGGTTGTTACTTGGTAAGTAGTGGAGTTCGAGTTCCACTATGAGCACCCAAGAAACCGGACCGTAAATACCAGCTTGACTGGGCAGGGCAGGCTAGACTGGCGGCGCTTGCGCTTGTGCTTGCCGGGCAGGAGAACGTGACATAGAATGTTCTATCTCTTCTGTGCACCTTTCTTCTCCTTTGGCCGCCCGCCCGCTGCTGAAAAGCGTAACCTGATCGCCATTGGTTTTTAGTTTACTCGCAGGTCGAATGCCAATATTGATCGACCACGGTTCCGGGTGCAAACCTGCAAGGCATGTCCTGCAGATAGCTGTTTTCCACAATTGAGGGCCTGTAACTAACAACTGCAGTCAGTCCTTCGCTAGTAGGAAACTCGGTTGCTCGCCCGACTGCCCGGCACCCCGGGTCCCGCCCTACATAGCAGCAGCTCCTACAGCTCGCCACACGGCTTGGATGGGAAACCCGGGCGTTTGATGTGCAATGTCGCAGACCTGTCAGAGCCAGTAGAGGAGCCTGCCCATGGTTTTCAATATCGTGGTGCGTGGTATATCCCGATGCAATATATTCCGTCGCCTTGCAGGGGTGCGGCCCAGGACCTAGATCTTATCAAACAAACAATCGTGTACTTGTACATTCATACTAATGTAAACTGTGTGCCGGGGCGAATATGGTACACGGCAGGGGTGCTCTGCTACAAGTGCTGTATGGATGATCGACCGGGCTTCACTGAAGCAGATGGTGGACGGTAAAGGATCCGATCGAGTGATGGATGATAGGTGGATAGGCTACCCGTTCTACCAGTCACACCCGCTGACCCGTTACCTTGTTACCTTGTCATCGTCCAGTACCCACATAGGGAGGTCAAGTAGGCAGTTGAAACGTGTGAGCCTCATCAAGGCCGGAGTTAGTCCGTTCGTTTACCGAGAAAATAATGAATGTTGCTGTCCACTTGGCGATCGAGCTTTGTCTACTGAGCACTAGCAGAACAGTGAGCCACCTCATTGATAGTGCTGTGCATGTACGATAACCTGGGCTGCCTGGTTGCCTGGCTAAAACGATTCCAAAGTTGTCGGTTTCTCTCGCGTCTTAGTTATCTGATGCTCGGCTTCTCCCGAGAACTGCGATTCAGTATCTATCTATGTACGTGTGTATATGTGCCTAGCGTGTGGCCACCGGTCATAGACAGGTGGGTATAAGCATATGACAGGCAAGCCGAATGGATCTAAGGCATAAGTTCAGGATAGATTATCTCGTGGGAAATTCATCCCCGAGATTTTCCGACCAATGGAGGGAGGAGTCCGATATGAACCCCATGCGGCTCTTCACGTTTATTTTTATTAATGAGGGTAGAGGAAGACAGATAAACAGACAGGCAAACAAATCAGGAATAAACCTTGAAGTTTCGGAAGGAAGGAAAGGAATTCCTAGATTGGGGATGGTGGCGTACATCTATGTAGCTTTCGGTGCGAGGAAGCGGAACCAACGCCCTGCACCTGCCACCTGCACGTCTTACTTATGTACCTAAGTATGTATGACATTAGACAGCTGTCAGGCGATGTTCTCCTTTAAGTAAGGTAGTTATTATACTACCTCCTAGATACCAAGTAGGTAGCAGTAAGACGGTCCGCCAGTCAATTCCGTGCCTACCTAAGTACGTATACTGGTAAATGGGCATTAATGCCAGGTATGTCGAGATTCGACTCGGTGGTGAGGCCTGGGCTTTCCTCGTTAAGAATACTTGAGAATTCTGGACCAACCAGATCTTTCAAAGGCCATCCCGATTAGTTCGGAGCATCGACCCGGCAGTCGATGAACCAGTCGATCTAACAGTGGCACCATACTTATCTCAGTACATAAGTAGTAGTGATAATAGCCCTGTAGTACTTAAAGGTATGGAGCAAATGATTTAAAGTAGTACATATGGCCCAATATCTGCCTGTTCGGCCCGCCAACCCCGGGAGCTGCGACACCCCTGCCTACCTGTTAACGCTACGGGGTCGCTATAGGGTCATTACAGAGCCATCACAGGGCTATTAGAAGATCCACCCGACCACTGGCTACATAGTAGTGGACATACTTAATGTATCTTCCAAGGTTAGGGCAAAAACTGGTCGGAATCTAGGGAAACAATGAAGTATTCGAGCCTATTTGAGGGGGGAGTATTGATGAAAGTGGAGCCTCACATGGGCAGTCTACACAGAAGGCGCTGCCGTATTTAGTTCCCTGGGAACCCCGCGGGGATTTCATGAAGGAGGGCAGGAAAAAGAGAGGGAAGGAACGGAATTTGAATGGCCGAGATCATTGAAGGGTGCAACTGCACTGGACAAAACAACTGGACAAGACAACTGGACAGAGATAACATAACATATACATCCACGGAACGGGACGAGGAAGTCAAAAGATATTGAAACACCAGCTCGGAGGAAGGAAGAAAGGAAGAAAGCAAAAGAGAAAAAAAAATTAAAAAATCAGAAGGAAATTATTTCCATGTCCGAAGTCGATGTAGCACAACGTCCAGCTGCCGCACTCCCTTCTCAATTCGAGACGGGGGGTGTGGCAGCGCTGGCAGCTGCTACGGCAGCACATACACCACATACAACAGCACCTCCAACGCCCCCAGCACCTTCTGCTACAGGAGCACCACCACCAGGAGGAGGAGGAGGGGCAACAGCACCGGGAGCAGCACCGGGAGCAGCAGGAGCACCGGGAGCTAAACAAGCGCCCGCGCAATACCCCAACATCACTAACTTCGCAAACTTCACTAATAACTTCACTAATAACAACAATAACATGGCAACCTCCACTACGATAACACCTCCAACTACCTCCTCGTCCCCGACACCATCATCGTCATTATCTTCGTCGCCGTCCTACTTCCTATCAGCTGCACCAACAACAACGACAACAACAACAGCGAACAGACAAAACATAACTATTGCGCAACTAGAACATAATATCAGTACCACTTCCACTAAAATCACCACGACGAGCAATACTAGTAGTAATCACAATAACAACAGCAATAGTAACGGTAGTGGCGGTGGCGGTGCAGGATTTAAGAGACCCCGGGACGAAGATCACAAAAGTGGTAGTGGTAGTGGTAGGACGAAAGTCAGAGCAACGAGGATGGATTTCGCAAAAATCATGGACCCGCCCATCGTCAGTTTCTATGGTTCCACCCCGATACCACTACCCTCAAGATTTGGGCAGTTAAAACGACGTTTGGTCGCCGGTCGCGAGGCCGCTTTGAAGGCTTCATGGGATCGGTTGCTCGCAGCTCTTCGTGAGGAGATCGTATATATCGAGAAGCATGGCACCGGTCTGATCCCTTCCATCGACTACACCGAGATCGAGGACCCCAGCAAGGTGCAACCTTTCAGCGAGAGCATAAAGCGCCATGGGATTGGTGTAATCCGCGGTGTCGTTCCGCCCGAGGCCGCCCGTTCCTGGGTTGACGAGACCAAGAAGTACCTTGAGGCGAAGCAGGAGCTTGAGTTGAAGCCTCCTCCAGCCCAGGATCCTACCTGCTTTGACTTCTTCTGGACCCCGGCTCAGGTGAGGTCTCGCGCGCATCCCAACGTCCTGCGCGCCCAGCGCTTCGCCATGACTATATGGGACACCAAGGACGAGTTTATCGCCGCCCGATATCCCATAACCTACGCCGATAGGATCCGGATAGAGTCCGCCGCCGCCGACGGAAACATCACCGTGAATGGGAGTCTTGTGGCCGCCTCGCCCCAGGACAGTTTGATCGCCGCTGCCGCTGCCACCTCATCTGCTCAGATCGCCCAGGTCGACAATGGAAGCCTCGAACGCTGGGAACAGGATGGTTATGGTCGCACGGGGCTCTACAACGCCATCTTCGAAGGTGACTGGGAGTCTTACGACGAGTGGAACGCTTCCGGTCGGGTTAACGCCACCCCTGACCTGTATAACGGCCAGGGCGCGTGCAGTATGCTGCGTCTGTTCCAGGGCATAATCGCCCTGACCGAGGTCGAGCCCGGCATGATCAAGATCCTGCCCTCGCCCAAACTATCTACGGTCTACTTCCTACTGCGGCCGTTCTTTTCACCCCGAGAGAAGGCCCCTGAAGAGGGTGACAGCTCCGAGAAGTGGGCCGCCTACCTCGACCCCGCTAACTGGACCCTCGACAAGGAGCAGTCGACGATAATACACGGCGCCGTGGCGGGGCACGCACAGCGTGTGACCTCGTCCTTCCACCCGCACCTTGAACTGAAGCGGAGTCTGGTCGCCCCCCCAACCCTGCCCGAGGGCTCCTACGTCGTCTGGCACCCTGACATCGCCTACCAATTTTCCAACACCAACTACAGCAGCAGCATGCGCCCGCCCACCGCCTCGGGGGACCACACCTCCATGCTCGTCTATGCCCCTGCCGCCCCCCTCACCCAGCAAAACGCCCTCTACCTGGCCCGTCAACGCAAAGCCTTCCTCCGCGGCCACCCCGGCCCGGACTTCGACTCTACCGGCACCGGCCTTGGAAGCGAGGCCCCGCATACCGGCCGCCTCACCGAGAAGGCCATCCGCGAGGTCGGCGGCGAGGAGGGTCTGCAGGCCATGGGGCTGGCGCCCTGGAACCCGGCCAAACCGGTCGCGGACTTAAAGGCCGCGTCGGCATCGGCAAAGTCTGCTGCCGCTGACGCGAAGGACAATAATAACAACGGCAAGAAGCCGGCAGCCGCCACCGCTGCTGAGGACGACGCAGCGGGCTCGTCGCCGCCGTCTTCGGGCTCAAGTGACGGCGCACTCACCCCTAAGACGCACGCCGAGGTTGAGGTCCTCAAGCTCGCCAACCAGATCCTCTTCCCCGAGCGCTTCGACTTCTACATGCCCACCCGCGCGCCATCCCGCGCGCAGTCCAGAGCTGCTAGTCCCATGCCGCCAGCGGCTCACGGCGGTACGGGCAAGGAGAGGGCATAGGTGAGGGTGTGAGAACCGAAAAGTGGAGCAGGCGTGGGATCAGGGGGTCTTAAAGTCAGTAAGACAGCCAAGTGGGAGTGGTGGCGAATTGAGTCAAATCGAACTGCAAGCGGAACGCAGTTGAAGGAGCAAGCTAGGCATTTGAATATTTGAATATCCATGGTATTTAGGGTGTTTGTCATGCAATCAACACATATCGCATCGCATCACGGGGAGTGAGGGGTCTGCGGGATGGGGAGATGTTTCTGTATATAGTTTTCCGACATACGGTTCTGGTGGAGGGGAAGACACCGTCAAGCTTTGACATTTGGCATATATACATATACATATAGCACGAAAGATCAGGAGGCGCATCGAGTAGCAATTGGATGGATAATCGAAAAATCATCGCCTCAAGACGTCTAGTGCGTGTGATTTGATAAGGGGCTTATGTCGAGCATTTGCGATTTTCCCCTCTTCACCCTGATGGGATTCCCGCCCCTGGAGCATGCACTCGTTTAGACTCTGATGTCTACTTGCCGATACAACCGTCGGCTCATCTAACTCTCAGGTAGACAACGTAAGCATCGCACCAAGATTTTCACCTTATAACTACCCGCGTTACCGATCGTCTCCGATAGCTCGCCCGACGATAACTTTCTAAGGATGCCTGCGATGACACCACTAAGGATATGAATATAAGCATCTCGAGCCTAATGAACACTGAGTTATGCCCCTTTATGTATTGTAAGGATATTTCGAGCATCTGTTATATTCGTACTTCTCTTGATCTGAGGCCCCGGGCCTTGACAGAATGACGTCTAAATACACTATAATCACGGGCCGTTAGGGTCCCCCCTCCCCCACAACGGAGCTGGGCTAGTCGCCGTGGGATCAATAGCGGCGCGTCGATCCCCTACCTACATCATATAGCGCTTGCCGCTACGACCCGGAGGATCCGGTTCGGGGCAGCTGGGCTATATTCCGACTACCGCTGTGCCGTCTCTACTAGACGATTACTATTGAAGCCACTATTAGTGCCGACAACCACCTAATGCAGCCACTGTCGCTGCTATTGAAGCGGCCACCATGGGCGAGAATGACTTCACAACAGCTTCGCCATCGTGAAGATAAGCCAAACTGGTACTAGGTTACCGCCAGAGAGCGGATCGGTTGAGGCTGTAATCATGTTGAGTAGAACCGCTTTGAAGCATGTTTAGGAGTTGGTGACGACGGTGTGGTGCGATAATTCCGACACTACAGCGGCCGCAGTCCTGCAATAGGAGCAGCTGGGAAATGGAATGAAGTAAACAAGAAAAGCGAACACGACTAAATTACCATGAACACGGTCTAGCGACGACAATAATTACGGATGGGCTGGTCGACGGACAATGAACCTGTTTCGGGGAGCAGGCATGCGTGACGCAGGGGATCTTTTCGATGATGTGATCGCAAGGGAGTCATGTGTATAACGGCAGCAGCAATTCTAACATTTGCTTCTTATAGAAAAACGCCAAGATATGGCATTATTTCCACATAAATGTCGTCTTCCCGTGAGAGACCCCTCATAGGGCGTTTCCCCCGCAGCCGAGATGAGGCGCCATGACCACGGCCCTAGCTAACCCATTGTCCTTCGTTGAAATCGACGATGTGCAGACCTGCGATCCCTGAGCATGGCGTTATTCGACATTTGAAATAGGACGGGACCAGCCTTGTCTGCTGCAACCCAATGCCAGGTCCTCGTGGTCATGGTATCTCCGCGTAAGGATCCGTGCCTTGTTGATGGTCTATTGCGTGCGCGAGGCCAAATTATGGTGATGCGGGCAGTCTCTTGCGTTGCATATAAATCCATGGCCATCCGTGGTTTTCGCCTCCGGATGGTGAGGCCTGCATCGTCGCACACCCGTCTGTTGTCAAGGTGATATTTCTGGACTGCAAAGATGAAGGTCTCTCAGGTTTTGTCGCTCCTTATCGGCGCTGAAATCGCCTCCGGAATCTCTGTCAAGCGGCAGAACGACAAGCCCGAATTCGAAAACGGCCAACCTATCGACGGGAATGGGAGAGGGGCACCTATCTCTGGTATGACGACCCGGGAACGATGATGTACGCAGTATCAAGTTCGACGCTGACTAGTAACGACAAAAACTAGGCGGCACTAATAGGGAGCTTGACCTGCAGAATCCAGACAATTTGGGCCAGCAGAGCACCGACAACGGCGTGGTGCCGAACCTCAAATGGAGCTTCTCGGACTCCAAGACGAGAATCCTGCGAGGCGGGTGGGTGCGTGAGTCGGTCATTACGGACCTGCCCTCCAGCCACGATATTTCTGGCGCGCAGCAGCATTTGACCAAAGGCTCTGTCCGTGAGCTTCACTGGCATCGTGTAGTATGTATCCCGGCGAGGTGATCGGGCCTGATTATCTCCCTGTACGTGTGCTGATACCATACCAGGCGGAATGGGGGTACGTGTATGCGGGTCGCGTGATCATCTCAGCCGTCAACGAAAATGGCCAATACGAGGTTGCCGAGCTCGACGTTGGTGACGTCTGGTATTTCCCTAAGGTATTTATTGACTTGAATTCGCTTTGTGAGGATTGCAGCCTGCCCCGTCTAACATGCGATATAGGGTATACCCCATACGATCCAAGGCCTAGAAGATGAGAACGAATACTTGCTCGTGTTCGACGATGGCGATTTCGACGCCACAGGGTAGGTAACAAGCGAGGGATGTTTCGCCATAAGTGTTAGTCTTACTAACAAGGAGCGCAGGACGACTTTCAACGTGGACGACTGGATCACACATACCCCGAAGTCCATTCTAGCCAAGAACTTCGGCCTGCCAGAGAACGTATTCGAGTCGGTGCCGTCCCCTAACCCCTATATTTTCAACTCGACGGTGGACACAAGAAACGTCACAGGAGGCAACGGCCCACTGACTGGGAACGCCTCCTTCGTGTATTTCGCCAAGGATCACCCTCTCGAGGATGTTCCCGGCGGAGGCGGCACGCTCCGAATCATCGATACTACCACCTTCCCCGTCTCGACGACTATCGCTGCGACTGTTGTCACTTTAAAGCCAGGCGCACTGCGGGAATTGCACTGGCACCCAAATGTATGATTGTTCCTTCACCCCCCCCCCCCAAACACACACAGTGACAAGTAAGCTTCTTGGTGTTCGAATTGATCATCTCTAATGAGCGGGTCCCCGTAGGCCGAAGAATGGCTGTATTTCCATAAGGGCAAGGCGCGCGCTACAGTCTTCCTGGGAAATGCTCTTGCGCGCACGTTCGACTTCAGCGCTGGGGACACGGCCGTCTTCCCGGACAATAGCGGTAAGTTGCGACAAATGTGTACTAAGGCTGCAGTCAACAGCAGAAAAGCTTCCATTTCAATAGTGCTAACCGAGACATCTAGGTCACTACATCGAGAATAGGTCCGAGGATGAGGACCTGGTCTGGATCGAGATCTACAAGAGCGACCGGGTACAGGACGTCTCGCTGACCCAATGGCTGGCGCTGACGCCCGCGGATATCGTCGCCAGCACCCTCAAGATCCCTATCGAAATCGCGGAGAATCTGAAGAAGGAGAAGCAGCTCCTGGTTAGGAACAACTCATCCTGAGTGTTGAAAGCATCTTCAAATTAGCGCGGACTCTCCGCTTTGCCGATATCTTCTTTTTCTATACGCAGCGAAGGGCGGTAATAGGGCGGGTTTTTGGACTGGGCCGCCTGACAAATAGGGGCAAGCTCACACAATTGTTCGAGAAGGCGACAACTCGTAGTGTTTGAGTGGACATGTAGGGAGCAGTACACTTAATCAATGAATTATGCTAAAGAAGCCGATATAGGCTGCCTGACCTCGGTTGACTGCGGAATATCCTCCGCCATTTCTTACAACGGGTGAAGCTATGATACACGTACTCGTGCTTATGAAGACTAAGACTCGTAGCAGCCGTAAGTCCACAACCAAGGGAAGTTGCCCACCTTCGGATACACCTATTTAGAATCATCACTTTGCGCCGACACCCCGCCGGTCTCCTGTATCACCACCTGACAGCCTTCCTTGCGGCTGTCCATGGCCCGCTATAGAGCCCTCTGCCCCCACTCCAGTAGCCCCCATACCCACCACCATACCCCCCACCGCGTCTGGCGCCACCACCGTATCCGCCACCGAACCCGCCGCCGTATCCGCCGCCTATGTCTGGTTGGTCGTGCTCGGTGCAGTAGCGGCTATTCTTCACGACCTCGTTGCGGCACTCATCCTCCTTGCACTCGTGGCGGTGGCAGTAGAGGCTGGCGTCGGTAGCGGGAGCGTGGCTGCAGCTGGCGGTGCGGCAGCGGTGGCGGGAGCAATAAGGGGATGAGGGTCCGCCCTGGGCGAGGGCGAGCAGGTTGACCTGGGCGCTGGAACCAAGGTGGCCCCCGAGGGCGAGGCCCAGCAGCGGCGCCAGCGAGTTGTTCGGGCCCAGCAGGCCCTGCGGCAGGCCTCCGTCCCGCGGGTTCGCGCACAGCGGGTCGCTGCACTTGTGCAGCCCACAGTAGTCTGATGGCACTTGCTTCGCCTGGTTGCACTTTTGTACCCCGCACATGTGGTTGCGGCATACGTCCGACCCACTACTCGCTAGGTCATCACACCCCTTATGACTGCAGCGTCGTTTCGAGTCTGTTGTTATTGTGTTCGGTCAAAGTATGTTCATCGGCTCTTTCTCCAACACAGCACGAGATAGGCGGGCGGGTCTTTTAGGCTGATGGGGAGGCACGTGGGAAGGGAGAACCAAGACTATGTGGAAAAGAATGGAAGCAAAGCGGGGAGGGAGAACCTACGGAAGTCGCACTTCTTCTGGAGGACGCCGTTGTGAGACGTACAAAAATTGTCACACCCGGGTTCAGAACAGTCCACATGTTTACGACAGCGGAAATTTCGGAACGCGTCGCCCTCCTCTTCGCAGTGGTTCTGGAGCTGGTTAGCGAGACCCGGCATCAAGTTCGCGCGGCACACGTGGTTGATGCAGAATTTATAAGGATGGAACCGGGCGAGCTGGCAGGTGGAGCTGGTGCACTGGTGCTCAATACAGAGGTCGCCGCCGCCGGGGGTGATCCTGTGCGTGCAGTTGGGGACGCTGCACTTGTGCTTGAGGCAGACCGTGCAGAGCTGGGAGCCACCGAAGGCGCGTTCCTCGGGGCAGCTCGACCCCCAGGTGCAATAATGTCGATAGCAGCGTGTCCGCGCCGGGTTATGTGGGTCGTCGCGCACCCGCTCCGTGCAGCCCGCCGTCTGGCACACCCGGTGCACAGTGCAGAAATTGTCCGGGTGCAGGGCATCGTCCGACTTGCCCTTCACTGGAAGT
This sequence comes from Eutypella sp. D-1, assembly GCA_023313575.1. NCBI lineage: Eukaryota > Fungi > Ascomycota > Sordariomycetes > Xylariales > Diatrypaceae > Eutypella > Eutypella sp. D-1. Next base: position 75,149 of record JAJTTP010000021.1, read on the forward strand.
ATGCACCCGGGTGCATGGCAACTGTGGTCGCCGCATCGATCCGCCCCGTCCTTCCTCTTTGCTTTGCATCCTGCCTCTTCACAGCGGTGGTCTTCGCAATAATCCGCGTATGAATTGGTCGTTGTTAGATATCGCCGGCTTTTCTCACAGTCCTTCACCAAACATATGTCTAGAGGCGCCGTCGAAGCACCATGGAAATTAGCGGGATTTATCTATCGCTCCGTCCTATTCTGTGGAGAGTATATTGAGACGAATTACTCACGGTTGACACAGTAGACCTTATTTGGGTCCCCGGTAGACTGTTTGCAAGTGTTGATCGCACATATGGTGTCTGTGGATCAGCTATTTGATCAGTCTCCCTGCTGGCCACTCATGGACACGAGCCTTCTTTCCCTCTTTTCGGTCAAGGTAGAGGACGGACGGGAGGTAGACGTATTCGGTCACTTACGCCTAGCACAGCAACGTTTTCCCTTGGGCGAAAAGGCAGGGCAGCGTACCCCGTCGATGGAAAGGTGAGCGCAGGTATGTATTGTGCAGTATAGTGAACCCTTTCCCAATGCGTCGCGCGAGCAGCCTTTCTCGCGACATTTCGCTTTCGCTTTCGCTGCCGGAGCACTGCACATTCCTCCGAAGAACGGCATGGTTATATTTGCTGAAAATGTCTTGTTGTGTAGGGAGTGGTACGGGCGTCTCTTTGCTGCTATATCATTCCAGACGATTCAACACCAGGGGAAGAAAGAGAGAAAGTAGTTTTGGGAGAGGGGCGGGGGCATGCCCTGGCCATGTCAAGAAGCAAGCACAGCCTGGTAACCCTTTTTTCCCGGTGATTCTTTGCGTTTCCATTTCTGAATGTGGCCTAAAGCCCAACAGCACCTGGCTTTTAGTTACGGGAGCACCAAACATGGGGCTTCCGTGGTTTATCTTGTTCAAGAGTGTCAGACGCGACCCCAAACATGACGTGATGTGTGTGTACAAGGAGGAGGGGGTGTTTAAGTGAGGCGTAAGACACTGGCTTGTTACCGTCAAACCTTCGGTGGGAAGCTCAGGTGCTACGATGATGGGATCACACGATGAGCCTACCGGAGCGAGAAGGACACGGGTCGGTCGCCGGGGTGATATCTTTTTTTCTCCGTTTTTATTTTAGTTGATTGCTAGCTGTTATTGCTAAGTAGACGGCAGTATACCAATGGGAACGTTACCGACATTGCATCATGTGGTGGACAGTGCCAACAAGTCCATGTCTTCGCTCCTGAGTAAAGCAGGTGGCGGAGCTGCTTTAAGGTTTAACCTTTGCTTGCGCTACCTCAATGCAAATAACGTTGGCCGACGTGGAATATGATTAGTCAAACTTTCGCCACCGACAATTATCAGGATGTCCACAGCAGCATGTAATAAATATATATATATATCAATGAGCTCGAAGACCATATACTGCTTTCCTATGTGGATAGAGTGGTGGGAAGATCGTTGTTATATCAAGTGGTCAATCTGGAAGATATTGCTAACATTGCACATCTCGAGTAGACCGAACTGTCTACGAAATCCTATCCAGCCACTCAAGATCTGGCAAGGCGAACTAGTGAAGATTGTGTCACGACAGACTGGTTGGATCTTATATGCCGGTTTCCGTTCCAGGCGTCTGGGTCGGGAAATTCTATGCAAGTACACCACCATGGAAGATTGTTTGCTAGTTTTCTGCAGCCCTACTGGACCAAAACGGATTGTTGGCGCTACACAAATCGCGAAGGCAGCGTGTCCTTCGTCCTATATGCTATCGGGTATCAATGCAAGATAAATAAAAGCCGTAATAATAATGTAAAGACCTCATGAGCGTTTTCGTCTTCCCCGTTAAATCCATATTCTTGTTTCTTCTCGTCTGAGATGCCTTTTTTTGTTAGCTTGGGGTCCCGTTCGTTGAAGCCAGAGCGTTTGCTGTCTCTCTCTCTATGGCAGCTTTTAGATCAAACAGTGCATCTTCTTCCCGGCTCAGTCCGCTCTGTTCCTGTTTTAGACAGGCGCCTACTGCTTCCTCTATGGCCGATTCTATGGAGTTGTCCACCAGCGGTGTCCTTTCTGTTCGCTGAGGTTGTGATGGTGGCTGTGATGCGGGCACATCTTGTGCCTGATTTGATTGCCTGGGTGGCTGTTGCGGTTGATGATTGCTAGGCTGTAGTTGTTCTGAGTGTCGCGGGTGTGGTTGGGGTTGTGCAGGCGACGGTAATTTGGTGCTTGATTGGGGTTGCTGCAATTCCTGGGGTTGATGCGAAGACCCGCCCTGCTGTGGTAAATGCGGCTGTATATGCTGTGCGTTTGAGGGTGGTGGTGGTGGTTGTTGAGAGTGTTTCTGGGTCTGCTGGGATTGCTGAGCTTGTTGAGGCTGTTGTTGAGGCTGTTGTTGAGGCTGTTGTTGTTGGTGTTGTTGTTGTTTTGGCTGCTGCTGAGGCTGCAGGGTTTGTTGTGGAGAATGTTGCTGTTGGGTTTGTTGCTGTGGTTGTCGCGGGGGTTGAGGTTGGAGTTGCGGTGGAGGCTGCGGCTGATGAGGGCGTGGTTGTGACGGTTGTGATAACTGTGGCGTGGTCTGAGGCTTTGGCGGAAGAGGTAAGTAGACCGGCTGGGGAGCGGGCATGGTCGGGCGTCCTGACATCGGAAAGTGGCCGGGCTTCTGCAGAGGTAGTTGGGCCGGCTTGGGGGTCCTCAGCATCGAGTTCGAATTCGCGAGTCCCTGACCCGGCATGCGATTGACAGCCGCGGAGGGCGCCGCTTTCTGTGCATGACTCTGGACTCCATTGGCCAGAGTCACCACACCGTTCACGTGCGCCTGCTGCTCTTCAGTCTTCGCTTTCTCCTCAGCCTCCTTACGGGCGGCCTGAGTAGGGGCTCGCGTCTTGAGTTCTCCCGTGACGCAGTGGAGATAATAAGGCATCTCCGAGTTCGTCTTAAGGAAAAATAACTTCAGGTTTCTAGCCTTGTCCTTGAGTTGCACCTGCGTACGATCTGCGAGGATGTTGCTAATAGATCCATTGGGCCCGAAGAGACCCAGGATCTGCGACCAATGAGGTCCCTTGACCATATCAAGACCCATCATCAGCGCCTTCTCCTCCTCGGGACTCCAGGGCCTTCGGGTAGAATGAGTGCCTTCTCTGCGGGCATGGGTAGATGACCGCGCAGCAGCGGCCTGGCGCGCCTTCTCATAAAGGACTGGTGTCGTATCGCTCTGGTTTGGTGGTAGCGCATCTGATGTGGTTTGATACGCGTGATGGAAATTATTTGGCAAGTGCTGATTATTTTGGTAATATCGTGCCTGAGGCTGCGCATGCGGTGAATGATAGTGCGCGTGGGAAGACGGGCCATGTGTTTGTGCTAATTTTTGATTAACAACGGTGTTCAAATGGGATGCGGTGATCACTTACTCGTAGATTGAGGCGGGGCAGTAGGGTGGTATTTATTCTGCTGGATACTCTGGAGCGCCAACATAGTCGCTCGTGATGCACTTTCAGCGGCAGAAGCGATAGCAGATGGTAGTTCTATACCACAGGTGGATTCCTTCGCTTGCTCGGCAGCCTTGGAGATATTTTCGGCTAGAAAAGCCGCCAGTTCGTCATGGTTGGTTGATGTTTCTTCACCAGCCGGTTCCACTGCACTCTGCGCGGCCTTCGATGCCTCGGCGATCACCGCATCCAAGTCAAAGAGCCCATCTATACCGAGATCTTTAGCCATGCTAGACTCGTCGGTGTCAGGGGGCAGTTCCAGCTCAATTGTTGCGGTACCCAGTTTTGTCAAGCACTCTATGTTGTCGTTCAGGTATGTGTTAAGGCTGTCTAAGAATGCCTCATAGCTGAACTGTCTGCTGAGAACCTCTAAAGGGTGTCAGCGCATTACTGGCAGTAGACAGAAATATAGACATCGACAGAGATACGTACCTATATTATCAGAGTCAGTCGACTCGTTGAGTAACATCGCCCTCCGTGCAGAAGCACTTGCAATAAACTGAATTTCTGTCCCATCCAGAGGCATATCGGGATGATGTGCCTGCAACTTCTCATGAAGTCCATTGGCGAATAAACCATCCAGAACTTTGCCTTTCGGTTTCGATGGCTCACACTCCAGCGAGGCGAGATAGATCTGTGTCTTTAAGCTGAGGAAAAGTTCGGCTGTGTCCTGTGACAGCGGCTGGTTTTCGGCAACGAAGACTGCAAGAAACTGTTCGTTGAGTTCTTCCCAGCCGATCTCATTTGTACCAAAGATACTTGCACACAGGGTGGCAAGGTTGATTATTCTGATGGCCTCCCTTCCCGGTTGCGTAAGATAAAACTTATGTGTATCCAGGAGCGGTCCATCTTCAGAAAGCAAGCGACGCTGTGCATCGAAGGTGGACTTCAAGACTGCATACTCCTTTGCGACTTCTGAATCAGGATCATTTCCCACGCCTAATACCGCCATTGTGTCCTCCAGCGACTGCTCAGACCAAGCTATCAAGATATCAACAGCCTAGCAATTCTATTAGTCCCGACCTAATTAAAGGTACTCGACGAGCACTACCCACAAGGTTGCCAAGAGCAGGGATAATGTGTTTCCGTCGCGTGTAATAGCTTGGACTGCCCCATATCGTATCTGGTAAATCCTTCTCATCTTCCGACTGATGTCCCGTTTGCTGATTTAGAGATTCATGGTTTGTCGCCTCATTGATTGCGTCAAGTATCTCTTGGGATATACCGTCGTCGTCGTAGTCAGCGTCGGGCTTGACTTGTGTTTGGCTGATCGCGTTCAGAATATCTTGGGATATGTCGTTACCGCTGTCGCCGTAGCTGCCGTAGTCGTAAGTGTTGTTGTTCTCGTGACTGCCCAGTTTGGCCTGAGTTCGATTAATAACATCTAGGATATCCTGGGAGATGTCGTGGTTTTCGGGCTCAGGCATAGGCTCAGATACCGATGCAGGTTCCGGGTCAGGTTCCGGGTCAGGTTGCGGTTCAGGCATGAGCTCTTGCATAACGGATGCCTCTGCTTGTTGAACAAGACTCGCTATATCGACGATATTATCATTATCATGCTCAACAGGCTCTATTTTCAAGCGCTTCTCATCCCGACTCTGACCGTCCATATCGCGCTCGTCATGCGCCGACGGCGACCGTGATCTTTTGGCTGGTGGATGAAGCGTCTCCGGGGCAGGTTCGGGGTCTCTCATCGGTACATCGTCGGGCGGCGGTTCGAGCTCATATTTTATAGGGGGGCCTTTTTAAAAACAAGATATATTAGTGTGTGAAAGGATAGAAGCGGAGCTATACAGATAAGGTATATTTAGTATATCGGTTTAGATGTCTCTCTACAAGAGCGTCATAACCTACGATGTAGCATAACAATATAACAACATAACTGAATAGAGAAGGCGCATAGAACGCAGAATGGGACACAAAGGCGCGTAATGACATACTGGCAGAAGGATTGCCAACTGTTGCAACAGCAGAGGCTGTTGATACTATTGGTGATACTACTGGTGATACTGCTGGCGATACTGCTGGCGATACCACCGACGACACCACTGACGATACCACTGCTTGCGCCGCAGCGGCGGCGATGTCTTCAGCGACATCAGCCATTGATTAGGAGGTATCACCTGGGGAATAGTAAAAACATTGATGCTGGTTTATACTGGATTAAGCCCTCTACAAGTTTGTCGGCACCATAGTCTTGACTGACATCTGTTTATTGACATTGCAGGGGAAAGTTGTAGGAATTCAGGATCGAGAGTTCAAGATGGCATCGAAAACGAAACGCGATAAGAATGAAGTCCATGGTCAGATAACACAGATAAGCAGATAAGGATAAACTACCTACACTAGCGATACACATACTAGCATAACTATACTAGCATAACTACCATGTAATAGCAGCCCGATATATAAATAAACTCAGTTCTGAACTTAATCGTTTATAATCACGGAGTACTGTCACATACCTAGGTACTATTTCACATACAGCCCTGCAGTCGAGATATGAGTTTTGTATTACCTACGTGGGAGTTCAGTGTCATGTAGATAAATATCTATGCAATTATGCTAGTATGCTTCATTTCAATACACACATAAACCACAATGAATACCTATACCGACGTAACTGTGCAAGTAGGTGGGAAGAACACACAAGCACCTGTGCAAGCTGTGTTATCTCAGCAACTATCGTCCTAAATAGAGACTGTGTGGCGTGGTGCATTTCCCAACAAGGAAAAAAAGAGGCTATATGATTCGCCAGATCTACACAGCAGATAACATCTATTAGAGGGCCGCGCCGCCGTCCGGCTCCGCCTGATCGGTTCCGCTGAGTGTCAACTTGTATGTATGCATTACGCTGACCTTGCAGCAAGGTGGTCGTAATATTTCTATAGCATCAGGTTCATCGATGAGATAAGTCAGCTTTTAGTGATCTCCTATGTAACCTTGATACCGGTGACAGGTTACTGGTCATCTAGTAAAGGTTGCAATACATTGATCATGTCTTCAAGAGACCGGCCTTTATAAACCCCACATCACCGTCGGGGTCTGTTGGATGTCCCTCAATCGCCTAGCTTCCTAGACCTTCTACCTACGCAAGCCTATGGTCTCTAACAATGCCTTTGCTTTCCTTTTCCTTTCTTTTCCGGGTTTCCTTCTTCAGAATGCAGTTTTTTTTTTCTTATTCTATATCCCCCTATGGTATCTAGATTATGTATGTCTCACCAAACTCAAGGCGCAGTCGGAACCGGAGATGCAGTTTGCCTTCTGTGGCCCACCCATTTCATACTTGCTCGCTACGAGCTAACCCGAGATGACGTCCGCTCAACAAAAGCAGCAATCGAGTGACTTTGATACCTAAAGAAGCAGAAACTCTGAGGAACCGCTCCCAAGGCGCTAAATGCGGTTGTCAATGCTTAATTTTACGAATTGAAGATCCCTTTAAACCGAGAGAAGAAACGACAGTTAGGTCTGGTAGGCGCGTAGGCTCGTGGGTTCATGGCATGATGTAGACTCTGCAGACTGCAAGTTCAGAAAGAAAAAAAAAATCGCATGTTCAAGGTCCTTCACCGGCATTGCGTATTGCGGGGTATGTAGTCTAGGGGGCAAAGTTGGCAAGGAGGCGCCGTTATAGCATAGCGTGGCGGTGGCCCCAGCAGTGCGGTGGATATATAGTGATTGCCACAAGGCGACGATCGGCACTATGCCCTGGCCTCGAAAACTTCTACCAATGGAACCTTGTGCGTGCCATGTGCCTAGACAACTAGACCTCTACATAGCAGGCCTTGCACTCCGTTCTTACTTCATACAATGCAAGACGAGAAGGCAGACCTAAGACGATAACTCGGGTGAGACGCAACTAGTTGATAAGTCTCGGGGAGTTAGAGGATATTCTCGTCGGCGTTAACTCTTATGTGCGAAGTAAACCCCCACCGGACTACGGAGTACACTCACTGTACCTGATCAGGGATTACCAATCCTAACCTGCTAACCTTCAACCTCCTCCCACTTAAACAACTTCTCTAGGCTGCCCCATTATTTAGGTCTCACGTAGGGGGCGCCCCTCATGATCACCTCTCAGTGGTTCTCGGGCCAACGCAAACCAGGGGGTCGACGTCTGCTTGAGCCGAGCACATAGGCCGAACGGAACAAGAGTAGCAAATAGCACGACGAGAGCGACGCGTTGCCTGGGATCACGGGCATCAGGTGAAGGGGGGGTGAAGGGGGAACGGGAACCCCAGATGGTCTGTTTTAGCTTAGCAAAGGCCGCACACAAGGAAGGATTTCACACTGCAGGTGGTCTGCGGGGTATCGAGGCTAAACGGCGCCACCAATAGACCATCGTGGACATCGCCGCACTAAGCGTCGTAACTAATGTGGGAACGGCCGAAGAAGCGTATAGGAAAGAAGTGGGAGGCCGGGGTGGGGTGGCGAATGAAAATCTGTCGGGCTCACGACGGAGAGTTGAGTAATGAACAGGTAAGAAGAAAGAAGAGGAGTGGGAAAATGAATGTATACCTTGGTAGGTATTTGATAACCTTGGAAGCAATCAAAAAATGTCGGAAGGGAAAACGACGAGACTGCCAGACTGATAAGCGAGGTGGCGGAATTACAATCTCTGATGCAACGGAGGTTGCATGTCTCGCTATACAATACAGCGATAATTTGTATACAACATATACAATGCCATCCATACTACCCCTACTTGCCAATACCCTAAAATATACCCGTCTCGAAACATCTGGGCAAGCACAAGACGGCAATTACTAGGCCCAACCCCGGTTTCCCCGGTTGCCCCGGCTGCCCGGGGCATACACCCTAGGCTGCTATGTAGGTGGTGCCATAGCTGGAGATATTGAAACTTGACTGCTTGACGATCGTGACGGTCAACCTGAAGAGGATTAGAGGCGAAATAAAAGCAAAGCCTCTATGTTACGAGGTTAACTGTGATTGGCCAGTGTTCACTCTTTCATCTGGTACTATCCGATTACTGCTTAGGTAGGCATGTGAGAACGATGACGGAGGTTGGGCTTTATAACGTGGGATAGATGTTCTCTGATAGGCCAATTGAGATGCAACCTATAGATCGAGAACAACCTTTATGGTCCAATCCTCCGCAGCAGGTCGGCAGCTAATAAGTTGTTTGGTTGCTAAGTACTCCAGAAAGAGATCTAAGTGCATATAGAAAGTAAGTACCCTGATAATGCACTTGTATTTCCGTTGTATTTCGTAGTTTAGTTACCTAACTTTAGACTCATTATCCACTTAGTTTACCCCATCTTCAACTCCAAAGAGGTAATTTGGGGGGCATTGAGGAGGAATTGGGGGGAGCATTATGGAGGGGCATCGAAGCGTGGATAAGCGTAGACAAGTATATGACGCCCCGTATACAATTCTTTTAGCAACGCCACTAGGGGAACCCGGTCGACCGGTCATTCATCACTTGAGCAAGTCTTTCCTAAGACGGCGGCGGCGTATCCAGGTATCCAAGTGCTCAGGCGGGGTAAAGGAAGCTAGAAAGCCACCCTGAACAACCCGAGTCTACTATACCTAGTAGTACACACACTCTGGAACTTCTGCGATAAAGATGTCCCGATGCCCATCCGTGATTAAAGTTTCCGCGACGTGACACTTGGCTTTTCTTTTACCCAGTCCTCTTTCCCTCTCCATACCCTTCCTCTTTCTTACTTTCTTCTAGGTACTTTAAATCCTTCTTGTCTTCTGTTCTCCTCCCCACGACCGTGCCCCTCGAAGCTATCAGAGATACCCCTTCCCAAGACTCAACTCGATATAATATAAACATGCCTCTTTCCGTCCAGCTCAAGACGCCCCTCACGGGCCCCTACACGCAGCCCACTGGTTTGTAAGTCACGCGGACACTTCCAGGTTCTTTTTGAAATGCAAATCCTCACTCAGTTGGGGCTATCAACCCTTATACCATACCCATTGCCGTGTCTCTAACTAACATGCTCCGCTTCCCAGATGGATCAACAATGAGTGGGTTGAGGGTGTCGATAAGAAGACCTTCGAGGTTATCAACCCCACTACTGAAGAGGTTATCTGCTCTGTCCACGAGGCCACCGAGAAGGATGTCGACTTGGCGGTAGCTGCTGCGCGGAAAGCCTTCAACGGTGACTGGAAGACTACTACGCCGCAACAGCGCGGTATCTACCTAACTAGGCTCGCCGACCTCGTTGAGAAGAATGCGGATCTTCTGACCGCTGTCGAGTCCCTCGATAATGGAAAGTCGATTACTATGGCGAGGGGAGACGTTAACTCCGTCGCTGGGTGCATTCGATACTACGGTGGTTGGGCCGACAAGGTCACGGGTAACACCATCGATACGAACCCCGATCACTTCAACTATACGAGATATGAGCCGGTATGTGCTATATAATCAGAACAAGGTTCTCCGTGGAATGTTACGAGCTAATATGCCTGATACAACAGATCGGTGTCTGCGGTCAAATCATCCCGTGGAACTTCCCCTTGTTGATGCTTGCCTGGAAGATCTCCCCCGCACTTGCCACCGGCAACACTGTCGTCTTGAAGACCGCCGAGCAGACGCCCCTATCTGCCCTAGTGTTCGCCAACCTTATCAAGGAGGCGGGTTTCCCTCCTGGTGTCCTCAACATCATCTCTGGTTTCGGTCGGATAGCTGGCGCCGCCATCTCATCGCATATGGACATCGACAAGGTCGCCTTTACTGGCTCCACCGGCATCGGTCGCCAAATCATGAAGGCCGCTGCCGACTCTAACCTGAAGAAGGTTACCCTCGAGCTTGGTGGCAAGTCGCCAAACATTGTCTTCAAGGACGCCGACATCGAGCAGGCCATTTCTTGGGTCAACTTCGGTATCTACTACAACCATGGCCAGTGCTGCTGCGCCGGCTCGCGTATCTACGTGCATGAGGACATCTACGACACGTTCCTCGAGGCCTTCAAGAAGAGGGCGGCTGCCAACGCTGTCGGCGACCCGTTCGACGAGAAGACGTTCCAGGGCCCTCAGGTCAGTCAGCTGCAGTACGATCGGATTATGGGTTACATTGAGGATGGAAAGAAGGACGGTGCCAAGCTTGAGACTGGCGGTGGCCGGCACGGTGACAAGGGCTACTTCATCCAGCCTACTATCTTCAGCAACGTCACTTCCGACATGAAGATCATGAAGGAGGAGATTTTCGGCCCCGTCTGCGCCATTGCCAAGTTCAAGAACGAGGAGGAGATCATCGAGCTCGCTAACGACCACACCTACGGTCTTGCCGCCGCCCTCCACACCAACGACCTCAACACCGCCATTCGCGTCGCCAACCACCTGAAGGCGGGAACTGTGTGGATCAACTGTAAGTCTACTCATATACATCTGCCCCCCATTTGTGCGAATAGAATTTATGCTAACCCGATATGTGCTACAGGCTACAACCTGCTTTCGCACCAGCTGCCCTTTGGTGGCTACAAGGAGAGCGGTATCGGCCGCGAGCTCGGCGAGGAGGCTCTCGCCAACTACACGCAGCACAAGACGGTCAACATCCGCCTGGGCGGCCCCATGTACTAAGGGCAGCCTCCGCAGCAAAGCAAAACAAGAAAATAAAAATAAGTCGAGCCAAACTGGAAGAATGGCACGTGTATTCTACATTGACCCCTTTTATTACTCTGTGTTATAACGAGGAGATGGACGGACATCAAGTCAAATCAGTCGATGTCACGGCGCGCGCAGGGTATAGGGCCCCGCCGTGTATGCATCATGTATATATTGTAGCATCAGGTCATTGGAGGGGATGAGATACCAAATTGAAAACCGAAAAAAACTACTTAAAACAAACAGCAAAGACCGGCGAATGCGGAGTGCGTGCCTATGTATGTGGCTGTATGTCCATATGCCGTGTCTTGACTGGCTGGCGCGCTATGGTCATCACCTACATTGAGCAGCCGGCGGATGAACCTGGTGATCTGATTGTGAGTAGAACATCAAATCTCGAGACTTCATGATGGGATTCAGCCCACGTCATCGGCTGAGCTCGCTATATCTAAATGCGCAGTCTTACGGTGCGTCCCATCGAGTCACAGTGGAGGTATTGCCAATTGGGCGACCCGAAATACGTAGGCCAAATCCGCTGCTCAGTGAGGCGATGTCGTAGGAAGAGCGCCCAATTCCACCAGGCCATCGCGCCCCCTCTCTCCTTCAAAAGGAATATATAACTCTTGGTTTCTGGCCGAAAGTTTTGATCGGATATATATATCCGCCAACGCGTCTCTCCCTTTCTACCCTTCATTTCGTCACCGATTGAATATGTGCAACAAACAGAGTTGCATACGCAAGCGCCGTCAATCAAATCTCGATGTATCAAATGGATAAATACGTAGACGGCGCGCACCCGACGGTTTCGGCGAGGACGGAAACGGATGCCCGCATGAATACATCTACATCTACATCTACATACCCGTGGTTTCCCGCCGCTTGCCTGTGCGATACGCGGTATCCGGAAATTCGTCGGCCCTTGCTGGGTCCCGTTGTACCGGGCTGGTGAGATGAGGTGGATGATGAGTGAACCACGTGCATCCATCGATCTGCGACACCGCTTACCTTCACTTCCCAGACCCGCCGCGACTGCTGCCATTGCAACAGACGCTTCGGACGTGAGTGCTACGGGCCTGACTAATGGGAGATGAGATTCTGGATGGAGAGGGGGGGAGACGGGATCGATCTATTTAACGTAGTAAGCGGGGTGCGGGCCGCGACGATGATGACGGGGAGGTGCACAGGGATAAGCGGACTGCCTTGGCTGCCTTTCTTCTTCTCCTTGTTTGCTCTATTCTTTTTCAAAAGGTGCACCCGGATTTGATGAGGAATCCAGGAATCCGGGTAGGGAACTTTTGGGAGTCATCGTTGTCGCAATCTCATAGGCTACCATGCCCGGATCGGATCGTCTTGAAGGGAAATCGTATCTCAGGCCTCTAACCCTTGCTCCCCTGGTTTCGGCCTTGCAGCCGGCCGAACCGCGTGTCTCAGCTTTCGCCCATGCGCTTGGTATTCAATACTACGTAGGCCACCATTGGATGGAAGCAGGTAGGCTGGCTGGTCTCCTGCCGGGCGGCTCTACGGTGATAGTTGGAACATAGTTAAGTGTTAGTTAGAGCAGCCAGCAAGCAAACTTCGATGAAATGTCAAAGCTCCAAAAAGGCTTGGCTTGAGATTCTGAGTCTTGTCTTCGCGCCCGGAGATCCCCAGCTCGTCTCATCTCGACTCGACCCTCTCTAACTGCGTAGTCAATTCGTCAATCCGTATGTGACCTACCCAACTCGGCAGCTCAGCTACATACCTACCTGAGACCTCCCCCTGCCGGCGGCACAAGCTCTGTATCAACTTCCCAGCGAGCCCACTGATTCAGAAGGACGTCGCAGGGCGCGTATGTGTGTGCATTTTTCCATGACACTTTACACCGTAGTCGTCGCTCACCTACTGACTTAATATGTCGCTCCTGTTGGCCAACGGCTAGATGTGTGAGCACCACGAGAGGAGAAAGGGGAGTGTGTGTGTGTTCACTCCGAAATCTGTCGTAGAAGTTGCTGCGTCGGGTTTGATCGCCGCGAGCTGAGAATTGAGGGGGCACTTTCAGAATAGGAAAATGAGACTTGGTCTTTTATCTTTTTTTTTTTCATTCTATATTCTCCATTTCAACAATTATGGTAGAAGGAGAATTGGATCGTTACCTCCGCCACGAGACTGAACACCGAAGGGTCTCATGTGCTCCCGCCAATCAATTCCCTTTTTGCTTCACAGCCCTACGCACGTCCTCGGCCGCGACAATTAGGGCTCTCCACGGACGAAATCGTGACCAGGTCACCAACAACGTCTCATAAACCCCCATGGATGCAAAATGACATGCATTTCCCTTTTTGCAAGGCGGGTTCAAAAGATCGGCCGATGCTAGGGCTTAGGTTCACCGATTGCTCGCCTACACGCTTCGGAGCCATGTTTATGAACTTATATAAGTCATGCTCGCCATGGGTCCGCACAATGTCCAAGCAGTTCCTCAATACGGCGCTCGCTAATGAAGAGAAAGTGTTCCAGTGCGACGGCGTTGATCAGATCATACATGTGTGTGAATATGAGTGAGGCTCTACACACCTGCCTGCGTGCCTTCGCGACAGCAGCGACACAATACGTCGCGATGCGCCTAACCACAACCAGCGTGGCGCGGAGGCACTGCGCGATATATCTCGTCCTGGAACCTCCAGGTTTGATCGTCGCCAGGGTGCGCCCGCCCGCGCAACGTGACATACCCAGATACGGCTACCCAACCACTCGAAACGCGCCGGGCCTGGGTCCCGCCCGCAACCGCATTGGCGCGGGGTTTGGGAAGCAGAACCGAGGGTCCACGACCTTCGGTGCGTTATGCGTCCCCCCATAAGACCTGGTAAAAAGCGTTCTCTTTTTCTTTTGCTCTTGCTTCTAAGGGACCCGTCTTCCGTCTCTTTCTCGCCCTCTATCCCGATATCTCTCACGGGTATTCCTTTCTATTCTCCCTTTTCTGTTCACGATGCATGCATGCCCCGGAGGCAATGCCCCTTATCAGAGCCTCCACCTGGCTGCTCGGATGTAGCTTCGCTGCCTTCTTGAGCCGTCTCGGGCAAGACGACGCACAGGTCATAGCTAACTAGAAAGGAGCTGTCGGGACGACAAAAACATCAGTGCGGCTCCTATTCTGTCGTTACCGTCATATAATAAAGAAAACCTATATATATACACACACGTACATGAGAAACAAAAGGAAAAGACGAGCAATAAAGTGAATTCAGATAGTGATGGATGCGACGCCGCCGCTCGCGGCGCTCACGACCGTGTTCACGCCGCCGTGCCAGACCACGTGGCTCATAACGACGACCAAGATCCCTTCGCAGTACCCCCCCTTTCCCACAGGAGGGCCGATGTCCTGCAACCCGCCGGAATGGCCCGCCAATATCGCGGACCAGGGATTCCAGTACTACTCGCCGGCGATATGCCCGAGCGGGTTCGCCGTGGGTCCCGATTGCGAGGTCGAGGACACACGCATCGCGGAGGAGGAGTTCCCCGCCGTTCTTCCCGGGGAGCGGGCTTTCTATTGTGTACCGAGGTGAGACATCAGCTGGCGTTCCCAGGCACTAAAATGCACTTCCTTTTCCTCTCGATTCCCATTCATGCATAAAGTTTACGATCAAAAGTCGTATATTTGTGCTAAATTTGGTTTTTATACTATAGCGGCTACACCTGCACTTCAGACACCACGGATTTTCGCGGCGGTGTGTGGGGGTACACGGTCGTGGGACCGACTGGCAGGACGGCGGACTGTACAGTTGGCCCGGCGTTACAGATACGCTGGAAAGAGGAAGACCTGGACATGCTCGAGACACACCCGTTGACTCCGGGGTCGACACAAGGTGACAGAACAGCAGACCGGGTTCCAATGCCCATACCAGAATCAACAGATACGGAGACAGGAGCCGATGTAGAACCAACGGTCACCACGGAGGAGCCTCCAGAGACCACCCCTATGCCAGATATGCCCGGGCCAATGAGGACCATGTTCAGTACGATTATAAGCACGGTTGTCTCGCCTGGGGGGTCGAGTACAGTGGTTACCGTCACCACAATTATACCAGGGTCATCTACTACAGGGAGCACGACGGATGATGAACCGACGGGGGTTCCAACTGCCCAGTCCCCGTCCAAGCCATCGAAAGATGATGGAAACAGGATTATTGACAACCCTACAGCCCTAGCCACCGTCTTTTTATCGAGTCTGATCGCAGGGATGGTGCTGCTAGCAATAGCATACGTGATATTCCGACGGTACCGCCGCAAGGCGATGGCAAGTCAAGGGAACGGGCCGGAACAGGTGGGAATCGGTGTCTGGGTACAACGAAGTGGCGAACGGCTGCAGGCAGTCTCCGAACTGCAGGGCAGCAGTCCGACGACATGGGATAGTTGGAGGACACGAGCTGAGCTCGGAACGGGTGGCCCGACCCCGGAGTTGAACGCGCGATGGCCACTAGGGACGAGGTCCAACCCGGCGGAGCTAGATAGCGGCGAGGTCGGGACTCACAGCAGGTGGAGCTGGATATCCCACGTATCGACGAAGTTGAGCGTGCAGTCGAAAAAGTCAAACCAGGCACGACCAGGCAATAGGGCTGCGTCTAGGAGAACGCTGTCTACGGCCTCTGACTCTTCGGCGAGTTCGATGAGTTCGACGAGTTCCCTGACCTCAGAGAAAGCCCTACTGTCCGTCTTCAACCCGCGAAACCAGCGAAAATAGCCAAGGTGGTGTGGTAGAAGAGGCTAAACCAGCATACGGCTTATGACTCATGATGGAACAGTGACAGAAGCCTCCATGATCGAAATAGGCATGTACAACATTAGAAATCATCAGTTACTTCGTTCTTGGGTTTGGTATACCCCCTTGGAGTCGGCCTAGAAGTCACAAATGAAAAATTTCAAAATGCAGCAATAGTCCTACGTTACTAATGCCCAACCTTTGCGTTTAGAAACAAGGAAGCATCTAGGACCTTCCGACTTAGGCGTCATGGGGTAGTCGCTAGGCTGAAAGGTGGCGGTATGTATCGATGTAGAAGCAGAATCAGCGGGCTGGCCGAGTTGGCGCACCTTAGCGTACACGACGCGACCCCTCGCACTCGGACTTGGAGCCATCACAGAAGCAGTGCCTATTTACCCTCAACTTGGCCATGCCCCATGAGTCCCTACAGTACCACAGGCAGGCAGTAATATGGATGATAGGGATCATGTCCTGGGAATCTTCCTTGACGTCGGGGATTTGCGGCCGTCGGCGAGTATTGCTAGAAATAGTCTTGGAACGAAAGGGGTTTGGCGTAGATTGTAGATAAGGATGGTTCGGTTTTGCAATCCCAGTGTGGCAGGCCGTCACCGATGGTTGCCCAGCAGGGAGCCCAAGCTAGGAGGCGGAAGAATCTAGATGAAGAAAATCAAGCCACGAGAAAGGGAGGGCGAGGCCTCTTTATCAGAAGACATGACGATAGCACCCATGACGAGCTGAAGAAGGAATCCACCCCACGTGCCTAGCCATTACATCATGTTTGGGGGCCAGGCATGGGGCATCTTGAAGACTTCAGCCTCAAGAGCAAGGAAGTTCCGAGGCTGAGAGCTCGAGGTTTGGACTAATTGCTGACAGCGGTGATTTCAGGGGGGGCGCAGTCCTCCTGGACGCTTTTTAGCTACATATTTACGTTAATTGATAATCCCCGACTTAACCCCTCTACATGCACCAAAAGGGGGTGCAGGGTTAGATCTTCGGCTACTTTACCCAGGCGCTAGACAAGATTAGTGGCCAGATGCCTTGCTCCCACGTTTTGTACCTAATTGACAAAACCTGGGTAGTAGTGAAAAGTTCGTTATGTAGGGAAAAATAAAATAACAATACACTACTATTCGAAGATATACTCATTCAGGATGAAGTCTTTAAATCGCTTTTTCAAAGAAGATCGGGTTCCTCCTCATCCTGTACTGATGTATGCATTACACTAAAGCAACAAGCTTCTTATTGTATACATACTAGGTAATCCATATCTTGCAGTTCCAGTGGGTCGGGAGAATCTAATCTTTCTTCTCTATGGTTGGCCAACAACATTTCCTAATTAGGAAATTTGGTATTGTTGGAGGTTTGGCATTGCATTTTTGATATACAGATCCAGGCATGCTATTCATGCAAAATGTAAATAACAACGAGTAGTGAATATTTTACATACTCGGGGATTTTGAAAGCGACTTTTAGCTCTTTTCATTTTTTTTCTTCATACAAAGCGGAGTTAAAAGGCCTCGAGGTAGAGTCATCCCGGGTATTAGCGATGAGCCCCGTCTTACCAATGTCGAGTGACCGTAGGCTGTGAGACACCGTTGCCAATTTTCAACAGCTTGTACCGACCGCGTGCTGCGTGCCGAGTGATACCACAGAGACATAAAATTTCCGACTCCTATTCTCGGGTATTCTTTAGGACTCTTCAACGCGGTCAGCGTGGACGACTGGCTACCCCCCTTCAGAGTTTTCACCAGATGCCCAGCCACGCATGCTGAGCATCCACATTGCCATATCCGGCGATGTCATCTATCAACACCCAAGCCCACACGATATGGATTTTGAGCCGCGTGCCAATCCTGACTAGGCGGCCAAAAGTCTCCGTGGGAGACCTATCAAACATGCTATTTATCATGTAACTACTTATAGTCAAGCCTCCTTCCTGCACATGGACCAGCCCAGGATCCTGCTTGCATTTTCCGATTCGTTCTTACTCGTGCAGCAGCCCGCGTTAGCTCCCGTCTCTATCATCCAACCAAATACCACTGATCGTTTGCATCGTCGAATTTAGTTTATAACGTCTTTGAGCAAAGCAAGCAACATACCATACCATATTCCTGAGCCATAGAAGTTAGATATGGCTCGTTATCACTTCCTCCCGGAGATCCGCGTACGGACCTCTGGGCCCAACAGGAGCTTCGAGTTCGTACGCTCGAAGTCTTTCTCGACAGGCCACCGAGATCACAGCCGTCACTACAACTACCGTCATCGTCATCACTTTGACCGCCCGTACCTCGATTACTCCCATACCTATGCTGGCGTGACGTATGACGAGTGGGATGCTGTCCAACGAGAGAATCGAGACCTAAAGGTCGACCTCAAGAACGTGAAAGAGGAGGTTCAAGGTCTATACCTCGCCAAGAAGCAGCTCACCGAGGAGATCCATCACCTTCGAATTCACTACTCTTACGACAGCGATGGCTCCGGCCGACCATCCCACAGGCGCCGCTTCTCATACCATCACGAGCACGGCGACCGGTTTCGCCGCCGGCTGGCAAACATGAGGACAGAGCTTGGGAAGAGAGACGAGACTATCACACGTCTTAGGACGGACAACGAGTCTCTGGGGGCGCGTATCGTGGAGCTCCAGCGCACCGCGGAAGAAAAGGGCATGTCGGTTGATCACTGGCGCACAAGGTATCAGGATACCCTCGAATTAACTAAGAGTTTCGAGGTCGGGTACGACCGGGTGCTGGAGGAGCTCAACCAGAAGGAACAGATGCTGCAGACGATGCAGGTGACGATCGAGAAGAAAGAGGAGCTTCTGGCTGCGTATCGCAGACGGGTCCGACATCTCGAAGATCATGCTCGTCTCTGAGGCGAGGATCCATTAAAGAGATCTTATTGCTGTTCTCTCTCTCTTTTCCTCACTGCTTATGGTATTATCATTGTCTTCATCTTTCTTCTCAGAACATGTCACGTTGGTGGTTGTTATGACATCTACGATCATTTCCTATCTAAGGATGTGGCGTCAGGCACAGTAAGTTACATCCTACTCTACATACTTCTGCCTTCATCGCTAACAGTCACGATATTTCTAGTTATTTGCATTTGGCATCAATACTACTTGATCTACTTCTTTCGCTTTCCTCTTCTCATTTGTATAAGTTCTCTTCTCAATAGTTAGTTTACCTTGGGCTGGCGGGGAATGTTGGCATGTGCATGTTGGTTCTTGGCATTTTTATCAGTCTTATTATTATGGGTGGTTATGTGGTGATTTTTTGAGATACCCAAGCACCTGGGCGGGCATTTGGTGGTTAGACCGGGGTTTTGGTGGAGGGGCTAAAGTGGGAGAAGGGTTCCAGGTTGTTATTTTTAGTTATGTTTAGGGGATTCTGGGGTAGTCTAGCGCGCTTGTAGTGAGGGATTTGGGTGGAAGGTCAGTAGTCAGGTGAACGCCTCAGTTGAGGGCTTCGGTCATTTCCTAGTTAGAGTGTAGGTAGAAACTTAGGCCTTATGATACTCGGGCAGGCACATGATAGATACCTAGACGAGACAGTAATGATTAGGATTTATTAGTAAGTCTAAGTTCTCCTATAGAAGTGATATTTTTAACCTTGAATAGTTTCTAGAAGAGCCCTTTACACAGGTAGTAGAAGTCCTAACTTACACAAGTAGATTGGTAAAGTCCTTGCCAAATACCCGCCGGGCCAGCACAAGCGCGATGCATTAGGGAATTTCCTATTTAGGAAGGTGGGTAACGCACTTAAGGTGTCTCCGAGAGCGCGTGCGATAGAACTTATAATTATTGAAGTACTTTATACTGAACTGGAGGTCGGACCGGACCCGTTAACTTCTATAGACTTTTGTCAAACTAACCCCAGCACGTACCTAGTAAGGCTGAATGTAAGATCTTCAACCAGGAGGCTCCTAGTACAAGAGACAAGAGTGGCAAAATCCCCGAGATAGCGGATCTGCGCGATAGTTATCCTTCAATGACGGAAGTTGTCTCGCGTACCTTTCATACCGCGGACTAGAGTAGTTGCTTACAGCATTGGAAATAATAACGCGAACCAGGTATCTTCAAACACGTAGCATACTGTTCCTTAGAGATAAACATCGATAGCATGTCGTAAGCAGCCTCCGTATCTTGGCGACGTCGCCTTGATGCATGATGAAGCTACTGATAAATACAAGAACGCCGTGGTCCACCGTCCGCGTACCCGACTGACTGAAAGTATCGCCAAAATTAAACGACGTCAAGGTGGCATGGTGTGTGGTCCCCATCTGGCCACGAATACTGTACATATACTGCAATACTACCCTCTCCTAATAGCGGTGAAGTTGAAGGTGTCGACGTCGATTCGACAGCGACCCTGAACTCCCCGGCTGTGGCAGAACGTTGCAGAGAATGGCGGTTTTGGTGACACGCCAGTGTCCTGTCGGATCGGCCGCTGCAACGCCGGGAAATAAGATAAAGTCAAAATTAGGAAAGAATTGACTGCCCTGTATGTCGATCGAGGTAATCCGGGGAAACTTCCTTCGACCGGCTGTTTGGCTTACATAGTCACCGGCGAGTCGGCCTGGAGCTTCGTGTAGCGAGAATATCGGATCATACCCGTCTGACCTTTCAGCATTACAAGGCATCTAGTAGAACAGTTACATAGGTGATGCTTGACTATACCTACGCCACGTCAAACTATATCATTTCTAAAGAGCTTGACATGTCTGGGTGGCGAATTGGTGGATGGTGTTGGATTATAATTCATGACCTCAATAAAGGGGCCAATGCCGATAAATACCTGTACACTTTATGCATCCTCGTGTACCTACCTAGGTGCGGAACAACCTTGAACCCTGAATGAAGGAGAGGCTGTAGTTGTTACTTACCATACATAAGTTGATCGATAGGGCAGGTATGTGCAAGGTACTCGATATGCAATGACTTCATCCTTAAGAGAGGGTTTAAAGGAGGGTCGAATGGGACGCGAACCAGATAGTAAGAAGACAAAATAAAGATAATGGTAGTAATGACAACAAAAAAAGGCGACTTCCAAGTGTGCCGAGATCGTCAAGACAGGTACTTAGCCAAAGTCCTAGAGATGTACTCTTGGTATCTGGCA
This sequence comes from Eutypella sp. D-1, assembly GCA_023313575.1. Lineage (NCBI taxonomy): Eukaryota > Fungi > Ascomycota > Sordariomycetes > Xylariales > Diatrypaceae > Eutypella > Eutypella sp. D-1. The sequence goes on from JAJTTP010000021.1 coordinate 96,058, forward strand.
TAACTTACCTTGAAATCTATACCTCGAAACAAATAGTCGCGCTCTATAAAATCGGGCTTAGTGCCTCTGCATGCTACATTATAGTGGGCTCACTAGTAGACGGTCTTGACGGACCGGCCGCGGGGGATCTTCCAATGAATGACGGGATTGATCGTGTCGCCAATATCTTATCGTAAGAGGCGGGGATGAATGCCTAATACCTCCAGGTTATTTTCTTTTTTTCTTTTGATTTTTCTGAGGGCGTTTCCCGATGGCAACAGCAGATGTTGTGATTCATAAATTCACCTCAGTTTCGTATTATACCCAAATTGTTTGCACCCCCCCTCCCCCCCCCCCAAATCAGCTCACCCCATCTCCCCCGGCATCTTGTATTTGGTAGACGTGGTACAAATGAGTACGAACAGAGATTCGCTGATGTCAAGAAAGTGACTGCATGCTTGCCTGCCTGGCTGCCTTGGAATCTGCCTACTCGTCATGTAGGGAAGTAATACAGAATCGAAGGAATACAAATTCGCATTCGCAGCGAAAAGGAGAATATTTGAACAAACACGAAAGCGAATATCTTGCAGATAGCGCATGAACTCCCATGCAACTCCGGCTACTCATATGCGATCACTTGACGCCGGCTCATGTGAGTCATTAGCTTCCAGTCGGTACTTGGTTGCTCATGTAGCTACATAGAATTCACTGGCAGCTCCTCGATCGGGCCTGACGGTGACGCCTTCAATTGGACACAGCGAAAGGAACTATGTCTCCTAGTGGGCAGTTCCTTTTAGAGCCTGCAGGCATCTACGCCGGTACACCAGTCTAAACCAAATGGCTCTCTGGCTGGCTTCTCTAATCGCACGCCTATGCGACACTCGCGTTCTCCTTCACTCCCGTCGCAGATGCGCAAACCCAGAGTTTGGTGCCCCTCCGAACCCCTTAGAATCTTTGGCGCAACTGAGGGGCTGTGAAAGGGTATGAGCCCCCCCTGGTTCTCTGTCCCCCGCGCGATGCCTACAATGGATTTGTAGAAAGGTCGCATCCTTGACCCTTGCGCGAGCTAACCTTGGCGAACCGTTGGGGGCCGAAATCGTGAGGCAACCTAGGCGGCTGACAATGCTTGGCCATTTCGGTGAGATTTTGGCAGGTAAAAAGTCGCTGCGAATGCGAATAATCGTGGAGGGCGGGCGCGACACGGCGGCGGCGGCGCTCTCTTAATTATTTCTGCGCTGCCACAGCACCACTGGTATGAGTATGTACCCGGGCTTTATTTCGACTTTTTCCCGTTTTCTTGCGGTGCACTGCCTCACGCTATGATGTGCGTTGGCCAACGGGGCTTTCAACAAGGCATGCCGGTGTACGGGAGCTTGTAGGGGAGCCAGTGTTCCAAACACCTACACAGAGGTACCGTACCCGTCAACGATGAATATGTTTCTCATCTATAGTAATCCTGGACTCCGGACCCTGGAAAACGGCTTTCCTTGTGGCTCACCATCCGACAAGGATCCTTATGTCTCGAGGGGGGCGCTGCCTAAAAGTGACGTTAGGTACAAGCAGAGATACAGGCAACCGATCTACATCATACCCGTCAACATCAATGTACCAAAACCTACTTGGCATCCAACCGGGATTAAATGGTTACTGTTCGATACCTGCTCGCATGTGTCTCCTGAGACTGAAGGCAGCAATGCCCCCTCCCATTCGCAAATGAATTTCATAAATACAACATCTTTCCGCTCTCTTCCATGGTCTGTGATATATAACATTTCTCTATCAAAGACATTCCTTGCCCTTCCAAGTTCTTCATACACACATCTTCTCTAAGAGGGTCTCTTAGAATATATACTATACTATCACCAAACCCCTATTGTCCACTTCTTTGGGATTTCTTCCCCTTACTACCTTCTACCGGTGACGACTTCGGTATACCCCATACTTTCGCTCAAGGGTCATCCTCATAATCTCCTTCCGTCTCATTCGGGCCCAACTTCAACGCCTTATAACATATCCTACCGTAGTCTTCTACTGAATACACACAGAGCACGGTACTTCACTTCACATACATCCTACCACTAGTTAGAGCCATCTGTCTGGCATGTCTAGCAAGCGGTACAGCGCTCCTCCTTCGTCTTCCAGGGGGTCTAGGTCCAACCGCAACTACGAAATGTCTTGGGATTCTGGAATCGGTTCGTTATCGAGCGAGCAAGCTAGTTCGGGAAGCAGACGTGATCGTCCATTTACAGCCCAGGACTACCAGAACCAGCTTAATGATCCCTATGCCCTCCAGGAAGCACTGCGACATGCCCGAGGATCCGCTGACCACTGGGAGAGAAAGGCCGAAGAGTATAAAACCCAACTGCTAGACGCCCACAAGGCTGAACATGAGGCCAGAGCCCGTATTAAAGCCCAGTTAGACCATGCCGAACAACTGGATCAAGAGCTCAGGGACGTCAAAGCCGACCGAGATTCCTGGAAAAATCGCTACTTTGAGCTGGAACAGGAATTGAGCGGCTCAAGTGCTAACAATAACCCTATGATGCCAGCCGCGCCTCTACCCATTCGCACCAAGAGCAATCGTGAGAGCCACCGCGAGGAAGATAATCAGCGGATGCGATTGAAGACGCGGATGAGCCCCAAGGACGATAAACGTCCCAAGTCAAAAACGCGCAAGTCCGGCCGGGACCGAAGCCGAGCGTCGTCCACTAAGCGTGAAGTATATATCGAGGAAATGCCCAGCACTCCTAAGAATCCCAGTCGCAGGCTCAGCACTTCGGAATCACATAGGTCATCCCGGTCTTCCCAACCGACAAGCACCCCAATCTATTCAGGCAGTTACGACGGCAACTACCAAGCCTACCCACTTCCCGATTCGACACGTGGCAGGCGGTCGTAGATTAGATGTCGTTGATGAATCGGAATAATTACATTATTCATTGGGAGGGTGGACACGATCGAGAAGTTGACGAGTCACCGACTCACGTCGCACCAGACGCAGATACCCGGGAATGACAAGGTCTAATATCTCACCTTGTCGTAGGACCAAACCCGATTACCAGTTTTTCTTTAACGGCGCACAAAAATTCATTCGTCATCCAGGAAATTCCCCAGTCTCGGCTCGCCTCGGCCTTTTGGTGCCGTCTTTTACGCCGTCGCTAGCCCCTTACCCCTTACCCCACTTGGACCCTCAGTGCTTCTACCCCGGACCGGAGCTACCAAGCAACCCTCCTATTAGATTAGCGATGAATAGCTGAAGCCTGACCTAAATATGTGGCTAGTCCGAAGGTTACCAGGAATTTGGAGGCCGAGGTCGCCGCCTCTCAACAGCTCCCGATCCTGCAATTACTAGGTTTCCCCGCACAGATGCTACCAGGTTGTCCATTATATACGTCGGCCTCGTGACAGAGCCAGTTCGCAAACACTTTTTCAGTTAAAGTTTTCATCTGTTTTTTTTTTTTTTGAACTTTCACGGCTACTTGTTCGTTTATCATTGTTCGGATTTTCTCAATTTCGGGTGGGTCAGATCGCAGGCAAATAGGAATGCGATAAAAACGGAAGAGAACAGGGAAAACGTCTAGGGAGAAAAGAAAAAGAGAGAAAGAGACAAGATGGTGGCTTTCTTTCCATCCCTGTCTGACAAACTCCGGGACTGGGCATTGGCACAGCCCGTGTTATTTGTGGCCAGCGCCCCCTCACATGGGAAGCACGTTAACGTGTCGCCCAAGGGGTACACCGCGGCCAACTTCTCGGTGCTTGGGCCAAACCGGTGCGCCTATGTCGACCGCACAGGCTCCGGATGCGAGACAATCTCGCATATATACGACAACGGGCGCGTTACCGTGCTGTTCTGCTCGTTTGGGTCTGCGCCGCGCATCATGCGGCTCTTCTGCCGCGGTCGCGTCATTGAGTGGGACAGCCCCGAGTTCGAACCTTTTCTTCGCGACGAGATGAAACTGCAGAAGGTCGACTCGGCGCGCGCTATCATCGTCCTCGACATTTTCGAGGTCCAGACGAGTTGCGGTTACGGCGTTCCAAAGGTGCGCCGCAGCAACGGGTCCGCAACCACGCCGTCCGCTCTCGAGAACGGCGTGGACGGGATCAACGAGGAGAAAGTCTTCGAAGATGACGACAGCATCGACGAGGTCGAGAAGCAGAGGCGCGACATCGGCGTCGCTGGCTTCGAAGAACGATCCACTCTACAGTCTCGAAACAACAAGCGCGAGCGGGAGGGCACCGCCCATGACTACCAGGTCGAGATGAACACTTGCAGCATCGACGGGCTTCCCGGTCTGCGCGCTGCGCGCCGTGGCGCCGGTCAGCATCTTTGGATTGGCGACGCGGGTGCCTACCTTCGCAAGGTCGTGGCCCAGACGCACGGCATGGCGGCTGGCTTCCTCGCCGCTGTGCTGCTATGGCTTATACTAAGCCAGCTAGTCACTAGTGGTCGCTTACCCCCTTCTTACATCCCACCCATGCTGTCTTTCGGCGTTGGTTCCGGTTGATATCAGGTTTTTTGTTTTATTATAGATACCCTTTCACATGCTATTATCTGAACTTATTTCCTTGTTTGGCTGTATAGAATTCGCTGTATTGAATTTTGGCGGCTACGCAATGCCTTTTCCTTTGTTATCTTGGGCTTGCTTGCTCTACACAGCGATGGATGGGAATCTGTGATACTACTCGATGGCGCGCGTGTCATGGTTTGCGTGTTTTTTGTTATAGCTAGGGCCTAGTATAATGCAACTTGCTGTCACTCATCATCTCAGGCACATATGCATTGAACGCCAGCTTGAAGTTAAGCGTTATAATAGGGTGTTACTGGGCTCTTGAGCGAGTTCCCTATATTACTAGGGTAAAGAGACTAGAAGTAAAAATGGCGCCAGCAGACTACGTATAGTGCATCCTACGCCTATCTATTTCCTAGAATCTCTTGCATCTTACAGCGTGGATATTTTTCTTCTACATCCGACTGGGTGATGTAGAGAGATAGAGAATCGCCGGTATATTTAGGGACATTCGTTGACTAACGAGATTTGAACAAATTAAGGGGGGGTGGGGGGATGGCGTGTTCGTCAGGAGAGAAAAGTATTTCGCTCAACCAGCCATGTCGTGGGCCACCCGCATATTGAACCCCATAAGGGTTCCCTGGGCTCTATAAAAGCTTTTCGTGTACCACACCTGGATTCCAATCACCCTTTCTGAGCGTTTCTGTGCTGTCATAACTAGGCTCCACATCCAGAGGACACCCCCTTCAGGCGCTTATCTACAGCTGCATGGCGAACGCCTCGGCCGAAAGGGACAAGGCAACCACTGGAACACCCGTGTGACAGTCGGTCACTGCACCTTCTTCAGCGGCTTTTTCTTTACCATGTACCATGCACACACGACCGCCAAGCAGCAGGCCGTCGCCTAGCTGCGGTGGAACGTTCGGCCTCGGAGCCATGTGCCGGTGAAGAGAGTGTGAAAATGTGCCTCAAATGGAACGCTGTGTGGTTGCAGCAACTTCCAAGCAAGCCCCCGAGGCTTTTCCGCTAGACGCCATCAACATATAACACAACATAAATTGAAAGGCTAGGCAGTATACTAGGCTGATTGCCAGGCTATCTGCTCTGTATGATGCAACCTATCTACTTAGGTACTGCTTCGTAGTCTGATCAATACAAGATTCCGCCAGTGATACGCATATATAGCATTCGGGGCGCAGTCCTACCCGGGAATCAATATTTAATTGATTGTTTGCTTCTACTCATACGACGTAGAAAAGTTTTGAGGTTGCGCCCACCCTCCTCATTGGCGAGGCTGTGCCTCACGATCTCACGATGCGACCCTGTCCTAGATGGAGCAACCACATGGACTCGACGTACCAATTGCGAAGTTTTTCTATGTCTCTTGAGGTCCCGCGTTTTGTGACGTTACGATTACGTTTAGAAAAATTGTCTTTCTTTTTTCGGCGCGGCAAACGCGGGTGCTTCACCTACGAAAGCTACAGCGTCGCATTCGAGAATGCAGCTTGAGCCAACGGCATATAGCAAGCCACATCCGAAACAATTTATACAGTGTAAGCGCAAGGATATGCCCTCTTCAATAAAGTCCACGTGGGTTTTGCTGAACTTTCTTACCACCACCATCGTATATCATATGGAGTGCTGCTTGAGGCGCATGGAGCTGAATAGGGGTGTCCGATTAGAGCCGATAGGGGCGGAAGGATAATGCGTCTTCGAAGTACACAACTCTACATTAGGGAAGGTCCACTTGAGGACAGTGTACTTGTGTCTAGCTGGTTTGCATATGAGAGCATATACTACGGCCATTATGATGATAATGAGACAGGCATTGCATGTACTTGATGCTTATGCTTACAGTACTTGCCTCGAAAACAGTAGAAGTACTCAATAAACTGTTACTTGATGCCATGTCATGGAACATCATATTTACTCTGCTCTATCATCTCACGCTCCCCTTAATGGCACATCAACAACTCCGGGCCAAATACCAGGTCTTCAAACTTTTACACTGAAGCTAACTATATACAGGGAAATAGCTGAACTACAAACTTTCAAACTGAATCTAATGATAGTAGTCCTCCGCAAGTAGCTTGTAGTCAGTTCACATGACCACCAACTCGTGACACGTCGTGTATTAAGCTCACTGCCAACTACGGTTACGCGATAGCTCGTACCACCAGTTGCGCAGCATCCAGCCGTCGAAGTCGGTGACCTCTGTCGCTGACCCAGCGAGCATGATGAAGTTCGTGATACCAGTTGGGGTCCAATCTATACCACGCGTCAGCAAAGGTCTACAGCAAATTTCTGGTTAAGAAGAGGGGTTAGTTGTGCTCTTACCATAGACTGTATTGTGTTCGCGGCAAGGGGCACGTGGTTAGCAAACTCTCCCTAGTCTCGCATACTTGAGGACGTTCAGATCAATAACCTACAATCATCCAAGCCATAGGTGTGGCCCTAGTATCACGTGTTAGCATACTGTGTCCGAAGTTAGTGACGGAAGGAAAGACTCACAAGTTCGTGGAGGAGAATGTGGATGCTGTCCGAGCCTAGGAGCTCCATGAAGTACTCCCTCCCGATACGTTGGCCCCAGTCACCGCCAGCACCGCCCTCGAACCCGTCGGTCAACCAAAGGGACTGGTCGTAGTGTCTCTCCGCGCCGCCAGGGCAGCTATCGTAGTTACCATCCTGCATTCGCGGATTATCCAACGAGAAGTGGTCAGCAAAGCCGGGGAATATTCCCGAGTAGGTCCCTCAGATATAACAGTTGCTCGCCCCCCCCCAAAAAGAGATTCTCACCTGATGGAAAAAGCGGCCACAGGCGGGCGCACACTGCGGGGCGCCTTCCGAGTCAGTGTCCGTCTAGACGTCGACACCGTCCGTGGAGCCCTGAAGGAGCCCCGTGTCCTTGACGGCCCAGCCCACGACGTTGACGTTGATCGAGTCGTACGGGAAGTTGTCGTATCCGTATAGCCACTGGAACCCTACAAGCGGTGTCAGCTACAAGCCCCTTTTATGTATATGTATATCCTGGTTCTCGTCTGCCCGTTAGAAATGAGTCTAGGCTTACTCACATATGTCGTACTGCCGCGCTACAGCCGTCGCGATCTGGTCGCGTTGCTCCTTCGTGACAGAGGCGCCGGACTCCCAGCGCACGCATACATTGACCTTGCTAGAGACCACGGGAATACAGTCAATAAATGTACTCTCAGCTGGGGGGACAAGGGGGACGCAAGGACGGCAACGGAGCAGAGTGTTCCTAATCCCTCACTTACCCGTCGTTGGCCCGGAGCTGGTCCCAGCCGTAGTTCTTAAAGCCGAACAGGCCGTCAGTATACGTATCCACGCAGTGGTCCCAGACCTCCTTGAGCGGGGCCGTGAGTTCAGACGGCGGGCTCCAGCCGGCCTGTCGCCGGCGCGGGTTCGGGCTCGTGCCTGGGCCCCGTCCCGCTGCTGATCTCGGGGGCGGTCCCGGAACACGTGCCCACACGGAGGGATCTGCGTCCGCCTGGGGCTTGAGAGCGAGGGCCGATACCAGCGGGGCGGCGGCTGAAACGGCCGCAAGGCCTGTCGCGAATCGGAGGTGCATGGTTGGTTTTATTTGCTATGTAAGCGGTGCCGCTGGTCTATGATGTTGCGATATATCCGTTGGTCCAACATGATCAATATTGTACCATCGATCAATTTTTTTCTCGCCTTTTCTTATATAGGCTCCCCCTTTCCCCCTTTCTCCTAGAACAGCATGCTAGATGCTGTACGGAAAGGGGAAAAGGCCTTGTCAACCATGCCATGCCAAGGCTGAAAGCACTATGTTGAACACCTGAAGTGAGACAGACCGTCCGGAGAACTTGTGTCCCCACGTATTATCCCTCCAATGATGCGTCTACACTTCCCTGGGTCTACAATTATCATTGTCCAGCTACGAGAAGGGCTCTAGTGCGCACACGATGAAACCCTGGCTCGAAAGAGCGCTTGTTAACCAATCCCATTTTTATTCCTGGCTTTTACAAGGTAAGGCCGAAAGGCTAACTGTTTGAGGCAGTCGACGGAACAAGAGAAGCCTTTATTTCCACGTCCTGCAATTTTCCGGCGGTGGGGATTATCTTCAACCTCATGGGCCGACCAGGCTGCGGGACTCGTGGAGAATTGTTTGTTCTACCCTTTTTAAGACCAGCGCCCGCCCCCGAAGAAAGAACCGGACAGGGGTACGGGGTTTCTCGGCTGTTGATATGCAACCACATAATCAGATCAGAGGCCTGAAATGGTTAACTTATCTCTTCAGTCACTGAGCAAAACAGCAAATCCTCCTTCAGGTGTGCGGGAATCAATAGCGAGTTAATTTGTTCACAGAAAGGCACCCTGAACCTGTTCTATTCTAACGACAACCCTTCAACCATCTCCAACAGATTACCCAGTACTTGTCGTATTTAGCAGAGTTCAGCTATACGCGTTGCTCTCCCGTGGTCTTTGATGATGTTAGATGAAAGGATTGCTTTCCGGGTTGAAGATAAAAGCCGAATATCATACGACATCATCCCACCACTCGCGAAAAGACGCGCCTGAACTACATACATACAGCATAGCTAGCTGCCTGGCTAACTAATCAACACTTTAAATACATCATGCACCGCTGTGCGGTTCGCGTACTGACAATCACGGGCTCCAATTGATATAATAGATGCTTCGTCGTCGCCCTGGCCTTACTCAATATCAGGGGGTTACGAAAGTAGGCTCAAGACCATCGAGTTGCTTTGCCAACTTCGCAGCGTAGCCCGAGTCCTCCCATGCCCAGCATATTATCAGAACCCAGACTCCTCGACGCAGTAAAGCACAAGGGTGAGAGCTGCAACAGCCGATGCGAAAGGAATTGACTCGTATGTCAACGGAAGAAGGCCGTCTATAGCATCCAGCTTAGTCCGTATGAAGAAGCGGAATTCCTAGGTATAAATCGGAATAGACTATGCACGCAGGGTACATAGTCTGGTCGGCCTTCAATCCCCAGTCCAGCTTATGAGAATAAGCGACCTTGCATAGAAGTATGGTTGTGAGCGTACCCATGGTTGCCTCGCGTGCCATGTACTCTGGTCCGTCGTTAAGTGAGGCGTGCATTCTGGGCGCTTCCTCTTTCCACAAGATGTGAATGTAGGCGAATGATGCCAGCCTGAAGCAGGTTGTATAGTAATATAGCCTCTGTGATTGTCGTGCAAAGTGGTACTTGCCCCCACCCATTTAGCTAGGTGCAGCCGGAGCAGATGATCCCCCCGATGCGGCAGGCGCCGTCTTAGAGGCCGAGCCCGACGTCTCGGGGGCGGCGGCCTCCTTATTCTTATCAGCACCACCCTTCCTTCCGCGGCCACGTCCACCACGCTTAGGACGCTCGGTCGGGGCCTGGGCCGCGGGCTGTGCCTCAGCGCTTCCCTTTTCTTTGTCGGCGGCGGGCTGTGACGTGGGCGCCGCCTTCTTCGTCTCCTTTCGTTCTAATACCTGGATGGTACCCTGTGCAACTGTGATCGGACTGCCAGTGACAGCCTTGACGAGCGATTCGTGATCCGCAAAGTCCACATAGGCAAATCCCTTCCGTTTTTCCAACTCAATGTGTGTGACAGTGCCGAATGTCTCCATCGCCTGCTTGAGCAAAGCCTCAGTCACGCCTTGCGAGGTATTCGCATGCTTTAAGAAGGCGCGAGTTGCGCCTGCCGTTACCGAAGTCTGAGATGATGTCTTCTTTTGCGATGTCGAAGCTTGTTTAGAGGCAGACTTTGCGGATGTTGCCTTCGGGCCTGTCGGTGCCGGAGTTGACGTTGAAGGCGCTGATGCCGGGGTTGACGTCGCTGGTGTGGCAGCAGAAGAGCCGGGCTCTTTATCCTTACGCTTCAAGATAACCGGTGTAGGCTGAACCGATGCCTTGGTAGAGGCATTTGAAGTCTCGTTGCCCTTCCCTTTCGCATCTTCCTTGGGAGGGTTTTGCTTGCCGGCCTTGTTACGGGATCTCTTAGAACCTTCGGCCGCGGGTGCTTTGGTTGCCGTAGGCGTGGATGGCCGCGCTGAAGAAGCCGGAGCTTCAGGGGCCGAAGCCGCGGGCGCAGACTCCTTGTTCTCTTTACTATCCTTCCCTACATCGGCTTTCGCTGCTGCATCTGCTTTGGCCGCATCCTGGCGCGCTCTCCGATGAGCACTCCCAGGGCTCAGGCCCAAATCTCGCTGCAAAATCTTGGCTGCTGCCGCAATGCCGGCACGGCGACTCTTCGGGGCTGCGGACTCTTCTGCCGCTTTATTCGACGCTGCCTGGGCCGCCACCGTTTTCGCTGCCTCCGCTGCCTCCTGAGCTGCGGCTTTTTTAGTCAAAAGCTTGACGGGCTCCTTGGGCTTCTCTTTCTCCTTCTCCTTCTCGCTCTGCCTCTCGGATTTGTCGGCCTTGGCATCTTTACTCTTCTTCTTAGAGTCTTCCGTAGTACTCTTTGATTTGCCGCTCTGCGATTCTTGCCGAGAGTGTTTGGCACTCTTTGCACTAGCAGCCTCCTTCGCCTTGTTTGCCTTTTTCTCCTTAAGATACTGGACAAGAGGGGTGGTGGTGACCTTGGTATCCTCAGCGCCCGTATCTTCGGCTGTCTGCTCACCCTCTTGTTCCTTTGTAGGCGTCGGTTGTGTAAGGGACTGGAGGAAGGCCTGGAATTCGGGATCTTGGTCGATTGTACCCTGTCTAGGATCGGTACGTCTCTTGGCAGTAGGTATCTTCTGGAATTGGGCGATTTCGACATAGGGAGGTCCCACCAGAGCGGCATCATTCATGGTGCGTTTCGCATCCTCCCAAGCGGACTTCTGGACTATCTCGGACAGACTTAGGAGATCATCTGTCTTGATTAGGTGGAGGTAGCATCGAGCCGGCTGCGAGGGAAAAGAGGGACTAAGATAGGCAGATAGGCGGGTCAGCGTCGTTCAGAGAATGGTTCAGACAGAGGGAATCTCGTGCAGGATATTATGTAGGACTAACTCATGAGAAATAGTTCCAGTCTGGAACTGGGACCAATCCACTTTCCCATTACCATCTTTCCATTGCTCTCCGAGGATATTCCATGCCTCGTCGGCGGTGATTCCAGGAGGAAGCCTGCGAATAACGACTTTCTTTCCTGTAACAGGAGCTTTGGCCTTTCCCACCTTGGGAGTCTCTGCCTGGGCGCTATTGTCTTGGGAGGCACCGTTGGTGTGAGGTTTGCGACTAGTTGATGAAGCCATAGTTTGTTTGAATATGTACTCAAGGGCTTATGTCGGTATCTATGTCGGTGTCTATGTTGATATCGACATCGATGATGTTGATGATATCAATTCAGGGGAGGCCGACGGTGTCAAGTGCACTCGAGTAGTGATGGCGTATGTCGCATTCCCTGGTGTCAGGCGCGAGATGTTCAGGTCACAAAATTCACTTCACCATGCAAATTCACATGGAAGTTTACATGGGAAAAGTATGCTACTCGGCCTAGATATTGGTACCTAGGTAGTAATTGAGGTGAGAAGACAATGAAAGAGACGTTCCTGGATAATGCAAGTGCGATGGTAGGTTTTTTAGGATCGCATCTTCTTACGTACATATTTAGGTTCTTTAGGTAAGTACGCCGCGGCGTAGGTAAGATAAAAACATTGGAAACCTTTCCAGTTGGAACCTTAAGGTTAAAGTACCTGCCTAGGTACACAAGTACCTTTAAACTTATTGTGCTTCCATAGACTTTGGAGGTACTGAATACCTAGCCCAAAAGCATTAAAGGTTGCCCCGCACCTTCCAATTATGCAAAGGTACCTACGCAAAGGTACACTACCTAGGTACCTACCAGCCCCCCTCTAAGACCTCGGGATCAAACAATATTCCAGTTAAGGGTATTCCGTACATGATTGGATTGTAGCTGCCAGTGCCCCTCTAACCACAGGTATGTAGCGAACTAAAACCCCTGTAAACAAGCCTAAGCTTATTTAGCGGGCCATATGGGTTAGGGTTCTAAGTAACTGTCCACGGGTTTGGTAACTCTAAATCCATTTGGTTAATTGCAGATCTATAAAGGAATGATATCACCTATGTACTGAGCAGGAGTCTTCTAGACATGTAAATTCAGCAAAATGGAACTTATATTAAAGCAATATAACGATGCCGGGGCCGGCACTCAACTAATGGTACAGATAAAAGGGTACAAGTATAACAACATGGTTTGGAGATGAATTCATAGGTGTCTACCAAGGTATTTGGGTGGGGGAAGTAGCTTCTAAAGCTCTTAGGGCTTGTAAGTAAAATACCTAAGTAAGGTGTGGTTCAGAGGGGTTTGCTTTGATGAGGGGAAGGGAATTCCAAAAGTGTCGTCAGACGATACCAGTCAAGCAAGCACCAGCTTGTCGAGTGATATTTGTGGTCATCATACGACTAGAATCGAGAAAAGTAGTGCCCAGAAAACCACATCGGGTTATCTTCAGACAGAATAGAATTAATGGTAAGAAAAAGAGCCATTCAGGTATTTGAGGAGGCATCACCGGGCTTCATAGGGAAGGCGACTTGCTCGTCTATCCCAAGGAACCCTGTCAGCCTCGACATAAAATCATCATGCAGCCCGTAAAATAGGTAAGTATAGGTAATCGGTGATGGAGTGAAGGGAGGCGATAGGGGAGCCAGTATATTCCAGAGTGTGGAAGAATATACCGGGAGAAGAAAGGGAGAGAAGACGATCATTCTCCAAGCCCAGACCGCCGCCCGGGGATATCGCTTGCCGTACCGTCCACAATCGGATCGTGTACCCGGGCGGAATAAGAGACCGTCCACAATCGGATCGTGCCTTCTTATTACGCCACGATATCCCCGTGCTTTGCTCTAGGTTATTGGACCGTCGCTTCATTATACATAGTTTGGGTGATGTGGTTAGAGATGGGGGAGGAAGAGATGGTTGAGGTGAGGATTGGAAGATGGATGTCGATAGGAATTGGAAGTGGAAGTGGAAGGGAAGGAAGGGTGTGAGCTCTTCTATTTATATGCGGGGGATCTGGGAGAGTGATTGTAAACAACTTTATTTCCTCAGGCAGAAACCTTCCAAGGTTGGTATTAAGCTCACTCGCGTACATTCAATGTAGCGCACCTATTACCCAAGCTTGGGTACGCAGGTAGCTACTGATCTAAATCAGTAAAACTTTAAGCTGATTGCCGGAAAGGATTTTACTGATTAAATTCAAGAACGTGTTATATTTTCATGCAGTGGCATACCGTACATAGGCACCTGTTGTTACAGTTTGATTATATAGTACCTATTTGCATATAGGTACTTAGGTATATGTCGCACTTGAGCTTCCAGGTTGGGTGAAGGGTACCAAGGTACCTAACTTACACGCGGGTGTACCAGGCCGTCAGACTATTTCCAACTCACGGCACCTGCACATTGAAATCTGCAATTCCACTATATATACCAAATATTAGAGTATCTAAAGAGAGTAGGCCTTGTGATGAAACGAAGTCCGAGTCTCGGACTCCGAGAGGATCTCGTCGAGGAATACGTCGGGTTCACAACTGCCCAGCTTCGTCTGTCTTTAATATGAATTTGACCACGGCTTCGAAGTTAACTCAAGGTTGCGAGGTGGTGTACTACGTGATTCTAGTACATCCTCCTGAACGTAACGCATCTCCTTTCCCTCTACCAGTGCATGTGGTCGTGGAGCTTATCTAGGTCGTGGTCAGATACGCTCTCATACCTCCAGATATCGGTGACCGGCCTCACCGATACCATCTTTATTATAAATACTCCCCCACTGATATCTGGTATACGCAGCGTGTTCCTCGACGAAAGTGTGAAGGGCATCACGAAGGCCGATATCTGGCATCACGTGATAATGGGCTAGGGCGCTAGTAGCGGACCGCCCCCTATTTATGTGCGGGCTACAAAAAGCTCTGGTAAACTTCTCAAGAAGTTCAATATCTATTCAAACTCTACTCACACTGTCAAGCTACGTGCAGTAGCCCTCCAGCTTTTACTCTGTTGTGACACCTCTGACACTCAAGGTTATACTCTAAGTTTGATATGTCAAACTTTACACCGAACCCTTTTACTATTTAGTCTCTTCGATCTACACTGTACTTCGTAAGCTGCACAAGAGACCTGGATTGACCCGAAGAAGGGACCGCGAATGCGGCGGCGCAGGAGACCTGCACAGCAGGCTGGGTAACCCACAAGAACAACGTAATTGCCCCCCAACTTGCGCTTATCGTGACCTTTTTACAAGATCATTATAACATTATGCGCTATGCTAATTTATGCTAACATTTGGCGCTCGCTCTTTTGAAACCTGCACCATGCGATCCACCATCAATTGGCTCGCCCCGAAGTAATTGGTAGGATCGCACAGCGAGGCCAGCTTCTCCTTAGACACCTTTTCCAGGACGAGCGGGCGCTCGCATAGCACATCGAGCAATGGGCGGCGGGCCTCTATAGACTCCTTACAAGCCTCGTAGACAATATCGTGGGCAGGCTGACGGCCCACGAAAGGCGCGAGTCCCATCATGACGGCCTCGCCGACGATCAGGCCTCGTGTGGAGGCCAGGTTCGCCGCCATCGCTGGGACTTGTACCACGAGCCCCCCGAGCGCAAAGTTCGTCTGGTGCAGAGCCCCCGCCGCCACAACAAAGGCCTCGGGGATTGCCACCCACTCGAGGTGCCACGGCCCCGAGGCGCGCTCGAAGTCTACCACCATCGCGTCGAGCCCTAGACCTGCGTTCGCCCGTAGTAGCTTTGATGCGGCCAGGACAACCTCACTGGAGATGGGGTTCCGTTTCTATTCGATATCGTTAGTCAGGTTGCATGAGCCGCACGCGGGTTTACTACCTCTAAAGGAGGAAATGCGACTCAAAGTGTCGCGACGCCAAGCGTGATCCTACATAAGGGGATGATGTGCAAGTACTCACTTGAGGCATGGTAGAGGACGCGCCCCTGTGCGGTACGAAGGGTTCTGAGACTTCGCCTAGTTCGTTGGAAGACATAATGATCAGATCATACGCGATCTTCCCGAGCGATCCGCCAACCAGCGCGAGGAAGTTCAGGATCTCTGCCACATTATCCCGGACTACGTGCCAGGTAATGGGTGGGTCTGGGAGGTTAAGCTCCTGCGCCAGCGCAGCCCGAACCCGCAGACCGGTGTCGTCGGACCCGAGAGATGCCAGGGTACCGGCAGCCCCGCCGAATTGGACGGCAATGCAGCGTTTCCGAATATCTCGCGATCTCTCGGCGTGACGGATGATGCTCGACAGGTAGACTGCACACTTATACCCGAAAGTGCAGGGCAAGGCGTGTTGCAGATGAGTTCGCCCTGCCATAGGCGTGTCCCGATGAGATTCGGACAGTTGTGTCAGGGTTTCTATGAGCTCTTCTAGCTGTCTATGGATCAAATCTAATCCTGCACGCATTTGCAACATGGATGCATCGTCCATGATGTCCTGTGTCGTAGCGCCCCAGTGAATGTACTTTGCCATGTCAGGAGGCGTGCCAGCCACCAGCTGCTGTACTAATGGCAGAACTGGATATCCCACTATTTCTGTGTCGTTGGACAGTTTCTCATAGCTACCCCGTCATTGTCAGACTATCGTTGTGAAGCACTCACTAGGGGATTCCAGCTTCTGGAGAAAATGGTCTTACTCAACGTTTATTGATTTGAAGGCTTCCGTGATTGCACTTCCTGCCCCATCTGGTATGAGGCCACATTTCGACTGTGCTCGAGCTAGCGCTGCCTCGACATCGATCATGTGTTGAACATAGGCTTCGTCTGTGAATAGATTCCGCACCTCCTGAGTTCCGAAGAGGTTTCGGAAGACACGAGAATCAAGAGCAGACACAGCCATTTTTATTTAACACGCAAAGTACCAAGAAAAAGAGCCAATAATGGTGATTGGGGGGCCGGAGATCGCATCTCGGCACTTTGGCCTTGATGTCCTGTAGCCCCTGGATACTTAAATATCCAGCGCAGTCCGGAATAGAGCCTTATTCCGGCGGCTCGAAAAAGCCGGTCAGGGGCTAAAGTACATTACAGTGGGGAGGCGTGGGGAAGCAAACCCCCACTACAAAGATAAACTTTTTTCTGGATCAAAGAAACTGGCTCAAGGCATTCAATGCATAGGGTATTGGCGGATTATTTTCGTGCCAAATCGACTAGGTATGCGATTACTGGATTATACATATATCCATTGATGGGTAACTAGCCCCGGACTACTCACCCACCAGCTTATCCATCAGGATTGCAAGGCATCGATCTTCTTATAGAATTCATGGGGGTGAATTGAGCTGGCCCTTAAGCATACAGAGATGCTTGTCACATCTCTTAGGCTAATGGGTCATGAACTCATGTATGCTTGAATATATCTGAATCAAAAAAGAGCTGGCAAAATGCAAATTCGACTTCAAGATGGCTTCATCTTCATCGTCATTCCCCCCTGCTGGTGCTCCATCGCCGACGGCCACAACGGCCACTGGCCCCGGTCAAGTCTGGTTCGTACATTTCCCACATTGGATAAAGTAGAGATCAACGCTAATCGATGCGTTCATAGTGATCGGTGTCGTCAGTATGTCAACGCATGAGTATTACTGTTCACAATTCAATGTGTCCACTGACCTCGTACCAGGAAAAAGGTAAAATGCGATGGCGGTGTCCCCTCGGTAAGCGATTTCTTCTGCCGATACCGTTAAGGGGCCCATCGTCCTGACGATGTCTAGTGTCGCCCTTGCCTATCAGCAGCTGTTCCTTGTGTCGTCTCCACGAAGTTGCGCAGACGGACTAAGATCCGCGGCTTTCAAACATCAGTTGAAGAGCAGTGCAGGAAATTCCAGGAGGAGAATACCGAGCTAAAGCGAGCTCTTCAGCATGAGCGGGATTTAAACCAATCCCTCCGTCGCCAGCTAGGGGATCTTCAGCCAGGCTTAGATACTGCCCGACTGAAAGATTCCGCCAATGAGCGGCCAGCCATCTACGCAGGAACGCCATCTGTTGGCTCCGAACCTTTGCAACATAGTCGAGCTCGGAATGCTTTAGTGACCAAGCATATGGGCCGTCTCGTCCTCGACGATAATGGCGTTGGTAGATTCGCGGGCTCAACAACAGGAGTTCACTTCGTCCTGTCCGTGCAAGCTGCCCTCCGCCAGCGGGGCCTCTTCGAGGACTGGTTCCCGGAGAGTTGCTTTCGCTTACATCTCCTCCATCCATCGCCACCAGGTAGTTTGACGATCCCCTTGCCGCAGATGAAGACGAGCGTAGAGACAAACGAAATCCTTCCTTTGATAAAACGCCTGATAGATTACCCGGTCACATTCTATGCTGGCCATTTACGTCTCTATGTTACGTCATGGTCCGCATTATGTCCAGTTGTTGCCGCAGGGGAGCTTCAGGGGCAATTGGCCATGATATATACCAGAATTAACGAGGGCGGACCACACCTCAATGACGAGGAGTGCTCCGTTCTCTTTGATTGCTTGATGGTCGTCTGTATAAATCACGTATCCCTCCCTCCCAAGCAATTGCAGCCATATGCTTTAAGTGAGAACTTGGAGATGTTCATGAAACTCGCCGATGCATTGCTGCCATTCGTTATATCTGGGCAGCGATTGGCGAGTATTCAAGGGCTGGCTCTGCTATCGTTCTTCTACCAGCTGACGGGACAGCATCTTCACATGGCCCATATAAGGGGGCTCCTGGTTCAACTCGCTATGTCAACCGGGCTACATCGTCATTCAAGGCGTTTCAAGTTCCCTATAGGGGAGGTTGAGATGAGACGAAGACTTTGGTGGTGGATCTATATTGTTGACAAGTCAGTTAGCCAGCACAGAAAATATGATAGCTCGAGTGGCTTACGATCTTGCAGGCTCACAGCGATTGTTCACGGATTGCCTCGGATGATTAACGATGTGGATGTAGACGTCGACTACCCAACAGATTGTGATCTCGATACTTTATCTGTAACGGATCTCCCAATTCCACTACCCGGCGAATCTACTCCAGTGCTCGAGTTTATTACTTTCACACACCTCAGTCGGATAATGTCTACTACGCTGTCACAGCTCTATACCACTACAGACCGTCGAGGGGGCGAGGAGAAGATATCTCGCCTACGCCGAGACTTGCAAGCCTGGAAACACCGTTTCGGGTGTAGCAACGAAATCCAGGTCGCCACGGAACATACAGGCTCCATGACAACGCCTCCATTGATGCAGCTATGGTTGCCGCTGATGGAGAATGTTACTATGTTGCTTATTAACAGACCGGGATTAACCTTCGACGCAGACACCACCGCCTTTCAAGAGTGCCTCAACGTTTGCACGGAAACCTGCTCAACCATCGTCGCTATAATCCGAGACTATCATAAACAAGTCCCCGTCAATGCACTGGTACCCCCATCAAATTCTCTCATATTTCAGTGTGCATTGATGCACATTTTCTACCACTGTCAGGGACAAGACAGTCATTCGACGGCGAGGATCCCAGTAAGCGCAAGCGCGGAGCTTGTTAAAGAATGCATGGAAATTCTATCAGCGAACGTTGCGGACCTGAGCGATGACCGCTCAAGCTCCCTCCACGCCTCAGTTTTGAACTGCACTTCTTTGTTACGAGTGTTATATAATACCGTCTTCACGGAAAATTCCACTGTGGGGGAGGACCGGAGCAGCATATTCGGGTCGCCGGAATTGGCCACAGTGTTGGAACCCAACAACGCTTATCCCGAGTCTAGCCCGGGGATACCAGACACATCCGGTGGGAACGCTCTTGAGAGCCTCAATCACCTAGATTGGTTAGATTGGATCGTCGATAGTGAAATCAGTCCGTTCCATGTGAGCTCGGTTGATTTTTAACTAGTTCTTCATTATAGCCTCAATATAGGTGAGAACTGGGCCGGTACCCAAAAGTTACACCGCAATGCGGAGCATATGGCGCCATGTTATAAGGGAGGGACATGTCATAAATCTACATAGGGTAGGATAGACTCTCTCCAGGGGCTGGGCTTTGGAGTACATCCCCACGTTTCGATCCGGAATTGCGATTGGCTCCACCCGGGTTAAGCCCTTATTCCGAGCACCCCGGACACCGGGTCCGGTACTCCAGATTTCTCGTATTATACAAAAGGAACTATCATCTGGGGAAAACCTGGGGTGTCGAATGGAGCCGCAGGTTTCGAAAGTCCCGGAGTCTATTCGAAATTCACCCCAAGGTATGTTGTTCCGCTTCGTATAGCAAGTGTGCTGGTCATGGGCAGCGCTGAGTAACTCGTATGGCCAGATGTCTACGTCAAAATCATTCCTCGGTCTCCAAGGCAAGGCATTGTCATTGGCACAATTGTTTCTGGTCGTCTGCCCGGCCTTTGTCCTCTTTGGTTACAACCAGTCGAACCTTGGCGGTTTGGTTGATCTCGAAGACTGGGTGGAGAACTTTCCACGAATCGACACCGAGACCACGACAGGAGCCCAGCATGACAATAATTCCACCGTGAAGGGAGTAGTTATTGCCGTGTTTACCCTAGGAGCTCTGCCTGGATGCCTGTCATGCGCTTATACGGCGGACAAGTTCGGCCGGCGTCTGGTCATCTTCGCTGGAGCCCTTCTTACACTAATCGGCGAGGTCCTCGAAGCGAGCGCCTTTCACCTGGCCCAGTTGGTCATCGGACGAGCTATACTGGGTGCTGGTGTTGGGATGCTCAGTGGCGTTGTTCCAACGTGGCAAAGCGAGTGCTCTACCTCTACCAACCGTGGCAGGCACGTTGTCCTCGACGGGCTTTTTATCAGCCTGGGCTATGTGCTTCAAGCCTGGATCAACCTGGGCTTTTACCAGTTCAAGACTGGTCCCGTGACCTGGCGGGCTCCCGTCGCGATACCGACTCTCTTCTCCCTGCTGCTAATGAGCTCCATCTACCTTATGCCGGAATCTCCAAGGTGGCTGGTCCGGAGGAACCGTTTATCGGAGGCACGAGCCAGCCTGACCGCGCTGAGGGGTCTCCCAGAGGATTCCCCTGAGATCCATGCCGAGATCGCGGCCATCGAGCTGTCCCTCGAGACCGGACATAAGAAAGCCTCACTCGGCGAGGTCCTCACGATGGGCGAGGATCGGCTCTTGTACCGCTTCCTGCTCTGCATCATGCTACAGTTCTTCCAGCAGATGTCGGGCGGCAACCTCATCAGCGTCTACTCCACCATCATCTTCCAGCGCGGTCTCGGACTGGACGCCCAAACCTCGAGGATCCTGTCGGGCGGCACGCTGACCTGGAAGTTCTTGTCGTGCTTTGTCTCATTCTTCACGATTGACCGCTTCGGACGACGCGTAGCGTTGATGGTCAGCGGTACGGGGTATGTCATATTTGATCCTTTTCAAACCCTCAACGTATCCCCTCCACACTTCTATGGTGAGATTTGCTGAGCCCAGTTTGTGACATTCCACCTAGTATGGCTGCTTGTATGATGGGTCTCGCTATTGCGACCTCCTTCCCAGAATCCAATATGGCCGCCCAGATCCTCAGCGTGCTATTCGTCTTCCTCTTCAATTTCTTCATTCCTATCGGATTTCTAGGAGCGAACTTCTTGTATTGTACAGAGGTCGCGCCTCTCCGTCTCAGAGTCGCCATGTCGAGCATCTCGACTGCAAACCACTGGCTATGGTACGTTCTCCAGCATCGTGTCATGCTGCTCCATTGTTACAGAGCAATGCAAATTGACTTGACAAACTAAACCGCAGGAATTTCGTCGTGACGATGATCACTCCGGTCGCCATTGAATCCATCGGTTACAAGTACTACATTGTGTACACAGTGATCGGGTTCTGTATCCCGCTTTCCGTCTATTTCCTATACCCAGAGGTAAGCATA
This sequence comes from Eutypella sp. D-1, assembly GCA_023313575.1. NCBI lineage: Eukaryota > Fungi > Ascomycota > Sordariomycetes > Xylariales > Diatrypaceae > Eutypella > Eutypella sp. D-1. The sequence goes on from JAJTTP010000021.1 coordinate 117,388, forward strand.
CAGAAAACGACCCACCAGCTTTGCTTTATTATCATGAACGAGTGTACTAATGAACAACCCCCCCCCCCCAAAAAAAAGACCATGGGCTTGCGACTCGAGGATATCGATCTGATATTCCAGGAAAGCCCGTCCGTACTCGCCACCGTGAAATACGCAAAGAATTGGTCGCAGCGCTCTGACGAGGAGGTTATCGCTAAGATGGAAAAGGTTGAGCACGCGGAGAAAGTATAATGAAATACAAGTGATGGTATCCGGGATAGCAGGCGCAAAGAGGCTCAGTACCCTGAGCTAGGGCTGTCGATGAAGAAGACTACTATTACATATGAATATCATCCGTCTCCTCCGGCATATTCTTCACACAGCACCATCAAGTGGTCTATGCCATGGCATGAAGGGGGTATATGGAGTTGTAGAAAGACTAGGTGTGTATAATATACTGAATTATCGCATTATCAATGGCATAGTCGACACCTCGAGGCCGCGTTTCTTAGCTTCCTTTTGCTTCCTTTTGACGCTGGCAAGCTTCTTTACTCGGGACTTGTCTTATTCTTGGTGTCTTTCTTCGGGTAGGACATTATGTCTTTTTACTGGTGCTAGTCGACTCACAGACGAAAGAACAATACCTATTATCACACTTATCCTGTTGTGATCGGCGTGACTTGTAGCAAGGAGGTGGACCATCTGAGAGAGATCGTGCAGTGATTTTCTTTCAGATGCCAAGCAAAAATGATAAGGGGCTAAGGTTAATGGATATTAACTGCTTCGTGCAGGGAGGTACACGTACATATAGGTGATAAAGCAGTACCTACTCTAGTACCTTTAAGGTTCATATAACAATGTACAATAGTATTGTTACCTAATACCTTCCTGTACTAAGTTGTCCATATATTTTGATGATTCCATGTGAATGCACGAGGTACTTTGTAATTATTTGGTAAATGAAGCTTTTCAGCCCCATTAACTCCATATGTCCTACCGTCCATGTAAGGAGGTACCTGGGCAAGTACCAGCCTACTGCCAGTCTGCCTCCTTGTGAATAGCACAGCCACATCTTTAATTAACCTCCCATTAACTTCCAGGGCTAAGTTTTGCACAGTCCTAATCTCTGACACTAGACCTCTTTTGGTAGCGCCCATTACTACCATTACTGTACAAGCTGTATCAAAATGCCGCTACGAAACCCTTCTAACAATGTAACCTGGGCCGACCTGGCGAAACCTGGAAATCAACCAGCCAACCAACCAACCAACTAATCCATCCATCCATTCATGGATTGGAAAGTCGAGAAATCCACAGACACAGACATATCGAGTACATAAGCTAGAACGACGACGACATCAACGACGACATCAACGGCGATAACGTCAGGCCCACCGGAATCTCCAAAGATTGCAAAAATTACAAAGATTATCACCAAACCCACCGAGAGTCACACACGATAAAAAAAAAGAGAAGGCCAGCTTTACATTATCATTAATAATATAATAATCACTACTCACAACTATATTCCCTATCCCCCTTGCTAGCCATCCTGTTACTGCTGCTACTACTACCACGACAACTACTCTCACGACGCTTCCCGAGATCTTCGGCTCCTATAAGCCCCCCTGCCTACCCCCCCTCCCCCCTTTTCTCCCCTCCCTACTAAGTCTGTATACACATGAGGAGGATGGGCTCTCCCCGCGCTGGCGTGCCCAAACCGGGTCCAGCCAAGCTTACCTCCGGTGCTGGTCTGGATGAATGGCTTGAGGAGGCAAAGCAGTGCCATTATCTTCCCGAGTCGGTTATGAAGGAGCTCTGTGAGATGGTTAAGGAGGTCCTTATGGAGGGTAAGTTTATATTTCACTGATCACTGAGTCGGATTGCCATGTACTGAAACCTGACTTTTCTTATAGAGTCCAATATACAACCCGTTGTGACTCCTGTTACGGTCTGTGGTGATATACACGGCCAATTCTATGACCTACTCGAGCTCTTTCGCGTTGCTGGCGGTATGCCCGGCCAACCCGCCACCGAAGCTCCTACTACCACCACCTCTGTTATCACATCTGCCGACATCGAACCTCCTACCGAGATCACGAACCCCAAGTTGAAAAAGAAGCTTAAAAAATCCAAAATGCCCGATTCTACGGATAGCGCTGCCACCGGCGGTGGTGGCGTCGGTACCGCCGAAGATCCCACGAGTCCCGAAGACGAGGATGAGGACGCTACCGAACTCGCTAACTCCTCCCGCCCAACCTCTACCGAGATTCCCAAGCTTCCAGTACAGAACGCCGACACTCGGTTTATTTTCCTAGGCGATTTCGTGGACCGAGGCTATTTCAGTTTAGAAACCTTCACCTTACTTATGTGTCTGAAAGCCAAGTGAGTCGGTCCCTGTGCGAAGCCACCTTTCCAAGCCCGCAGCCAGGCACTAATGCTCCAGCCAGGTACCCCGATCGTATTGTTCTCGTGCGCGGGAATCACGAGTCTCGCCAGATCACCCAGGTGTACGGCTTCTACGAGGAGTGCCAGCAGAAGTACGGCAACGCCTCCGTCTGGAAGGCCTGTTGCCAGGTTTTCGATTTCTTGGTACTAGCTGCGATCGTGGACGGCGAGATACTCTGCGTCCACGGCGGTCTCAGCCCGGAAATCAGAACCATCGACCAGATCCGCGTGGTCGCGCGAGCGCAGGAGATCCCCCACGAAGGCGCCTTTTGCGACCTCGTCTGGAGTGACCCTGAAGAAGTCGAGACCTGGGCCATCAGTCCCCGTGGTGCTGGTTGGTTGTTCGGCGATAAAGTTGCTACGGAGTTCAACCACGTGAACGGCCTCAAGCTCATTGCGAGGGCCCATCAATTAGTCAACGAGGGCTATAAGGTATGTTCTCTTTCATCGTGCTGATATGCGCATCGATCGAGAAACTCGAGCGCTAATGGATGATGATACAGTACCACTTTCCACAAAACTCGGTCGTGACAGTGTGGTCCGCCCCCAACTACTGCTATCGCTGCGGCAACGTGGCCTCTATCATGACGGTGGACCAAAACCTGGATCCGAAGTTCAGCATCTTCTCGGCCGTAGCGGACGATCTGAGACACGTGCCGGCCGGGCGGCGTGGCCCGGGCGATTACTTCTTATGATGAGTTTTACGTAACGTCGTCTACATCATCAAACAACGCATTTGAGATGCATCACACACACACGCACACGCGCGTAAACTGCATGGATCATGATACCACCACGAAGGGATGGCGTTCAGGGTTTTTTGAGCTCTTTTTGGACCCCCACCACTTACGATGGTTTTCAAGCGGGGTCGGGGATATATGATGGACGGAGGACTGGCTCGGTAAGACGTCTTCTCCCACATCCGGGACGGGAGGAAACGGAATTCAGGGAGACACGGGGACGGGGAATGGAACGAGGACGTGAAATGACACCATTGTATAAGTAGGGACATTAGGGACAGCCGGGCGTTTTTGCAGAACCCCGACGTATACGGACGATCCACTGGCCAAGGAAGGGCATGCAGGGGGTTGTGTTTTTGGTGATGATGATTCAATATATTGGCCAATTGAGGCGATCGAGGGGGCGTCCGGCACGTCACTGGAAACCTGAAAACCTTATTCTATTCAGAAATATCAAACAGGTATAGGAACCAAATCATCACGTGAATACACATGTCTCAATACTTGGAGAGAGAAGTAATCTTGGGACGACCTGTCGAACTCCTAATAAGTCGCTACCGTCTTGATAGCTCTCCCGGCCCTCCCTACCTTGTCCGACAAAACCTAACATCCCATTTTTCTAGCAGTGATCTCTCTGCCAGAGCGCAGGTCTGCTCGGCTTTCTGACTTACAGACTTTAACGTTTCCAGGTAGGAGCCATCAGCTGGGCCCTTCAGCCCTGCCTGCATGCCCCCCCGCCCCTATTTAGGTTTCACATCATCCCCAACGGCGCCGAGGAGTGTTAGGTATGGCCGGCCGCCAACTTCATCGATGGTGGTATGTACCTGATGCATTATGAAACTCCCTAACTTACAGGATATAGAAGAGTAACGGGTCGATGTTATGTTGAATGGTATTTTTAGTATTTCAGGGAGTAACAATAAAGTGCGGGAGGGGAAAGGGGGTGTGTTTTACTGTGGCATTCTTTAGTATGCTGAAGCCGTCCTTCCACGGAAAGACTCCCTGTATCTCTATACGAGGTAGGAATTCTACTTTCTTGTTGATAATCCACGAGGAGATATACATAACTACCCTGATAGCTAAACCTTTCGCAGTTCCTACGGCCTCCTCATGAACTAAGCAATACACTTTGGTTTAATATGCACATGGGGCTGAGGCTGATTACGCATCCCAGTATCATGGCATTCCCAGATAAGGTTTCCAAGTCCTTAACGATGCAGCTCGGGGTCGAAGCAAGTATATTTTGGCGAGAGCTAGAACGAAACCTTGAATCATAATCCCATCATAAATACCAAACTACTCCATCATACGGGTCCAATAGTTCCCAACGGACCGTCCTTCTCCATTTCCACAATGCACTGCAAGAAAGGGTCGACATCACAGCTCCTTATAAATACCGACCCAGTATATTCCATCTCCCAGCTAAATAAAATTTTCTCCATTTACATCTATTCCATATAGAGCATCAAGTATCCAACGATGATGGAGCTCCTTAGACGAACGGCTGCATGGTTCCATGCCACAAAGGACCCCCAACCGGAGGAGATGCAGCCAGAGAAGCAGAGGCAGTCGGCCCCTTTCCCTCTCCTTCAACTGACACCTGAACTCATCCTTTACATATCCGACTTTCTCGACCCGGCCAGTCGAGTCCTGGCTTCCCAGACTTGCCACGCACTGCGAGCGATCCTCGGCGGCACTCGCCTTTCGTATTCTCAATACTTGGATTACCTTACCGCGTTTTCCCGCACCAGCTCGTGCGATGAGTGGGTGTGCGAAGTGTGCATGGTCATCCATCCGATCTACAAACGTGAAAAGCCGACGCCGCGCTGGTACTCGCCATGTATAGCGCCTCTTCTTAAGCGGGCGCCCTGGCGAGATAAGGGCAGATGGATCTGCAAGTTACGCACCGACTACAACGACAGTATCTTCAACTTCCTACTTGACCATGGATACGTCCAACTCGCATTGAGGATCGTAAGGCTAGGGAACTCCGGCTTCATAACACACCATAGGCAGCTTATTGCGTGCCATCACGGGAGGTTCTTTCCCTACTGGGCTGACATGTTAGATCATACACAAAACGTGCACCAAAAGCTCAACCCGAGGATTGTCCAAGCAGCCGACGGCGAACTGCGATATTTACTCATGACCAGCTGGTTTCAACGGGCCGATCCCACCTCACAAACACTAGCATACGAGGACGTCGCCGATATCCTGGCCTGCCCGCACCAGCAGGTTCAGCAGAAGAAGCTAAAACGGAATGAGAGATGCATGTTGGCAAAAGCTTCCGACATAGCGTTCGAGCATAGGGCCCAGGAGCTACGCGGTGCTTGCTTCTCCTGCCGAACCGACTACACGGTGTTTGTGGCCCTCGACGGAATGTCCTTCGAACTGCACATCTGGCAGGACCTAGGCACAGAAGACTCTCCCATGGACCCGTCGTGGGGGAATCACATAACGAAATATTCCCGGGGTTTGCGGAAAGCGCCGAGGCGTCTGTTTCCGGACTGGCACCCCGATCCACCGACTCTCCATACGAAGCCCGGAAGCATTCGTGAGCTTTATTACCGCAATAGCGAGGCGAAAGGGGGAGCTTTTGGCGTAGGGGTCCCGTTCATATGGGTAACGTGATGGTAGGGATGAGCTGACAGCTGCTTAAGAATGCTTAAGCACGTTGCATTCTAGTCCTCATCACCACCGCCGCCGCTGCATTGCGCTGTGTTGTGTGATATAGCACATAGATCGCCGGAGTTGGATAACTAGAGCAACATGTATCAATAGGGGCTTCGCTCATCTATTCAGTACGGGCAGGACGTCATATCTGCTATATTTGAATACTATGTTGTGATTTTCAGCGAGCCTCCACCATAACCTGGATGAAAGCTGGATGTGAAATTTTCTTCTCCCTTCATTACCATGTACGCTATGCTATTCCCACACTAGCCAGTAAACCCTTAGTCCGTCCTTAACCCCCCTCAGGCAAACTCACGCTATGGCCATCGACTGAGTGCCTGGGAGTAGTTGACCAAGCTGCAGGGCGGTGGCCGTGGACTGCGACTCGCTACAGGTCGAAGGCTGGCGGTGCAAAATGGACAATAGGAGGCATGGAGCGCCAGCGCGTACCTGAGACGAAAATACATTAAGGCCACGATGCTGCCCGGAGTTGCGGGGGAGGATGTTGATAGGCGGGCGTCAGGATGTTCGGGTCCGATACAGTCGAACTGGCTCCAGGAAAACGGGTACTACCGAATGATAGGTACCATCCGGGAAAGGGAGTCCGTTTCAAGTTCATACCAAAATGTTGTGTTTGAGGGATTTCTTCGGCCCCAACTAAGGCATTCGTTCATGACATGTATCCCTTGATAAAAAGCATGGCCTTCATAGAGAAAAGCAAGCCGCGCAGAGTGACGGGGACAGATCTATCTTCCATCCGTATTAGACATTCAACCCATTGCAGTGAGTTGAACGCATATGCTTGTTAGATGGGAAGCCGGGGCAGAAACAAAAAAAAAAAAACGTTCACAAATCACAGCGAGCAAGCCCTTACCGTAACTCACGATCTCCTTCGAGCAAGAGCCGAGGCCGACCTTGAACCCCCTTCGCATTAATGCAATTATCCATTGCTACTTGACCCGTCCGGTCCATTATCCGTCTAGTTCGTGATATCGTGTTATGCCTGCCAAGAACGCCGAAAACTCCAAAGTTCCCAACATGAGTGTCATCCAGAATGCCAGAAATCTTACCAACATGATATCGCTCGTGTGTGGCAGTGGCGAGTCAGGTAGGCCCTTTGGGAAGGAGGGCGTTAATGGTGAATTTAATGCTCGTGTGTGGCGGACTTCTGGTTGTCCACCCGGTGTGTAGGGTTGATCTTACTGTCAAGTCCAAGGTAATCCGCCGCCATCAAGAGCTCGAGACATAGCTCGACGGGGACCTCCATCTCGGGCACGTTTTGTTGGTTACGGTACTTGTACCAGTAGTTGAAGTACTCGGCCACTTTCTCAAGCACCATACCGCTGGGAGATGATGGTCAGCTCGAGCCTTCAGCCGACAAGATAGATCCAGGACCAGTGGTCCATGGGCATGAGTAGAGGGGATAGGTTAGGTTCAAAGGGCAGCGTCTCAGATCAAGTGTAGTTGGCTGTCATTCAGACCACAAAAAGTGGTCTGTCAGTAAGAACACAGCGAAATATTTGTGATTCATCACCGACGACGCCCATATATATATGCCGATGCTGCTGGTGGTAGCGATACAAACGGCCATGACGGGCAGGGGCGAACACGATGATGACTTACTTGATCTCTTCGAAATGGCATCTCGCCGTCTTGGCCTCAGAAAATTGACCTACATACCATACTTAGCCCATCTTCTTCCTCGTGTCGGAGGTGCCCGAGGCAGGAAAAGCTAGCTGCTGCTCACTCTTAGGATCGAGCATCTTCTTGATGGCAGGACTAATGGAGGCAGCCTGTCGTAGAACGACGAACTCGAAGCCATCGCTCGAGACGAGAGTGACGTATCTACTGGGCTCTGGCTCGCTCAAATCCATCTTGAAGAATCACAATCTATGAGATTATGTATCTTCCCAAGATACTCGAGTCAATTGATAGCGGCGAGATCCGACGTCTAGACGTACGTACGTTGTCCGTCTTCCTGGAGTCCCAGGTACGTTTTAAAGACGCAGATAGAGATTTTCGACTTAATAAGTGAAGAGAGGTCCAGGGGTTTGCGAGAAATTCTTTTTAAGAACCTTTAATGTACTTAGGCTAGCCTTAGGACACGGATAGGGCTCCAGAAGTAAGTGTGCACGGTCCACCTAAATGGTAAAGTGAGGCAAGAGCAGGTCTAGATTAGAGATTGAGAGGGTCCCGAATTGGCGGTCGGGGGACGGCGGTCGGTGATCGGTAAGTTCCAAATAGGTTTAGTGGCCTCAGGAATTTACAGGCACAAGAGGCACTGGGCAGATAAGTAACAAGGCATGGGAAAGGGCAAGGGAAAGCAGGGCTACTGGCTGGTAAACAAGTGGGAACATGATTGCGTACTAACTAGTACCTAGGTACTGTGGGGCGATCTCGATAAAGAGCTAAAAGCTGTTTGGCTGAAACATTGAAAACGGAGTTGCCCTGACGACCACTATTGGACTAAATTTATTGACTTGGTTACCAGTACCTAAGGTGACCTCCAGCACCTCCAGAACGACCAGCAACCTTTGGGGAAGGTCAGCCAACCAGCCAACCCAAACTACCAAAACTACCAATAAAATACCTACCAGCCAACGAGCCAGCCACCTTATCTCCAAGTACACACTTTGTAGACTCTCAGGTAAGTATCCAGCTGACGAAGGTTCCTCCAGGGCTGTTGTTAGTTGTTGAAGTTCAAAGTTGTTACCCTTCACCCTCACTCACACTTTACCCGAACGAACCTGCACTGGTCCGGTCCCTAAACCAAACATCTACTCTACACTGGCGCTCTAGAGGAGACGCGCACCGTCAACTTGCAACTCACAACTCACAAACTCGGAAATTCGCAACTTACATCCTAACATCTACGTATTTCGCATTCCAGCTTTCCCGTATTCCCGTATTCCCACATTCTCGCATTCTCGCAAACTTCGACCGAACCCCAGTATACCTCAATATCCTCCTTCTTCCTCTCCAACATCATTCCATCCCAGCTAAAGCTCCCTTAACAACAGAGATATTTTCTTCTACAATCTACACATCCATCATCCACAAACACCAAAAGAAGATCAGCTTCATTCCATCCCGCTGTCCAACGTTACCCCTCTCTTCCTCTATTCCTCCCTTCCTCCCTCCCTCTCTCTCCCTGTCAAATCATTAGCATTTTAGAGAATCAGAGTATCAAACGTCCCTATTCGACGAGAGCCATCGGTATTGTTTACTTTACGACCTTACAATAGCATACACCCTAACACCACCCGCACCCGCACCCGCATCCACCACCCACACCCGCATTCGCACTACATTCATTGCATTCTTGGTATCGGCCCCTCCACACTCGTTCTTCGCCTCTCGTCATGGCGTTTCATCAGAATCGCAACTCTTACCATGGCAACAACCAAGCCATGAGTGAGAAGTACGACAATGGCATTCAGAGAAGGGCTACTAGTGATCGTAAGACGGACCGTGGCACGCGGTCGAGCGAGGGCACAGTCAGCACCGTCAAGAGCTCATCAACAGGCAGGGACTCCTCCGCCACACATATGACGGAGGCACCGGCGTACTCGAAGAAGATTGTAGTCGTTGGTGATGGCGGTTGTGGCAAGACTTGTCTCTTAATTAGCTACAGTCAAGGTTACTTCCCGGAGGTACGTATGGTCTGATGGTCCAACCGCCAAACCACCCGCCAAACCACCTGCCTGTCAACTTGTCACATGCATGCACTTACACGTAATGACTATCACAGAAATATGTGCCAACCGTGTTCGAGAATTACATCACCTACCCAACCCACCCGAGCGGTAAGACCGTCGAGCTCGCCTTGTGGGATACCGCCGGTCAGGAAGAGTATGACAGATTACGACCACTGTCATACCCCGAAACCGATCTGATCTTCGTATGCTTCGCTATCGATTGCCCCAACTCGCTCGACAATGTTCTGGATAAGGTTCGTCATGCATTCCTTGATTTCCTATACCCCCTATTTACTCCTATTTACTCTTAACTTACCCCACTCTACCCCTCCATTCCCTCCCTCTCTTTCCCTCCATTCCTCTTGAATTCCAAAGCAAAACTCGGCCCCTCGATCCCTGCTAACATGCCCCGTCCGTAGTGGTACCCCGAGGTTCTCCACTTCTGCCCGTATACGCCCTTGATACTGGTGGGGCTAAAATCAGACCTGCGGCATAAGAAGACGTGTATCGAAATGCTAAAGACGCAGGGCCTAACGCCCGTGACGATGGACCAGGGCATGGCGGTGGCCAAGAAGATGGGTGCCCAGTACGTGGAGTGCAGCAGCAAGGAGATGCGCGGCGTCGACGAGATCTTCGATCAGGCCATCGACATCGTTGTGGCTAACGACCGTCGCAACCTCGAGGCCGCCATGGCTGCTGCCTCGTCTAGCTCCGGTGGTGGCAGCAGCAGCGGCGGCAAGAGTTCCGGCCTGCGAACTTTTAAGAAGAAGAAGCGGAACTGCAACTTCCTGTAGATGCGATCACGACACTGATGACTAGGCAATTTTGCCGTCGAACTTGAACCTCGGCTTCTTCGTCGAGTGTAGTTCCATCACACCTACGCCCCCACACACCAGCTTTCTCGCGCGTGGGGAAGAAACGAGACGAATTGAATGGATGACACGTTTACGCTACGGACAGATGCGACGGCGACGATAACCCGATTTAAACCAACTCATGGCAGAGGCGCGCGCGCATATGATGAAGAAGCAGGGAAAAGACGAAGGGGAGCGCGCGTGCTCAAGTAACGAACGGGTCCGGTCCCCTTATTTACTATTTTGCATGACATGCATGAGTTACTATACTATTATTTTTTTTTTCCTTCATTGTTTGGTTTACCAGCAATTCCTCGCCATGAAAAGCCACGTACGACGAAAACGAGAGAGAAGGACACGGAGACAGAAACAGGAGAGCCTTTCTTTTTTTTTCCTTTTTGATTTTTGGAAGAGGCCCAAGAAGACCGGGCGTTGCGCGGCGTTCCTTGAATCAAGACGACCGCCGGCGACCATCTCCACCACCGTTACGTTACTACTACGTCTTGCCGACAAAGGGGATTAAAGGCGTAGCGGGACATGCCTTGAGACAGAAGAGACCGCCTCTTTAATTTCAATTTTCCTTTCGGGTAGAGGACCTGTAAATTCAAGAGAAACGGTCACCTCGTCTTCCAACCAACCACCCACTCGGCCCCCGTACATATCACAGAGCTGTCGTGTATCCGCATCATACCGCTGTTCTGTTTCCAGCTACCCCTCCCCCGAGAAAAGGAATTCGATAGCAGGGCGTGAATCTTGTTCTTTTTCTCCTTTCTCGTTATTTTGGTTTGAAAGACTCGCAGCTGTTTTGTGTAAGGATAGGAAATCCTGGAAACTGGGTGTATATTTTTTCCACTTCTCTTGAACTCTCTAAGGCACGAAGAACTTGGGGGGACTGACGTGAGAAGACTACGAAGATGGGGGGAAACGAAGACACCAGCACAGACAGAACCAGAGGAGGGGGGTTAGGTGGAGAGAAATCAAGGAGACGAGGGAGGGGGCCTTTCAACTGTCATTTCTTTTCCTCCTTTATCTGTTCTGTCATCGTTGGGTGTCGCACTGGTCGGGTCGGTTTGGTTTTTTCTTAGTACTTTGCGTGTTTTGATTAGGCTCTCGCATTCTCATGGTAGTTGCCGTCGTTGGTCCTCTTTTTGTTTTCTTCTCGGACAGGAAATAAAAACATATTTCGACTTGAATCTTCCTCGTGCTGATTTCCATGTGATACTACTCTGTACTAGCTTTCTATGATGTGTGTGTGATATGATGCAATGTGATATATGAAGTAGTAGTTGGCTGATATGCCAAATGAATCCCCGCCATCAAGCAACTTTTCAACTAGCAATCAGCCTGCACGCATCAAAACCTGGGTAGGCTCCTCGGATGGCTGCTCGGATCTTTCTGCTATTTCTCGCTTGCTCTGTGTAGCGGTGTAAGTAGCCTGATACTACATGGGGCTTTGAGTTATATGAACGCCCTAACCTATCCGCGCATGTGACGAGCCGTTTGATCGGACGGCTCCGGCTCCGGCTCCGGTTCAGACTCATGCGGCCTAGTAGGGTCGAATCTTCAATTACGCGTGAGAGTTTTCTCATTCGCTCTTGATAGCCGTCCGATCCGCCTCATCCTCGTCCTCGCCTTCGCCGTCACCGCCGGCATCGTTTCCCCTGTTGTTGTTGTTGTCGCCGCCGGTCCCGGGGTGATCCTCCTGATCGTCCTGCTGGTCCTCCTCCTGGTCCTTCGCCATGACACCCTCAAACTGCGACCACAGGGCCTCGACAGAGGAGAACTCGTTGCCGACCTGTCATCGCGTGAGGGGGCGGTCGATGGTCAACTACTAGCTTGTGGATATATTTATAAGGGGGCACTTACGGCGATAACGGCCTCAAGAGACCGGTTCAGCTTGTTGATGTTGGCAAGAACGTGCTCGAAGCTCTGTTCCATCCGACATTTGTTGTTTTCAAGTCAGTCAAATTGTTTGCCGAAGCCTAGTAATTACCGCGATTGCGCGGAGAAAGGGGGGCAGCGCGTGAGGACCACGAACCATGGCTATATCACCGATCAAGGCCTCCCGTTGCTGCTCGAAATATGACTTCTCACGTCCGCCCGCACCCCTGCTCTCTCCCCAGCCGTAGCCGTGGCCGTGGCCTTGGCTGTGGCTCAGACTTAGCGAGGACGTCGGGCGCGAGGTCATTATGATTTAATGATTCAAAATGCAGCTTTGCTTCGTTCGGGGCGTTCTCAATCGCTTATAAACTCCCTCCCTGCCTTGCTATCTCTCTCTTCTGCTCCTATAGCGTTTCCAGTAATCCTGCAGAAGTTTATCGTGGCCACGCACGGCTAGATTGTGATTGTCAGACAGGGATTATTGACGCTCCACCGTTGTTAAAAGTCGTGGCGGTTAGTTATCCTATCTTCGCATGTGAAGGAGGGCACCCGCGCGTCATATGCAAGCTAGACGCGATCAATTAAGCCGCCGGTCGGTAATGTGGTTTTTAGTTCAGTCCACCCTCGTGCCTTAGGTGCTGATTATGGTATGGTTGACAATGGATGGCGGGGTTAACTTGTCCGAATTGTTTACTTTCTCATGTTTTCTTATCTAAGACATCCTTATCTAAGTACTTGCCCCTCCTTAAGGTTTATCGCGTGTTACTACAAGACCATCACAACATTGTATTTTCGAGTTAGGAAGGAGTCGTGGAGGGCAATGCGCCATAAATTATTAAGGCTATACTGTCATAGTTCTCCATCGTCGATAACTGCCCGACTAATTAATGTCTATATCGATGCCCAATAGTCATACTACGCCAAAATTCCTTCGGGGTATCCAGTCTTAAGAAATCTAACAGAAATGGAGCATGACATTGGCTACGAATTTCCAAATCTATGTAATTAGTTATGATATCAGGTATTTCTATACTTTATATTCCAAGGCGAATATGGTCGTGGACACTCATCGCCTTTAGACCTCTTCAATTGACCATGCCTGTAAATTTAGCGAGAGCACTTTCCCCCCTTCTTAAGATGCGCATCGACGTCCTTATTCGAGGTCTGTGAATGCCGTTGCCGGTAAACTCGGAAGATGAAGCGCTCTATGTAGCACTATAATGCGGCCGTTCTCCCGCACTCTTTATAGTTGGCTCTCATGACATATACCCCCAAACCGTATGATCTGATTAGGGCGGGTCTCCCCACCTTAGCTGGCTCATGATCGGAACGAAGATGAGCAAAACGGTCAGATAGGGAAAATACGTGCGAGAGCGAGTGCTTCACGCCGGCGACAGCCTATGCGTTGAAGAGTGGTGTATAAGCTTTACGTGATGTGGGCGCCACCAGCGTCCCTTGATATCTCCTACTTTAACTCCTGCCTCCCCGGCCACCTCCCCGGCCACGACCTCGACCTCTTCCGCCTCCCCGGCCAAAGCCACCACCGCCACCACGACCACCACCGCCACGACCACTACCGCCACTACCGGGATAGACCATCCCAAAGCCTGGTGGCGCGGACACTCGTCTATGGCCACCTTTCAGCGCGGTGCGCTCCTCCTCAGTAGCGTCCCAGAGGTCCGGAATGTCGAGGAGCTTGCAGAAGGCGGTGGTCTGGGGGTTAGTGTACTCGTCGGGTTGATAGGACACGTCCTTGGGGTCGTCGGGCTTCTGGGGCGGAGCGGTGATAGCGAAATTCTGAGGCACCTCGAGGAGTCCCTTCTGCACAATGTTCTCATTGACCCACGCCCGCTCCTTATCGATCATCGGCCGGTAGGCGTCCTCTCCAAGGTCCGGTGGTATCTGCGCGTCCTGGTCGTTGATCTTCAGATACGGGGCGAACGCGCGCGTGATCGCCAGCCACTCAGGGTCATACTGCAGGCGGTAGCGCCCCGGCGAGGTCTCGGAAGAGGGGGAGAATGAGGTCGGCGGGTACTTATTGAGGTCCTTGGAATTAAGGGGGGCCAGTTCGCAAAGCTGCAAGAAGTGGCGCCCCGGCAGGCACTTATCCAGCGATAGGAAGCGCGTCGTGGTGTTCCAGATTGACGGTGGGACCGGTTGGCCCGGGTTGAGCGTGCGTCGCGGCACGGGCTTCGCGAAGGAAGCTGGGAGCTGCGCCCGGACATCATCCGGGACGTCCGTGCCCGACGCGTCCTGTGTTGCGCCAGGGGTAGCATCCGCGGAAGGCTCATCCGCACCCCCGTGCTCGTCCATATCGAGGCCTATCTCATCGGGGTTGGCATTAGAAGGTTCTGTGTTCTCCGGGGCGTCATGTGGCTCCTGTACGTCCGCATCCTCGTCCATATCCAGATCGACCTCATCAGGGTTAGCCGCAGCAGGTTTTGTGTTCTCCGGTGCGTCATTTGGCTCCTGTGCGTCCGCGTCCTCGTCCATATCCAGATCGATCTCATCAGGGTTAGCCGCAGCAGGCTCTTCTGCGTTTGTCAAAGCTTCTGCTTCAGTGGGACCCTCAGTGGAGACGGTAGGGGCGGCCTCGGTGCTTGGGGGATCGTAGGTTATAACTGCAGGGTATTTGCAATGTAAATGGGCTGAAAACCAGTGAGCAGGCCTTAGCCTGTCCATAACATATTGTGCCGCTGGGTTGCCGAGCCGGTTTTCCTTGCTTTCCGTCCTGAAATGCGGCTTTACCTTGTACAAGGCGCTGGCGTTGCCGTGATGCTCGATTCCATTCGGCCAATCGTGGCTGAGGCCGACGTCGACTTGTTCACGTATCTGCAGTAGCTTTCGCACATCGAACTCACGCACGTGGTAGGAGCTCTTAACATCTTTTGTTTGGAAAGGTAGTCGCTCGCAATGGGTCCGGTGGTACGCGGCAGGGCTCCAAGTGCCGCTCATTCCGGCGATACGCAAGGGTCCTAAACGAAGAACGTTCGCCTTACCCAAGTAGTATATATTAGGGGCGACCCAGCCCCCATAGTAGAGCTCGCGTAGATACGAGCTAGCCTCGTGGTTCCCGCCGATGAAGATGGTCAAGTACGGCGCCGTCTTCTTGCCGCTATAATATGCCGGGAAATCACCCAATGCGCGGTACTTGGCTGGTACCGACATGACGCATAGATCTGCCGCATTGCGGGTGGCCTTTCGGATTGGTCAGCTTGTCGGTTATCAACAAATGCGACGGAGGCGAATGCCACAACACAAAGGGGGCTGCTCGGACCTGAAAATCACCATTGATTATCAACAAATCCACGCCATCCCAACCTTTTGCTTTGCAAGAGGTAGTGACCGAGGAGTAAATTGCGTCCAGCGTACCGTGACCCTACGATCCAAATGTGTTAGCAAGTTCCCATTGAGCATCCACGTGATAGGTTCGGTATGATAACATACACAGCCCTCGACAGCTATTCGAACACCTTTTATGTTGTCCATTTTCTTCTTTTTGTTCTTCTCTTCCTTCTTCTTCCCTTTCTCCTTCTTCTTTGTCGAGTACGCGCGAGTGCTCGCGTGTAGAAGTTCGTAGTTAAGTGTTGCTGGACTATTATCTGCGAGTCGTCGTCTGGCTTGTCCGCTTATTGGTGCCAAAATGCAGGGGTGTAAAGAGAAGAAACGTGAGCCACAATACAATGTGCATGTGTTTCGAAGCGACGCCCGAGCCACTCTGGTATACACCAACATCACGGCATACAAATACCTACCTACCTAAGAATTGTCGAGGTAGGTACGCCACGCCATTAATGCCGCCGTAACTGCCCGCTTTTTTTCCTATTTATACCTACCACCTAAGTAATTAAGTATCCATTCGATCCTAGCAAATAAGGTGGCCGGAGTCTCGCGAAACTTTAAACATAACGTATCAAGTTCAACGTTTTGTATTATTGGTTAAGCAGGCCCGGGCTAGGTAGGCAGGTGATAATAGTATTGCACTTTTTTACATGTAAAGGGAACAAAAAGTGCTACCTATCACCCGTCCCCTGTCCCAGCTGGCAGTCGCTGATTTTGTCTTAGTCATCAGATGTTACCGGCTGCAGAAACAACTGGTGCCAAGACACTTTATAGGTACTTACAATATGTAGGTACCCTACGATAACTAACAGAGTTATGAGAGCGCGAAGCCAGAAATCATCCTTTTTTTATTGTTAAAGTTATCTTCTCGTAGATTACCGCGAAATTCTTGTATATAAGTACTTAGTAGGCTTAAAAATTCTCAAAGTGGGAGAAAATGGACAAACCTCGCAGTCTCCCAGCTAATACAGCACATCAACAAATGTACCAGCTTCAAGTCTACGGATAATAATTCTTAGAAGCACAATGTCATTCCAGAATCTCCCCAACGAGATAATCCTCGAAATCGCGGGACATCTGAATTCATGCCGGGACAAAAATGCGTTCCTTCAAGTTAACGGTCACGTACATTTGCTCCTTCACGACGAACTATACCGGAACAATATCAGGCGTCACAATGGAAGCGGTCTGGCATGGGCGGCAGAACGCAACCGCATGAACACGGCCCGCGTGTTCCTCTCCCTTGGTGCCGATCCCAACGGCCTTCATACTCCCAAAAATGGATCTTGTTGGGAGACTCCACTCCATGTCGCTGTCCGGAAGGGCCATCTACACATGGTGCAACTTCTCCTGGACAACGGCGCGAACCCCCGAGCCGAAAACCGACTGACTGCAACTCCCCTCTTCTATGCATTGTCTCCGAGTCGCGAGGAGATCGCTCGCGTTCTCGTGAGACATACAGACGACTTCGCCTCCTTCGTACAGATCCGCGACATAGAACTATTACCCATCCACCTGGCGGTCCGTCTCGGCAACTTCAACTTCGTTCGCTGGCTCGTCCAAGACGTCGGCCACGATATCAATCGGGTAGACAAGTTCGGCAGGACAGCCCTGCACTTTTTACAGTTCAGCAATGATCTTTCCGCGAGCGAGGCTATTGGGATGGTTATGTCCCTGGTCGATTTGGGCGCCAATTTTGGCTGCGGCCCCAGCTGCGTGCCGAACGAGGAGGAAGCTACCGCTCGAGACTGCTTGCGAGGCAGCTCCGAACCGCTCGTGAAGGCTTTCTTTGACAAGATCTCTTGCCGCTGCGGAATCGCGATGATGGCTAAGATCCTTGAATACCCGAAACTTTTATCATGATAGCTAGAACGCAGTCGACACTGCGAGGAAGCCGGTGCCCTTGCGACAGCATACTGACTGTATGGGCCTGAGATACACTAAGATAATTGTATGTATCACACATCGCTATCTAGAAGTTGAGAAGATTCGGGTTTTCTAAACATGTCTAATACTTGATATTCCTCGGGGCGCCATTATAGTCATTGCGTTTGCAAACCTACGTTGTTTGGTTATTGATTTCGCTTGTGGGGCCCCCTATCCGCTCACTGTATACGGCACTCTGCCTATAAAATCCGGGGGTGGAGTTGCTGCAGCTACTGCAGGGGTATTTAGTACCATCTATTGATGGCCATACGGAATCAGGTAATGTTTATGACGTTGAAGGATGCAGCTCCACAAAGGCGGAACATCGCCTCATCTATTAGGCACCGAAGTAAATGCGACTGGTATAATACTGGCCGTACAAACCCTCCTTCGTACGATGCGAAGAACAGTAACCCGGCCATATTTTAGCAGTGTATACAATTAACCTTGATATATTTATAAGTAGATTACAGTATGGCGGCCTCGGTGACTCCCGTCACAATCCGAGGCCGTTATTTCTGGAAAGGGGATGAGCGCGTAAGTTCACGCCAATTGAAGAAATTACATATAAACAATCAAGTTGAGAGGATTGGCTGGATGGACAAAGCCGCATCTGACAATCGACGCGCAGTTTATCATCAACGGTGTGGTATATCAGCCGCAAAGGCCCTCTGGGGATACGTTTCTAATCCCTGACCCCCTAACGGATGACGGGCTAGAGGAGCTGGAGAAGTGCATCCCCTTGTTCAAGGAGCTGGGCCTGAATACTCTGTTCGTCAGTGGGTTTCACCGCCCTTCTCCCTCAGGGGTTTCGGCACGGCCATGTGGGAATTCTGATGGCGTTATACAGATTACATCGACCCGAGCAGAAGCCATGATGACGCTATGAACATGCTGGCTGAGGCCGGTATCTATGTGCTTGCTGTGGGTTACCTTACTCTTCCATCAACCAAGATCTATATCCAATAATATCACATGGTACTGATTCCCTCGCCAACTAACCACACGTCCAGTGTCTCGAGACTCCCCGCTACCGCATCAACCGCGAGGCGCCCTTCGATGACTACAGGCCGGACCTCCTACGTGCGTTCTTCCGGACGGTGGATGTCCTGGCGGGCTACGCCAACACGCTCGGCGTCTTCGTGACTAGCGAGACCGTCAACTCGCCTTGGGTACTCGAGACGGGCGCTGCTGCCGTCGTGCGGGCCGTGGCACGCGATGTCCGGCGGTACGCAGCGCTGATTTCCGAGGACGCGCCGGGCCAGAGGGTCCTGCCCGTGGGGGTCAATTCTGCCGATGTAAGCGGCTTGCAGCGCTGCCAGCTCGATTACTACACGGCTACCCTGCCCGAGGATGAGGGCGGCGACGATGATGGCGTGATTGATTTCTACGGCGTAAGCGGGTCTTCGTTTGTGGGGAAAAGAGCCCCGTGCCCTTGGTAACAGAGAACTGACTTTCTTCGGCTTGTCTTTACAATATACAGTTCAACTCATACAGGTGGGCGGGGCCGTCGAGTATGAATATCTCCGGATACGATAAACTGGTAAGTTTCACAGTCACTGCTCGCGAGGCCCATCGCTACAACTGTCGATCGGCCGTCATCATATCATATTCTAACCCGGTTCACCAGGTGAAAACGTTCCAAGACACACCCATACCGACGTTCATATCGGAGTACGGCACGAACGTACGGTCCCCGCGCCCTTTCGACGAGACGCGTGCAATCCTGTCGCGCGACATGACCGACACGTTCTCTGGCGGGGTGGCGTACGAATTCTTTGAGGGCTTGTCTCAGTACGGAATCGTTGACAGAGGCGAAGACGGGAGCCTTGTGAGACGGCCGGACTTCGTGAACTTCGCGAACAGTGTGCGCGCGTGCAGGGACGTGCGTCACAATACCTCGCTCACTGAGACGCCCGAGGGCCAGGCCATCGTGATGAGGAGGCCCGGACCTCCCCAGACAGGCGACCATCTCGTGAGTGCCATATTTCCCTACTTATCTCCGCCTATCTAGCCAACCTCCATTCCCACCCCAACCCCCCCACGTTGTGCAGAAAGTTATGATTGTGATCGATAATGGAACGGACGCTGACACCAAACGCCATACTGCCCTGCTCCGTAGTGGTGGAAGCCGCAGCCGAAGGTCCCCGACTGCCCGCTGGACTGGGACGAAATCAGGGAGCAGATCGAGGAGCGGCAGTGGGTCGACGTCGAGCAGGAAATCCGCGAGCTCGAGGTGGAGGACCTCGCGAGCTCCCTGCGGGACAGGCTCCGCATCGATGGAATCCGGTCACGGTGGGATTGAGTACCTACATAGCATGCAGACAGGTCACAAGAGGTTAATTTTCACGAAATTTTACAACGCACAGATAACGCTGCATATTTACGAATATTTCGCAAACTACGAGTTTTTCGCGTATTTTCAAGGTAGGAGGGAGATTTCCCAGTAAACCCGTCGGCCGGATCACAACTGCCGTATGAATTCCCACAACTTCTCCGCGCCAACTTCCCACATGATGTCGTTCTGGAGGTAATGCCCAGAGCCAGGGACCCAGGCCATTCGGACGTCGTGGCCGCAGTTGTCAATTCCGCCCTCGCCGCCCAGAGGGTGTACCCCGATGTCCGTGGCCTCAATCTCGCCGTCCCCGACCAGCCGCGAGAAGGCGGCGCGGTAGTCGCGGGCGGTTTTCTCCACTATATCCGGCGTCACCAATCTGTCTGCCGTGCCGGCCATGACGAGCACCCTGTCCACGTCTGCGCCCCAGCCGGTGACGTTAAGGAGGAGGCGTCGCGGATCGACGAAGGGCAGGAACATGGCGAGGGGCCAAAGGAAGCTCTCGAAGCGGCTCAGATGGCGCTGGAACTGGCGGAGCGCGCCCTCGGGCAGGCGGTCGCTGAAGAAGGCGCGGCGTACTAGTGCCGGGTGCGACAGCGGCGAGAGCGGGTGCCACCCGTGCAGCAGCATACGGATGGCGAACCAGGGGTCGAAGCTGACCCAGTTCTGGTAGATGCGCCACCTGTGTGATTTGTTCCCGGTTAGTTATTGCAGAGCAGAGGATACAAGTCTTTCCTGGCTTGCTTTTGCCCTCACTCGATCTCACGAGTGTGCATGTAGCTATGTGAGGCGTGCACCTACGATCCATGACTCGGGACGGCTCCTAGGAGCGCCAGCCCCCTGACCTGAATGTCGCCGCGGTCTAGGAGGTACTGGCTTAGGCCGCCACCGCTAGAATGGCCGACGAGGATGATGTCCTCTCGGCCTTCCTTCTCGCGCACCGCTCTGATCCCCGTGAGAAGGTCGTCGCCGAGGTCCCTTATGGTGACGCCGTAGAGCATCCGCAGGAACGAGGGACACCAGCTCTCGCCGTGTCCGCGGTAGGACACCGCGTAGCTGGTGACGCCCCTTGCGACGAGGTAACGCATGTACGGCGCCCAAACCCACGCGCCACCCACTACGCCCGCTCGTGGTTAATAAAAAAGCCTTCACTGGGTACGTCTACATAGGCAGGGAGTGACGAAGTGGCTTACTGCCGCCGTGCGCGAAGACCACGGGTGTCTTCGAAGAAGCGATACCGCGCCTCCTGGGTTTGACGGAAAGGATCTCGATCCTGCCGTCGGGGGTCTGGACGAAGCTGCGCTCGAGTCCTTCCGGCGGGGGCGGGGGCGGACCGCCAGCCGGCCTCCGCCAGGTAATATAGGAATAGCTGAGGTAGAAGCCAAGCATTGTGAACTGGCCGAAGTTACAAGATAATCAGAGATTAGTGATACCGCAGTGATTCGGTGCGTTTCGTCAACTTCGTGCGTATCACGCAGATCAAGTCGCAACAGGCGAATATATATATATGCTATTGTTAGCTAAGCTAGCCGGAGGTTGAGCTTGATGAAAAATTTCCTCCATCTTATCCTTCCCACCTGAGAAACAAACATGGGCACATGTCTCAGAATATCCAGGAAATATACACGGCGCACATCTATGTTATGCATGCACATGCATCACCTCTAAAGTGCGTCATCAGACGGGATTCGATAGATATTGGAGCTGTTTTAATCGTACCTAAGTAGTAAGTCTTCTCTATCCCTGACGTGCGGCATCCCTCTGTCCTTTAATGATCATGTATAGATTGAGTCATGGCTTCGCGTAGTGAGCTACGCCAATGTCAATCTGCTTTTCGTGATGTTCTCGTAGCGACGTGGTGTCACGATCGATGATAGCAGAGTACATATACACGTAGAAGATATATTCCTCCGGATCTACGGCTTCACCTTGATGAAAAGGAAAAGGTGTTTTTTCTGGTCGATCTCGTACTTAGTACCCGGGTGTGGACTTGAATAGATTCCTTTCTAGTAAGTTGGTAAACTGGACGATTGGAGACCCAGAAGAAGTAGGAACCTGGAAAGCTTCCTCCTAAGAAGTAGTGACAATAACAATAATGGTGGTTTTATATTGACCTCCCGATCTTAGCAGGGGGTACCCTGATTTTGACATGGGATACTGATGTATCTTTTGTAAAAGGATAGTCGGATCGTTATTTTTCCGGTTATTTATTTTTACGATTTAAGGCTATCTTAATATATCGGTTAACGTTAAATTTTTTTTTTTTTTTAAAAATATACCTTTTTTCTTAAAAACCGGGAGCTTTTATTCCTTTTTTTTTATTTTTTTTATCCTTTTTTATCTTTTTTAAAGTATTTTTTTATTTATTTTTATTTTTTATTATTAATTATATGTATTTTTTACTTATTTAAGCACTTAAGTAGTTATTTAAATATTATTAATTAATTTAATTATTTATAAGTTTTTATAACATATTTAATTATAAACCCTTTTTTTTACTTATGTAATCGATACGATATAAGTGTTATTTAATTAAATATAATGCTTTTTAAAAAAAATTTTAAATAAAAAATTTAATATTATGCCTTTATTTTATAAAAGTACGAAATACCGGAATAAAACAAAAAGTTATTATATCGATTTTTTTATTAAACTTTTTTATAACTTTCGGATTTATATATTTTAAATAAAAAAATAACTTAATAAATAATATATGTTTTATATATAAGTTTTAATTATATACGGTTAATATAAAATATTAATAATATTTATTATTATTATTAAACCGTTATATTTATTTATAATTATAAATTATTATATCGGCTTATTATATATTCCGACGGTTTAGTTTAATTATATATAATTATTATTTAATACGTTATTAATAAATATATTATTATCGTAATTAAATTTAAATTTTTATTTATTATTTTAATTATTAAAAATTAAGTTAAAATATTAATTTATATAACGGTATAATTTATTTAATAAAGTTTTTTTATTTTTAAAACTTAAATAAATTTAAAATATATTAATAAATAAACTTTTATTATATAATGTAAAAGAATAGCCCCGGGGCGTTTTTAACTTTAAATATAAATATAAAGCTTTTAACGTTTAATATACGTTAAAACTGTTAATTTTTTATAAGTTATATAATAAAGTGGTTAGCTTTTTTTATTCCTTTATATAGTTTTAATAAAATTAAGGTCCGGTTTGCCTTAATATAATTTAATCGGCTTATATATTAATTAAATTTTAAAAATCTTTCGTTTTAATAAGGATTAATTAAAGCGCCCGGGTTTATAAAAATAAAACGTTATTAAAACGTGCGATTATTATTAATATAAATAACGGTTAACCTTTAGTCGGAGATTAATTAAATTAAATAATATAATTTTAAAACGGTTTTATTAATTATTATAACCGATTAACATTTATCGATAATATTTCGGTTTTATAATATATTTATTTTTAAAAATTTTACGTACTTAAGCCCGACTTATAAAAAAGCGGTTATACCGATCGATTTTTATTTTAAGTATAACTACGGCTTTATAAAACGTACCGCATATCGCCGAGGTAATATTAATAAGTATTTAGCGATTATTAAAGTTATTTAACCGGTATTAATAAGTAATAAAGCGTTATAATTATTAACGATTAATAAACTAATTGCTTACCGGTTAAGGCGCGGTTAATAATAACGGGTTATTTACTTTATTTGTTTTATATATATAATTATAACGGCTGGTTTATTCTTAATTATTAATCCAGTCGAAGGGTTTATGTTAATAAAAGTGCTAAGGTTTTTAAATAATAAATGGTTACGTTTAATAATAATAAAAAAAAAGGTATTTTAAATAATTAAATTATATTATAAGCTAATAAGTTTAAAGATTATTTAAGAAAAAGGTAATAAGCATAATTATATATTATTTATATTTTTTATTCCTGATATTAAAATATATGGTTATTATTAAATTATTAAGATTATATTTAAATATAATAATTTAATATCGTTAAGATTATTACCGATTTAACCGATCCTTTTTAATTGTATAACGTATATGGCTTACTTTAATATAATTATTTCTTTTTTTAAAACTTAAGTTAAAGATCTTTTCTTATTATATTAGCCCTATTAAGCTTAATAACCCGACCGGTTATAACATGTATATATATTAATATTATTTTTAACGGCTTTATATATAAAAAAAAAGCTGTTAGTATTAAAATAATAATTAATATAATATATTTAAATAACCATTAATTAAACCGTAACGGTTTAACTAGCCTTAATATTAAACCTTAATGTTAAGGCCTTAGCTTATATATAATCCAGGGCTATTAAAGCTGGCTATGTATAAAGGAAGATTTTTTTTTAAACCAGTATATATAATATTTACTTAACTTATATAACATGCCTTTTAAAGCACGTAGTGATTTTAATAATACCGAATATATATATATATATATATTATATATAATATAAATATATATCGGTATTATAAAATCGAATTTAAGTTATAAAAATTAATATACGTATATAATCGGTTATATATAATTTTATTTCGAAATTATATCGCGGTTAAATATTATATAACTTAATTATTATTTTAATAAAAAATAAATAAATTAAACTTAAAGTGGTTTAAAACTTTATATAGTTTAAAATTTAATAAATTAATAATTATAATTAAATAAAATAAATTTTATAATTAAATAAAACATTAACCGCATTTAAATAAATGCTTTATTTATTTATTTTATATAATTAAAATTTTTTTTATATAAAATTATTAAATAAAATTTATATTAAAACTTTAAAACTTATATAAAGTTATTTTTAAATATAAGCTTATAATAGTAATAATAATTATTATAACTTTATTTAAACCTTATTATAATTGTTATAATTATTATAATTATAATTACCCGGGTATAAACTTATTTAAATAATAATAACTTATATTTTATTTAAAAAACTTAATATAAAAAATATAATAAATATATATAAAGTTAAAAGATTTATTAATATAAAATAAATAAATAAAGCATTTATTTAAATATAATTAATGCTTTATTTAATTATAAAATCTGCTTTACTTAATTATAATTACTATTAATAAATAACATTAATAAAGGTTTAACCCTTATTAGCCTTGCCACCACCCTACTTAAAAGGTGGCGATTATTACTAGAATAAGTAAGGTAAAGTTAATATAAAAGGGGCTAAAGAATAAGCGGGAGCAGGAAATTGTGGCTAATAAAGCTCGCTATAAATAGTAGGTCTTTAATTTATGTACCTGAGTACATACTTAGTATGTAGCGGTATGCCAAGCCCTTTAGTAGCTTATTAGCTCACCTAGATAGGTCCGGGTAACTTTTTGACTTTTGAGAATTTGGGTTTAAATATGAATAAAATGCAACACCACTCAAGGGCGCCAAGGTATTCAGATGTGCGGCGACAGCAAGGAGGAAGATATTTTTAGAATCAGTCAACCTTCTATCCTTCTATACTTGAAGCCATAAGTTCGTAGCTTTTTTGACTTTTTTCGACGATGTCACTAGACACGCTTCCAACAAGTCTGAGCTTTCTCACAGACGCGTCGCATCTGCTAGCCACCACGTCTCCCGAGATCTCAGCACATCTCATGACACAGCGGAATTCATTGATGTTCCACCATGATTTAGAGCAGTCCGACGTACAGAGGCAGCATGTATGCGGCTGTTGTGGCCACATCATGATTCCCGGTCAGGGAAGTACATTGAAGCTGGAGACGGACAAGACTCTTCGCAAGAAGAAAAGCCCGAAGCAGTCACAGTCGAGTAAGAAGGGAAAGAGGACTGAACAGCCAGCAATGACATCACGCTCAGAGACGCCTCCCAAGACCCGGAAGCGCATCGAGTGTGGGAAATGCGGACGGGTCACGTCCATCGCGATCCCTCCACCAAACCCCATTTCCAGGAGCCGTCAAAAGCTTGCTGCAAAACGACGACCAACGTCTCCGAACCCCGAGACACATAACAAGCGCCGGAAACTCGCCTCTTCTCCCGACCCTGGTAATGCGACAAGTCAAGACGGAAAAGCAGATGCGAAAGCAGCTGCACCGGTAGAGCAGCCCGCCAAGCCTTCTTCTGCCAATGCGAGCAGTAAGAAGAGGGCTAAAAGTCGGAAGCAGGGACTGCAGGCACTTCTGCAGCAGTCCCAGTCCGCTAGTTCCACACCCCAGGGCGGCCTTGGTTTGAGCCTCTCGGATTTTCTGAAGAAGTGAAACTATCTTTTAATGCTCAGAATAGCAAACAGTCTATCATCCCGGCTCGCTTATAGATGCTCAACCTTTGAGATATCATTTCGCGTAACCTCTACCATGGAATTCCCTCCACTAACTTGACAAGTCAATTCTCTGATACCTAAGTAGGCACCTGAGGAGCTGGCCAAGCAATATGCTTACTAAATGAAAAGTTTGCGGGACCTTCAGCGCTGGAACGTTCTCAGTGGTGGGCACAAAAGTTGGTCATCTTACAGGAGGTTTGGGGCCACAATGACCCCAATTCTTATGTCCTGTCTTCTAAAGTTGCAGGGGTCTACCGCCCTTAGATCTTCCGTCTAGGCTTTTTACAGGTTAGCGGGGCTATGACACAACTGCAACTCACCCCGCGCTAGCCAGCCGATAGAGGCGATAGGGACTGGTTACCCCTCCAAAATTTTTATCTTATAGGGCGTCGCAAACCTTCCACTTACAAATCCCCCAAACATAAGACAACCATAGGACATTTCCCGGGCCGAATTAAATTTGTTTTTCTATTTGGAAAGGGATAAAGCGGCGACGCGATACGGATTAGATCAACACCAGAACATCAAAAAGAAAAAGAGTTTATCGACCAAGACATCGACCATGCCTGCACCTGTAGAGCAAACCAACGGCGGTCCCGCGCCCATCTCGCCAACCGACTTTTTCGAGTCTATCGGCAAGAAGGCGACTCACCTCGATTCAACCAACGGTACCAACGGTACCAATGGCACAAACGGAAGCACAAACGGCGCCAATGGTGCTACGGGGGATGATGACGAGAAAGTCGTCCAAGAGATCGAGTCGCTCTGCATGAACTGTCATGAGAATGTAAGCAACCTTTTCCGCGGTTTCAGACTCTTGCTGAATTCACATCGTACTGACACGGCATGATCAATCCAGGGCACAACTCGCATGCTTCTCACCTCCATTCCATACTTCCGCGAAGTTATTGTCATGTCTTTCAACTGTGACAAGTGTGGCTTCAACAACAACGAAATCCAGGCCGCCGGCTCTATTCAACCGAAAGGCTCCAGTTACCTCCTTCGTCTCACTGCGATGCCCGACTTCGAGCGTACCGTTGTCAAGTCCGACACTGCCGTGGTCAAGTTCATTGAATTAGACCTCGAGGTCCCTGCTGGTCGGGGGCAGCTCACAAACGTCGAAGGTATTCTATCCGCAATAGTCGACGATCTGGAACTTGGACAAGAGGCACGAAGGGAACAGGCGCCGGAGGTATACGAGAAGATCGCCCAGATCATCACCAAGGGTCGCGCTATGCTGGCGGGAGATGCTTTTCCTTTCCGACTTTCGGTGGACGATCCCGCCGGAAACTCTTGGATTGCCCCAAATATGCGTGATGGTATCGGAAAGTGGGAAAGGCACGACTACATCCGGACAGCAGAGCAGAACGAGGCCCTCGGTATAAGCTCATCAGATCCCATACCCATCGACGCCACCCAGACAACTCCCGACGATGATATCATCCCAGATCAGATCTACGCGTTCCCCGCCACCTGCCCGGGCTGTATGCGCGCGTGTACAACGAACATGAAGATGGTCGACATCCCGCACTTCAAGGCCGTTGTGCTGATGTCGACAGTCTGCGAGGAATGCGGGTACCGGTCCAACGACGTCAAGACTGGTGGCGAGATCCCCGAGTTGGGCAAGAAGCTTACCCTCAAGGTCGAGTCCGCTGAGGACCTGGCGCGCGACATCCTCAAGAGCGAGAGCTGCGCGCTTGAGTGCCCCGAGCTAAGCCTCCAGGTAAACCCGGGGACGCTGGGTGGGCGCTTCACGACGGTCGAAGGCCTGCTGACGCAGGTGCGGGACGACCTCCATTCGCAAATCTTCGAGTCGTCGGGTGAGGGCGGCGACTCGCTGGCCGCCGAGGAACGGACCCGGTGGGATGAGTTCTTTACCGGACTCAACGCCGCCATCAAGGGTGAACGGAAGTTCACTGTCATCCTCAAGGATCCGCTCGCCGGCAGCTACGTCCAGAAGGCCGTCGATCCGGACCAGCCCGACCCCCAACTCACCGAGGAGGACTACGAGCGGACCGAAGAGGAAGAGGATGATCTCGGCCTCAGGGACATGAAGGTCGAGGGCTATGAGCAAGATGCTGCCAAACCCGACGCAGCGGCTCAGACGTCATGAGGATGATGATGATGACGATGATGACTTTCAAAAAAGGAAAGGGAAAAATGAACGGATCTAGGGTTTTTGGAGTTTGGCGCATAGATACATACTAGTGTTTCGATGAAAAGATCTTATCATTTATTCCTGTGATTCCCTGTCTAATTCTAGGATATGATCTGGTCTATTGTGCGTGTTAGAACAAGCAGTATGTGGGGGGTTCTACGAGAGCAGGCCAGAGAGGTTCTCAGAAAGCCTCCTCCACAGCCCCCAATACATATGACGAAATATCGCTAGTTAACCAGTAGCCCTCCAGTTGTGAATCTATACTTAAGTCTAACAAGAGCCAGCCTGTCTCCTTAAGGTCGGCCCACGGTATAACCTCCCTATCTTCGAGGATCATGTGGCCCAATTATTGAGCATCAATTCCCGCCACATGTCCGCTGTCTGACTATTTATGGTTAATTAGTTACTATTACTATTCCTTACAATATTCCTTTTGGGAGGGTGGAGGAGGGAGATTAGACCGGGTCTGCCTATTTCAGAGAGATTTTTGATGCAGCTGGAAGGGCATCATTCTTTACAGCTTATTGTGACTAGGCCTTAATCGTGGCCTTCATGCACAACGATTTCGCAAATAGATTAGGAGAGACAAGAAGCTAGATTATGTGGCCAGTCAAAGCAAACCAGGCATTCTAGCAGGTTCGTCTCCTACTTATCAAAAGACGGCCTACGCCATAGCCATTCGAAAACGCAATCTTATTACCATACTACAGCGCTAAGTTCTAATACAACATGTACAATTTGATCGTTATCATGAATAGATGAAGGGTCTAGTCCTCTTCAACTTCCGGCGCAACGTGAATCTGCCAGTGCATGCCGGGCCCTTTGGCGGAGGGCGCGACCTCCCCGTGGTCGTAGGCGGGATGAGTTACATCGAGCTCGAGGACGCCGGTGCGGCGGCCGTCGCGCACGAAGCGCGCGAATGCGTCCGACACGGCGACGTATTGCATGACGCCGTCGCGGGCGTCGACGGTGGAGCCGGTGGCCCAGGACAGGATGGTGGGCTCGATGAGCGGGGCGTCGGTGACGCTGGTGTGCGCGGTGCCGCGGGCGGTCATGAACCAGGAGGGACTGCCGGCCTCGAGCACGTTGCGCACGATGCGCCGCACGGCGTCGAAGTGCGGCCGCCCGTAGAACAGCGAGTGCTTCTTCGACCACGACTGCGAGTGCACGACCAGAAGCGGCACGTCGATGTCCGCGTTCAGCGGGCCCGACGACTTGCCCGGGTCGAGGATGATGCCACCCTGGAAGGGCCGCGCCGCGGCGTCCGGCGCGCCACGCAGCGCCTGCATCGCTAGCGTTGCTCCGTAGGAGTGTCCGCCCACGAGGACCTGGTCCATGTCCAGGCGGCCGTGCCAGTCCGCCAACGTGAGGCCCTCCCCGCCCAGGCGGTTGTCGGCGTGCACGGCGCGGCCGCGGCCGGCGTTGATCTCGCCTAGCACGCGGACCGTCTCCTCGACCTCGGCCTGCCGCAGCCCGAGCTGCAACCGCTTCAGCTCCTCCACTTCGGGCACCGGGTGGATCGACTCGCGCGGCGCGTGGAACACCTTCTTCATCTCCGCGCCGTCGCCGCCCATGACCACCGACCCCGGCCCGCTGCCGTCGCGGTGCTCCACCGCCGCCACCACGTAGCCCCGCGCCGCCAGCGACGCTAGGTAGTGGGTGTAGCTCGTGCGCATCGATGCCATGCCGTGCGAGAACACGATCACGGGGAACTTGATCTGGCTATTGTATACACTATCACCATTGGCACTGAGAGGAGACTGGGCCTTTTCGGATTCCTCGTCATCATAAATCAGCGCCGGCCGCGCCTGGGGACTCCCTTGCAGCGGCGCATCGACGTCGGCGGGGATCTCGGTGCTTCCGACCAGGGCCCAGAGGCCGACGGCGAACAGGCGGTTGGTGAGGAAGTTGCTGACGCCGGCGAAGCGGGCGTAGCCCTCGGCGTGCAGGGACAAGGGCCTTGGGACCCAGAGGTGGCGGCCGGGGCGGCGCGGAGGCACGCGCGAGGCGTTCCGCGGCGTCGAGGGGTAGAAGATGGTGAAGAGGACGGTGTCGAGGCGGAAGGCGGTCTCGCCGGTCTCGCGCAGCACGGCGTCGCTGAAGTTCCGCGGCGCCGCGGCCGGAACCTCGATGTCTACCGTTCCTACGTGGTACACGCTGTCCTCGTCGTCGTGGTACGCCGGAAGCCGGTTGCTCAGCGCGGGCTGCCCCGTCAGTAGGCAGTAGCTGAGGTACAGCAGCGCCGACAGCCCGAGTATGAATTTGATGGTGAAGCGCGGGGCCCGCGGGGGCAACGGCCCTCTCAAGATCCTGAAGACTCGATTCATGATCGCCGATGATGCCACATTAATCAACTTGCGATGAGATTGTTGTGATCATAATAAATATAGGTTATAGTTATAGGTGGTTATAGAAGAAAAAGATACATGTAGTTTCCGGCCAGGCCGGATGGTGTCGGGGTACTATGTAACTATGTATCCCGTAGTTCAGTCCATTCATGACTTGTGACAAGCCATTCCCGGTTTAGACTGCTTACTTATTAAACTGAAAACGCCGTTACGTCACCACGCCACACTCGGAATTTACATACCTACCTAGGTAGGTAGTTTTAAGATTTTTTTCAGTTGCGCGCCTCTTTCAACTCAGCTTCCAGATCGCAAGTTGTTTTCATGCCAAATACACATGATAGGGCAAGTGAAAACCAAAATAGATGCGGTAGGAGCAAGTGGACATCACGTAGTGATACATAACTGCAATTCCATTCACACTCATTTAAAGTTTCAGAGCAGCTCTATAACTGCGTCAGCTGTACTTATTGCAGGGTATACAATTAAAGACATATGATCCATGACTTCCCAAAGAGCAAGGGTCGTCAATACATAATGCCACTGTTTTCTTCCCATATCTGCAGTCTCGTCTAACTTATAGTCAGCGCGACTGTCGTCATACACATGTATACTTAACAATGTATAATCCGGGGGTAGATAACTTCGTATAGTTGCTTATATACTTAATAATTCTCACAACACAGCAACCGTTTTATACTCTACATTAGGTTACACTAGATGTTACTTTTCCTGAAGACGTGATTGAAGCCCGGCTGTCCGATATTCCCTCCTTTGGCCCAAAAGTCTGTACCTTCTTCCTGTGTGGCTGGATGGTAGCATTCGAGGTTTGGATCTAGCTATTCCTGGTGAAAATAATATAGATATCCTAGCAGGAATCCTTTCGGCCCCGCCACCACCACTCCCAGTTACAAATCTATGAATGATGATATTATCCATAGTATCTTATATTTGTGACTTTTCCCTGGGATTTTATCGAACAAAGCGATGATACCCACGTATTCGTTGAAACAAACACCACAAGGAATCGTGAAGCGCGTGCCTCTTTGACTCGCGTACTAAGTACCAATCGGTATAGAAATATTACAGGATGGCAAGCTTATTCGGCCTACTCAAACGAATTTGGCAGATCAAGTATCCGCCCAGCGTGCCGGCCAAGGATGAGAAGCCTCTCAAATTCGGCATCCTCGGTGCCGCGGACATCGGGCCCAACGCCCTCATCTCTCCCGCCAAGACGCATTCCGACGTCGTAGTCCATGCCGTCGCCGCTCGGGACTACACGAGAGCTCAGGCCTACGCGCAGAGGTATGGGATCGCCGTGGTGAAGGGAAATTACCAAGGTAACCTCCACTCATACAAACACACGTTAGCCATTGACCCGCTGTGGTGACAAAATGGGGTATTTGGGCCCAAGTGGGATTCTTCGGCTTTGGGTTTCATTTTAAGAATAGTCTACTAAAAGTGAGCCCCGCAGACATACTTGACGATGCCGAGATCGACTGCGTATATATCCCTTTACCGAATGGGCTGCATTTTGAATGGGCGATCAAGGCGCTCAAGGCGGGGAAACACGTCCTGCTAGAGAAGCCGTCGGTGAACAACACGGAAGAGGCCAAAGCGCTGTTTCAGCACAAGCTGCTGTCGTCCTCCAACCCGTCCCCGCCAGTGCTCCTTGAGGCCGCCCACTACCTGTTCCACCCGGCGTGGAGAAAGTTCCTGACATACGTCTCGCCGGACGACGTCGAGAGTGCGAGCGCCGTGCTGTGGGCGCCGCGGTGGATGTTCGCGGACGACGATATCCGATTCCGGTACGAGTTGGGCGGCGGCGCCATGATGGACCTTGGCGCGTACACGGCGAGCGCGTTGGTGCACGTCTTCGGCGCCGTTGCCGAGGAGTGCGAGGACTGCGATGTCGGGCTCGCCGGCTACGATGCCCGCTGCGACCGCCTCTACCGCACCACCTTCCGCTTCCCTAACGGCGGCCGTGGCGAGATGCGTGGAGACCTCCGGGCTCCGCTCGACCACCTCATCCCAAACATCCATGTGACGCACCGTGCGATCGTGGTTCCGCCAGCAGAGGCCGGTGTCGAGGTGCCTGAGGGACACGAGGTTCGTAAGACGCGCAAGGTCAAGTTTGCCAATTTCGTTCAGCCTTCCATTTTCCATTCCATCATCGTGGATGATGATTTCGAGCTGCGCAAGGTAGGGGACCAGGCGCCGCGTGGCAATACCGCCGTCAAGACGTGGAAGACGAGCACCACAGTGAAAGCATACACCTTTCAAGAGGCTGGTATCGATCAGCCGGGAGAGCCATATTGGACCACGTACAGGCACCAGCTGGAACAATTCGTCAACAAGATACGCGGCCGCGAGGCAAAGCAGTGGGTCGATGTGGAAGATTCGATAAACACCACGAAGATGCTCGATATGGCGTACATTAAAGCAGGTTTGCCCCTGCGGCAATGCGAGTACCAGAACACGACGGGGACAGAAGATGATCAATAGATGTTCGTGGCACTAAAACATTAACATTACTTTTGATTACTTGATTACTAGATTCGCAGTCACGATATCTTGAGATTATGACTACTAGATTGTCGGACAGATACGCGCTTGCTATGGAATCACAGGCTAAGATACAACACCCCTCTCAGGGTTTGGCCGGGCTCGGCCTGCGACGTCGAGCAACAGCACAACGCCTGTCCCTTTGCTGTCCACACAACATCCCCACAAGGGCTTCATCTACACATGATCGGAGTTTTTCATTTACAGGATGGAGACGACGGTGCCAAGGAGGCCGTTGAGCAGGCCGCTGAGCAGGCCGTCGAGCTTGACGACGAGGCCGTTGATCTCGGTGACGAGGGCACCAGTGTTGTCGCCGACCAGGCCGCTGACGAGGCCAAGGACGGGCTTCAGGACAGGCTGCAGGGTGGTCAGGAGGTAGGAGACTTCCTGCTTGACGATCTTCTTGACTTCTATAAAGGAAGTTAGTTATCGTGGATAAGAACTGATGGTGATCATGGCGTTTGCCAAGTGGCAGCGGCAACTTACCGGCGGGCAGAGTCTGGAGCAGACCCTCAATGGTAACCTCGACACCGTTGACAATAGCGAAGACATCGTTCAGGAGGTCAAGAACGATCTGGAGGTCGACGACGGCCAGCTGGCCGACGGTAGCCTGGAGAAGGGGCTGGACGGTAGTCTCGATAGTCTGGACTTCCTTGCGGATAGAGGCGACAGTGCTCTCGATCTGGGGGGCGGCCTGCTCGGTGACATCGCCGGCGGAGGTTTGCTTCAGGGTCAGGAGGGAAGCCTCGACGGAAACCTTAACATCGGCGACAACGCTGACGAGCGCCTTGATGTCGACTAGGCTGGTAACGGAGCCGACGGCCGGGAGCTGGGGAGCCGGAGCGGCGATGGCAGAGCCGATCGAGAAGGCGGCGAGCGCGTACTTGAAGAACTGCATTATGACGGTAGATGTAGCTTATATTAAGTGGGGGTATCGTAGTCGATTATTACTATTAGCGAAGGAAAGACTGAAGTAGGATGCTTAGAATGAGCGACTGGTGATTATGTTGGTGGTGAGGAGGAGGGGACAAGCAAGACAGAGAATGGCAGGACCGAAGCTGGATATATACCAAGTTCTGAAGGACGATGTGCTCCCCCCCTTGCCCCTTTCTGGGAGTACTACCACAACCTCGGGCCAGCGACGCACGGCTTTGTCCGTTCATCTCCCTGGACGGTGTGTGCTGGTGCTGGTGGGAGACAGGTCCCATCTTCCTGGTCCATCATCCCCATCATCGTCACCGCACCCACACCCAAACATGCTGATGGGCATGAGCTCATTCTCCGTTAGCCCCTCCCTCATGCATTGACTTGCAGTCGAAGGGGGGGTAGACGGGGGGGTAGGGACCCCTGGCCAGCGCCGACTAAGCGCGTAGCGTTATGGGACGCCGTCTCTTCACTTTCGTCCTCTAGCCGGTCACGGCAGCACGTGGGCGTCCAGCGAGAGTTTTCCAGCTAGGTGAGCTAGGTATTCTTCGGTAACAAGGGCTCCAAGGGCTCGCAGACGAATTACCCACCGCAGCTGCACGACTCAACGCCTGGCCTGGAGATCCCTCTACATAACTACGCAGGGGACAGGATGTGACCCCCGCACCCACCGCCAGCTCGCACGCTGATCTTAATCAAACCCGTTTTCATCTTTCCTGAGGCCTCTGGCGTGATGAGTAAGTGAAAGATAAGTGTTAGTCCCTTGTGCATGACAAGCCATGGCCACCTACGAACTGCACTATCTTAGTAGTGATGCCGCAAGAGCATGGGAATATGTCGACGATGACTTCAGCCTCGTATACAGAAGCTATAAGCTACAAGGATATCAACAACAGCTACTACTATCTGCCTGATGAACAGCTCAAGGTTGACACGCACGGCATTGTCGGAGTGCTTCATCAGTCTATTTCACCTAGTGCTGAGGCTAAAGTCTTCGCGTCCTGCAAAGTTATCTATACCTAATGTGCTCTATAAAATATTTCATACATAAAGAGACTTGTTCATTCGTACTAACATTTCCACCCTTGGGCTCCGTTGCTCCTTGTGGTAGGGAACCCCTGACTCTAATGCCGGCATCTTAACCGGCCCAACCCGAATTAATAACGTAGGCAGTCAAGTTAGTGTAGCATCGCGTGGATGTCAACGGCTCGGCAACGGCTCTGCTCAGTCTGATTTGTGCTGGCAAATTCCCATTATCAACCTCATATTCTTCGATATCTCGCTTCAATGCACGAACCATCCGGCAGATAGGAAGGAATGTCCTGAACGCAGGCGCGCAAATCCTGGTCCGCTCTACGGATCGCGTAGGAATGAATAACTAAATTACGCACAGGAACATGAACCAGACATCGCGCGCGCGGGCGCGTGGAGGCATCGTGATCCTCTTCTGCCCGAAATTCTAGAAGAGCCACAGGGGTTCGTCGCCCTCGTCCTTGGCCTTGCTTGGCTTTGTGCCCAGGGGTTGCTGATTAAGATCACCGGAGTAGCGGTAACGCTAGGGGTCCTTCGCCATCAGTCCTCACCCCCTTGCCAACCCGCCAAGCTCCCCAAAGCTGGCCAAGCTGGCCAAGCTAGTTGCACCCGTCTCACGAATTTGCGGGGACTGGGCAGGCATTAAGTTCCTGTTTATCTCTTGGATGATGTAATAATGCCCGGATCTGATGCCAGATCCTGACTATCAAACAATTGGTTTGTTTGGTGTTGCTGCGCAGCGCGGCATGTCCGTTTACTCGCCGAGGCTATGAACGTTATAGGGTCATAGAAGGATTGACGGTTGACCCGCCGAGGCTCAGCTGAGCAGTCATTGGTCTATTGTCACCTATCTACCCCTTATTCTTTACCGTGATGGTTCAGTCGAAACAATAGTACGCCTCTGCAATCAACCTCCATATTACATAGAATTGCTTGCTGTTGCCAGCCGACATTAACGAAGACGACGATGTTCCGGTAAACCTCTTATGACAGCAACCAAGTTGTCCGAAGTCATGTAAAGATGCAATCTCTCTCTCTCGGGTCAATACATTCCATCATCTATGGCCGCTCTGTCGTCTATCTCTTTTTAAATGAGGCTGAAGAATTATTCAAATTACATATGCACTATTTCATTTAGCAGTGCCCAATGAGCGCGGCTTCTAAACTGGTGCGCGAGACGGAGACACCGCGGGCCGGTTTGACCGGCTCGAAATTTCCGGACGACCGGTCATACACTGAGCGAAGCCGTCGACATATATTTCCCCTGCTTTGTTACGCATTACTATGATGGATCTTTGAGCCTGGCAATATGTACCTAGCGGGCTATAGCAATATTTGTGCTTGCAAGTGCTAAGCGATAAAAGAAGGGATCCTTCCCGTTAATTCATCATCGATCGAGGAGGCCGTGCTCTGGAGATTATTCCGAGCTTAGTGTGGTCGACGGGTCGATCCAGCAATTTGCTCGATCAACCTAATAAGCTTATAATTAAATGAGCTGCAGACGTCCCATGGCTTCTTTGGGGAAGATGCATAGTATATAAACAACGCTGTTGTCGTTGCCACGGTTGTTATTACCATTTTGCCATTGTTCCCGCATTCTACTTTTTGGCAAAGCCTGACTGTGGAATGGGGCTCCAGTGCTACGTAACCACTGCGGCGTAGTGCTTTCGCTTATATACCCCTGCCGTCCTGAGGGAAGCATCGCCATGGACTAGGTTTTGGTCGTGAAGATTCTTGAAGATCCTGATATACTCATTGTGCTAGCCTGTTAGTATGAGCCTATTCCTATACTATGTATAGCGTTCCATTAGCGGCGGTTACTTTTTTTAGTGAGTCCCTAATGCCCGGGACACTGAATTCATCTCGCTTGGGCCCTTTCCTCCACTGTACTTGTATATTCCTTCGCCTTTCCGTCTCGCGCGGGTTGAAATAATGAAGTAATCAATTAGCGAATTGGTTCTTTGATATCTCAAGTCTGTATTTGTTCCAGTAATAGTTGTGGTTTGACGTCATGCCAAGAGCACATATTTGTTTGTAGAAGGGCGTTGAAGTACGTCAGTAACGTGGCTGAGCCAATAGCTGAGTGAGCGAGCGGCTGAGGAGGCTGAGTGGCTAGGGAATCAAGAGATCTTTTAGGGGCTGTGGGGGTACTTCTTCAGGGCCGTTAGTCTACGAATGTGGCTAATTTGACAGCGACACCTGTAAAATCACATGATATGCCGATACGCTGATTACGTTCCGCGGGCTGACTTGCCTTGTTACGCGGCATTGTTTCGTGTTGTTTGAGACCTGATTGCTTCACTATCTAGACACTTAGGTAGTCTATTTAGTTTATTTACTTCAACTACCCAACGAACCACTTACACCGATGTCTAATCAATCTTGATACCCTCACTTCGATAAACTTTGTGTTCGCTTTTTAGTGCATAGCTTCTTATACCAGTCCCCCATAATTTCGGCCAGCGTCACTCGAATCGAGTCAAGTATTAATCGAATATTATAATTCCTGTCATTACTACTTCATACTATGGCACCTCAACCCAACACACACACCGACTCCCCGGCCACGGCTGCGGATGGCAAGGAGCCTCAAGCCCAGAATTCGGTCCAGATGCAACCGCTGCCCTCTGAACCCATGAGTGAGGATTACCCTTCAGAGACCAACTTTTGATCGTGCCCGCTAAGCTAACCCGCCATTGACACCGGAAGACCCTGAGCACCCACATGCTGCAACGCAGCCCAACACCGTTGGGCTTCGCGGCGGTGACCGCGGCGGCTGCTGCCCGGGCCGCTTCTGCTTCATCATCCCTTGCCCGCTACCGTGCGACTGCTGCGTCGTTCCCTGCCCGTGTTGAGGATGAGAAGGAGATGCTTTGGAAGTTGACTGTGGAATGACTTTCTTGTTTTGGCTTGGCGCTTGGATTTCACGATTGACGATCACGCTTCCTATCCCACATACTCTGTGCACTACCCCCGGCGGGGGCCCCTCTGATGCCAGCGTATTTTCAATCGGTGCGAGTGGCATGTCACAGGAATGGGGTCACTTTAGTTCCATATTAATAACGATAATGATGAACAGAATGCGGTTTCTCCAAGCTTACGCGGCATTATGTCTTCCACTAAGTTTTTGTTTCGAGTGCTCAAAGTGTCAACTGTGCTGAAGAATTTTGGTTAAAAATAGCGGAATGAAAATATTTATCATAGCTCTTCCCCCCACGGTCCCACGCCCAGGCCCTTGAAGATCTTACCGCCCTTCCAAACCCACCTAACGTTGTCTATCTTCTGGAGCACCCTGACATCCCCCACAGGGTTCTCCAGCAGCCCGATGAGGTCCGCCTCGTACCCGGCCCTGAGCTGGCCCGTCCTCGGGGCCTGCTCGCCGACGCTCAGCGGCCCGTTCGCCGTGGCGGCCCTGATGGCTTCGAGAGTGCTCATCCCAGCATCGACGGCGTACTCGAGCTCCATGGCCATGTTGAACCCCGGCTGCGTGTCGGTGCCCAGTGCGAATAACACACCGCCGGACGCGATGGCCAGCTTGTACGCCGCTTCGTGATTCTTGCCGACCAGCTTGGCCTTCTCCCAGGTCTGCCGCGACATCCCCTTCCCGCCGGACTTGAGCAGCAGGTCCACGACGGTGCGCGTGGCCACGTAGACCGCGCCCCTCTCTCGGATGAGGTCGACGCACTCGCGGTCCGCGAACGAGGCGTGCTCGACGGTGCGCACGCCGGCCGCGACGGCCGCCAGGATCGCCGGCTTGCTGTGCAGGTGGGCGGCGACGACGAGGCGCTGGCGTGCGGCCTCCTCGACGATGACGCGGAGCTCTTCGCCGCTGAACTGCGGCGCCATCAGGTCGTCGTCGCGCGACTTGACGCCCCCTGACCCGAACACCTTGATGCAACGCGCGCCGCGTCGCACCTGCAGCCGCACGGCCCGGCGGCACTCGTCGATGCCGTCGGCCAGCACGATCTTGCCGCGTCCGTAGGAGCCGCCGGCCGCGACAGCGCCAACGCCTAGGTGCAGCAGCGTGTCCCCGGGTGGTAGCTCGAAAACGTCGCCGTGCCCGCCCGTCTGGCTCAGTGCCGCGCCGCAGCTGTAAATGTTGGGTCCTACGATCGTTCCGTCCTCTACCGCCCGCATCACCTCGCACCCGTACCCCGCCACGTCTCGCAGCGACGTGTACCCCCGCTGCAGCGCTGTCCACACACCCTTGGCCAGCCGCGCCCCGGACGCCGCCGGAT
Organism: Eutypella sp. D-1; assembly: GCA_023313575.1. Lineage (NCBI taxonomy): Eukaryota > Fungi > Ascomycota > Sordariomycetes > Xylariales > Diatrypaceae > Eutypella > Eutypella sp. D-1. The sequence continues at coordinate 156,866 of JAJTTP010000021.1, forward strand.
GCTGCCCGATGAAGGGGAGCGCGCTCGGCTCCGCTGTCGACTCACCCCCGAAGTGTACGTGGCAGTCCCACAGCCCCGGCATCAGATAGGGAACCGAGTAGGACTTTCTCGCCTTGTCGGCGAACTTCCCTGGTAGGGCGGACTGCGCGCCGACCCAGGCGATCAGCTTGCCCTCGATGACCAGCGCCGCGTTCTCGAGCGGCTCGCCGTCGCCGGGGATCAGGAGGTCGGCGGTAATGATGGTGTAAGTTGGCTCCTCGTCTAGTGTCTCCCTAAAAGAAGTGTTGTCTTCATCCGGCCTGTTACTTATCGTGAGTCCGAAAGCGGTTGAGAAGATAGACTCCGGTAAGGGCTCCGGAATGACGTCCCGGGCCGCTGCTGGCGAATGCCGATGCTGCTCGATTGTGCGCCTGACCATTTTATCTATCTGCATGTACTCGGTGCTGCCGAACAATAATTGATCAAAAGAACGTGATTAATCCCGATAGACATGTTGAATTAGCGTTATAGGCAGTCGTAGGTTAAAGCGGACCAGATTTCCCGAATGAGCCATGTTACATCGGAGTATAGGTCGCATATTCCTAATTAAGAAATGGTCTTTGAGGGGCAGCTCTTTGATATACCCGATGAATGCATACTATATGCCAAGACACCACGTGTATAATGTGCAATTGGGTCGTTTATAGCTTTCCTATAACTAATCGTATAGTCAGATAACGTCAATAGTGTTGTATAACCAATGTCACCTCACGCCTTTCCACCCTTTCCATATCTCATACTACATATCATGCTTCAGTGCAATCCTAGTGCGAGAGCAGGGGATTAATAGAGTGAGGTTTCCACAAACATATAGTATAGGTATATATTATTTCATATGATGCTTAGCACGCAATATATCGCCGGTCTGGAAAGGGTCCCCCTATCGAGTCCCAACCTCCAACAATTGCCCTCCACATACTAAGCCATACCCGCATCGCACACGCAATCGACCTGTCACTCATTGGTAAGGAGTGAACTAGTATCAATGAATTATTGGATATACACTTCGCACTCATGAACTAGCATATGATGTGAATTTCACATAATGCATTTCATTGCCCTATCGACAGGGCAAATGGATTCCATTTCCAACCCGTAGAATTGCGCTTGTGAGATCTCTGCTGGTGGTTTAGCTCCATGGAAACTATCAAACTGAATGTATAATTGCCACAGATCCCAAGTGGCCACACGGAATACTGATAGGCAGATAAGCTAACAAGTCCACGGGTATATAGTATCGGTCAATTATAGGACCATCAGTCTATCGACTACGGAAGATCATAGGCATATACCCAGGGGCATCTCTGGACCAGCTGCCAGCCCTAAGATCCAACTTTTTAGCTACCTTGATAAGTACTTAGGTACCATGAGATCCAATCATGGTCACGGTTTCCCTGGAGAGTCCGGGAACTGCTTGAGAGTTATTTCCTATCCCCACTCAGTACTTGGTAGGTGATGAAGGGGATATCGAGAAAGGGGGCAGGAACGAGTGACATCGGCAATACCTCGTGAATAGCTCCAAGTAGGACATACACCAGTCCTCCATCTATATCAAAAGGAAACGTGCGTATCTGCTACATCTACCACCATTCCTCTGTGATAGTAGTTCGAGTTTATAAGTGTGGAAAAGAGCTCAGCTTCTCACAAATAGGTCTTTCGCTCAGTTGGCAGAAGCGCACGTCATCTCAAAGGTGCTTGAGAGTGCTGGGACCCATGGATCCTTCGGCGTCCCTTGCCAGCCAGCGCTGGCCAAGGGTAGAAGGCGTGGGGGAATTCGCACGCTCGCCCTAGATTTGAGAGTAATGATTGTGAAACCTCTAGGTTCGAATCATAGAAGACTCCTTTTTTGTTCATTTTTTCTTTTGTGCGATACTTTTCTTGAAACATTTATTATTCTTTTGAACCAAACTCATGTTACCTAGGTAGGTATATAGCGTTCATTTGATGTCACTCACACTTCGAGAAATGTATGCTTCGCTTGCAAATAGATACTAATTTAAAAAAACAACGCTTTTGTAAGGACCAATTGGAAACATGATGTATGGCCATCCGCTACTTAACCAACTGTTCGGATCTAAACCATTCCTGCCTGGGGATGGTGACGCTCCGAACTATCATAGCCTAGCCGTGGCCATCTGTAAACCCAACCTGAGTTTATCCTCCTGGGCTCTAGACAGTTTCCAGCGCCGGCGCTCTGTCTTTGCGCCCTTTAACTTCTTCACAGCTGCCGCCTTGGCCTTTAAAACCAGCGGGGTGCCGCCATTATCGCTGTCATCGTCCGACCCGTAAGCGGAGTCGACGTCCGCGTCCAGCTGCTCATCCTCTACCATAGCGGACAACTGGCGGCGCCTCTCCATGACGCGCGCGGTGCTACGACGAGCGGGCTTCGGCGACGTCGTCGCCATGCCCTGCGTCCACTTTCGGCGGCCACCTCTGAACCCGTCGTTCACGACCTCGCTGAAGCACTGCGGGCACATGCCCTGGAGATTTTGGCGCGCCTCGGGCGGGCACGCCCGCACACGCGCACTTATCGCTCTTCCGCCTAAGAAGTCCCCCGCCTGATATGCATGCCGACCCGGGCACGAGTAGATCTGGATCGCGGGCATCCTCGTCGCCGTGGTCGTCTTTATATTCCTCATCATCCTCCGTGGCACGCGCAGGCCGGCGGCCGTCCGCGCGCTTATATGTGCGCAGTTGATGCGCCCCTGGCGCACGCACAGCGCGCATACCAGGGCCGCGGCGCGCGAGGCCGCCACGTCTCCCCCCTCGTATCGGAGCGCGTCCTCGAGGCTGGGCTGGAACGGCGCGCTGCGCGAGGACACGGCCTTCTGGCTTAGGTCTAGCAGCCTGGCTGACTTGTCCCCGCTGAAACTGGGGTCGTTGAAATCCTCCTGCCTGTGGTTCTTTCGGCTAATCTGCATTTTGTGTTTTTGTTTTTGTACCGCTTGCCTGAAGGGTGATAAAGATAATAGGTAAGAGAAGAAAAGAAGAGAATAGAGTAGGATAGAAGTAATAAATGGCAAGAAGATAAACGGGCAAAATGCAAGGCAAGAAAAGTATGCAACGACGGCGTGACTTTGTGTGTCTGAAGATGATTCCTAGTTGCTGACCTGAAGAAGAGACTGCACGGCCTGTATATAAACATTCTTCGGGCAGATTATTCTAGGCTTTGTTCCGCGGCCTAGAAGCGCGGCGAGACAATGCGCGTTGTTTCGACTGCATCTTGTTCGAAGGATTCATTGTGACTCAATCATATTGTATCGTGGATAATAGGAATTGTGCTCTTTGTCACATTGCTTCTAGGTTCCCTGGCCGGACTCATAGGAGTCGAGATGAAAGCGCGAGATATAGCTAATACTATCTGGTGGAGCGAGGGAAGGCTCGGGATACAAAGACGCCCGACGAATTGAATAACGCCATTGTGACAATGCTAAGTCATTGGACATGGGTAGCTGTGTATGAAGATTCAACTAAGCGACGAGTGAGTTAGGATGAGATCACGCGGAAACCTTGAGATCTCAACTTTCGAGCATAGACTCAACTCGCATCTGCTGGAAAAGGTCACTGCACGATCGTAACAATACCTATTTCTTTGACTACTGCTCAGCCTAATGATACATAGTTTTTCTCGACCAGAATGACTCTGGTCTCTCTTATCTAGCCGCCAGTGGTGAAGTGACAATATGCATCACTTCGTTAATGAAGTTAATGCCTCCTTGTGGCACGTGGTTTTTATCATCATTGTACTGGAGGGGAAGGCGCACTCCATAGCATCCCGCATTTACATGTAGCCTCGTCATGGACTGAGTATGTTTGACGGATAGTCCTATGTATGATATCCAAGACTGTGAAGGCAGGTTGTGGTTTAGGAAAGGGGTTGACTCGAATGGCGGCGTTAAAGGGGGTTGCTATCTACCCGCCTAAGGATCTAGGCGCATACTCGCTATGTACTTCGTACTTCGTACTTTGTACACACATGTGAAATGCATGTACCTAAAGGCCCGGCCCCACCAGGACGGGCACTTCCGCCCCCACAAAGGAATGATAACCTTTCTCGGCCAGATTTCTATCGCTAAAATGCAAAGGAAAGCGGAATCATCAGCCAGCTAGCCAACATTCTCGACTCCACGAGAGAACGGCCGCCCGAAGAAATGAATAAAGCGCAGGAGGGGGCGGCCCGGGGCGGTGATCCGAAACCGAAGCGCGGCGGCAAGAAGCCACCGGCCCAGAACCCGATAGAGGCGGCCGTGACCACCTGGCTCCGGTCCCCGCCCCTCGCGGAGCGGAGCCGCCAGCCCGACCACGAGCAACTCCTAGCGCAGACGCCAAAGCGATGGACCGTGTACGAGCCGATGGTGCTGCTGCCGGCCGGCGCCTTCGGGTCTCCGGCCTGGCGCCAGGTGCTGGGCACGAGCCCGAGCCCGGAAGACGGGGAGGGCAATGGGGAGGCGCGCGAGCGCGCACCCGTTGTCGCCGACCAGCTATGGAGGAGAATTCTGTCCGAGATATCGAAAAGACACGGCGCGACGCTGACTCATCTCGCCGTCAACGAGGGCATCCCACTCCACCACCACAACACCTCTCCCGCCGCGGTCGGCGATTCGGGGAAGGCGGAGGAGGAGGGGGAAGGGGAAGGGGAAGGGGAAGGAGAGCAAAACATCCTGCGCAGCCCCAGTGGCTTGCGGATCCTGCACGGGGACTTCGGGCCCGCGGCGCTGCTCGTGGGCGGCGGCACGCCGTCGGCGGCCGACTTCGAGCGCGCGTTCTGGGCGTCTACGAAACAGAACGGCATCTTCCAGACGTGGGCGCCGCGGTGGACGATGTTTAGTCGGGGTAACGTCAAGGAGAAGGCGCGCTTGCTAGGCTTCCATGGCGGCGGCGACGCCCGGCATGCACCGTCACCATCACCATCACCGTCGCAATCGCAATCGCAATCGCTGCGCGAGCAGGGAGAGCGCAGACGTGCGGCGGCGCGGACTACCCGCCTGACCACCGCCCATGCCGTCGACCTCTATGCCGGCATCGGATACTTCGCGTTCTCGTACGCCCGCCTCGGCATGCGCGTGCTCTGCTGGGAGCTGAACCCGTGGAGCGTGGAGGGCCTGCGGCGCGGCGCCCGGGGGAACGGGTGGAGCGTGCGGGTCGTCCGAGGGGACGAGCTTTCGTCCTCCTCGATGGCGGAGCTTTTGGCGGGCGGAGAGCAGATCGTCGTGTTTCAGGAAGATAATGCGCGCGCTGCGGCGCGGATCGCCGAGGTCCGCCGGCTGCGGCGGGGTGACGGCGACGACGGTGACCTGGATGTGCTTCACGTAAATTGCGGTCTGCTGCCGGCCAGCGACGCGTCGTGGAGGGGCGCGTGGGATATCGTCGTCGGCGGCGTCGGCGAGGCCGAGGCGTGGCTTCATCTGCACGAGAACGTGGGCGTCGCGGATATCGAGGGTAGGAGAGGGGAGATCGAGCGGTGGTTCGGCGAGCTGGCGGAGAAGGAGTCGGGCAGGGCGAGAAGGAATGGCGGCGATGGCTCTTCCCAGCAACGGACGCTGGTGGTTTACGTGGATCATGTCGAGCGGGTCAAGACGTTCGCTCCCGGGGTCTGGCATTGCGTGTTTGATTTATATATCGCCAAGAAGAATATAACTACATGAAGTGTCCCCCCCCCCCCCTTATCCAATTGGGTATCTGTACATCATTACTCATGCCTCCACCTCCACACATCACATTATACACATTAACCGAACTATACACACGAACAAAGAAGAGGCCAGACCAGGCTCGTTCATCCACCCCGTCTGAACTTGCTCGGTATATTCTCCTCCACGATAGCCTGTCTTGAGAGCTGGTCGAGCCTCTCCTGGGCCTCTTCCTGCTCCTCGTGCTTCCGGAAGTGCTCGATGTCCTCGGGGTGGGTGAGGTCCTCGAGCTGGGTGTTCTCGTCATGGTACTTCTCCCAGTGGTGGATCTCGTACTCGTACTCGTCGTCGCCGTGGTGACCGGGACCGGTCTGCATGTCGGGCAGGGAGCGGCCGCTGTCGATGAAGGCCTGGAACTCCTCGCGGGTGATGAGGCCGTCGCGGTCCTTGTCGAGCAGGGACATCAGGGCGCGCTCGATTTCGTCCCGGCGCGACTTGGGCACATCCTTGTTCGACTCGTCCATGAGGCCGTACGTGCGCAGGATCTCCTCGGCTTCCCACCACCCGTCGCTGTCGTAGTCGTGCAGCGCGAAGAAGGAATTGGCGTCGAAGTCGGTGATGTGGTGTTCCTCTTTTTTGGGGGGGAAAAGGTTAGCTTCAAACTATTCGCAGCTGGTATAGAATAGACATATTCATAAAAAAATATAAAAAAAAAGACGAAACAAGAAAAAGAAAAAAAAAAGGATGATCCCGAGACATACCGGCCATGTGTTTGGTCATCCAGTCGGCATTTTCACCGACCAACGGCTGCTGTGATGATGATCCACTGTCGCTATGATCGCCATGAGCGAAAGCCCGGCCGAGGAGACCAACTGCGACTAATAGGGTGTGACGCATGATCGAGTAGTAGCAATGGCTTGCTACTTTCAGATGCGAACGAGGAGGAGGGAGGAGGGAGGGATTGGACGGGAGACGGGATTATGGATGAGGTAATGAGGTAATGGTAATTGGCCTTCAAGTCCAGAGCAGAGTCCACGTATTCCACATAAAATGGGGAAAATGGGCGAAAATGGGCGCAAACGGGCGAGATGGGAATCTCAAAACCTAGCCGGAACGGGCTTAGTGCCAGGTACTACCTGTTGTACCTTTATCGTACGTCACCGCCCGCGCAGCCCGCGTAAGGTCCAGTGCAGCGCGGAATTTTAGCGCGTATTGGCTCCGCATAATACAATTAAATCCGATTATCGAATAACTATCGGATATCTGCTTGTCCCTCAATAGGGGGAAGACTTAAGGATTTAAGGGGGGGAGGGTGTTCCCTGTATTCTCAGGGTTCTCATGATGCAATCCCAACCAACACCTTCTCAATAACGTTATATACATAATTCACAACTACAACTACAACACTCAAAAAATTCAAGTTATAATCTTCGACCCTGTAAAATCCGAAACCGAAGACGACGACATTCCGACATTCATACCCAGTTACAGTCTCGTCAGGTAGGGCTTGGAGATGTTCTGGAACCTCTTCAGGAACACACGAGGCTGGTGACTTGCCGCGATGGCACCGCGATATGATATAAACGGCAGCGCACTCGGCGGTGGTAGTGGTGGTGGTGGTGGTGGCAATGGTCGTCCCAGCGGTTCTGGAGGAATATCCTGGGCCATTTCCAGGACGTGGAGTGTATGATTATTACATGATTTATATATAACCCTCCCCCCTATTACATACTCCCATACTGATATTTCCCTTCCTCCTCTTCCCTCCTCCTCTACTCTACTAACATCACACGCAAAAAATCTAACCGCATCAGCACTTCTACATACCCGACTACCTAGGCTTCGCGAGCCTCCTGACCGCCTACCTGCTGATCCAGTTCCTGGTCGAGCCGTTCCACCGGCTCTTCTACATCAACGACCTGCGCATCGCCTTCCCGCACGCCGAGGTCGAGCGCGTCCCCGTGTGGCTCAACTTCGTCTACGCCCTGTTCGTCCCACTCGGCGTCCTGCTTCTCTGGAACACCTTCGTCTCCCATTCCTCCTCCGCCCGCTCCCGCTCCCCCGGGACTACGACCTTCCATAAGCACCACAGCGCCGTGCTCGGGCTCGCCGTCAGCCTGATCCTCGCCTCCTTCCTCACCGACGTGGTCAAAAACACCGTGGGCCGCCCCCGTCCGGACTTGGTCGCCCGCTGCAAGCCCCGCGCCGGCACGCCGTCGGACATCCTCGTCTCCATAGACGTGTGCACCGAGACGGGCCACCACACACTGCACGACGGGTGGCGGTCCTTCCCCTCGGGGCACTCGAGCTTCAGCTTCGCGGGGCTGGGGTACCTGGCGCTGTTCCTGGCGGGCCAGCTGCGGGTATTCCGCGATCGTCGCCGTCTCTGGCGCGCCCTGCTGTGTCTCGCGCCCCTCGTGGGCGCGGCCCTCGTCGCCATCAGTCGCTGCCAGGACTACCGCCACGACGTATACGACGTCTGCGTCGGCTCCGCCCTCGGCATCGTCGTCGCCTGGTTCAGCTACCGCCGCTACTGGCCCCGTCTCGCTAGTCCCGTTTGCGATACGCCCTACCCGGCCCCCGGCTGCGACGGCGAGTTCGTCGACGACGACGACGGTGAGGAGGATGCTGGCCGCGGCGCCTGGAGAAGAGTCCGCGCCCGCGACGAGGAGGAGGGCCCCGTCTTCGGCCGCGCCGCCCCCAATGCTGGGTACGCGAACGAGATGACCGTGTTCTAACCCCCCCCCCCCCGCGAAGTCCATAGCTAACGCCCCCCCTTCCGCGTCCGTAGATGAAATCCATACCCATACCCCATATATATATATACAACTATACAACCTCTAACATTTCATCCACCTGTTCGAATGAGCATCAACCTTGCCTTATCTTATCGGCGACTTTTTAACTGGGGCAAGAAGAGAGAGAGTGCTTGCTTCTCTGAGTTATTTAAAGCATGCATAGCGGGGGGTAGCGGGGACCGTCAATCTTGGGTTATATAGAAAGTTTTTTTTTTTTTTTTTTTGGGTTGCAGATGTGAAAGTAAACAAAGGAGGGCGTTTTCCCGGTCAGCATCTATCGTCAGGATTCTTTAGCACAATTTGAATTGCACCCCCCTTTTCTTTTGCTTTCTTTTGACTCAACTTTGGAGTAAGCAGCAGACAGCAGCAAGCATAGGAACACGGGACGGGGAGACTTAGCAGAGAAAAGCCATCAACAAGGAAAACGTTTCGCATACATAGCAAGAGCAAATGACACCACCATGTTTTTCTCCTCCGATGTTCGGAAATTCTGGATTCGAGTATCGTTAATCCATCCGTCAAGGATAGCAGGAAGAATTTTTTCTTTCTTTTTCTTTTCTTTAAAAAAAATATCATGTCGGTTATTCGAGTGAAGTCTCTCCAGTATCGTGGATCTATCTGTGAAGCTCCGAGCAGGAGGGCATCTCAGTCAATCAGTCACGTGTCCCTAGAATATACTGAGTGCAATACCCCCCCACCCCCAGCGGGAACCAAGGGAGTGAGTGGCATGCGTAGTGCGTAGCGTACTTACCATATAAGACCTCCAGTCTAGATGAGAGACCAATGGTATATATATACATAGATATGAGCTGAGCGCCTGTCTCTCGCCGAGAGAGCTACTACGTATCTTACGATGCCCAATCATCGCCCCTTATTCAAGCCAGAAGACACCAAGACGACGGTGGAAAGCCGGGTCGGGTAGTAAAATTGCACGCACACTGGTCGATTGATTTGCTTTTTGAAGTCCCCTCTCTCCCCTCTAGCTACCTGGTTCCAACCAGCCAACATAAGCTAGACAGACAACCGTAGGCAATCAATCAACCTGAACCCCTCGTATGACGGACATGACTACGTCTCTCTCTCTATCTACCTTCCTCCTATCGATCCTAGTCCAAGCAAACCCCGACGAAAAAACTCTAAACATGGTGACGGATGCTTGTCCAAAGCTTGATGCTCGTCTTCGCCTAAACTACCTTTGCCGAATATACCCTGAACAGCCCCAAGCAAACAGACACACATTTCGCCTATTTTTAGATCCTAAAAGCAAAAGAAACACACAATATATCTCGAGGTGAGGAGTTGTGATGGTATATATGGACGGAGCCATGCGTAGAGATACGTTCCTTCCCTGTCTTCTTTCCTATGCCACATTAGGTTCTCGGTGACGAGGATATAACGTCGGGGTTCACCGTCGCCGCGTATCCCGAATGTTCGGTTGTATTTCAACATAGGAGCAGCACCTGCGTTCCTATACAACGCCCTCGTCTTCTTCCATGGTGTGGTCGTCTTCATCGCCTGCGTAGTCAACATCAATTGGTTGAGTCGAAGCCCAAGTGGAAAAGTCCTCGTCGTCTTCGGCGGAGTTTTCGAGGTCCTTGATGTTGTTGATCGCGATCTGCAGCTTCTCGCGCTCTTTGCGGAGTTGCTGTCGCTCCCTGGCAGTGTTGTCGTCCTCCTCCATGAGTTGTGCATACCTCTCACGTGCTAGTGCATCGTTAGCATATTGTTCAATAATATGAGTGGTAAAGCAGTGCAGGTTGGCAGGGTAGGCTTGGGCACTTACTTGGATATGGAAACAATTCCAGAGCTCTATCCAAGAAAATCTCCAGCTCCTGCGAGGAGAAGCTGCGGAAGAGCCGGGCGTTCACCTCTTTGGTGATACCTTCGATGAAGTGAGTTGCAGAGGTCATGTAGTAACCTCTAACAATAGACGCGACTTGCAGTTCTGTCTTAAAAGGGTCCTCGCCGATCTTGGGGAGGAGATCATTGAACATATTCTTCTCCTTCTTCCGTGCCTCGGCCGACATCTTCTCGGGGGGTGGAGCGACGTAGCCCCAATCAATAAGGGTCGCGGCTTTCAAACGCGAGAAGTTCCTCGCCCGCTCGAGTGTCTCCGCCTCCTGCGCCTTGTACCGCTCATAGGAGTCGTTGTTCATCGTGAACATCTGGAACGTCTCGTCGTGAAAGCGGCTAACTAGGCTTCCACGCTGGATATCTTCGGCCTTCTTCAAGTACTCATTGAGGTGAAATTGTGCCTCGCGGAAAATAAGACGTTGCCGGAACGTTTCGAGAGAACCGGAGAGTACGTTGTTAACTGTCTCGCGCAGCAGCTCCATGGTTTTTGACATGTAGAGTTCCAAGGGGCCCTGCCACTTGGAGATGGCGCGGAGAGACATGGCCTCGTAGACTTCTGTGGGAACAAGGTCTTGAGGCATACCGGCTCGCTTTTTCTCCGTTATCTCTCTTCGAATTTCACGGATATCCATTCCCGAGCGACCCAAATTGAAGAACCGGGCGAATGGGGTTTGTTCAGGCCCAGGGGTTCCAGAGTTGCTGAAACTTGGTTGCCTGATCGGGCTCATAGCCGAGTCCTCCTGCTTCACTCCGTTGACACCGTTGACCCCATTGATGCCATTAACAGGCATGCCATCGGGTCGGAATCTCTTGGTCGGGGTTACCCCCGCCATCGCGTCTAGAGGTCTCGGCCTCTTGGGGGTTTGCGAGGCCACGGTGTCAGTGTCGGACTCGAGGTCGATCGTCTGTGGCGCCTCGCGAACAATGCACGTCGGCTTAATCTTGAAGATGCAGAATTGGAACTGCGAGTTTAGTTTGCTCCAACGGGAAAGGAAAGCCTTGTGAATATCTTGTTAGCCACTGAGCCGAAGCATCTCATAGGAATCCACGAGGCTGTGGTACATAAGGATAGGCTTTGACTAGACCAAAAAGGCAAGTTGGAGGGTCGCGGATACATCAATAAAATGCACTTACAGGTTCTTTGACTGCCACTTTGATCTGCCGATAAAACTCTGACAAGCTGGTCCTGACCTCGTGCTCTACGTTTTGAGGGATCTCTGGTAGTGTGGACAATTGAATCTCGACTTCTCTCAGGCGCTCTTCGACTCTCGTCTTGATGAAAGGCAGACTATATGTAACGGTTAGTATGCCGGCAAAGGAAGAGGACAAGGACCCACGCAAGTCGTGGACACAGGAAAGGGCAGTGGAGCCTACCGCCCCCGTCACAAAAGGTTCAAATGGACACAAGAAACATACCTTCTAGAGAAAGCATGACCAAGTTGCTTCGTGATGTACTGCCTCAGGCGCTCAACGCCGCATTGGTCCTCAAATGGAGCAAACGCGTTGGGCCAACTGGAAACCCCACCTCGGAAGAAATTCTCCTCGTGAGTGGCCGCATTCTCGAGTGTCTCGCCGGGCGGCAGCGATGTGAGGAAGTAACCGTGCTTCACCGATTGTTTTTTCCCCTGGAGTACGGCGAGCCATTGGGGGACATTTCCATCTTGGAGCATGTCGGCCTTCGTGATGACGCCAATGGTCCTGTCCGTGGCTTTTGCGTCACGAATAATGCCAAGGCTGATCGAGTTCTCCAAGTCGTGATTCATGGGAAGGGCCCACATAATGATAGCCTCCGGCCGCTGGATATAGGATCGGGTGAGATTCCTTACCACTTTGACCAAGTATTCATTCTCCTCCTTATCGGGTGAAAGGAAAACACCTGGCAAGTCATAAAAAGACAGGTCAGGGAGATCGGGTCCTTTCATTTCGAGAGCCACGATGTTTGGGGAGAATTGTGCCTCAGTTTTGTTAGCAGCCTCGGTCAGTTCCATCTCCTTAGCTATCGCGCCTTCGTTAGGGACGTAAGATTCATGGTTGATATTGGGGTTTAGAATAGCCACTTGCGCCCAACGCAGTACATCTTCGATCTCAGTTGGGTCGTAGATAGTCTTGAAAATCTTTGTCTCCCTATTGTGCTTCTTGACCCAGGGAGGAAATGGGTTGCGCTCCGTGACATCAGTTTTCTTGATCCTGCCACGCTGTGCGTAGTCATAGTCCTGTTGCAATGACACTGTGCATGACCATTGAGGGCCATTTCCCGAACTCATGCGAATGTGGATCGGGCAGCGGGTGCAGACTCCACCGCTTCTTGGTAGGTTCAGTCGAGCCAGGCCAGACATAAGACTGGACTTTCCAGCTGACTGGTCTCCCACAAGGACGAGTTCGGGCAAGGTTGCCACATGCTGGATGCCCAGTTGTTGGAGATTGCCAAGGGTATCATTGCAAGCCTTTAACTTCAAGCCGATGCCGGCGAAGTCGGGGTGGGGCTGCGCAAAGCTTCGCTGAGCAAAGCTGACGTCCATATTATGTTGTGAAGACGGTGAACTCAGAGGTTCACGGACACGTGCCTCCATAAAGACAGGAGCCTCACTGTGATCAGTGCGAGGACGACTGTGACTAGTGAGGGGGCGCCGGGTGTCGATGCTGGCTGCGTCGGATGTTAGTGATGCATCAGTAAAGAGGAGAATAGAATGTAACTTACGAGCGTTGGAACGATAGAATGTAGGAGGCACAGCCGACATGGCACTCACAGTGGGAGGTGGCTTTACATTCGAGGACGGCGCTGGAGAAGGTGATTGTCGATCGATCTCGATCGTCTCCCTTTTGATCGCAGCATTCTGTCTTCTAGGCATGATGAACGTTCCGAACTTTATTTCTCGGAAGAGGTGTACATGAACTCGTCAACCAAACGATTAGGCAACCAAGGGAAGGGTTCCAAAACACCAAAAAGTAAGTGAGGGGTTATGTTGCCTAACTGCCTACCTCCAGGGCTGCCTAGGAAAGGTAGGGGGGGGTACAAGGGAGGGATTCGACCAGGTTGATGACTAGGCTAGACTAATGACCAAGCAGATGGCAAACGATGGAGATGGAAAGTAGAGATGAAGTATAGCTTATCGAATGGTGGATGAGGTAGGTGGTGATGTAAGTGGTAGAGTGAATGGAGATATTAGTAGATACCGAGTGGTCAGTTAGTTGGCGGTTATACGATGACTTCAAATCAGAGGGAAGGAGTAACGGCGTAACCAACTACCTAGAAGCTCGGGTTGGTTAAGCAGGTGGGTGCCTAGGTATGGTACAGGGCTGGGTAGTATCAACGGTAAATGGGCACTATAGAGAAAATATGTGCCCAGGTGGGGGAAGTTGAAATGGGGAGAAGAAGAGGAATAGAAAAACTTTCAATGGTGATGATGATGGGTGGGTGGGTGAATGGATGAGCAAAAATGATGAAGAAAAAAAAGAAAAGAGGTCTTGGATTTGAATTGACTGGGACTGTGCAATAATTTTTGCAAAGCGCTGGAAAAATTCGAGAAGACCTCAGGTATATGTTAGGTGCTGGTAGTGCAATCCGGTAAATTGGGTGGCAAGCATAACAGACGCGATCTATGTGGGGAGGTTTTAAGGGGTTAAGATCGCGCGTCTCGCGTTTTAGGTAGCAAGGGTTCGCGCAGGAAAGTGGAGCGTATCACTTAAAAGGCTTGCAGCTTCCTTCCAAGTCCCTCCCAAGTACCTAGGTACTTCCTAGGTTCCTGTTACTCGGGCTTCACAGTCATTCACACCTTACCATAGTAATTTATATGGAGGGTTGTGAGGTAGATGATAGCAACAGGTAAACTGTAGAGAGATAGCTAGGAGGTTGAAAGTTGCCAAGCCCATACCTAGGTAATACCTGATTAGGAAATCACCTTAGTACTACTCCATCAGGCCCATTTATTAAGAGCGTACCTGCTTTAACTAACTACTATGTACCAATTGTTCGCGTAAAGTGGTTGCATCAACGCGATCTATGGTGGGGTCTTACCCAGACATCAATCCGGGGTAGTACAACTAAGGTTACTTCGGGTTGTTAAGAAAAATCTGCATCTGACCTTACTACCTGTAGGTACCTGGTATTTACATATATCGGGATAGGTCTATTTGGTACTTCAGATGAATACTTGTATCAGTGGAAATGTTACTATCTGGAACTCTTAGAGGTCTTCCAAACTTTCCAAGGTCCCGAGGGTGTCTTCACACCTTGCCTTGGAAGGTACATGTATCTAGCTCTCGGATCCCTTGGAACGGTTTCCTACTTGCCCAGGGCAGTCGCTGGTGCCTAACAGAATCTATCGTTTGCTCTTCCTGCTCAAGCCCGAAGTCAGCGACCTCACCATTTGCGGCGGCCGATCTTGTGATCGTTTGGCGCTATCATGAAATTGTGTGTGTGCACAAGATACTTTGGGGGGTCGTGATCGGATTCTTCACACTCTTGTTGGGCAACCCGTTCAGATGGGATGATGATCTGATTATTAGTTATCTGGTTAACCTTCAATGCAGTAATTCATCCACCCGCCTTCTGGCCAATTCACACGTTGGCTTCTTCTGATGACTTCGTCCGTTCATACTGTCTCACTCTATCTCGAGTCTATGCGTACGCATTTTCTCGGCCTGCCCTTGCTGCATAAGCAGTCACCCGTCACATATCCAAGAGAGCCAAACGATACGTTCACAGAATCCGCCCTATTCTGCAGCTAGTTGTAGGCTGCTCGTGGTCATACCAAAAATGATGGCGGAATTCGCGTGCATCTGCACGAGAAATGAAGGTAGTGCGACTTGCCGTTCATGAAAAGGTGACTCACTTGGTTTGTGTGCTGAGACCTAGTTCCTACTCTGGCATGATACCTACGCAGAGAGTGATACGTAAGAATGCACCACTATAGCTGTACTGATACGAGTGAGAATCTCGATACCTACCCGTATGCGTCTAGATATGGCCCTACATAGGATGTGAGATAGTCACTAGGTCGAAAACAGAGGCTCTTCCCTTGGTCTAGAGTGACCTAAAAATGTAGACCGCCCACGTCGACACGAGCACCCGAAGTCACTTAGCCATGGTCTTCCTAGAATGCGCTTCCAGTGCTTGATTCGCCGCATCATGAGCCCAGCACGCGCCTCGGCTAGAAGCCGGAGGTCCGTAGTGCGAAGACAAGTACATAGTAGAGCATAATTCACCCGTGATTGATATCGCAGACCCTCGCTCATCGATGGAAAGTGCAACGACAAATAGCGACTCCTCGCAGAAATCGCTCACGCCTCTGAATTTTCACATGGGGTCTCATGTATCAACAATAACTACCCGTGCACACGGTTCACGTTGGGGGTGGTGGGGGATGGAAGCGCACGAGGCGTTTTGGGGCGTGCGCCCACTACCAACCAGATCTTCAGTACATATGCCAAGGCCTACTCTAGGGGCTTCCTATAGATTTGTAGGGCTGGCAGCTGAGTAGACATGTGCTATTTACGCCTGGGAATTTTTCTCTGAAAAGAGTCTTCACGGGGGCGTTCTTTCTAATCTTCAGGTTTAGCGAGAGACAAGGTTTACTTTCTATCGCCCTGTCTCTAGACCCACCTCATCGGCCGAGATAAGTGACAAGCATTAGGCCTCGAACACCTTGTCAACAGCATGAGTGCCTTGATTGCACAAATGCATTTGTCTTCTGCAGAGAACATATACCAACACCGTCGATCTATAACATCTTTGGTGGCCCTAGTTACATCGTTTGTGCCGAGACAAAAGCTGAGAGGGCGGCCACCCAGGAGTTTATCTGGCACCCTTTGAGGCCTATATTTCACGCTAGGGCGGTGACATTGTGTCATTCCTATGCCGCCGCTAAGGCAGGCTTCAGTTAAGCGAAGTCGTAGCCTTCCATCAATGCAGCTACGGACCCAGTTCCAATACGGTGGAATGGCAACGGGATAGTACTATCTATACTCGGTGGTGGGGACCTATACAAGGATTGAATGGACTAGCCCAATAGCCATTCCACAGACCCAGACTACGGAATCTATAATTGTGTAAACGCCATGCAGGCTACTTTCATGACCACTTCCCACGGCGCCAATCAAACCCCAGGGAAACCCTTCAGCTCCACGGGCTCATGCGACGTGACCTCGTCTCGGATTCACACCCCAGATTGGGGGCGCTCGTCTGAGCTGATGCCGTGTGTAAAATGTAAGCATTTAATTCGGGAAGTGGTGGGGGAAGTTCAAACGAATCACCCTGCAGTCAGCATGGCTCCGGGGGAGGAGCTGGCGAATGAGCGCCTGTCTGGGAATGGGTCGCTTATCGTCAGCAGCCCGGCCGCTTTACTGGAAAGAGGCGCTTCGCCCCCCCCAGACAGATGCGGCTTCCCATGTCTATCAGCGCAGTCCTACGTCGAATTGAGAAGTTGAGCAGCGAAGGAAGGGCACGAAAGCAATAACATCGCCATGGGTTCGGAAACAGTATCCGCGTTTCGAATTGTGGGTAGGACTGGTAGATTGGGCGTGAATGCGAATGGAAATTTTGATATACTTGAGGGGTTGCCCCCCATCTCATATAGATGCTCGTAACGGATGCAAGCTTTTCCCCCTAACCACCATGACCTGATAACTCTACTGCCCCTTGCTTTCACAAAGCCTTTCTAAATGCGCTTTGAAACTTTCGTGCTTCTCGTCCTCGCTTTGCTGGGCCAAGCGGGGGCAAAGCACTTCCAAACATGGTATCGCGTGTACGGCCCCGTCTTTAACAACATTCTCCACAATGATTGCCAGGACAAGTACGAGGCATACATGACCCAGGAGCCGGAGGCGGACTGCCGCGAATGCCTCGCCGAGCGGACCATCGCCTGCATCCTGGACGAGACCCCGGAGGACTTCAAGGCCAACATGGCCGCCGCCAGCGTCCTGCTAGGCCTCCTGCCGTCGATTCTCAGCCTCGCGGGCTCGAAAGCCATCGAGACCGGCTTGCTGGCCCAGAGACGACCGTTCCTGTCCTTCCTCACCAGCCTCGGCGCGCCGGCCGCCTGGCCCATACACTCCTTCGACTACCACAGCAGTCCCGCCGAGCTGTTTCGCGAGACGCCGGGTGCCGTCGACTTGCCCGAGCTCACTCCCCGCTGGAGAGTCGTGGTGGTCATCACGCAGTATCTCCTGCTTATCGGGGCGTTCGCCAACCTCTTGCAGACGACCCTAGAGCTGTCTGAGAAGACTATCTGCACTTTCACGCCGAGCACAGAATATCTGCCGCTCGTTTGGGCGCTCACGGGGGTCCCCGTGCACTTTGTCGGATCGTGGGCCTCATACTTGAGGACACGCGTCACCACGGAGGAGAGGGACACTATCTGGGGTCACTTCGACGAGTTTCGACTCTGCATGTACCATAAGCCCGCCAGAGTCGAGCTAATGAAGGAGTCGTACTGGTTCATCTGGTGGGCGTGGTTCTTGTCGTTTGGGACCATCCTCCACATCATATTTGGCACCCTGATGTTCTCAAGTATTCTGTTCATCTCGTCGGACTATGCACTGAGGGTGGCTGGGAGGTACCTGGCATCGACCATAGTGTGTCGCGCCGTATTAATGTTTGAGCTTGCCGGTATGAGGAGAGTGGCTACGATGGACATGAAGGTTGCTAGTGGCAACCCCGGCCATGGCCAAGAGCAACAGCGTGATTTGGAATTGCAGCCTTTGGCCTTCAACGGGGCGTAAGTTGACTTAAGGCCTTATGAAAGATCTGTCCAATCGGGGCCGGCACCCTAAATAACCAACCCCCCACCCAGCTGCCATCCGGGGGCAATTGGGTGATGACAATCGTTTCTATGGAAAGCAGGAGTGTATAGCATATGATGATGACACAAGATAGGCTAAGTAAAGGTCAAGATAGGGTTCTGACAGCAATGACTAATTTCTAGCTGTGTGTTACACTGTGGCTTACCCAGTCGATGGCATTAGATCGCACTACCCCCTTTCCCTTCGTGAAAATGCGGGGCCAGATAGGGGCTTGCGATGCACCTCGATTACAGCTGTCTCGCCGATGGAGGATCTGCTGATTTGGCAGGCGCTTCTGCAGGTCACCAGAGGATTAATACTCCCTTACAAAATCGATTGGTTATACTTCATCTGAGACATGAGCTAAATAGGGTCTGTGGTGTTTAAGTCATAGTCCACTGGGGGTGGGCTGAAGCAGCCAAGTCACCTGCCATTTTGTGCCTACCGAAACGGAAATGATTTTGATTTAACGTGATGAGGCCTATCCGGGTTTATGGTGATCCAAATGACACTTCTTGTTACGCCCTTTTTGTGCTATTTCGCTAAATAACATGTCCTCCAAAACGAAGCTCAACTCCAGTGCCGATCAGATTGCTGCCCAATTACGAAGGGAAAATACAGAGGCCATCAGAAAAAAGGACGGATTTTTTCCGAAGGGATATATGTTTTAAATGCAGACCTTAATGCCGGTGTTGGAAAAGAATCAGAAAAAGATGGAAAGGCATAGCCTTCCCTGGATAGTCACGTCGTAGGGACGTTATACATTGTTGTCGCCCTTGTCGTAAGTCGTGGTGCTAGCACTGTGCGCTGTGCCCGCGGAGTTTAGCGCGCCCTTGAGGGCGGCTGCGTCAGGACCGTCATTGGGGTAATTCTGGTACGGCCTATTCCTGAGCGCCCTGCGCAGCGCGATCTCAGGGCGAGAGGCCCAGATGTCATAACCAGACTCGCTAGACAGGTATAGGACCTTGTTCTTGGGGTTCTCAACCCATTCACCCCACCTGGGCTTCGGCCGGGCCGAGACGGTCTCCAGGTCCTGTACGATCTGAGCGCAGTAGAGGTCGAGGGGCAGATCATTGACGTCGTTTCCGAATGGGTTCTCAACCTCGCGACTGATGAACAGGATCGAGAGGATGATTACTGCGGCCGCAACTGAAGCGGGAATTGTAATCCAACCGAGATCGCCAACTAGCTGGAAGGGAAGCAGACACACATATAGCCAAGTGATCTGCTGGATGGCAATGGCGTAGGCAATTGGGAGGGGGGTGTTGGCGACGCGCTCAGTACCGGCCATCACGTCGTTTAGCGATTGAAGCCCGTTGTCTAAAGAATTATCAGCTTTGTAGCATAAGTCGGACAACGGAGAAAACATACAGGCCGAGGTTTGTTGCATGCTGATAGGCAGCTGGCCATTGAGAGAGATCTCATCTATGTAGGCGCCCAGGTAGTTTAAGATCTCCAATGGTAGGTTGCCAAGAGGTGCCCTTGCCTTCTTCATTTCCTTACGCGGGTTCGACTGAGCGAAAGACAGCCCGAGGCTCTCTCCGACCTTCTTGAAGACATTCTTGCCCCTTGGCCTATCCATGTCCTTTGTAGCGGCCTCAGCGAAAGTGTCAAGATGCTGGACTAATTGCGAGATATCATCGTAGAACGTGTAGGGCTCGAATCGTAGCTTGTGCTTCAAGGACACTGCAAACGCGACCAGAAGATTCATCGCGGTTCTGAAAACATTAGTAATGTCCGGAATGGCCTCCGCTTGTCAGTGCCAATCAGGATAATACTTACAGCTTTCCGAGAACATCCTCCTTTTCGTGACCGGGTCGCTCCTGGCAGTGGATCCAGATACATCGCCCAAGCGACTGGGACTCCTTGACCAACTGAGCCCAAAATCTCCTACCCTCTCCATATCTCTCGTATGCCGTGGAGCTGCGGAAAGACAAACCCAAACCAACAACGAAACCAGTCACCGTCAGCAGAATGGAGCTGATACCGAGATTCACGTCCGGCCCGAGCAGTTGTGTCAGGCACGTAATCAGGGAAGACCATATGCCAACAACAATGAGAGGAATGATCATTTTCGGCAGGATACTGCCGTGCATCTGCATGAACAGAGGCCATTTGCTGTGTTTGGCAATATCGCGGGGACCGGACTGTGTCGCTGTTAGTTACACGCTGACACGGCCACCAGTACTAGATGTCAGCTGCGTACGAAATAGTCATCAATATCTAAGCCCGTCTGTCTTCGACTGAAAGGATTAGGCGTAGAGGCACCTCTTGGTGAGAGGGGAAAGTCGTCTACTTCGCCGTGGTTCATGTCGCCTTTGTTTTGGGTCGTTTGAATCTTCACAGCTGCCATATCTATGTGAGCATGGCCAGCTTGAGCCGGCGCTGGACCGTCTTCTGACATCGCGCTCAGGGTTGACGAGAATGCTGGAAAATTTTAATGAAAGATAAGAAATCGATTGAATTCTAGTGAGGGCTTTGCAATGCGGAAACACGTCGGCGAGTGATTTTTCTTTTTTCGCAAGTTGAAGCTGTAAGTGATGTAGCGAAAGACACTCTTTATGAATTGGACCCGCCAGGAAAGAGCCAGAAATCGAACGGAAGTGTACGATAGGAAAGGATTTACGATGGAGAAGAATTTAAGGTTGGCGATAATCTCGTGGAGAACGAGTCCGTGTCCGATCGAAGAAGCCAACAAACTGAGAGCCTGATGGTCCAGACCTGGGTTCTAAACCCACTTTCTCTGGAGCGTGCACCGTGGTTTTCTTTTTTTACTCGCAAACTGTAGGGATGATCGACCGATCTATGTCCCGAACCAGTCCTACTGTCCCCCATGTCCGATTTCTCCCATTTTCAGGGGTATTCCCCTTGGGCGGTTGCAGCCGCTAGGGGCAGGGGGGGCAAGTTGAAACGGGGCCCTTATAACGGCGACTTAGGGCACCAATCAGACGCCGGCGAGTTCATTCAAATTCGATATGTTACGTGGAGCCCGCTGCACAAGGCTTGGCAGCTTAGCAGTAACCAGGGATGTGATGACCGGCTCTCACTTGTTCGAGAAGCTAAATTGGAAGCTAGATCGAATTAGATTATAGTCTTTGAGGTCGATCCAAGTTATCGAGGGTCCAGTGTCTGAAGTGCTCATTGCTGCAGTACTATGTATTACCCATATACGAAGTTGCACCATATCCTGCATGTCTAAGAGTTCAAGCCGATCTCCTAGTTCGTAATGTCCCAGGCCGAGACACTTTAGCTTTTTCGTGGTATAAAGGGTGAAGATCAGGCCCAGCTGCATCTGCTTACTCGCTGAGTTGCCCAGCCTGCTTACCTACTTACCTACCTCTGGCTACCAACCACAACTGAGAAGTTCTTTCAGGGCCCGATCAAGCATGCCGTGTTGGGGCTGAAGGACATATTTAGATTGTGGAGCGTGTCCGAGCATTTCTTCGATGCAGGCGGAGAGAAAGGGCAGAGAAAGGAGGGACCCGAAAAGGAGCCCTTCCCCCTGCAGCAATCGGAGATGCGTCTAAAAAGGAAGATGACTAGTCACGGGCGGATCCCTGATTGGCTCGTAAGCTGCGCCACCACGCTGACGCTCCCCGTACGAAGGCGAAAGTGGAAGCTTCGCTGGTGTATTTTAAACGAGAAAGTCAGCCTGCATGTGTTTAGCAGACCAAAAATTTTTTCTCACCAAAACCTTTCCTACGGCTTAGATTTAGGGGTACCCAGTCAAGCCAATCCATCAAGGTGGGTACAGTAGCCCGCGCCCTGTAGGACTGCCTGTGGAGGTTTACAGTGACAATGCGCTTTTCATGATCTAGCTGTCGGTAGAGATTCGCTCTGTAATTCGGTTCGAATGGCATATTCTAGTTACTCAGAGGTGATGGTGTTGCATGTCCCATGTAGGCGGTTAAACTTTGCCCTAGTAACCTCCTGTAATTCGTCCTGAGATAAAATTCACTTACATACACGAAGTAACACTGCTCCGTCATACCGCCAAGTCTCGCCTTTTCTTAGTACGTTTTTTGATGACTAGAGTGCTCTGTAGATTAGGTGTGCTTGGTGTGTAGAATCAGCATTTCTAGAACGAGGCGGCCGCTTTGGATGAGCGTGGCTCGGTACCTGTCCGCCTGTCACCAATGTGAGCTCACTACGTAGGCGTAGTGCGCCACTTCGTCTGCAAGGGGATAATTATAACCATTACTACAGCGCTCTCTTCAGCCCGCTACCAAAGGTGTTTGCTATAGGTACAAGGATGAGGCCAAGGCACGGAAATGATTTATAACTATAGTGCTTGCTTGGCTATCTTTATTGTGATATGTGAGCGGCTTTTCAACACGCGGCGATCCATTTCGGATTCGCCATCTCATTTCCGACCATGCTGGATAGTTGCACTTATAATATATCCATTCAGTGTCCTTGGATATGAGTATATATATCAAGCTACTACTGCCAAGCATACGAGCGTGTCAGGGCATGTTCATGTTACTCAGGCCTTACCTGTACCAGGTTGTGCGGCCACGTACAAATGATTGAGTGATAGTTGCGTTCTGAACGCAAAGACCGTACGGTCGAGCGAATGATTAGTGGCGGAACAGAGGCGGAATTGTCTTTCCTCTCACCGCCGCACACTCGGGCCTCTCTCATGGTGCTCGACCGATATGTCTGCTGGCGAAGCATGGTCTCCTAAGTTTGCTCGGAGCATCTCCTGGTCTTATTGACTCGCTATGACTAGTCGTCGTCTCGTATGGAATGCAGTTTGTGTGCTTTCATTCACAAGCTATCAAATTCCGTGATCCAGAGTTATGATAGCGATATCCCCGGTGACTCTATGGTAAGCACTGAAGGTTGCAGGGAATCTTCGTCGCGTCCGGTCTCTGAGCCCTATGCTGCCCGAATGATACGAGCACGAACCCTACCGTCTCGTCGCCCGCGACGACGACGACGACGACGGATACCTGCTCCCACTTTTGATGCACACACCTCCCAATTCCGGATTCGTGCCCTACACATTCAAGGTCCCAGGCTCCTAAGGTAGGACGGGAACGAGCCACTGCGACGACATTGTATCGCCCGATGTCCCCTCTCATGCGATGCGATGCGCGGGCGCAAGAAGCAGCACTCCACCTCGACGAAAACATGGGCTTTGCACGTGCGAAAGTTGCTCATTCTAGAATAATCCCGTACCAGGACATATTAACGCGGTGCAACGAACTGCAGGTCTCAGGCCCGCGGGTAATAGCGACGTAAGCAGGTAGATGGCAAATGAGAATACCTTTTTCTACACCGTTCCCTTCTATATCATGTATTTAGCATAGCGACGATGCCCAGTTCTGTTTTGTTATACCTAGGTAGGTACTTTGACGTACAGGGATTCCTGCCTACGTAAGTACATAGATACGTAAGGGGGTATGGCGCGTATTTACGTATCTACGTGGCGCGGTCCAGTGCTCATAGTTTAGTTACATCACTCGTTGCACGCGTGGTGCCACAGTAGGCGCGCAGCAGCAGGAGCATAAATGTAAAATAATAAAAAGCATTACGAATTCTCATATCGAGGAAGGCTTTCTTCTTCAATTCATCCGGCCGTCTCCGCAAGGGGCGAAGCAAGGCCTTCGTGTGTCTATGTAAGGGGGGGGAATCATCTATAAGTGCGTCTCAACGGTATCCAGCCAAATCGGCAAGCAACTACCCATCGCGAAGTGTGGCATCGCGCCCGGCCGCCGCCAATTTGCTCGTACATACAAACTTTCCTTTTTTGGTATCATGCAATTCGTCATATCCCATCCATCATTCATGTCATCCAAACCGGGGTTTCCCATCCGTCCTACTTCGAGAGCACACGAACCATCTCCTCGACCAGTTGCCTCGTCTCGGGCTCGAGCTGCTCCTCCGGCGGGCTCAGGACCTGCTGGAAGACGGAGAGGAGCTTGGGGGTGAGCTCCTGTACCGTGGGGTTAGACGCTTCGTAGAGCTTGCGCAGGCACTGGTAGACTGGCTTGTTCTCCTCGTAGTCCTCTTTCAGAGGCAGCAGGTTGACCAGGGCAGGCAGGACATCTGGGATGGGGACCTGGTCGGGATGGGCAAGAATCATGCGGCAGATGCAGCCAGCAGCGTTGTCCTTGAGCCGGGCATCATCCATCTGCAGCAGCGGCTCCAGTTTGGAGAGGATGTCACTATAGCTGGGCAGATAGGTGTTTGCATCTTCCGAGTGGTAGCACAGCTGACCGGTTGCATACGCCGCGTTAGACTTGGTCTCCTTGTCCTCATCCGACAGGCGATGCAGGAGCGGACGAAGCAAGTTTGACGTGTAAGGGGTGACGGCACCGCCCATGTAGGCTATGCACTCGGCAACCACACCGACGGCAGTCGATCTTTCGAGGGCCTCATTGGAGCTGATGAACTTGAGAATGGGCTTCTCAAACACCTTCCACACCTCGGAAAACTGAGCACCTAGCGCGGCCGCAAGTCCTATAACGACATCAAGCGCTGTGTCAATAATGAGCCAGTCCCATTCAGAGCTTCCCTCGACTTCCTGGTCCTCGTCCTCATCGCCTAGATCCTGTTGAGATGGATGCGAGCGCGTGACGATGGTTCCTAGAACGGTAATAATCTGCTCCATGAAGCCTTTCTGGCCTAGGATAGAAGGCCCGCTTGTCCTCAGTGTCGACGCAACACTACGGTTGATCTCCGTGACGACATCCCTGAATTATCTGTCAGCAACAAATGACTGCGAAATGATTCAAGAACAAGATGAATGTCTCCACAATCAGAGTATTGATTACGCGTTCTCAGCAACCGCATTTGCGTCTGAGTGAGCTGGGTATAACGTGTAGTGGTCATCATTTTGGAGGTTTGGGGGGTTAAATAATCGGAATTTACTTACCGGTCGGATTCCTCTAGCCAGAGTTGTAAAGTGGCGGTGACTACGATTTCACCGAGCTTGGCGACGTGTGCACTAGGTTCCGTCTTGAGGGGCAGACCAGCCTCCCACTTCTGTCCAGTCTGCTTCTCCGTGGCCTCACATACACAAGCATAAGTGCGCCACAAGGTTCCAATGGCAGTCTTGCGGCAACCCTCGTAGGTGTGCTCGGCAAATGGCGTGACGAGCTCCACAGCCTTCTCGATGAACGGCGCACTCTTTTCCTTGGCGGCATAGATGACATCGCCCAGCACCTCGAGAGCGATTTCCTTCTCAAGAGCAGCAGCAGAGACTCCAACAAGGTCGTCCCAATCATCGTCGGAGTCATCGTCCATGGCGTCTTCGTCATCGTCGCCACCAGCCGCCTTTAATTTGAGTTTACCTTGCTCAATGAGGCCTTGCTGCTCTGCGGAGAGAGCAAGCTCCACATCCTCCTCCTCGAGTTGCAAGCTGGCGAAGAGACCCTGGAAGATGCCACCCAGCGAGTCGCCAAGTTCACCCTCATACACTCTGGCGAGCTGGCTCCAGAGGATGAATGTGGTCTCCCGCAAATTGGGATTACCCAGGTGGAGAGCCTTCTCACTGGCCTGCAGGAGCGGCATAACGTAAGGACCAAACTCCTGAGCACCAACGCCGTTCGCAATGCGGCCCATCGAGTCGCACACAGCAGCTCTCAGTGCAAGCTCGTCCTCGCCGCTTTCCACGACTAGCCAAGGAGACATGGCCTCCATCGTGTCTTTCAGGTATGGGATGAAGTTGCCCTTCATTGAGGAGGCAATGGCCCCCAGAGCCCCAGAAGCGGCAGCCCTAACCTTGGGGTCTGAGTGACTCAAGAATCCTCCAATGCGCTTGATCATGCTATCACCGTACTTGTTCATGATATCAGAGCCCAAGCCCTCAGCCATCGAATCCATGGAGCCGCAAACAGCTCGAATAATATCGGCGTTCTTCTTGTCGTCATTATCAATACTGGCGGCATCCAAGTTCTTCACCAAGGCATCGAGGATGGACTCGTGGTGGGCAGTCATGTTGTCAGTGAGGTCCTCGCCGAGTCTCATGAGACCTTGCAGAGCCGAGAGGCGCACACCACGCTCGGGATCCTGCAGGAGCTGGAGAACCTGAGGCATGAGAC
The DNA here is from genome assembly GCA_023313575.1 of Eutypella sp. D-1. Lineage (NCBI taxonomy): Eukaryota > Fungi > Ascomycota > Sordariomycetes > Xylariales > Diatrypaceae > Eutypella > Eutypella sp. D-1. The sequence continues at coordinate 183,017 of JAJTTP010000021.1, forward strand.
CGGAAATCTGGGTAGAGACAAAATCAGGCGCACCCTCGGCGCAGTTGCCCAAGGCGAGGATACTAGCTTTCCGCTGGCCGGGATTGCTAGAACTAGCATAGCGAGGGAATTCGTCCAAGAGAGGGACAATGACCTGTCTAGGCGGAAGATCACTGGCGAGCTGTTCGATAAGAGAAAGTGCAGTGCGTGCTGGGGTAGTCTCATCCTCCTCATCGTCATCCTCATCGAGCTCGGACAAAACTGCAAGGGCCTTCTTCATGAGCAGCCCACCTAAATCAGGGATGCCCTGGATCTTCATCCGTCGGTACCTGACGCACTGGGTTAGGAAAGCAAGCGCCTGAGCGCGAACCTCATCGTCGGCGCTCGTGTTGGAAGCCAGTTCAACAATGAATAAAACGAGGTCTTTGAAGTACTTGGAAATCAAGGCCGACTCGTAAGCGAGGAAAGACTGGAAAACCTCGAAGGACTGCTGAATCCTCTCATCATCTTTGTTGTTGACGGCGTCCTTAAGAACCTCGACCATGGGTGGAATGAACTCCTGGACCGCGTTGAGAGAGTACTCGTCCTCATCGGCGTCGATCAACATCAGCATACAACTGATTGCCATCATAGTGTTGACACGGACATCGCGACTCTCAGGATCTCTTATGGTCTTGGCAAAAAGCTCAAAGAGCTTCTGGAGGTGTTCCTCAAAGTAGGTGGGGTTCGCCTCCAAGATGCTGTAGGTGAGGTAAGAGCCAACTTCACGCTGGGCGACATTATCGGAGTTGGTCAATTGTAAGACGTTTGGCAGAAGATCAGTCCACTCGCTGTTCTCAAAGTCGAGAGTGGCGATAGCAGCAATGACACGCGATACTCCATGGCGACACTTGGAGTCCTGTTCCCTGACTATGGCCTGAAGAAGCTCATTGCGCACAGCAGCCTTCTGGGTGGCATCAATCTTTTCCCAGTGTTTAGGGACGAGACGCAGACCCTGAACGGCCGCAAGCATGCGTAAGGTAGGCTCCGAGTGAGATACGACGACATGAAGCAGGCCGAGAAGAGCTTCAGGGTGAGGGTAGAAGTTCTTTCGCAGCTCGGCTGTAGCAGCCTTGACCTGTTCCGTGTTGGCTATAATGAGTAACAAAGAAGTGGTTAGCTAGGGTACATTAGATGATAAGCTAAGAGGGTAGAAACATATGGCCATAGATTCACCATACAAATAGTAGGAGGGTAGATGTGAATGATGAACAGTGAAAGGTAAGCAATACTTACGAATCTGGGTGGCCTGGAGAAGCTCGACAAGCTTTTGTTGGTCCATGATGGCTGTTGAGATCGCGACAAGCGCCTGGCTTTCCTTCCCTTTCCTTTTGCCTTTTGACTTCTTCCCGTTTTGCCTTCACACTACTTCTAGAAATATCTATGAAATATATGTTGAAGATCTTATTTCAAGGTGGCGGAAATCCTTAAGGGGGATTGGACAACAGTGTTGTCCTCCTGTCTTGCCGTGGCCTTGGGATGTTTATAAGGAATGCGAAAGGAAAGAGTAGAAGAAGGGAAAAGAAAAGAAGGGATCCAGGCGAAAATTGCAAGGATCGCAAAGATTGCAGCAGAAATTGCGGAGGGGCAATAACTTTTTTTTTGCTGCCTTTTTTTTCTCCCTTCGTTCTTCAATTCTTTCTTGCGCTGCTTTGGCTTGGGCTGGGATTAAAAAAATTCGGCGGGGTATCTTTTTGGGGGGGGTTCAGGGTCCCTGACCGTGATAAGATAATGAGATAACGCAGGTCAGGAGGTTGCCAAAGGGACTTATGCCGTAAATAGGTTTAGCGTACTACGCTAACAGATTATGTAGTCGGGCACCAGCCGGGCAATGTAGCTATACTTGAGTATACGCTTATTACAGCTGATATCTGCTGGTGTTAAGAAGTACCTGTGCCTAGAGCTCTGAAGCACCCCAAAATGGACTGCTGCCCAGGTGTTTGTTCACCTGGGCAACTCCCAGCACGCTCCTTCGCTTTTGGTTGGAACATCGCTCTTGCCACATTGTGACATTGAAAGTCAACCTTTGTGTGGAAAGTTGTAAGAGTCAACCAAATAAAAAGGGGGTAGGCAAGAAGGGGCTGAGGTATGAGAAAATCACGACTCCCGAGGTTCTGAGGTCCAATTTGGTTACCTGGATACCCTAGGTAGGTAAAGTATTCCAGTATGTATTAGAAGAGAAAGGTGCATTCATGCTTGACATGAAAAAGTTGGGGGCAACTGAACCTTTATTCACAAGATAGATCCTTGTAAAGTACTGAATACTAGAATAAATATGCACTTATGAGACTATGGCCCGAGCTTACTCCCAGCCACCAACTACCCAGCCACTTCTGGCCAGAATGCGATTATTGCAAAGCTTAGACATTGAAGCCATTCACAAGCTTTTAAAACCTGTAAGTTTTGAGTTTATTTCAATCCCATTTCTAACGATCTCCTGGCCCACGAACAACAACTCGTGCCCGCTTCCAGGTTTCTTTCTAGCCAGTTAAATAAGCACGCTGCTTCATCCATATCGCATGGTCAATAGCGATTGAAAAAGAGTGAGAACTGGAAGGACACCCAAGTTCATACGGTCCAAAAACGGGATCGACTGCAACCGTATATATAGTGATGGGGCAAATTCAACCCTATTACTCGGCCTCTCACTTGTGTATGCATGCCCCAGCGGGCCCGCACCCGGTATATACCGTGTAGTAAAAGACCGAAGGCTTTGCCATCATCCCGCTCTTATCACCTGTAATTCTTAGGAGACTGAAGGGGGTTGTTTAGTTTTCCTACAGCTCTAAGCAGTCTAAATAGCACAAGCTGTGACCGTCCGCCCCTATGAGAACCGACTCCTGTCAATTTCCTAACTAATCCTACCCTCTAAATTAATCGCGAGCCCATAGGAGATAAGCGCCAATCTACGGGCACGCTCTAGCTACACTAGCAGTATGATCGGGCAAGTTTAAGCGAGCCACTTCCTACCCAACCTAGTTGGTGATGGTGCCGGATTGCAGGAAGTGTGTGTGGTTCGAGGAAAACCGACGATGGAGGGGAGCTGAAAGAACCCAGTGGCACTCGGTAGCCGAGGTGAGGAGGCTAGGTAGTATTCGTACGTAGATCACATAGTTAGTAGCAGATGGTCCAGTCTGTACTTACCTAGGCAGGTCGTCGGCTGTAAAAATGTAATTTCAGCTTTCATATACCTGCCTACCTGCCCGTCACTGCGGTCTCCCGCGTCGCGCTGCGCTACACCATGCCAATTCCCTTCACCAGCCTGCTGGCCGCTCCCTGAACCCTTACCTCTCTACCAAAGCAGGCGACGCGACACGACCATGAAGACCACGCTGTTCCTGCTCATGCCGCTCGAGATGCTGGCTCTGGCTTTCGTAGCCACCGCCTCGCGGCTGGGCTCCCCGTCCATTCCGACGCAGACCCCCGAGGACGGCGCGAATGCGGCCCTGCAGAGGCCCTCGCCGACGCCGACGCCGAATGCGCAACTCGGCGCCATGGAATTGTTGCGCGCCCGGGACGAATACACCATGGGCCAGGATACATGCGGGTTCGGCCTCAATCAAAGTGAGATAATAAGCGGAGAGGCGCAATACTTGCTCGCCGGGGGGTTCATTACCTGACTAACTGGAATTCCAACTCTAAAAAAAACAGCCGGAATCACCTATGAGTGTTATGATACCGAGGCCACGTGCCTGAACATCGGCAGCTACCGCGGGTGCTGCACGTCCGGGTCCTCGGCCTGCTCCTCGACCATCTGGACGACGTGCGAGGACTACCAGTCGACCAGCCACTGCAGTAGCGATGACCACACGCGTTGTTGGTACGTCTGCGGGAAGTTCGCTTGATTTCCCATGTGGGCGGTGTCTCCTGGTTTAATTCTTTATGCTAGACTTTGCGCTGATCATGATACATCCCCCCCGAACAGTCCCTCCTTGGCTCAGTACTGCGTCACCTGGCAATTCAAAACGGATGCCACCACTTACACAGCATTTGACTGCGACGGGAACGATATGATGAGGGTCCGGGAGCTTCTCGCCACACCGCTATCCCTTATGACGACCACGACTACCGAAGAGCCAGCTTCAGCATCGTCTTCGTCTCCAGCATCATCGGCCTTGCCATCGACTACGGGAAGCTCCGACTCGGCGTCAGGTGCCAGCTCCAGCGGCTTTACTGGAGAGGCTACCGCCTCAGCAGCGCCAACAGAAGAGTCCTCCTCCACCCCTATTGGCGCAATAGTGGGTGGAGTAGTAGGTGGAGTCGTGGCCTTGATCCTGATAGCCGTGGCGTTGTTCCTGGTGCGGCGGCGCAGGCGCGCCGCGAGCCGGGAGAAACTAACGGCATCGCCGCCGCCACCGCCCGAGGGCCCGCAGGAGATCTCCACGTCCGACGCTTCGTACCCGGACGGCTACGTGCCCCCGAACCCCTACTACGACCCCAAGACGCACACGCATTTCTTCGAGGCCATGGACACCCCCGTCGCTGAGGCGCCGAACACGGAGACGATACCCCTCCACGAGGCCCCTAACTCTGAGGCGAGAACCCTCCATGAAGCCCCGGATACGGCGACGCTTGGGAATAGGAAGGAACTGGAGTAAATTTACACTATCACTTGTACTATAGGATACTGTGAGAATGGATAAGGCTAAAATGCCCCCGTTATGTATGAATATTTACGAGTATAAGTTAGACGTTTACTTGCACAACTATAGTGTATCTCGAGGTTCGGGATGTGATGCAATGTATACATGTCACGGACGAGATTCTACATCAATCACAGTATTACCGAAGCACTTCTACATTCTGTGTACGTCTTGCAAGGCCAGGAATGGAGTTTCATCTCCAATAACCAGGCTGTAGGTAGCGCCTAGTGCTGCCCTATCCATAACGGACAGTGCCGACTTTCTATGTCTCACCTTCCATGTGCGATCTGACTCGGATCGTCCATTATCATCCCAGCGGAGTGGTATAACGCAGAGACCGGAGGCTCTGATGCCGGTAGTTAGTATCCAGAGCCACAGCCTATCTTCATCTCGCCTCTTTCCCTTCCACGATATCATCATGTAGTGTCAGAAACTGCGAAAAGGCTCATGGTGTAGATGACACTTTCGGCATTGATGGGCTCGAATTCTCAGATGTCTCAGCATCTCGGCCCTTCTTCTTATGATATGCAGGAAATTGCCTCGAAGAGGATATTTGTTTGGTCTCTGACAGCCCGTGGTTTGACTCATAACGCTCTCCCATTTCCTCATAGCAACGCAGATGAACAGGATATCATCTCCCTTAACGAGACCAAAGAGTAATATGAATTGGGATAGTGTAGATGATTGTTTAACAACACTCATGCTGGCAATGCTATGCTCTGGTATGCTTGGGCTTGCCAATCGACTCGGCATCTACTCTATCCGCATTATTGCCGTCGTTGAGGAGAATCTAGCAATTATTCAACATGATGACAGGCGCTGGCCTCCTCATGATTCGAAGGTTATATAAATTCAGCATGCAGCGCAGGAAAGTGTCAGAGATCTTAAACTTCTCCAGACATCAGACAGCTCACTCTTACTTCGACTCCGCTCCTTAACAACAGGTTTTCCATCAAGTTCCTAGCTCATCATGAAGTTTTCCTGGCGTTATTACATGGCCCTTGTGCCGTTGACGGCCTCGGCTACGCCCATTGGGTCGGGAAATTTGGCCTACGTGGATGCCGTCAAGGACAAGGCTTTCTGCAAAGCTAACGTCGCCGTGGTGGATGGATTGAATAAGGACCCGCTTGGACCGGCCTATTGTGCTGGCATGTTGGACGTTCCGATGATCACAGTGTAAGTTCCTACCCCATTCTTTCCCTGGTGCCATTTAATGCTAGATGCATGATGGTACTTCGCCTACAGAGCAACGTGGCTGACGAGAGGTTGTAGCACGGAGACTGCCATCGTGACCGCTTCAGTGGTTCCGCATCTGCCGACGATAGGCCCCGTCGTCCCTACTTCGGTCCGGATTTCGAAGATCTCGGTCCCGACCGTTGCGGTGACGGACGCTATACCACTGAAGAATACCACGATAGGACTCCCGACGCTGACGCTTCCGACGCCCACGGTAACCCTCACGAAGCTCAAGACTGTGGACGTCACCGTCACCAACACGGTACTGGAGGTGCGTATTTTGATACCCACACGACGACTTCCCGCCCTTATGGAAATTCTACAAGCCCTGACTAACCATCTGATTAGACCGAGTTAGCGACGACTACCCTCATCTCTACAGAGACGCTCAGCTGTTTGACGAGCGCCATCAGCGGTGCACTTCCCACGGAGGTTTTGCCGGGTCCCTCGAGACGAACCGTTCAGGCGGAAGGAGCCTCGTCTGCTCCTGGGCGCGCAAGGCGCGGGTTTAGCGACCTCCTCAAGGGCATCGGTATTGCTGATGTGCCGACTAATCCCCTACTACTCCACGACGAAGGCAAGGAGATCGCCCGCCCACTCTGCATCCCGCCCACCTGGGACGAAAAAAGGATCACGAAAGCCTGCGCCTGCCTGACCCTTTCTACAGCGGCCTGCGCTACCACGACTGTGATGCGGACTACAGCCGTGCTGGCAGTCCCCACGCTAGGTGTCGGAGTCGGCGGTCTCATCGGTCGAGGAGAGGCTTACCCCGTCAAGTCGGCGATTACCGAGGTCGTCGCCGGCACTGTGACAAACACGGTTACGGCGACGTCCGTCTCGACAGTCACGAAAGTCAAGACCGTTCAGGCGCAAGCAACGAGTATCGCCGGTAATGGGCTGAGCTATAAGCGGTACACGCACGCCTTCAGTGGATATGTGCGGGACAACGGATTCACCGCATCATTCTTCAAACGGCGCACGCCTGTGGGCGTAGGGGCGCTCGGGTCGCTATCTTGGTCGACGCAGAACTGGCCGGCGTCGCCACCACGACCAGGTCTATTGGCACTGTCATCCGCGCCCGCGGTGCTGAACCACACCAAGGCCGCGGCTGGCGCCTCGTTCGACGCAGAGCAGGCAGCGGTGGTGGCGCAGGGATTCTTCGTCGCGCGCGCAGGGGCCGGCACGTACGTGTTCGAAGTCCCGGCGGAGCTGGCCGACAACTGGGCATACCTCTGGCTGGGCGAGGACGCGTACTGCGACTGGACTGACAGGAACGCGGTCCTGAGTGCCAGTCGCGTCGCTGATACCATAAGCGCCGATGGCCGCTTCGCCCTGGATCTCGCTGACGGCGAGGCCGTGCCTTTTACCTACATCTGGGCCAACGGTGGTGGCGCCGGCCGCAGCGCCCTCCGCGTTCGGCTTCCCAACGGCGGCGTCGGAGTCGGCGTCATTGGCGAGGGCGGCGCAGACATTGCACCCTACTTCGTCCAGGCCTGCGATGCTGAGGTCTTCGCCGCAAAGACCTTCACTTGATTGGCAGGGCTTTGGCCACTTTCTCTGCTTGGCTGTACATAGGTCTGTATTCGCTTCTGTGTACATTCATTTGGCTTTTCCTTTGTATACTTGTGTTACCAAGTGGTTTCTTAGATTAATTTGGCCCATTTATAATATTTAATAATCTTTTCGGGAATTTAAACCTGGATCCATATTTCCATTTCCTTGACTTGCATATCAGGGTGAGACAATGTCGAGATAAAACAGACCAATTACCATTTAGCACCTTGCAATGGTGCGCACAGAATGACTCGGGTTTCTAGGGCATTATGTTCTGTCTTTCCTAATAGATATTCTGCGGCTTATTTGCCTCCCCTCTCCCCGACAGACACGAGGCTACCTTGAACATCTTGAATATAAGAGCTTCCTTGGTCTTGGTACCATTAAGGGGCTCTATGGGGTATAGTCTAGTCCGGTTGATCCCACCAGCGCTTCTAGCTTCTCGGTCAAAGTCGTAGGTATTTGGGGGAAAGCAAGCATAAATAATTGGCTATTGGGGGCGAGTTTGCTCTTTGTCTTATGTCGTGGCCCTTAGGCTCGTGTCTTCAATTGATGGCTACACGTAACGCAAATTGTTAGGTCGCAATTGTGGATGAAACGGTCAAACCTGTAAACCTGGGTGTTTACCCCTGAATTTTCACTTTAGTCAGTTCACTTATATCGATCAAAATCGGAATATCAATCCGCGGTAACGGTTGTTAGAAAGGACCCTCATCAAGAGTTCCTTGTGTAGTCTAATGTGAAGGTATCCGGTGGGTACTCTAAATTTCGACATGCGATCAGCTTCGTATTGAAATTTCTTCAGGTGTCTGCACCTCGTCCTGGTAGTAACTACGTTTTCAGACTCCCTGCGTATCGGGCTTGCATATGCAGTTCGCATGCGCTGTGCTATCCCGGTTGACTATGCCGACTTCCTGCACGGATACCGTGTCTACCGAAGGAGAATGCGCCTATCGCTGCTTCTATTGAACGCCTAGGTTTTACAACTAGAGCAAGTGGTATTATTTTCCAACGTTGATGAACGCACCATTTAAAATTTCCTTGGCCGTTGATATGATTCCCACCCAGTCGCATGGGTCGATTACTTATCCGTCTAGCCACGCTGCCAAGTACATTCAGTTGTGACTGTTACTCTGTATTGCTTCGTCACACGCTCTAATAGCCTGCCCCCGGGACCCGTTACGCAATAAGGTATCAGAAGAAAAAGTCGTTATTTGAGTGTGTGCAACACAGTATATGAAGTCATGATCACTAAAACATTCAAGGAGGATGTCTTTGTTCCTGCTACTTGCCAATGTAACGGCATCCAGAGTAGAGCACCAACCCCACCTACTCCCCCCAAACCCCTCATGTGAGCCGTAGGGCTGGGTAGCCAAGGCCGAGGAATGGCGTCCACATAGCAGGTAGTATGTCATCACTATGGGTGGGGGAGGAAAGCCACGATAAGTTGGGCGCCGACCTAGCTTACACTTCTGCGAAGCGATGATCTCGGGTAGCCAATCTCATCGCGACATTTTCTTTCTTTCTTCGGGACGTCCTGGTGCGGATGACGACGGACGGATGCGAGGCAGTATGTAGTGAAAGGCGGCAGCTGGAAATATTTATTCTCAGACTTACAACTGGGTGTTGTGTACTGTAGCACGACAGAACAAAACAGGTTTATTAGCAAACACTATGTAGTTGCCATTTTGCCCTCCTACACCCCTCATACTCCCTCCACCCTTAGGTTATCAAAAAAGTATCGGTTTAACGACAAGGCTGTCCAGCTATGTAGACAAATATAACTCATCACAGACTTGGCATCTGCAGTTGGCTGCACTGTCTCCTCTTAGCCGCCCGACAAAATTGAGAGTCCCGAGTCTAGACTTTCACGGTCGGACTAACCCCAGCCGAAGATTGCTTCCGTCTTTTCTTGATTTCTTTCGCGTGGTAACCAATCTACCGTCCTTCCCGTGTCAATTGAATTGTTAGACCAGGTGAAAATCAATGCCTTTCATATAACCATGGCTGATCACGCCGCGTCGGCTGATAGCCCTCCCTTACGAAGCGGAGCAAGTCAACATTCACTCCGATCAGTAACTGCAAAACCCTCGGGAGGATCTGTGTTTGGGTCAGGATTACACCTCCGAAGCGCAAGCGATGGTGTCTCTATTAGCTCTCAGTCTAAAGTAGAAAGTAACTTAGGAGTGTCCCGTCATGCTTCGTTCGTATCGCTAGAGTCGCGGGCTGAGCAGCCGATCACAGGGGCCGCGGAATTTAGTAGCCCCCAGATGCCAGGTCCGGCTGCGTGGTCCGAGGGCGGCGATCTAGGATCTCGAACTACGGCCAATATGGTGTCTCCTGATCTCAGTTCCGAGGAAATGATTCGAACGCAGCAGAAACCAGGGTCGACACCCCTGATATCGAATCATTTACTGTCCCCGACGACCCCAGTCGCATCATCGCGACCACGGCCAACTCCTTTTCAGTTTGAGGATATCACTTCATATACCTCTCCGCCACCTTCTACGGGTTCCACGTTCTCCCCATTTGCGCGCTTCGGACACAGGCGTACCGATTCGCGCACCAATCTGTTGAACACTCCCACGCCTAGCATAGGGACGAGCGCATCATGGAGGAGTCCGCACATGCCACCGCCGTATTATGAGGTACCACAACAGTATACGAAGCGGAAGCGATGGTGGTTGTGGCGGCCAGCGTGGATTATGTACGTGTTCTTCATATGTGGCTTTGCCTTCGCGGTCGGGCACCACCTCTTCTATCGGAGCCTAGACGGCCAGCCCGCCGACGACCAACTCGCCATGCTGCGGTATGGGACCGCACTAGCGTTTGCCACCAAGGCCTGTCTGGTGTCTGCCGTCATCGTCGCGTACAGGCAGAGGATTTGGATGACCGTGCAGAGCAAGATGCTCAGCGTTGCTGCCCTGGACTCCCTCTTCGCGGCCACTGAGGACCTGTCTGCGCTGTGGAATCTCGAGATCTACAAGCGGGCGAAGGTAGCGATCACACTGGCGATTCTCGTCTGGTAAGCTATGGTCATCCAATGGCAATCCCTAGGTTCCAAGGAAATGCAGGTCGATTAACTGAATGCATAGGCTTGCACCTCTCGTGATAATTCTCACCAGCAACACCCTGGGCGTGGAGATGGCTTTCAGGGTGGAGAATTCGGTCTGCCCGGGCGTCCGCACACTCAATTTTGTGAAGGAGGAGCTCGAAGATTGGCGGAAACCGACCAAAATTGCCGGCCAATACGGGAAATCCGTCTCACTATGGAATAGCACTACCGAAAAACCTGATGCCAAAGGCTTTTTTGACTACTATACCGGGAAAAGTGACCCAATGGAACAGCTCGCCATCGTGGCGGCATATGAGAAAGGTGTGCTCAGCCGGCCGAACGTTGCGATGGACATTTGCGGTCCAGGTTGGAACTGCACATATGTAGTGAACTTCACGGGCCCTGGATACCGGTGCGAGCAGCTCGCGAGCGGCGTGGGGTCAAGGATGGGGCGATTTAAGGGCCACAAGCCGCCAAAGAACTTTGACACGGATTTGTTGCTGCCTCGGGGAAACTTTAGCTATTATGCCCACGCATACGGGGGAGAGTACGCGGTAGAACAACTGAAAGACGTATCGCCGGGAGGTATGCCGAAGACCAAACCTCCCTTCCCGACGAATCTCGGGGCCTTTAGGACGGAGCCAGTCCTGTGGGTAGGATACGTCGAGCGAGTCGAGCCGGAACGCATACTAAACAGAACCGATCAGGGATGGGATGAAGCCTTCATACCTAAGGTTTTTGCGTGCGAAAATTACGAGACGGAATACACTGTGCACTTCGAACACCGGGGAGGCCAACAATTGACCAACATAACCAATCGCAAGTTCCTGCGCCCCGTCCTCAACACGAGATGGCTGGAGGACGAGATGGCGGAGGACGGGACGAACGATAACACCACAGCATCCCCGAAGATTAACTACGTGTTCCCTCAAGACAAAGAGCACTACCGCCGGGTGGCAGCTTTTCATTCCATCGGAGCCATGTTACGGTACTTCGTTAACGGGACGGTCAACTCGGGAACGATTAACATGCCCATGGAGGCAACGAAGGCTCTGCAGACAAAGCTGATAGACCCGACACGCGACTTTTTCCCGTACGAAGATATCATGGACCGACTTCAGTCGTTCTACGAGGACATAGTGCTCTCGATGCTTTCGTATAGACAGTTCGTCTCGGTAGTATGGGCGGCGCGTCCGGAGGAGGCCAGCGGGGATGTGCCTAATCCTCCTGATGACGAGTTCTCGGCGCGGTATCCCTGCGTCCGCTCGCGCTATGAGAATCGCTACCGCTACCATGCGAGCTCGCTATGGGGCGTATACGGGATAGCGATCTTACTGACGGCACTAGGCATCGCGTCGGGAACGCGTGCGGTGCTTGAGAACGAGGGTCGGCTACGTGATACGCGGTTTTCGAGCATCGTGGCGGCGACGCGGGGTCCCGCGCTCGAGAAGGTCCGATGGTGGCGAAGTGGCGATGACGGAGCTGATGTGCCACCCGATGTTAAGAACCTCAAGGTCGGCTACGGGCTGGTAAAAGGCGGGGGAGCAATGATGGCGCCGGCAGCCTCGTCAGAGCGCAATGATGATATGGTTCATGGCGAAGGTACCGACGCGCTTGGCATTAATAGTGCGGGCATGGCCACGCCCACGAATAATGGAAGCATTGGCATTGCTAGAAGCACACCAGAAGGATACTATGAAGATTCGGGACGGTTTTCTGAGCGTAGGCCTTGGGAGGTCGAGGATGTCCGCTATGGCTTTGGACTCGAAGGCGATGTTAACCAGCTACGGAGCGAGGGGAGTCTGTTCCGTGGTAGGTCTCGCCCGTGAATTTTCCACTATTCATGTATCAATTCTCGAATTGTTGAAATCTCAGCGCGGCGTCTGCGAAGCCGAGCTTGATTGGCTGGACAATTTTGTTTACTGGGCCGGCCATCGGGAGGGCATTACAGGATGTCGGACGGATAGACGGGTACCTATGCATGTTCAATCAATTCGGTGGTGTATCTGAATAAAAAATCCATAATAATGAACACGATGACTCCCTTCGGAAAACCGGCCATCTCGGGCTAAGGTTTCTCACATGCCAGCTGTGCGTTTACGGAGGTATCCTTGACCGCTATGCGGTCATATGTAGATCTTATAAGGGAATTCTTACGCTCGCCGGGCCGAAATCTAGTTTGCGTGCAGGGCCCATCTGGTGGAGTTGCATACCCAATTCTTCCAAAGTGGATAGTCTGGCTGTAGCATTTATGCCCGCAATAGGGAGTCTCGATGGGCTGTTGCGACGTCACTTTGCAACTGTCGTTCGTTTCGGAGAGGGCGAGGGACTAGACTAGGTAGAGAGCCAAGGTAGAATAGGTGAAGCCTTGGTGAAAAGCTGAGGCCGCCGACCGCCTTTAGACCGGGTTAAGCCACGGTCGAACAGCCACAGCCCAATATATCCCAAAATTCCCAAGATATTGCCAGGTCATAGGCGCAGCTAGAACAAATCACAGGACTTGTCGAGACCCAAACCCCCTTCAATTCGAATAGTTCCACCTCGTCCATCATATGTAGTTGGTTGATTTGTACCTGATGCAGAATCTGCATTCTGACATACAGGCGTCGCGACGGGTAGACTAGACAGGGAATCCCGCTTGCTACTGCCACGTTGATCCGCCTGAGTGCATACATCACTCACGGTGCCATGGCAACGCGTTGATGTTTTGCAATAGACATGCAGTTCATGCCCATCATTGATCATAATACTCGCATGGTTTGGGGCATGTTCGTTTCTAGGTGCGAATCGGGCGATGTCTTTCGTTATGTGTATGAACCCACAGAACCCAACGAGGGGTAAAGGGGATCGTCATTCTCATTTCGCGATGACAGGGCGGCAGGGAAACCAGCTTGACCAGCGAGCGCACATGTCGTTGGAGTCCACCCAGCTTGCCAGTTGTGCCTCCTGTTCTCCTGATCAACACCGCAGTCGTGGAGACAGAAACCGTCTAGAAATATATTACTATGGAGACTATGACTCTCATTCATACTGTGCACGGGCAGATGGGGTCACTATCCCTTTTTCTCTTTTGCTTCTAATCTTCTTTTGCCAACTGCCTCCATCGATCCTCCTGCGAGCGGTCAATAGGAAGAAGTTCCATGGAAGCTGTGGAGAACGGGACGACCGTGTCGGGAATCGACGCCCCTCAGAAGATAGCGTTGGTGAACGTCACTAGGGGGCCCCGCTGCTCCAGTGGCCACGATGTCTACCACTTGTCTCCATCCAAGGCCAGTCATTCTCAAGTGGGCCGGAACCGGCCTAACATTTTCGTGTTTTGAGTATGAAGGATCTCAAGAAATAACCTAGGTGATCAGGACTCGTCAGGTCCGCTGACCGTGATTCTCTCCCCGGAGCCCGAGTCTGTAACCCCTTAAGGCCCCTACGTTGAACACCAGGGGCATCACAGATCAATTGAGAACGAAGGCTACGGCAATTGTGATTCGTCTCTTGCCGTCCCACCGATGGTCTCCTAGACGGCCGCCGAGACATGTACGTTACGGTCCAACCGGCTGGTTAAGTGAATAATCGCAGATGTATGACACCACAGCGCATCAGGTCGCGCTTAATATGGCAATTCTGCATATACACAGCACGACAATGCGGTGCGATAACAGGAAACTCGCTAAGAAAAGCTTGACAAGCATGGGGATGAATTGGGTGTCATCACATCACATTGCACTGCATGTGTGGTTCTGACCTGCCCTATTATTCCCCGGCCCGGCCACGATGGGATGATGCGACTTGGCGACCTATCAAGCAATTGATCTTTTTGATAAGTCACTCGAAACAGCAAGCGGAGAGGCAGTGCGAATGCAGAGAGGCCTGAGTTGAGTTGTCTCGAAACACCCGGCCAATCATCGACAACAGCCCTGAAAATCACTTGTAAATCACCGCGCCAAACGATTGGAAAGCGCTTATTCGTAGTTACAACACAACTCTCCTCTTTGCTCTCCACAGCCATTGTCGTCTCCCTAAGGGCTTTAGCCCCTGAAATGCCCACGTGAATAAACAACAGCATTCAAATGATAGTGGAATTCTCTTCATCTGATGTTTTCTTCGACCAGCCATGCTCATTATTAATAAACCGTTCTCTTCCATTTCATGAGCAGTGCACTGACTTCTTCATGCTTTCGAGTTTCATGGATTCCATGTAACTATTTTGTCGGTGAATCCGTACCCCACATTTGAATCTTCACCGCCGCTGGTGGCTGGTAACCGCTTGGGTCTAGAAAAGGTCCTTGAATCTGCTGCGAGTTCCTTTCTCTGAACCCGTCTTCTCCCACTTCGATTTTCAAGAATATCTGAAAGATCATCGGGGACATTGTAAAGTCACAACTCAAACTAGTGTCGCCCGAGATGCCCGTCGAAATCGTGACCATTGTGAATTCCTCAGGGAAGATCATAAGCAACGTGAGTTCCAGCCCAACACCGCCCACCCATTTCACTTGATCCTCTCCACAATTCCCCACGCGGAGTGGTAGAGTGGCGTTACCTCAATGAAACATTGACATTTACCTATGTAACTGAGAGGGTGGTAATTATAGCTAATCATTTCCCATCTTTGATAGGGCAAACAAATATTCAACGTATTTAAGGAAGCGAAGGCAGTTTACGACGAGAAGAAAGCAGCAATTAAGGCTGAGCGGGCGGTCCACCGCGCCCAAACTTTCGATGTATCACCGACACCGGCACAGCAACAGCATTACTATCTCGAGGACGTTCAATATGACGACCCGCCGTGGATGCAACGGCGCGAGACCTACGATGATGGTGCCTCCGTTGCATCCTCCCGTCGAAGCCATGGCTCTAGGTTTTCGCGCTCTGGGCGGAAACGGAGACCGGCCTTGACTGTCGACAACCTAAAAACTCATACTGAAGTGTCATCCACAGCGCCATCACGAGCCCCGTCGCGTGTCCCCGCTGGCTACCAGCCGCCATACGCAGAGACCGCGCCGCGGGACATGAAGCTGAGCCGCCCCAATTTTGCGCCTCCTGATGCTTCCCAGCAACAGGTTCCGATGCCAATATACTACGAAGATGAGGTCCTTGAGCCGTACGAGGAACCCACACATCCTCTGCCGCGATCGCGGTCGGACCCCTCGATGCAGAAGAAAAAGGAGATCGACATGGACCTAGCATATGGCGAGCTTCCCCCAGATCTGGAACATAGGGTAGATCTAGATCCCGATCATAAGCGCCAGCAACAGCAGCAGCAACCGCCGGTCGACCAGGAGCAGCAGGCGAAGGAGCTAGCGGAGAAAGTCGAAAACCTGCTAACTGAGGCCCAATGCGTGCATCACACTGCGAACCACATTATTGAGCACCTGCACAACAACCCGGATGCTGCCGCCGCCGTCGCCCTTACGTTGGCCGAGCTTTCGGCCATTCTTGGCAAGGTCTCTCCTTCCTTTCTTGCCATCTTGAAAGGCGGTAGCCCCGCTGTCTTCGCCCTGCTTGCCAGCCCCCAGTTTCTGATCGCCGCTGGTCTGACCGTCGGCGTCACGGTCGTCATGTTTGGCGGGTGGAAGATCGTTAAGCGTATCAAGGAGGAGCAGGCGGCAATGCGGGCAATGGCCATGCCCGCCCAACCAGTAGCTATGGAGGCGCCGTATCCGCCCCAGCAGGTGCCTTACCCTGAGACTGAGTACGGGGAGACGTATTATGAGGGTGAAGAGGGCGCTTATGACCGATTTGATGAGGCGCTGGTACTTGAGGAGGAGCTCAGCTCCATCGAATCGTGGCGCAGGGGAATCGTTCCCTTCGGCGAGGACCAGAAGGCGGATCTCGAGCTCATCAGCCCCAATGCTGACCGCGCCATGCGGAGTCAATACGGCGGAGACGACTCCCAGACGGAGCGCGGCAGTGTGCGGACGCGCCGGTCCAAGACGCACAAATCCTCGAGCAAGTCTCACAAGTCCGCCCACAAAGGCAGCCAGCGTCGATCGCGCTCGGTAGACAGCACCGATGACCGCGCCAGCACCCGCCGCGACAGGGACGACGCTGGTAGCGATGCCGGTAGCGAACGCACCAACCGCAGCCACCGGAGCCACCGGACCGAGAAGACGGAACGCTCCTCCCGTTTGGCAGGCAAGTCGTCATCTAAGCACACCGTCAAGGCCCTCGAGGACGGCAGCCGAGACCGCGACAGCACCATCGACGTCGTCATCCGCCCTAAGAAAGACAACCTTCTCAAGAGCATCTTCAAGAAGAAGAACCTCGGCATCGAGGACCGAGAGAAGGTGCGGTCCTCCGTCAAGATGGTATAGAATACCTCTTACGGAGAAGGGGAGTGGATTCTTGGGCATGTACATGATTTGATCTTTCGTTATGCGGGTCATACCATAGGGGCTGGCCCACCCTGTTTTGGTTCCGCATTCGCATTTTTCTTTCTTCGATTTCCATTGCATAGCAGGTTGCGTGGCTTTAAGAGTTCATATTTCCACTTCTCACGCGAGATTCTTTCTTTTCCATGTTCTGGGTGGGGGTCTTTTGGGTACCGGTATGATTGGGTCGGTTCGGGACTGGGTCTAGTTTAAAGATGCAATGAGCACATAAAAGCACATGATAGATGAACAAATAGTTTGACGTGAAGGGAATTAGGCTACAGTGATGGACGATGACCAATAAAAAAGAAAATATTACTTGCATTCGCGGTAGACTAGACATATATTAAACATAGCTACTTGCCTCGGCGTTCAATGACCTTCACTGCATCCCGTTTATGCCAGTGACTCCTCGACTCTAAGGAGAGCCCGTGGATTTCAAGTAGGACAGCACAGATTAGAATAGTAAGCACAATGTTGCTTCGTCTGTAGGAGTCCCTTCCGGTCTTTCTTTTCCGTGCCCACCTTGAGAACGACGGTAACGACAGGTTTTATATTGATATCATTCATAACGTGCATTACAGATGTATTGAGGAGCCCCACCTACCAAACCCTCCGGCACCATAATCCTGTTCCTCAAGGTGATGGTAGGCTCCGCGAATAATTACTTACGAACGAGCGTAATATACCTTTCGGAGTCTGTAGTGTTGTATTGCTCAGGGATGTATTGGGCGGTGGCATTTTCTCCTGCCCGACAGGCCAGAGAACTTGACTCTGGGCTGAACAGCACTAGGAGGGGGCAGTAGGCAAATTGGTTGAACGATATATTGTGGCCTATATAAATTATAGAGCTCCAGGACTCTGAGTATGTGTACCCATTTCTACTGATCACGCCATATAGGCTTCATCCACCCTAGACCCTGTAGCCTGGATGGACGGGCATGCATCACCCTATTAACGGCGGACAAGATTAAGCGACGGCAGGAGGTACAAGCTTGCGCATTCATGACTGGATAGAATCATAGCTAACTCGGCCACTTATAAGGATCGCCGAGAGAGCAATGAGCTGCGAACGAACAGGTGATACATGAACGTTCTATTAATACTCAGGAGGGACGATTGGGATTTGTCTTTGCTGGTGGTTGGCCGGTAATAAAACCTCGTTTTCGCATGTCTCGCCGCGTGTTTCAACGACACACAATGTCTAACAAAACGAACATTCTCTCATAAGCCCCTAACGTAGGTAAACAAGGCCAGGTTCGGGAATTCCGGAATGCAATGTGGGAAGCGCCATTGGAGATACCGGCTGCTCTACCTCTCACGTCACTTTAGTCTATGTCGATTTTCCCTGCCTTAAGCGACAAGCGGAAGTTCGAGAAGAAAATTCGGTATGCTTTCCTGTTTGTGTGTATCGAAGTAGAGTATCCGCGAAGGAAACCCTAACGAATATAGATATCCTCGTTTTGGAAGGCGTGAAACGCCACAAATGCGGTGCCACGGCCGAAAATGGCAAAAACACATGATGGGAACTACATCCGTGTTAATTGTGTGACCAGCATGAAGGGATCCAAACAAGCGGCCCGAGGCGCACGCGAGTCTTCGTCTGTTCCTGGCGTCTACCATTCTCTTCCTAGATAGGCGCTTACTTCAGATAATGTAAACTTAACTGAAGGCTGATAACTGATAATTCTCCTCCAGTGTCTCTGAAGTGGGATAATCAAGAGCTCCATACTTGCGACAAGCGAGTATTAAAATACAACTCGGACTGAAGTTCGTGGTGAGACTTTCAACAGCATTTCACGGATCTTAACGCTATGCGTGTCTCGTCTTATCGTGAAAAATAAGGGTCGGAAGTCAAGAGGCCAATCTAATTTCTACCAAGAGTATCCTACTGAGATGAATAACGTGGCGTCGAATCTCCGACTCTGCGACACGTCTGTCATGTCAGGCTACAGTCAGAAATGGCGAAATCTGCCGGTGACACAATGCTTGACTAGACGGTGACATCTCTATGCCAAATAGTCCCCCTTAGCATGTCATACCTTATGAGAAGCTGATGCCGAGCCATGTTAACAGGTAGAAGATAGAGCATTGAACGAGATGAGGTTGTACGTATGGACCTCCCATCGTACGCAAGATTCGGACGTTCGGCTACCCGGTCAGTCGGCGTCGGACATGCGCTCGGTGAAGTGACAGGCGCAAGCGAGCTGTCTACACAGTAAAACGATAAGGAGATTTTTGGATTGGTTTAGCTTTCAGGGCTGAAAGCTGCCAATGGATCAACCAAGTACTCGTCTTTTATTTTTGAAATGGTTAAGGTAACTAACTACGTGTTGCCGAGTTGCCCATCAAGATCTATATGTAATTTTCAATGCGCGTCAGTGACTCCTCCCGGCCCACCATCGTTTGCGTTTCCCCTACTATACTTCCAGCAGTTCAAACAACTACTAGCAACTCCCCTGGCCACCGTACTGGGACGGCGATAGCTTGTGTTACCCCCTGCCTACCCGGCATATCTCGAATCAATCCAGTAGGATAGGTCCGCCTAGCACCTGCTCGATTGCCCAGAAGTGTCAAGATCGTCGCCCGCGGGATCTGTCGCTATCCCTAGCTATCGCGGGGAGCGTCGCTGGGCTAGAACTTGGGCGGGGGTAAGGATCCGGGGGGGGGGGGAGGCAAAGGGATGGGGGCGGGTGTTGTTTAGTGGCGCATCCGCTAGGGGTACCTAGGTGTTTAGCGCCCGCTGGATAAACGGAAGTACGGACGGGCTACTAGGGGTTACATTCCCAGGTTCCCCGATGTCACCGTAGCTTCGTACCATAGATAGGCAGAGTTGACAGGATTGTAAAACAAGCAAGGAAGCAAGAAAGTAGTCGGGTAGTATGCTGCAGTCGTCTAAACTACTATGTATCCCAGCCTTTTCCCAGTCTCTCCAGTCTCTCCAGTCTCTCCAGTCTCTTCGCACCATCACTGGCAGAGTTTAAGTCATGGCCGAGGGTGACAGTATACATAGTAACGGGTGAAACGCTTCTCACTATGTGAGCCTACAGGTCTTTGTTTACTATATGAAGAATGAGAAACCAGGCACGGGTAAGTATGGTCCGAGAAATGCTGTTGTATCAAGTAATTTCCGCCATTAAGGACAACTGCAGCCTGCTCATCATGGTAAACTTGATTAGCATTAAGAGAGTATATGAAGTAGATGAGGTCTGTAGCCGAGGATACACCTCGCAAGAGACATGCGCTCTCGACGCTCTCGTACATCATGGGCATCTGGGTAGATGATGCGAGATACAGCTGCTAGGCGTAAAAGGAAGTAGAAAAGCAACATGGCCGCCCGCAGCCGGCGGTTGTTGCAATTTGATTATTCGTCGTCGGCGAAGAACCGAGTGGCTAACCCAGTCGGTCGGCCGACGACAGCTTCTGTAACGCTGAGGTTGTGCGATGCTATCGCGCTGCGTCGACCTAGCCGGCCCCAGCCTCCTCGTCCTCACAGATGCCTAGTTTAGTAATAAAATATGCGTGAAAGGTTTCGCGTGGATGCTGTGCAGCTTCCTGTCCATGTACATGTCATAAGTTTCGCTGTAGCACAGCAGCGCGGCGTCGAGTTAAGGGTCTGACGTGAGGATATTCGAGCCTCTCACCTCTCGTCAGTGAGGCGCTGCGGAGCGAGATCTAGTCTGTGGACTATGGTATTGCTCTTACACACACAACTGGCAGCTCAGCAACTTAACCACCTGCGGTCATTGACATTTTACCATCTAACTTTCACACGACGTATGTCTCTGTACAGATCATTGAGGGCAAGATAACAGCAATCACATTAGGTAAATACAGTGCCCGTCAACGTTTATGATCCATGTTTCTCCTATCGTATTCCCTGTAAATTAGCGTGATACCCCCCTAGCATAGGACCCCATGATAGCCCCGGCCCGCACCCTATACCCACAGAGCCCGCCCTTCCCCCCAGTCCATCGGTGACGCTAACACGATGCTTATCTTCGATCCTGTTCTCGGCAAACTTGTCATATGTCATGTTACCGAGTAAAACATCGATGATTAGAGTGGCTAGCTAAAAAGTCCGCGGTTGTGGGGGCGTCGACTCTTGTTTCATCTGTAGGATGAGAATACTTCTGAGCTGTGCACATAGCTAGCACGTCTAAAGCTCGTCGGATACACTAGAGCAAGAATCGTTTAGCAAGACTAGTGATTATGACATGTTGATAGCTATGAATATAGATACTGTAAGGTGGCGGTTCATCCTGTGTGGATGTCATCTTGTTTTCTTTTTTACAACAATCTGCAAAGCCATCGGCGGAAAATCGTATGCCAGGGACGCTTCACGAAACCTATCTAGTGATCTAGTTCGAAACGCTCAACGTGCGCGCTGAACACTTATAGAAGGAAGCCGCCCTGAACTGAGGGAACTAAACGTTACCCAGCATGGATGAGGTGAGCGGTATCACGTAGTACGTATAGCAGACCATCTCGTCGCACGACAGAAAGCTTAGGTACTTGCGCAGTTACACCGTTGACCTTACCTCATTACTGTGTAGTAAGCGTTGCGGCTACCGAGGAAGAAGATATGGTGCTCAACGTCGTAAATGCCGTGCCTAGGTGACTACCTACCTACTCGTCCCGGTGAGAACGCATTCAATCTCAGTAGAATGATGATGAGCGGGTATCTTGAGATGGGGAGCCAGTCCTTGCACGACCGAATTTGGCAGCATTTCTCGGACTACGATACGAAAGAACATGGAGGGTAGATAGGGGTAATGAGGGAACGCATAAACAACCAGCCGTGGCATGTCACCCTCGGCTATCGGTCACTTTTCCTTGTTCTTTTTACATAGTACATTTTTGGGGTGGTAGGAGGCGAGCGAGGAGAGGCGATGGAACGCCGCAAATGCAAATGTCTCGAATAATAAGTCACCTTTTATGAAGAGCAGCCAAAGAATCTGCGAATGTAGTAGGTACGTACCGACGGACGATCTGGACGATTTGGTCTTGTTCTAATGCTCTCTGATCCTACGCTCCCCTAACACATGCAGATAATTCCCAAAATGGGAGTTCATACTTTCTAGTACTTCTAAGCAGATGACTGTTTACATACATCATGCCTAAGTGTACCTAGGTATATCTACCTACCTAAATGTAGGTATGTAGGTAGACAGCTAGGTCGGCACTCAACACTCAGTCTAGGATACTAGGTATACTTAGCTGTGTGTGAGCACATACTGATGAATATTAGGTATAGGATTCAGGCCTCGAAATGAAGGTCATCAGCTTCAATGTTTACCAATTTACCGTCGTAGCTATCTGGGGTACTTACCTACTACTTGCTGCAAGTGAAACTTGTTAAGATGCAGGAAGTAGAGACATGTATTGGGTATGTATATCGTTTTGAACACTACCTGCACCTGCCTACGCCTGCATGCCAATACGAAATAACAGAAACTGGAACATAGTCGCGGCAAAATACATCCCAACCTCGGAGCTCCCTGTACCTCCCAGTAGTATCTGATATTATCAAATTACCTCCATAGCTCCAGGTACCCGTACGGATTGCAGACGGGACAATCCTTATATTTACATATGACTGATACCTAATGTATCCTGTAATGGCCTAGTGTCGCGGTGTTGTTGTAACTTGTGGTTGCAGTTTCCCAAACTATTTCAACGGCTCTCCCTCCGCCCTCCCTTCGTTCCCTCGATCTATCCCGCTCCTCCTCCCTTTCACCTTTATTTACATACCCTACCCAGGCCTGTCTGCTTTCCAATACCGGGTTCTTTCGTTCTTCCTATACTGACATACATAATTTCCTCTTCATCGTCCTTTTGGTCTACGTGACTGCTGGCTTGCCCGTCTGTCTACCTACACCTCTACCCAGAAAGTATAGGACATCCTGCAGCTGGAAAGCATTCCGCTCGCTTTAATATCATTCATCTGTATATTGAACCAACCTTCATCCCACAAGGGTTTCTTGTTTCCCTTCTCATCACACCGTTACTGCACTATATACTTCGCCCACCAGCCCCCCACCTTCAGTAACCTTATTATCCTTGTCTCATTGGTAGCATTGCCTTATCCAGCAGTCTTGATTTTCAGCCATATCACAGAAAATACAAGAACAAGATGCGGTCCACGTTCGTTCTGGCTTCGGCCCTCTTCGGTGTCGCTCTCGCGGCACCCCAGGGTGTCACTGAGAAGGTGACCCCAACTGGCAGTGCCCCAGCCGGCTGTACTGGGAGTTTCGATCGGAACTTCGAGATCACCGTCACGAAGCCTCAGGAGAAGGAGGACGGTAAGGAGAAGAGGGACGTGAACATCGAGGTATGTATATGATTTCCTTCCGACGGGTAGCTACGGACATGCATTAGTCTATACTCCCTGGTTTACATATAGGGTAACGTCGCAACTAACGAACTATACAGCGACGAGCTGAATGTGGGAAGAATGGAATCCTGGTTATTAGCCTGGAAGATGGAAACATCGTCGATTCGAAAGACCGAACTGGATATATCGCATCGAACTTCCAGTTCCAGTTCGACGGCCCTCCTCAGGCAGGCGCCCTCTTCACCAGCGGATTCTCCGTTTGCGAAGACAACACCCTGGCTCTGGGCGGAAACAAGACCTTCTTCCAGTGCCGCTCGGGCGGCTTCTACAACCTGTATGACCGTGACTGGGCCGAGCAGTGCGAGCGGGTGTCCATCGTCGCTATTCCCTGCGGTGGATCCGATGCTGCCGTCTCGGATATTGGTGATGGCCAGATCGTGGCTACTACGGTTGCCGAGACTACGATCATCACCGCCTTGAGCGACGGGCAACCCCAAGTCATCACGACTAAGGTAGACATCCCGCTGTGCCAGATTGGCGATGGTCAGGTCCAGGTGCACACCACGCCTTGTGCTTCTGTCACATCTTACCCCACGACCTCGTATATTCCCATCAGCCAGTCTTCTGACGGCCAGATCATCAACCCCAACCCTACGCCCTCTGCCTTGCCGCCCCCTCCCCCTCCCCCTCCGGCGACCACTGCTGCTCCGCCGCCGCCCGCGGAGATGACGCCCGAGGCGCCTGCTGAGACACCCATCGTCACCGCTCCGGCTGAGACCCCGACCGAAGCGCCAAGCTCTCCTGTCGAGACACCAATTGAGACGCCGAGTGAGACGCCAACTGAGGAGGTCCCTCCCCCTCCCCCTGCGGAGACGACCCCCCCTCCCGAAGGCTCGGCGCCCCCGGTCAGCGGCTCTTCGCGTGTCGTGGCGGGGTCGGCCGGTGCACTGGCCATGGGATTCATGATCGCGTTCATCTGCCTGTGAATTTGATGTTTTTTTTTTTCGAGTACAAGCCGGCGCGCACACCAATACCTTTTTGCACTAATCCATATAATCACGAGGGGGGCATTGGACTTCTGAGTGCCAAAAATTCAGGAGATGATAATGAGGATGGGAGACCGTAGACGAGAGAGAGAGCAGATACGATTTGTCGATATGGAACACGAGTTGACTGGAAAAGAAAAGAGAGGATTCACTACTTGGAGGGTTTAATGGTTTTGATATGATAGGTACCGACGTATCTGTATCTTGTGGACAGCAATCGTCAGGTATTAATCCATATCGTACCTCCCGTGACGGGCTGGCATTTTTCAAAAAAGAGCTTTGGGAAGAGCAGAAGAGGGGGTTCCTTCATGCACATAGGGTATTTGTCAGGCAGGCACCAAAAAATGAATAATACAAGAGCTTTTTAGAAGATTTATGACGTGGCATATTGATGCTTCTTTCATGATTGCCAATATGTCTCATTTCCCGGAAAACCTGGCACTCTTCCCAGTACCCGGCAGCATTAAAGCACTCTCTGTCTGTCTGCACTGAGAAGTGTTTCTTAAAATAGGGGCATGGGAATGGGGCGTTCCCGGGGCTCTGAGGCTTTTCTGCCCGGAGGTGCGTAAACCCATACGTGCCTTCCTCCGGAACTGAGCAGAGCTGCCAGTCCTACATCAAACGGGGTTGCGCTGTGCGCGCAAACGCGAACGCGTCGCAAAGCTCATGGTATAGTCGTGGTGTGAGGGGCACGCATGACTAGATAGGTATAGGAACAGTCGCTACTTTTGTAAGTCGGGTACTATCAGCGTTAAAGGAGCTTGGGTCATCCCCGGCGGGGGGGGTGTCATTTAACGGCTCCGAATGCCGGATCGGGCAGTCACTCTTAGGTACTTTGTTCCTTACTTGGTTACCTTGCTGGATCGGCGATAGCAAGTGCCGGCCAGTCCCGTCTCACCCCGCGATTTAGCGCAGATACCTAGGTACTTGGGTCTTATGTACTTTGTTCCACTTCCATTTGATTAAACCAGCCACACTTCTAGCGGCACCAGAAGGATGGATGGACGCTACGAAGTAGATACGTAATTAGTGGCGGCGCTAACAGCTGACAAGCTAACGATCGCATAATTGCATAACTAAGCTACATACCTAACCTGGAAAGCTCTCTGCGCGACGCTCTGATTTATGATTTACTCCGTACATCCTCCAACTTTCACATCACCATACCGTTCTTTTGACACCAAATATAGTTGAGGGCGATCCAAAGGGAGGGAACCTCACGTTCTTACTTACCACAGCTTTTCTGTCGAGAAGAGATAGACCTTGCCAACCCTACCCCATATCCGAGGCCAAAGTCGCCCACCGACGTAGACCCCCGAAAACCCCAGAGGGCCCTCGATCTCGATCCAATCTCCCTTTAAACCTAAGATTACCGACCGACCGGAACAAACCGCCGCCCAAAATGTCGGAGTATTGGAAGTCGACGCCCAAATACTGGTGCAAGCATTGCGGCATCTACGTGCGGGACACGAAGCTAGAGCGCACGAACCACGAGGCAACTGGAAAGCACCAGGGCGCCCTCAAGCGCTTCCTGCGCGACCTACACCGGGGCCACGAGCAGGAGCAGCGCGAGAAGGACCGCGCGCGCCGCGAGATCGAGAGGCTGAACGGCATCGTCCCCGCCGCCTCCTCATCCTCCTCATCCGCCACCGCTGCGCCGCCGCGGGATAGGAATCATGACGCGCAGCAACAGCCGGTCACCAAGGAGGAGCGCCAGAGACAGTGGGAGCAGCTCGTCGATCTGGGCGTCGAGGTCCCCACCGAGCTTCGGGGCGAGATGGCCATGGCGGGCGAGTGGACTGTGACGAACACGCGGGTTATTGAGGATGAGCCGCGCGGGTCGGAGGGCGACGATGGTGCGGACGAAAAGAAGAAGAATGTTGATGCGGTTGCGACGGGCGTCAGGAAAAAGAGGTCGCTCTCCAATCGTGATGGCGATGGCGACGGCGCGGATGAGGAGGCCGTGGCGGAGGAGGACGCCGCTGTCCAGGGCCTCTTCAAGAAGCCGCGGAGGTGGGGCCGGGACACGCGACACGCCCCCGGCGCCGACGAAGACGACGCCGAGCTCGACGCCCTGCTCAGCGGGACGCTGGTGGCGCCGAAGAAAGAGGGCGGTGGCGGAGACGCGGATGGTGCGCGGGAAAAAGAGGGGGATAAGAAGATCAAGCTCGATCCTGGCTCAGGCACTGCTGTCAAGGAGGAAGAGGGTAACAGCATGCCCAGAATTAAAAAGGAGGATGAGGATGGTGGCGAGGGGCGGGGTCTCGAAAATGTTCCGAAGGATACGAGTGATGTCCCTGTTTCTGCCGCCAGCGTCAAGACGGAAGAGCAGCCCGCTGATCCCGGGCCCGCCGTCCCAGCTGTCGTATTCAAGAAACGGAAGCCGAAGAACGTCCGCCAGAAGTGAGGAAAGCAATTTACCCAAGACGAATAGAGATTTCGGGATGCTTACAATGCTGGGATATATTACGGCGCGGCGCACACTGCCGCCTCGAATACCATCACTACAAGCCCATCTACTTTGCCCTTGCGAACCGTGGATCTCATCAATGCCATCGACCATGCCTAAAAGCCACGTGATAAGCACTGGAGAAAACCAAATACTTGGTGGTTCCCTTCCCGGTGGACGGCATAAGCAGTACATCAATGCTTCATGAACCAAGCACCGGAGGGGTCACCGTGTGTTGAAAGGATTTTGCGTCAGAGGGTTTACTACATGCTGACTGCATGAAACTACACATTCTACTGCTGCTAGGGAGCCAACAACCGCTTACCCACGGCCGATAGACTAGAAATCAAGCGGCGGATGGCAAGGCACCTAGAAGCTAGGCGTAAGAACTAGCGAATTCCGCATTGCGTGAGGGGGCGATGCCGGTATCCGTTTGCTTATTAGCAATACTGCATCTCTATTGGAGAACGCGGCGTATCGGAAAACTACATAGAACATACTTTTTTAAACCCCCTAAACCGTGGACGCTGCCGCGTCGTCGGCCGTTGGGCGATGCATACGTAATCTGGATGAGAACTCGATGCCGTCCGTAACCCTAACCCTAACCCTAGCTCCTTAATCCAACTTCTTTCCCCTCCCCCCCTTCCGGAATCATTTACCGATCATCTAACTAGGTAATCTGCTATTTCTGTTCCAAGCCCCGAAACACTAGTGGAATCTCCTGATGTGCTTCATCTTGTTGTCGCGTCGTGTGAACGTCGTGTCGCAGAAGTCGCACAGGATCGGTCCCACCGGGCGCAGCCCCAGTTCCCGCTGCGCGAACTTCGGGTGGAACGCCTGGTAATGCCGGTTCAGGTCGCGCCGCTCCGCCATCGATGCCAAGCACCGCGCGCACCGCACCGGGCGCTCGTGTCGCTTTACGTGTCGACTGTCGGGTGGTTGTTAGACTGTGTATACTGGGATGATGATGATGCCCGATATGCTGGCGAGAGGTAGGGACTATGTATGGACTAACTTTAGTTCGCGTGGACGCGGAAACGTCTTGTTGCAGTACCTACACCTCGGAGGCTCGAGGTTCGTACGTCGGCATGTGCGCTTCCGCTGCTGGCGGCGGCCACTGCTTCGTAGATCAGCTATATATGGCCTTAGTATGTCGTTACGAGAACATATGTAGTCGTACCGCTTCATTGCCGACGGCTGAATCTCGAGAGCTGCCAGGCAGACACCAACATTCTCTATATCCTTGGAGACCGGGCCGTAATCGTCAGGCGCGATGACTACGCATCCCTTCCCGATGTCAGGGGACGAGTCCGATAGGTATTTGTCCTCGATGAAATCTTGCCAGGGAACATCGTCATCTTCTGGAAGACGATGTTCGTTGCTGCTTGGCGCAGGGGAAACCGAATTGAGATCGTCGGAAATGACTACGTCCTCTAAGGCAAACATAGGCGGCTGCTGTACTATGGGAGACTGCAAACCGAAGTCCTGGGGTAGAACCATCACATAGTCATCGTCGCAAACCTCCATGTCGCACTCCACTTGGCCATCGTCCGCCATTGCGTCAAACTGACTTCCGGCAATCCTGCTTTTCGAATATGTACAGTGACAATAATTAATGCCGCCGTTGTAAACCGCAGAATGACAGCCTGAAGGGCAATTTACCACAATCGATCGAGGGGGGGGGGCACTTAAAATATTAGAGTCCCGAATTCACAGATCACCACTTCGTAGGGCCAACCATGTCCGAAGCGGGGGAGGGGGTCGCTTTTTATAACAGCCCATTTGAGGAACAGGGCTGGCACCGAAGGAAATTAGTTCGATGTCGGCCCGAAGATAGCAACGAGAATTCCGCAAGGCGACCCATCTGAAACCTTCCCCCGCGCCAGGTGCTCCAGGAGCAAACGCCAGGACGGTCTCTGATTAGCCGGGTCGGGCATCGACACTTCTGTCATGGCCAGCTGCATCGCGAGCCGCGGGAGAGTCGTGGGCGATGCTAACGTCGCCTGAAGCCTCAGCGAAGACCGGCCACGAGTGGGTGACAGGGTAATTACCTAGGAGTTGAACTGGCGAGCTGGCGATTCGGGGACAGGATAAATGGATGTGTCACCATGCACCTACTCGTCTCTAAGCCCTTCATTTCTCATGTCCCTCGACTAGGTCGGGTGGCAACGGCGATGACCTCTTAATATTTGTGCCAACCACTTTTACCGTGGGGCGTTAGCGGTCAAGTCCAGGACACAAGAAATGGGTCAGTTGAAGCCCTGGCGATGGGAGTGGCAGGCCCTACTGACCCATCCCTTGTGTTAAGGACTTGGCGGGATTCGCGAGCTTGCATCCTAGGGCCCGTCGATGACGGCGGGCGAGATACCGATAGCGCGAAACGATTGGCCTTCTTCACCTCCGTTGCAAACGGCGGCATCCCCATCTTCTCTGCCCGCCCTGAGTATGGTGGGCCTAGCGGGGCGAGCGAGCCGGCGGGGGATAATCCCTCGGCGTGGACACAACGTGGCCTTTTTCATGATGATGTCTCAACGGGACGGTGCGCTCGGACGGGACGGGCTGCCTCGGGACCAAAATTGGCAACGGGATGCGTTCTTGAGCCTGCCCACGAGGCGTCTGGGGTTGATGATCGACTCCGCCTTGCTGCCATATGTTTTGATAAATAGATTCTATCGACTGCATAGAAAGCCTCATGCAGCACGGGTTTCGCGGCAACCTGAGACGTGGCTATGGCGTTTGTCTAGCGCGCCACAGGCATGCTATAATGACTCGATCCCTTTTCCGCGTATGCAATCTAACGAAGGTAACCAGGAAAGGACATTAGAACGATTGAACTTAACTCTTTTTTCTGTAAAAGAATTTGATGGCAGGAATACATTGTAAACTAGTGCAGTATTATCCCTGATGTCGCCAGGCGAAGTTGGCGAGAATCTTAGGACGACTACAAAAACTGTTCGGGCTCTAAAGAGCAAAGCCGAGGAGGTCGCCGTTAAATACTAATAAGAATGAAAAGGGCCGTGTACCCGGCCAAATTTTGGCGATCCCCCGCCTCACCCACTTCCATGAAATGGTCGCCTTCTATCCTTCTTCCCGTCCATACTGGTAAAAGGAAATATTAGCCGTAGGATTCGGGAATATGCAAGGGCCATAGCTGGCCACAGGTATGAGCCTCTTCCGAGAGCCATGGCGGTGGCTGTCGTGCATTGTCGCCTGACAGCTAACGTTGTGCTACGGGGTTAAGCTCAGCAGCCGATAACGTCCACCTGAATAACATTCCAAGAGGTTATAGCAACATCACAGGTTTGAGACCCGGTCGTCAGTGAGTGCTTCCTCAAGCCTCACGATGATGACAGTGGTGATACTGATTCGCCGCCATGAAGTAATTTTGTGCCACACCCGACGAGAGCAGAAACCATTCCGGGCGCCATCGTCCGTGGGGAAAGGATTAGCGAGGCGCGGGGCCGCTGATTGGCAAGCATCTCGGAAGCAATCAAGATGGGACAACGCATCTCGCGCTTGCCGGGCTTATTAATATCGCAGCAATGGCTGTCCCGTATTGGCTGATTAGGAGGCTGGGCCTCATTACAGAGAAGCAGGAAGGGTTACATTATACGTGCGCCACAGCGACGACCCAAGCTTTTAGGGGTCGCTCTAGTGCGTTAGGGTACCGTACCAGCCAAGTGAACGTCATCCTATCAAGAACTGGACCGTAAATGCCTTCCCGCATCTAGTCTTCTAGTACAAAGCGTCGCTAAATACAAGGTCGTACGTTGCTATGTCATTGGGCGAAAGACAGTCATGTCTGTTAATTCACACGCAAAGTTTGGGACCTAACGCATTCCATTGCAGTCAAGGGATCCATCTGTCTATTCCGACTAGAGGAAATTTTGCTCGGATATACAAGCAGCAAAGTTCAAACTGTCGCTCTCTAGTTTCGCACCAATCTTGGTCACAAGATCGAAATAACAATGAGATAATGTAAATGGTCACTACCAATACTGGACGGTGGTGAATGACATACCTCGACCCTCCCTCTACGGAATGTCCGGTAGTGACTTGCTTCTTAAGTCGATGGGTTGGGTTACATCAGATGGGCTGACGTCCTAAGTAATAAGTTACCTTGGGGCCATATGTGTCGCCCCCGTTGTATGAAGAAGCGGGGGGTGAGCCACCACCAACCGAAAGCGATCGTCGTCGTCTTGCATACATGATAGAAAGACAGAACTTGGAGGAACCCCACTGAATTTCAGTTGAAGGTTTATCTAAGTCAGTTGCCAAGGTAAAATATACAGGCATGACATGCATAGGTAGTAGTTAGGCATCAGAGTTTATTCCGATTTTTTTTCCTCGTCCCGGGCGAAGCACGTTTAACGCGAGCAGTATCTCATCTGATCACCCCTGCGAGGGCCAGGGCCTAATCAGATACCGCGCGTACACATTCTGCGCAGTGCGCATACGTACGTTATTGTGCAATACAAATACGGATATCTATTATTGATTCAGCTCAGCCCCTCTTGCCCTCTTTCTCTCGCCCACTCAACCGCTACACTAGCAACTACAACCCTTGCTGCTTGCTGCTTGCCCCTTGCTCTCGGCGACTATTATGGACTGGTCTGCCAAGCTTCAACGTTCTCCTACGCCGTTTGTCAGACTGGAATCCCACCCCTGCTTCCTTGGTCGCATCTCCACCGCCCGATGAAGAGGAAGACAAGCCGAACAAAATATTTGAGCCTCTTCGTACATGACGGAAACGACCCATCAAATTAGTTAGTCATCGCGGTTACCTGTGGTTTTCTATCTTACCTTTGAATACCCAAACTCATCTGACGCCTCAAATATCTAAAGTTATCGTATCGTGTTTTTTTTTTCCCCTTCTGCTTCGCATATGTCGATTGGCTGGCCCATTCGTATTAGATGATGGTGTATGTATTCGGCGGGTAAATCGCCGTCGACGTGAGGAATAAATCGTCAAAAATGAAGAGGTCTTCATCGTCGGGCCCCGGAAGGTCCTCGGCGCAACGGCTCCCGGTTAACCACCGGAGACATAAGGTGGCACCTGAGCAGCGGAAGCGCGTCGCAACTGCGTAAGTCTATGCTTTATACTATTTCGGGTTCATTACTACTAGTTTCTATCGTCCCCATTATCACCACCATGGTCTTCGCCGTCATCATCATCGCCATATTCATATAGTATCTCCACACTCCGCTTATTGACACCTGTCAGCGCCACGTATTGCCTAGGAGCTCAACTAACAACTTAGCGTAGGTGTAAGTAAATCTGATATTCTATATAGCATCCACTTTCTGCTCAGGCCCTCCCGTTTCTCAGCACATGTGTATCGGAACGACGTATTCCGGCGCTCCGGCTGAGTGGAATGAGGCGGGAGAGTCATCTCGTCTGACAGACAACAGGTAATAGCTGCAACATTAGACGTATCAAGTGCTCTGGGGAGCAACCTTGCCTCCAGTGTGCGAACTCGGCCAGGGATTGCGAATATCCGCAGGCCGTCGAGAAGGTCACCATCCCGCGCAGCGAACTGGAAGAACTGCGTAAGAAATGCGCGTCGCTCGAGCAAAGCTTCAAGGAAGCGACCAAGGACGGCGCTTATCGCCGAGAGTTCATCACGCCCCCTGTCTCTGTCACCGCTCCCAGCAGTGCTGGCAACTCGGCTATCCAGAGCACCAACAACACAGACGACGATGCATCGGCTGACGATGGGCGGCTGCTCCACGATCGCGATGGGATCGCGCGATATCTGGGCTCGACGTCGGGCGCCACCTTCCTCGATTCGCTAAAGGAGTTCATGAGGGCCGTTTTCCCCCTTGCTTGGCCTGGCGCTCACCCTGGCTCCCAAAGCCCGGAGGTGAACTTTCTAGGATCTTTGGGTTATGTCCAAACCTTTGACGGGATACCATTGGACGTGATTTCGCATGATGGTGTCGTGCCTACTACTTTGCCGGACCAGGCTGACATGAACACTATGGTGGCTCAGCTAAAGTATTTTATTCAGGACGGTGATGGCGACTATCCATCTGGAGGTATATTTTACTGGGGTGATCTCGACCCGTCAGATCTCGGGATGGTTGATGTGCCGAGAACTGCGCGGGAGATACGGCGCATTGCTCTCTTCAACGCCGCTTTTGCCATGAACTGTCACCTAGGAACACCTCCGGAAGCCTTGAACAAGAGCGTGCAGCTCGGCGAACCCTATTTCTTGAGAGCTAGGTACTGGCTGGGTAATCCCTTGGTCACAACGAATTATACTCCCGACGACATCCCCGCTCTCGCCATGACGAGTCTGTACCTGGTCGAGGTGAACAGGCGCGATACTGCCTATCTCTATGTCAGTATAGGAATGCATTTAGCCATTATGCGAGGCATTCATCGGGGCATGGGTGTGGATGAGCATGGGAAACGAGCCTTCTGGACCCTATACGTGCTGGATAGGTGAGTTCTGCTCTGCGATACGTTTGGCGCTACATGTTCTCACATGCTTCTAGGTGGCTTTGCTGTTTGATGGGGCGCCCGCCAACTATACAAGATGAGGCAATCAAGCTTTCGTTACCTACTGAGACGAGGTGTGTCAATGGATTTCCACTGTCACCTTTCTATAGTTGTGCTGTTACTCACACCCAAAAGAGGATTACCTCCAGCCATTGGACTCAAAGCGCACGTTGAGCTCTCGAAGATCTGCGGATATATCGTCTGCAACACATATCGCATCGCTCCCTGGGAACCTGCTTCAATTAGCACCTCTACGTTGATCGATAATACCCTAGAACAGTTGAAAGTCTGGCAATCACAGTTGCCCCCTCAACTTCAAATCAACGACTCGTCGAACAATCGCGATCGCGCTTGCTACGAGCTTCACATGTCGTATAACCAAGTATGTTTCCATAATTGACAACACCGGTGGAATCTCGCTGACCTTAGCCAACAGCTGCTTATCCTAACCATCCGGCCGATCTTCTTTGGAGCCGTCAAGAAGGCGGTGGCTGACCGATTCACCGATCGGAGCTTCGAACTCGAGAAACACCCGCGCATCACCCACATTCGACAGTGCGTCGACGCGGCGCGCCGAAATATGCAACTGGGAAAAATGATCCGTAGCATGGATGTTTCGCAGAAGCTCCTTACGTCGACCCTACACAATATCTTTAACGCAGCGACTATTCTACTGTTGAACTTGTTGCTCTTCGACCGCTTCGATGAGAGCCACGATCGGGACGAGGCGGACGTCTGGTTTGCCATCGAATGCTTCCGGGCTGAGGCGCGGCCCAATAACAACTACGCGATCGACTGCGCCAGCGTCCTCAAAGACCTCAATTCCCTCGTAACGCGTCTACGGACCCAGCCAGGACCAGATAACCATCAAGCCCACTCAACTTCCCACTCACTTCAACTCAGAACGAACAGCAGTAACGCGAGTCAGCTCGTCCCTACGTCCATGGCGACAGCCACGGCGCCACCACCACCGCTGCCGCCGGTTCTGCCATCCACAACAGCCTACGACGTCGGTTTCATCCTGAACCACGCCCCTACCATTCTACCGAACTCGTTCAGCGTTCCCGATATCATCTATGCCGAGATCAGCCAGTGGGCGGATAATGACGAATACTCACTCTACGATGATAGTGCATATATGATGTGATGGAAGACTTTGATCTGTCCAAGCTGGCTATACTAGTATTGTCTGTATCTCATCATTTCCCCGTCTTGTCGGGCTTTCGTCATCATTGGAAAACAGAACAGATTGGTTCGAGCGTAGGGAGTCGAGCTGAGCACATTTCTTTCACATCTCGGTCCGCCTTTCCTTTACTTATCCAATCAGCGCCGCAAACCTCTTTTCATGCCGTATTCTATCCGACTGAGGCCTCATTATACCGACCTAAAAAAAGAAACAGAGCCGTATCTTCTTCCCAGGGCCTTGTGGGGATGTTTTATATATATTCTTTGGGGCGATTGCTAAGCTGCGATGCATATATACAAATACAAAAGTCACGAATAAATGACCACAACCAATCCGAATGCGTCTCTACATGTGCGGCACGATACCTTTCATATGTACATATGCATATACGCGCGATATTCTAGATAAATGTAGTGCGATCAAGGGGTAGATGATATAGGTTCAAGGTGTTGAGTGGAGGCCAATTGAGGGATGTAGTTCGCTTTACCTGTCGGTTTATTTACCGTGTTCCCTTCGCTCGGTAAGCAGCTATTATATTACTCGATTTAGTCCTCAAGGAAACGTCTGGGTCGTTACCATGTATTGAGAGTGGGGTGGAGAGTAGGGAGCACCGGATGCAAACAGATAAATCGGATATTATGTACGAAGGTGCCTAATTTTGGTTGATTGGTGGAATACCGGATCTTCATGCCTACGAACTCAGCTGGGAACGCCAAGATAGGTGGCCTCTATTGGGTCAGGTGTTGCACCGATGGGTGGTATGAAAAGCTCTTAGCCCGTCATTGTCTTGACCCTGAACCCCTTTTAAAGCCCAGTGTGTTTTTGCTACGACTATCTTACAGCGCAGAACACTTGCGGGCGCATATCAGCCCTACGGATATAACACCCCCCCGACGCAATCTTGATCATGTAGAGATTGTGCTCGGTCTGCTACGATCGACGAAAGTGCAGTTATGGAGGCCCTTACCATATATCCCCGAACGCACAACCGCGCCCGGCGGCGCTGGAGGTACGAGCAAGACAACAACGCAGGGCACGTATTATATCATTAGAACGGATGGTTGAAACGCATCCTGGAGTGCCCCTTCGGCTTACTCGACCTAATTCGTCGGCCTCAGCACAGTAGTTGTGTCTCGACCACTACCTGCATGCATCAGTTCGTGCTCATCCTTTACATTAACGGCCTCCCTTGCTGCCTGTTCGTCATCCATAATGGATCGGGGTTGACATTCTCCTAGTTGATTGGATCATATATACCTGATGCTCGCATTCTACACAGCGAGGCCTGTTATTCTAGCGACTGAACAGATTTCCTGAGGACCACGCGACTCCATCACCTGCGTGTGATGGTGGTAAAGGCCAATTTCAATATGGCCTCACCAAGGTATCCAAATGTTGCAGAGCCGCATTATTCAGACTTTTCTCTCAATGAGAATAATTTGTCTTGTATCAAAGACTCAGTACACTCTGATATGTCTGCTCGCGATGGTCGTCTATAAAGCGAAGCATGTTATACTCGGGCAAAATTGAACACAACAGGTGGCTCCAAACCTTATGCTCTTTTCCCATTAGGGATCAGATAATAACACTCCCTTAACCGTTTTCCGCTGCGCCACATAGGTGAGAACTCAGAACTTACAATCTGAAGCAAGTGTATGTTGTCTGACAGATGACAGACAGGATTGATTCAGGTTATTCAACATGGGGCCCAATCAGCTACGACATACTTTCGACTATGAAATGCATCTTTATCAGGGCGACAGTGACTCCGAAGGAAGTCAGTATCTTTCCGACATGCCTCGGCACCCTATTGATGGCGCATGGGAACAGTTAAGGTCGCCTCAGGTGTACGGGCAAGCCTGTGATACTAACAGCTCGGAGATGATGTTTGATGGAGGTACAATGTCACAAGAAATGCCATACGGAGTAGATGATCTTCGGTATGATCCGTTGGACACTGGCACGCCGTTGAACTACGTCACGAACGACGACTTGCAGATATCAGGAAGCGGCTTGTTTGGCGATGGTTTGGGCTATGATGCCCATGTTCATGGAACTCCGATGGCCTATGGGGATGGCGTTGGATATACTGCCTACCCAAATGTCCATCCTGGAATAACCAGCATGTTGCCGTCAATAGGTCCCAATGGAACGGCGTTCATGAGTGGCGGTGGTGACTCCTCCTTGCAGAATGCAGCAGCTATGTACGGTGCGACCGAACACGTGGGCAATGACCACAATGGCCTTGCGGCTTTGGGTAGGTATGTGAAATCGAAGTATAGTTCCTGAGACTAATGGTCTTATCGCTAACAATGGCCAATTAGAAGGAATAATGGAACTTCCGAGTCCGGCCCGAGTCGGGACTTCTCATGCAGCGTTTGCCGCAAGACCTTCAGTCTGAGGAAGGATCTTGAGCGCCACTGTATAAGCAAGCATGGTGACGACCCACCCTTCCGATGCCATTGCCAGGCAAAATCGAACAGAAAAGACAACTTCCACCGACACATCCAGGGTTGCAAGAAACCGATGGAGAACAACACTTACGTCTGTAGGTGTGGGTACCGTGAAGTCGATTGTCAGTCTATGATGGACCACCTTCGAGAATGCAATTCAAGACCCCGTGGCCGACCTTCAAAGAAGGTCACTTAGGGCAGCTTGAACACATGGATGAGATTGACTTGAAAGGGAGGCAGGAGTCGATGAAAGATCTTATATTGATCAACCTTCATCTGGGTTTGAGGTGTTATGTTCGTTCGCTTCTGACTTATTTAAATACTATGAATCATTCATTTAAGACTGGCAGGGTTTATAAATTATATGTATCTGTATGATGGGGTAGGCTACCCGAGTGCACCGGCTACAACACCCGTGATTTCTGGCGCAGGAACGTCACCAGCCCCTCCGAGCATTCACTCCGCCCCGGGAGAAACTGGCCTCATCTCCAATAACCCCAATGGTAGTCCGTAACCCCCTTAAACTCGGCATCCCCGTGATTGGTGAACGTGGAAAGACGCATTTTACATTATTGGTGTACCGAGTAAAGGGCCTCAAGAGACAGCATGTATCATTGGACAGAGAAAATGGCCTCTTAAACAAACATGTATGGATTGCACGCCATACCAGAGGTACCAAGGGGCCGAGGTCACATTCTTTAAAAAGGGCCTCAGGTGCGGGCGAAGTGCCGCTCAGAACGTGACACCAAGCCTCCTTTTACAGGCCCCATCCCATACAGAGAGTCGCGGGGTAAAGAAGGAAAAAAAAATCAATAGCGGTGTTCCCACCGAAAAGAAGATAGAATTCACTGGAGAGACGCAAGTATTGTCACTTGAAAGGACTTAACAACCGTGAAGGAAAACGACCTCACATGCACGGTGAGGCTCAATAGTTTCTTAACTGTATCTGTTACTTTGTTCCTCACAAAAGAGTTGAGTGGGGCCTTGTTCAAGGCACGCCGCGCATACCGCTTCAACCGCTGAAGTCGCACCACCCGCCCCCCTGATTAGTCAGGGCTCGCAGACCTACATCGTAGGACTGCGTGAAGCGTGGCTTGATATTCATCTCCCTTTGATCAAAGTACATCAGCATCTACGGGCGGTCGCTGCTCCCTTTGGAATCATTTGGCCACGGGACGGTATGCACCCCTATTCGTGGTGACCAAGTCTGTTGCTACGCCTATCTGCATAGAGAGGGTACCGAGTATTCTAGATAAGGCTATGCCTCAGAGTGGTTCTGAATAGTCCCCTACGTGTAGGCTCCGTAATGAGGCTCGTATTGGATGCACATGAGTCCCTGCTCACACGTAACGTCTGGGTAGGACTTGCTGGCAATTCGTAAATGTGAACTGTATTGTATTCTACTCCGGACATGCCGTGTTGCTCGTGCATAAGGCGAAGTGGAGGATGAACAAGTATTGTCAAAGATGAACTCAATGTCATCACTCAGACTGCAACCCCCCTGCCCATATTATGAGGTAGTCCGCTCGAGCCGATGGAGATTCCAATGTGAAACTTCATGGTAGACTAAGCGGACGGGATATGATCCCCTCGTCATGATTAATATAAGCGAATGTTCTTCGTAGCAGTCTCTTGGCGATCCTAAGCTCGTTGCACGCCATAGGTAAGAAAAGATGGGGAGGGGGGAGGCTGTGGTCAATTAGCACCATCATGACATCAAGAAACAACATACCAGGAGTCTCTTAATAAGAAGCGTGATAGATAAGTCTGAGGCGGAGTGATGAGGATTCTAGAAACTTGGGAAGTAAATTGATGGATACCATGGTCAACATCGTTGTTTGAAAGTGCCTGAGCGTTATTGAACCCGGGGACCATGCCATCCTGCGAAAAGGGAAGTAGTGTAACTGTATGACGAGTTGGAACGAGCTATTGGAAAGGCTGTTGGGGCCATGATGCCGTTCACACAGATGGCTTTGTATTAATGAATGGTTGAAACATTGAGAACTCCTAAGTTGATCTCTGTTGTCTAGTCGGCTTTTTACTGGGATCGGTTGCAGGGCGTGGCTATATGTCGACTGATTGGAAAACAAGTATGGTGCTTCTTGTGTAATCTTCTGATTATCCACCTACTATCAACTGGCGATCAGGTTATGGTGATCCTTCTGGTGCTCGTGCTATTCGCGAGGTAGGTGGTATCCTGTCTGTTCTGTGAAATACCACCTGTTATAAGGGTGGATGAACGATGATTCCGTATTGGCAAGATCGGATAAAGGTAAAGTGACCAGGTGGTTTTGCGGACCTGGGCTTTTGCCAGTTAGTCACTTGCTAGGCCGGTAAAGCTAAGACAAAACCACAGGGGTCCTGCGCTTTGATAATTTATGTTGCAGTCAGACATGCCATATATGCCGGTCTCGTATACAATGATACAATTTGATAACGCCAATTGTCCAGTAAACTCCGTAAATTGTGATAAAATTAGGATCTCCTTTAGAAATCACTGAGTCGTGCGAACGGAAACCGAGTAACTTCACATGGGAAAGTCCGATTTCAAAACTACCATGGGTCAATCTGCCAATGCTGATAAGCTTCTTTAAAAGGCTGGTGTAGCATCTAAGCAGCGCAGAGTTCACCCATATTATCTTACGAAACATTCGTATGTGGTTTATATAACAACAGCGACAAGGAGCGATAGAATCTTCTTCCATGAAAGACCTTCAGCATACGATGCCTTGCCTGTCATGGGTGACGTGGTATTCCCGTGTCATTACTGTAGACTTC
The DNA here is from genome assembly GCA_023313575.1 of Eutypella sp. D-1. NCBI lineage: Eukaryota > Fungi > Ascomycota > Sordariomycetes > Xylariales > Diatrypaceae > Eutypella > Eutypella sp. D-1. The sequence continues at coordinate 222,642 of JAJTTP010000021.1, forward strand.
TATATACTCGTAAACTGCTTTAGGTGCTGGATGAGCTTTTTTCTAAGTGGATAGGGAAGGCAATGGGCTCTATATGTCAACCCTGCTGTTCTTTAAACCCCATTTCTGTAGCCTACCACCGCGACTTTCTTATCCGATCTATGTCACCTGGGCAAACAAGCACTGACGGTCAACGACGAGAGCTTTTGCTCTTGAATGCTATATTACTTAGCTCACATTCGAGATTCTCCACACACGCAAAGAGAAGCCTGTAATCCAAGACGCTACCTTCCACCCAATCGGGCCTGCTATTAGGCCTCGATTGGCGTGGCCTGCACCGCGACACTGCGACTTCGCCAAGAAGAGGGGATCAATAAAAGACTAGGACGTTGAGCTGCCAAATCATCGCATGCACATATGTAGATTTGAAGAAAAACGTGACTGGCTGAGATGTCTACACTAGCATGGATTGCTTGGTGCTTTGATATGATGCGAGGCAGATACCCATGGCGTGACAGATGCAAGGTCTATCGACCGGAATCTTATCAAGATAATCGCCGACCAGCAACAATGACCAGGTATAGCTCGTTGAACCATCGAGACTGTCTCCATGCTGGTGAAACTTTGTGGTGCTGGCATTCTAGACCTCTCCATTTTGTTCAACGAGTAGTTGCTTGATATTAGCCGTCAGGCCTCCCCCCCCCCCCCCCCCCCCCCCCGGAATCTTCGACTCGGCCTACGCCCCGGATCAGCCAATTCCCCACTAGGAAAAAGCGTGGTGATATGCATTCCCGTTGTTGTTTGGCTTATCTAGTGTGTAGCGACCCTTGCAGAATCACGTACGTCAGTGCATGAGGCCCAAACGAGTGTAGATCCATTGCTCTATAGGGTAGTCGACGTGCATTCAGCTAGAAACTGTGCATCAATTATTGATTTTTTGACATGCGGCTTGATCCCCGCTCGTGTATTCCCAGTCTTAATAGCCAATGGACGGCGCCATTCTCTGCTGGCAGTCTGCAAGGCCATGCAACCATAGACAGCGGCAGAAAGTGGAGGCTGAGACACGAAGCGAGACAGTCGCGCAGTCGGTGGTAGCCAAAATATGGGTACCGTAACCGCAGTCCGCGATGTTGGGACGTAGCGAATCGGCGACTTTTCTTCTTATGCCAGAGACAGAAAGCACTGGTATATGGATTTACCAAGAATGATAGATACATAGGAGTCACGAACATCCCCGTTCTCAATAATCACGCGATGGTTAAACGGCATCAGATATAGCGTATCATGACCCACTAATCACTAGAAACTGTGCGCCTAGAACCACCCACATTCTACAGCTATACATGACTGCTCTCAGCTGCGATGCATGTCGTTTGGTACTATCACATTGCGAGGGAATACTCTTCCATGGGGTGCTAGGGCTCAAGTTCATGAGCAAATAGTTCCCTACCTAATACTACTCTGCGATTATCCATTATTTTAACAGCAATACTACGCCGCACCACAATGTTCCCTTTTCCTCCTATGTTGGATGGACATAGATCTATATAGAAGTTGGATTAAACCATGACCATTATACCCATGCAACACGCTACCCCGAACAGGCCGCTCAGGCCCAGGTAGTTGGATGAAGCAGCTCCCGGGATCGGCTTCTCTGCCGGCTTAGGCTTTAAGACCTATGTAATCGCGTCAGACTAATGCAATAAATCCAAATGATCATGGAGCTACCCTAGACCTACCTTGTTGACAACGTGTGCGACCCCGTTCTCGAGGACCAAGTTAGCCTGTGTGATCAGTCCGCCATTAATGTAGTACCGCCCACTGCGAATGCTAACCGCGAGGGTCTCGCCTCGCTGCGTAGTCAGGACAGAGCCATCTTTCAAGTCTGGGAGGTAGCTGACGGTGCCGGCAACAACGTGATCTGATATTAGCTGCGAGGCTGGGATGGTCGAATTGCTGGCAGAGAACGCAGCATTAGAGGGCAGGAACACGGTGACTGAGTGAGTCTTTTCTAGCTTGCTCGTTGAGTTGCTCCGGGAAAGATGGCTAGCGAAAGCCGTCTGACCGGTATTTTTGGATGTGGACGAGAGTGACTCGGGTGGAGTGAAATAGCTGTTATTAAGTATAGGTATTAGATCATCGGGTCTACTTTCATGAATCGGTGCATAATGACTACAAATCATACCTATCCGTGATATGGATGATACCACCATCATACGGTATATCACCTTTGATGACATTCGCGACCTCTCCTAGACCAGACGAAATTCTAAGTAGTGGGGTTGCTACATAGCCTCGACGGGGAGAAATGGACTGTGAGGTCCAACGCTTGGTAGGCGAGGTACTGTTAGGGGGCCTCGTGTCGAAGACAACTCGCTGACCGCGGCCATCAAGAAGAGGGGCCTCGTCGTTTGTTTCAAGAGATTCGCCAGGAAGTGAACGACTAGCAGACTCCAAGCTGGTCGTTCCTTTCGCACACTGGAATGCTGCTGCTCGCTTTTCTTTCGGAGAAAGATCCCGTCCTGTTAGTGATCCGTTGCCTGAAGCCGAATCTAAAGGGGCAAAGACAGTTTGGACTCGATCGGAAAAGTATAGCTGTAGGATTTCCGGGTCGGACTGAATAAAGGTGGCAAATTGAGAGGCCCCAGACGCAACAAGGGCATCTACTAAACTGGGCGGGGACTGAGAAGCTACCGAGGAGGCAAAGCCTACCAGGAGAAGCACGACAGCTTGTGTTTGTGATAGCATCTTGTGCATCAGTTAGACTCAATATTAAAAAAAGCAAGAGCGATGTGATGCTGATGAAAAGATCCAGATGTGGCCGTAGAGTGAAGTGGCTAACAGGCGAGCTATGAGTAAGAAGAGTGTGAGAAGCAGGCTTTTATGCTGGATCGGAGATATTTCATGAAGACCTAATAGGACGAGTAAATACTATGCGAATCCAGAGCTCAAAATCGATATCGGTGACACGCCCTGCTCAACATAGCTTCATGCATGAAGGCTGTCACTTCGCATGCGAACATAGCGTCGCGTCTGCTCAAGTTTCAATACGAGATATATGTACCTTATTTGATAGGGCAGCGATGCATGTAAACGCATCCCATGTATGTGTATTTTAAGTCTCCCTATCTACTATCCCGTCCTTCAACTCGATAGGGGGGGGTACGCACCTCTTAGTTCAACTCTTGGCATTACAAACCAAGGGAAGATGATGGGTCACTTTTGTCTAAGTAGAACGCTTTCACCAGGGCCCTATATGATGAAAATAATGAATAGAAAGGTACATACTAACTACCTGTTCTGCAATTTCATTGCTTGCCTTGCCTTTCGCTCCATGTCTGCGCAGGGAGGGTTGCTGTCACATGGCCGACCCGGCCCACTTCGATGCCCACACTTCGGGCAATATGCATGGACTCGGCGACCTCAAGCGAGAGTAGACTCTAGTGTTGGGGGATTGGAAGGCTATTATTCTAATGGTCATGCCAACATGCAAGTATGATGTGTTCTAGGACTTGCTCCTGCCCAACTACCGAGGGTGAAAACTTACCCCCTCCTTCTGTTAGCCTATCTCTGGCAGCAGGAATACCCCTCCCTCGAGGGGGAAGAGGGGACATGAGAAGGCAACGGGCGGCGTTCGGTTAGGACGTCCATGATTTAATCCCTTGAGCGAGCTTCATACGAGTCGTCCAAAATACCCTTCTCGCTCAGAGGTTCTTTCGCAGTCGTATTCAGCCCAGAACCTTCAGACACAAAAGCCGCCGAATATGGTGGTATCAACAGCCAAACAACTTGACTCGACCTATCTACTCTGGCAAAGATTCACCTACCCTAGTCAAAGTGGACCCAGAGATGCAGTTGCTGTGCCTTCGTGGGTGGGTGACCAGCTCAATGCTGCCTACGCCCTGATCATAGAAATGACGGTGGTGCATCTCTGGTCCATAATCATCGGTCTCGCCATCTACTTTTATATGCAGAGGCATCAAATGGAGCCCTCAAGTTTCAGCCCCATGGCCCCAACTATCTGGAACAAAAGAGCCGACCTCCTCGACTCGATCATAGAAACTGTCACGTCTCCGAGAGACGGCTGGAAGACTCCGAGAGGCGTGTTGTTGCTGCTCCTAATCCTGGCAGCTTGGATTGGGCAGATGGCGACCGGGGTTATCGTCCCCCCTCTCATCATCCTCGACCACGCGGCGCCGGTGAACCCAGATGCCATATATGTACCTGATCGCTCGGATGGTCGCTTCTCCGCGCTGGCAGCTCTATTTGACCTCGAAGCGCCACGAATGTTACGCGCACTCGGAAGCATTGCAGTGGATGACGAAATTCGGAAAAGAGTCGACTTGAGTCCAGCGAAGCCAGAGGGCACGACAGACGACGGCGAGGATATCTTGCGATTTGATTATAAGTACAACGCGACCGGGACAGACTTTGGTCTGCAACAATCCCAGGATCTAACCCTTAACGTCGAGGGATCATGCGTCACGGAGTACGGATGGCACAACCAAACAGAAAGAAGAATTTCAGGCAGAACTCCATTCGTGGTAGACTACTACATTGTCTTTGAGGAACTCATCGATGCTTCACTGTTCGATGGTAGACAGCCATCAGCACGCTTCCTTATAAGAAACGAGACCTTGAAAGGCTCACTGGAGTCGAGTAATGCGACTTGGGCGATAGTTGTCTCATCGGTCAACAGAACTAGCTTCAGCCCAGGAACTGACCCGTGGTATCTCACGGGCACTGGCATTGAAACAGAAACGGGTGCCGAATACCAAGTGATGCCAGCGCGCCCGGTGCTCTCATGCTGGGAGGACAATGTGTGGTCTTATGAAGGTCGCAATAGTACCGTCGAATTTCTGACAAGTGGTGAGCTTCCCGGTCTGAAGCTATCACCTGGCCTTGGTGACATTTTCACATCTATTCTTGGTAGCCCCATGATACAAAGAGTCGGACAACACCTTCAAGCTTCAGCTCTCGCATCAGCTACCACGGCGAATGGACAATTGTTCAATGCTAGAGGAAGCAGCATCTATACCGACCTCGAGCGTCTAGTACAGACGGCCTTCGTAGTCACGGTCAACACACTGACCGATTTAACTTTGTACCCTGCCGGGGCGGATAGGGAATTGACTAACACTGCTCTTGATGCCTCAGGCCAAGTACAGGATGGAGTTGCCGATTTCGTAGTCTGGAGCCCAGACGTCGCGGCTTTATCAGTACTGGTGATCATCGTCGTCCCAAGTCTGTTTATCGGAACCTGGCTGTTAGCTGCTATACTTCTGTACTGGACTCCTATCAGGGCCGTCAATAGACTCGATTCGAATCAGGAGCACCAGAACCTGAATGATATCGAAAACCCCACCCCTATGGGTGAGAAACCAGGAGCTCCCGTGAACGAGTAAGCTGGACTGTCATTGAAGCTCAGATGCCCAATGTGCTGTGATGCTAACACAAACAGACCCGGGCCCAGCGCGAAACCAGCCGCGACAAATCCTTCGGGGACAGAGCCATCAGCGACAAATGCCACAACAGACATTGAAACTGGCGGTGGTGCGGAGAACAAGGAGCAAAAATAATGTATAAGTTGCTTAAGTGACTCCAGCCTACTTCTTCAGGATAATGTCTTATCAACGGTAAAAAATGGGAAATTTGGTCATTCCAGTAAACGAGATGAGGAGGGGGTTTTCCACATTTCAGTTCGTGCGATTATATCTATGCCTGGGCTGACAAGGTTACAAGGGTACGGAAGGTTACAATGGTCACTGTCTAGTAACGATTTTTTGATAGGATGGCTCTTGATAAATACAGCTTACGTTAATTTCATTAAACATCGCTGCATATGGCTGGAGGCGCGCGGCTGCCAAACCCTCCCCTTTCCCCACCCCCGCACGACGAAGTGGTTCTACACATCGCCTCTGCAAATCATTCAACCCTTGTATCGGATAGGGATTCTTTGGAATCCCAAGCGCTTGGTTGGCTTTCGCGATTTCTAGCGGTCTCGAGCTTCCCAACGCTCGATATGACAGTGCTTCGATTCATTTAAATCCTCGTAGTGATCGAAGCTTGTGAGAAGTTAAGTTAACTCTCACCTTTGCGCCGCTTATATCGGAGCAATTGTTATCCTTAAACAGCCTTACAGTCTAAACAGCGTCTAGACAGAGGATGGACTTTGCAATATAATCGAATCATCGGGCAGATCGCTGGGAGGAAATGTCACCGGAATCATCATTCGCTTTGCCGGGTTATGGCTACTTTACCGGGTCGGATTGGCGCTTTATAATGTATCGCCCTACCACCCTTTACACCAGTTCCCAGGACCGAAATTAGCCGCAATGTCATTTGTTTATGAGTTCTGGTACGATGCGATCCTATGGGGACGATATACTACTGAGATCGAGCGATTACACGAAATATATGGTAAAGTTGATGCGGCCGCCAAGCTCAATACATAGAAAGGAAATTTAACTAATCGCCTTTATCGTCTACTAGGACCCATTATACGAATCAACCCTGAGGAACTTCATTGCAGCGACCCTGAGTTTGTCGACGAGATTTACGCAGGTGCAGGTCGCATAAGAGACAAGCAGCAGCATTTCCTCAATGCTACAGCTGGCGCCCTGGCACATGCGTCGTTTGGTACCAGGGAGTATGAACTTCACCGCATTCGCCGAAGTGCAGTGAATAAAGCTTTTTCGAAAGCACAGATCAGAATACTAGAGCCTGAGGTTCATGAGCTTGTCCAACAGTTCTGTGACAAGCTATTGGCGTCAAAGAACCAACCACCGCTTGAACTGAATGGCGCCTATAGCTGCTTTACGGCCGATACCATCTCCAAGTATTGTTTTGGCGAGGCCATGGGATTTGTAGCTTCGGACGACTGGAATAAAGGTTTCAAAACTGCCCTAGAAGCTTTTACACAGTCAATCTACCTTTTAAGATTTGCGCCGGTACTCCGCAATTTTGTGGCCATCGCTCCTTACATTCAAGACTACATGCCTGAACATTTGGGCAATCTATTCAAAGAGCTTACCCAGACCATGCCTCGCCACATCGAGAAAGCCAAGCAGAACCAGGAACAGACGAAGGGGCGGATATTTGCCGATTTGCTCAGTTCAAATCTTCCTGAGTCTGAGAAAACCGTCTTCCGCCTCTCGGGAGAAGGTTTCTCCTTTACCACTGCAGGAACAGAAACAAGTGCTGTAAGTCGCTGTTATACGCTCTCCTGAGCCGCGCCGCGCCGTGCTAGTCAGCTAAATCCTCTGCCCATTCTTGACTAACGCACATTGTGCCACGCCACTGTCAAAGAGTGCACTCTCTTATATCACGTATATCCTCCTCTCCAAACCCGAGATTCGCGATCGATTAACCGAAGAACTTTGCGATGTCGACCCCAAGAACCTCAACTGGCTGAAACTTGAGAATCATCCGTATCTATACGGAGTAATCCAAGAAGGATTGCGATTGAGCTATGGGATTTCACAACGGTCACCCCGCATCGCCCGCACGGAAAATCTGGTATACAAATCCCAAGATGGGAAATACCAGTATGTGGTCCCGAAAGGGACGGCTATTGGAGCCAGCTCGCGCATCTTGCACCACAACGAGGAGACCTTTACAGACTCGCATCAATTCCGCCCGGAACGTTGGATTACGGGCGATGGGCAGCGAAACCTGCCGCTTGAGAAGTATCTCATGACTTTCTCCAGGGGAAGCCGTCAGTGCCTCGGGATGAAGTAAGTTTATATGCCCTTTGTCAACCCCCCCCCCCCCCCCCCCCCCAAATCCCGGGTCACTTCTCTCACCCTTGATTAATCTATGTAAGAGTGGAATTTACGGGCGTGTATTAACTTGTTTTAAGTCTGGCTATATGCGAGATTTATCTGATGACTGCTGCTATAACGCTCCGGGTTCTCCCAAAAATGAAGCTGTATGAAACCACGTACGAAGATGTCGCCTACGACCACGATCTCATGATCCCTGTGGCTAAAGAAGGCACACATGGTGTCCGAATCCTCATAACCTGATCACGGATAAGAATTCACAATGTACATTTCACTAATTATCGTTTATTTTCATTATAAAACAGTTTATAATTAAGGACATGATTTAAGTGCGGTTTGGGGTTGCCCCTGAGTAGAGCTACTCCACATCATTAGGCCGTCATCAGCTACATGGGGAATATACAATAAATAGCTACAGGTACTACCTAGGTAGGAAAACACGTAAATGCCAATTGGTAGCTTTACATCCACATAGGGGTGGTTATGTGGTTTACAGGACCGCGGCAACCTTCCATACAAGGGGCTGGTTAGGGCCAGAGCTAGGCGCCAGAGCCCTAGAGCTCTAGGCGTCTGCCAGCACACTGAGTACTTGAGCAGTGCATCCATCACTAGGGCCTGTATGTCTGCGTCAAAATAAGGCAAGGCATGCGAAGCGTGGACTGATTGCATTTATATCGAGACCTATTTACGTACCCTTCGATTGCCCTCGAAAGTAATCAAATAGTCGAGCATAACAAGCAGCGCGCCGGCTTTTACATTTTTTCCCAGTGAATCTTGTCTCTGCTCATGGATACCGCACCTTGCCAAACCCGAAGTCATTATCAAGAGTCCATGACGGCATAGGGAAAGTACTTATATTCCTTACACATAATGTTGGCGTTATCATGCACTCAATAATAAAGTCATATTAGCTGCGTTCTGGCGAAGACATCACTTTGACTGTCATTCTCAAAAAATGTGGAACGGTGTTCCCATCAGTCTAACCGTACTGTAACCGATGCCGTGGTTATCAGCACCGATGGTGCATGCCACTGCGATAACGACTAGATCAGAGATCCTCGAATAACCTCTTCGTCTCCTCAGCTACCCACCGGGATCTGGCAGCGATATCTTCCGACGACCATAGTCCATGTTCCGTAATATACGCATCGATAAGGCGAGCAGGCACCCACTCAAAGTAGACATTCTTGACCGTGATGTTGCGTTCCAGGGCTGGAGCATTCTTTCCATTGACGCCTATATTGTCCCAAGCAGAAGTTACTTCCTGCGGATCATTGTTCTCGACGACGTGATCCTTAGCCGTGCCGGGCTCCGCGATCTTCTCTGTCTCGCTGAGGATGACAACCGCGACCTCGGGTGCCACGTGCCGCGCGCTTAACACTGCCGGCAGCGATCCGGTCTTATTACTCACATCTGCGTCGGAGTTGATGCGATCGGCTCCCAACAGGACAATGTCAACGCCTCCTTCACCTTCAGCGGCCGCCAGTGCCGCTGAGGCATCTGTGTAGAGAGTGATGCGGATTTTCCTGTTTTGGATCTCGGCGCCGGCTGACTCCAGCAGATTTGCAGCTAGGGATACCCCTTCGCAGTTCGGTCTGGATTCCAGGATGCGCAGATCTAAGACCACGCCGAGGTCTGACGCGGTTTTGAGGAGAGCGCTCGATATCGTGGAGCTCGATGACAGTGTGAGGATGGATATACTGCTCTTGGAGGTCATCTTCTCATAGTGTGTTTCTCGCAGGTACGTGACAAGGCTTTCTTGTATGTGGCTGGCCGATGTTTGCCTCTGCGCGATTTGCTCATCTATCGCCTTAAGGATTTGCTTCCTTTTCTCTGGTGATGTTAGGTCCTGGCGGACGACAGACTCGATACGATGGAGCGTGGCGACAAGGGCACTTGTTATGGCAGCACCCATGCTCTCCCGTCCGTTCTTGCAAAGGTGCCAAGCCGCCATGCGGATGTCGGCCCACCACTTTTCTCCAACCGTCGAGGAATCCATTTTGGAAATCACTTCCCTCAATGTCAAAATAGCGATTCCAGCTAATTGCCTGGCGCCACTCTCATGATCGTTACGCAGCGTGTCCAGTCCAGTAGTGAGAGTGGCCCCCGCCTCGGCGCCGAGATCATACTCAGGCCAGACCCTGCGCAGGCTGTCCACGAGTTTAGGGACGCCACCGAAATCTTCAGAAGCGTTCACTTGCAACGGTTCGTACCACTCCCAGCCCTCGTGCTCCCAGTCGGTAACAATGCCCTTCTCACCAACACCATAGCTCTCGGTTATGTCCTTCAAACGGAAGGCGAAGGGGTTGATAGTCCACTCCCGCCCGATAGCTTCATCGATAAACGAGTAGTGCTTGCCGACGCGTAGCAGCTCCAGCGCTGTGGCATCTAGGCCCGTCTCCTCCTTGATCTCACGCAGGGCCGTCGCCAGCGGGTTCGCGTCATCTTTTTCCACACTACCGCTGATGGGTGCCAGCTTGTGCCTATGCTTACAGCATCAGAAATTGCTCTCAATTCGTAAAAGTCATCTGGTATTAATGTGTGTTTTCGATGAGAATTGATTGAGTTCGTACTGATAAGTGCGGACCTCGCCGCTTCGCCTGAACAACGCGACATCGGCCCTTGTTCTGTCACCTTCCCGATATCTGAAGAGAAAAGAGCCGGCTACTGCGCGCTTCTTGAGATTTTGTGTACTCTGCTGCCCGCTCTCCAAATTGGACGCCATGATAGGACTTCCTTGTCTGAACCAACGGATGGGCTGTATTGTGGACGTGTTTAAATGCGGTCCTGGGAGACGCTGGCAGCGACCCAGTCTAGCGACTCGATATGATGCGCCATGTAACATTACCTCCACCTTGTAGTGATTCAATATGAAAGACTGAATTGGATTGATGTTCTCGTGTTATGAATAGAGGTACAAAGTACTAAGTGAAACGATAGTTCTTGGACGGAGTACCTGATAACCCCCAAATACCTACCTTGGTACTACCTAGTCTATCCTTGCCAAGCCATCTTGAGATCGCCAACCCGGACCGGCAGACAGGCTACCGGTCCGTCAGGGTTGTCGTCGGTTAGTGATTCTTCCAGTGGCTTGCAGTGGAAAGAAGCGCTAAACTCATTTTCGCTAGGGAGGTTATCCTCCCGCATATAACCACAGAGAATGAGAACCTGGATGGCTATCGCTCACAAATATAAGTTACGGGTGGTCAAGGGTAAGGATGAGAAATTATTATTCAAGAAAAATTTACGAAATATGTATAAAGCATACCACTTTTACAACTGGTAATGTCGTACTCTGCATCATCAATCCATCACGACATAAACACCACATTAGGATTGAACCCTCACCCGCCGCCCCCCGCCGCCCCCATCACTCCACCAACTCCCTAGAATAATATCAAGTTTTTACAGAGTTTAGCAGACACCACTCGGGACAGTGAAGTCCTCACTTCGGCTGCGGCTAGAGTAGCTTGCATTCTCGCCGAGACCACGCTTGGCGAAGGCGGTCCAGAGCTCGCATGCGTTGTCGCCTCCCGTCAGTGCCTCGTCGGCGTCGAGGATGGCGTCACGGGCTGAGACGAAGTTGGGGTTGCAAGGTTGTCTAATGGAATGTTAGTATGTTTGATCTCCTGACTTAGAATGATGACGTGGGGAACCTACAATGCAAAGCCGTCGAGGACCAGCTTCATAGCCAGGAACTTGCCGTCGGTCGGGACACCATTCCCATCGAAGGTGGGCTTATCACCATCGTTCTTGCCGTGCTTGTCAATCAGGTTCCAAAGCACTTCGTACAGAATCGTGGCCCAGACGTTGCCGATCGCGTGCACGCTGCTGTATCGGTCGACAGCTTTGTACGTGTGTGGGTTCGTGTCCAAGTTTGTCGAGTACAGGTACTCACGAATGCCTGCCTCGTCACCAGCCACCCAGGAGCCCATAGAGTAATCGGTATCCCGCGTATCATCCGCCTTTAAGCGGATTGCGGTCGCGTACCAGTCACTCCAGCCCTCGCCCATGCCACCGGATTCGAGGCCGTTCAAGCAAGCGGAGTTGCTAGGACCTCCAGTCAAGCGGGTCGACACTGTTCGTCGCATTAATACTCGATCGGTCTCAAGATGGGGGGAAAGAGGATGCTCTACTTACAGCCGTGCGTATATTCGTGGATGACAACACCGGCCTCGAACGAGCTGTCCCTTCGTGGGGTAGTGTAGGTCCAGATGTACATTCGCATCCTAGGGTTCCGTCCATCGACAGGCGTAGCAAAGTTTGCGTTGTTCGTTCCGGAGCCATCTTGAGTGTTGAGAATGACACCGTCATTACCCAGACCACCCTGCCCGTTGTTGTTCACCTCAAAGTTGCCAGCCGCCTCGGTAAATCCAAGGTCGTACAGAAGATCATGGTACAAGTTGGCGGTATAGAACAACTGTGTGATCGAAGCGTCCACGTAGGCCGACGGGTTGGTTGTGCTGGTGTCATATGAGTACTCGAAGCTCAGAGAGGATTCATCAGGTCGGTAGTTGTTCTCGTAGCTAGAGCCGCCGTTGGGGTTGTTCTGTGCGAAGCCATTGTTTCCCCAGGTCGTTGTGTAGTTCCTCCTACCGTCAGAGATCCAGGTGAACTCGGAGGCCTTGAGGTCCCACGGGTCCTCGACAACCTTACGACTACCCTCTGTAGGGTCGTTGATACCCCAGGGGCTAATACTCGTTAGTCTCGGGACGGCACGTGATTGGTCGAGGCCGGTATACTCACTATACTTCGTAGGTTACATCCGAGACGTAGTTAACGACTCCGTGGATCTCCTCGTTGGACTCCGCATCCACGTAGGTCAACAGCCAGTCGTCGAGGATGTCAGTCTCAACTCTCCAGGTCAAAGCCAGGTCACCGTCAGGCTTGACAAAGTAGACCAGACGAGCCTCAGGGTCCTCCTGAGCGCCAGAGGTTCCCTTCAGAGAATAAGTCTCGACTCTGTCGGCGGGCTCGGCCGTTGCCTCGCCGGTGACTGGGAGCTCAAGGACTTTCGAGGCTCCCGATAGAGCCGTGGTAGGGTCCGAGAAGGAGCGTTTGATAAGAGGGCTGTCCTTGGGGATCTCGCCCTTGTAGAACGAGTTGCCATACGAGAACACCGTCCCATCTTTAGCGATCTGATTTGGGCTGTTAACATTCAAACTCAGTTAGAGAAGGACACGGAGAGTACTTACGTTGACGTTGAAGTCCGCGTTATCGATGTCGAGACCATGAGCCGTCTGCTTGAAGTGCACATGCGCGACGCCGTTGCTGCTAACGTAATGGTCCTCGACGAGCCGGAACTCAGCGTCGGGAGCGACGGTCTTCACCAACTCAGTAGCGGTATCGACGTATGTCGCCCTCTTCGTGATGTCAAGGCTCGAGTCAGCCTTAGTGGCGGCTGTGTTGCTGTACTCAGCGACAGTCTGCAGGCGGTACTTCTCAAGGTCGACAGCCCTGCGTCGGATGCCGGGCTTCCCCGTGTTATGTGTGGGGTGGGCGTTGACGGCAGTGGCGCCGATCAGGCCGAGGAGCAGAAGAGACCGCATTTTGAGAGTGGCAACTCGTTTCTTGCTGTAATGTTGGGCACACGAAGGGATCCGTGACTGGCTCTGCTGACCACCAACTCATCGTAACGGTTCGACCTCACGGTCTTTATACTTCGAGTTCTGCGATACATCTCTTATTCCCCTCATATGCCCCCTCAGTTCGCCTGGCACTGGACTTCCCTTTTCGAACCAGAAGCCGACGATAAAAGCTCACGATATCGAGAACGCTCTTGGCGTTCGTGTTCGGGGGCGGGGCTCTCCTGGTTAGTGTGCTCCGATGACAAGCGTCTTGTGCTCACTCCATGGGGCGTTCCTGGCGACGGCGCCTTCTGGGCAGGGTAGAGCATAAAAAAGCTAGGCTACCTATCGAGAGACTCCCCGGAACGGGCCATCGCGGGGCGCTTATCGCGAGTGGGAAAGGTGCTACGGTGCGGTTCTCACATGCCGCATACATGCGTATCAGTGGTATAAGAAAGGGAAGGTGGTGCTCGCCAGTTATGGTTGATAAGCAATCTCTATACTAGAGATATGACGGTTCGCCAACTGTCCGCGCAAACCACGGCGGGTCGCGTGCAGCCAGATAGGTATTCAGCAGACTGGTCGCAGTCCAGACTCGGCAGAGACCCGGATCGGACCTGCTAGACGTAGCGCTTACCAGTTCGGGAGGATCATGGTAGCGTGGGGGAATCAAGATCTCTCCACATGCTGAGAAGTGGAGATGCATGGGCGTTTCTTCTCGCGAGAATAGATCCCTAGATTTAGACACAACACATTGCGAATGCTGCTTTAAGGGACGATACGAGGCCTAGAGCTCACGAGGCTTTAAGGGTACTTTGCATAGTAGTGGGATCTATCAGCTGCCTACGATTTGACGCACGACATATGGAATCTCCAGTTGAGACCTGCATGTGCGCATGTTCATGGGTTCGTGGCGTCATCGGCCGCGCGATGATTTTTGGAATAAACGCCGTTGATCACTTTGATACGCTTCTACCCCTCGGATGAAGCCCCTCTGGAGAGCCCCCAATTCTTATGTAGCCGCATTCCGATCTAGCCCTACTCGCGTGTCTAGCTTCAGGTACGGTATTATTCATGGCTTAGGACGAAGCTTGGCATGTATGCTAAGTCGTGTTAAAGCCTTGATTCTTCTTGGATTTCAAAGTGTTCCGGGAGCAACTCGGTTATGAAGCCTGTTCCTGCTAATTAGCGCTTCCTAGGAGCAGGCGCATCAAGTATAAGACTAGGTAGGTACAATGTGAGTGTGCCTGTCGTGGGGTTATAGCAGGCATATAGCGACTCCTATTATAGATGCCAACTAACTAGAGCTGCACCACCATGTCATGTGTTGATTGGCGGAAAGTGGGCGGCAGTCAAGCCCATAGCGTGGGTCTGATATCGGCCACATGAGGAACGCCTGAGAGTGCTAACGCGACCTGCGTGACCGCCGGTCTGTAGAGAGAGACCTGCCTATTGCAGTAACCCACACCGATGCTCTCTCGATACTACGGCGTTATCTATCTCTTTTGTAGCGCACCAACTTACCTATCTATTCATGGGGGAAATACGAGCGTGCGGAGGGAATATTAGAAACAAATTCAGCGCTAGATTTGGTTCTGTATTCGCGAAATTCGCTCTCTGTGTCGCAATTTTCGTCATAATTCAATCAAGACCCTGGCGGGTGATCGGCACCACCCGAGAGGTACGTCGTCATGTAGCAGCCTGTGGCCTCTTCTCGCATCAACTAATACGGGAAGAATTGATTCTCCAGTTCTAGAAATTCTCTATTCCAGCAATGGTACCCTGTCACTCAAGCGCTCTCTTCACATGTAGGTGCCGTGTTTCTGCACTAGGAGCCAAGGGTAGGCACGCAGCTAGAAAGCTTCAGGCAGGACGAATACCGTTCCATTAAGGCTTGCGGCGCCGATGTGGTGCTTTGCTTGGTGTCACGTTCGCGGTTATGCGCAAGGCTCGTGTGTTGAGGTAAATCGCCCGCGACCTCCCCTGCCCCTGCAAAGACTTGCCTACATATGTAGTCATTAGGCCGGTTTGCCTTACCTACACATTCTGCTATAAGACCATGGTGATGATTTAGGACTTTCTAGCGTGGATATCTAGCCGAGGAGCCGATCAAGGAATCCCCTCATATATTTGCCATATTATTATCTTTGGGTCGCTATTATCTACCGCATAGTTTCCCATGCGGACGTTACCGTGCAAGCCTTTCAAGGGCCTCGGCTAGACGGCCTAAATAGCTATTCCATTCACTTGGGGTCATTTGGTCCAATTCTGGTGGATATAGAATCGAGGTACTGAATATAATCTTATTAAGCAGTCATTCCGACTAATAACAGAGAAGCATCGTTTGTGCACATCGCAAGCAATTGGGATACTTATCGCGGCCACCTCTCCTGTGACTTCAGTACCTGACTGCCAAGGGCCACTATAAAAATAGCGGGCGAGATAACGGTCGCAAGTCAAGCTAATAGAATTAAGACTATGGGGGGTATTCATTTCGTCCCGAGCATATTCCCTGTTATGTAGTAGCAAAACGCCACTGTTATACCTCAGTCCTCTAGGCTGAAAAGGGGCGCGCTTCCGATGATTTATTCTTTCAACTCAACGGTGATTTTCGGTAGCTCGTAGACATCCCAATCCTCAGCAACCTTACGGTCACCGAAAGGCCGGAGAGCGGCGATGCGGAAACTAAGGAGAATCCAGTTAGTTAAAATAGGCATAATCATTACCCAAGGGGTAACGGGCGCGATAGATATGTTCGGAACATACTTGTAAATGCCAGACTGAACAGTCGACCCGTTGGCGAACTGACCGAGCCACCAATACGAATCGGAAACATATCTCCCCTTGTAAGTAAGAGGGAAGGCGAAGATGTCATCTTTGCTATGGACATTTGGGTCGAAATAACCGGCGGTTCTCGACTGATTCCACGACGTCGCGGACCCGATATACCCGTTCTCACCGATGACGGGCGGATACGACCAGTCAGTCTCGGTATAGTCGGCATCGAAGATCTTGTCAAGTCAGTCAACACATCTAGAGTGGGCTTCGTTCGCATGGAAGGTAACCTACGTCCCAACGGAGTTCCTCCGTTCCCCAAACGAGAGAGGAGATCAACCTAGGAAAGTCCTGCTCAATTCTCGACAGATTGAATGTGATACTGGAAGCGGTCGTTAGTTCTTTCTAGCACATAATGTTGAGTGGGCGAAATCATCATAACTCACGTGGTGTTCTCGCTGACAGGGAAGCTCTGCGGGCCTGACTGCAACTTGGGACGTTCAGAGCCATAATCGAAAACAGCTTCGATAGACTCGCGAATATTTGATGCCACGCCTAGATATCTGTCAGATATGTGATAAATTTCTATTACACTTATAACGGAGCTTACCCAAGTATGGTACGCCGAGCTTCTCGCCGTTACTGCCGGTTACAAGAATCTTTCCGCTGTATGTGGGTACCTTGGTCGCGTCCAAGCCGGATGGTGCTTTAAAAGTAAATCTGCCTATGTCTTAGAATGACCGAACTTTTTTTTTTTGGGGGGGGGGGTACAGAGGGATACATACTCGACAGTTTGGGTACTACCAGCCTCAATAGTGATCTCATCAGGGAGGGACACTTCGGGTGCCATCACAGTGGGTTCGAGATACGCATAGTAAGGGATTCCCGGTACTCCAAAGGAGGGTTTGCCTGGTACTGAAGGAGTGTACGTCTCATAACCCGCAGCACCCTGGAGAGAAAACTTGTACGTCACGGCCTCCTCGCCGTTGTTAGTGATATCGAGCGAGTGTGTACCAGCGAAGTGAGCCGTGTCGTTCAGCTCAAACTTGCGTCCGTCAAACCCAAGATCTGTTTGATAAGAAATGACGCTAACAGCATCGACAAGGCCTGCTCCGATTTGGGCAGAGGGTGCCCAGTATCCATAGTCCTTATCCGAGGTAACCCAATCGGTCCAGGGTACAGCGCGAGCGGAGCTCATAATGCGCGAGATCAACCGCTTTGACCATTCGGCATCACCGGCGTGTTCCTTTCGACCACCATTCTTGCCTACCCACAGAGCGGCGATGCCCGCAACATACGGCGTCGCCATGCTGGTTCCGCTGAGGACGCGGTAATCGTCGGTGCGGTACGAACTGAGGATCTTGGAGCCCGGGGCCGCAATGTCTGGCTTTAGCGCTAGGTCATACGTGCCGCCCCACGAGCTGTAGCGCGCTGGCTTGCCACCGATTGCGTTATAGGCATTCGTGTAATGGGCAATCTCCACGTCGAAGGATGCAGTGACATTTTCACCATCTAAGATGGCATCAATAATCGCCTTCCCCACGCTTGCATCAATGGCGCCCGCCTGGCCCTCGGGGTTCGAAATGGTCGCGCTCTGGTTTGTTGAATTGTAGAAGAGGATGTACTTTGCACCGAATTCGGCCAAGTTGGCATACTTCTCGTCGACCGTGCACCCGCCGAATCGCACAAGGCTGATTGACTTGTCCAGCTTGGGAGTGTCTTCAGGGAGGCTTTCACATGCATCGTTCTCAACAGACGCATCGCGCGTCACTGGAACAACCGGCCAGCCGACTACGGTATCAGGAAATGCGCTAGATCCCGGGACATATTTGGCTTCTGTGCTATTCGAATCCCCGTCTGGGCTGTAAGTGACTGAAAAGCCAAGAGCTGGGAGGGGCGCCGGGTCGACGGAGCCAACGGTAAGCGAGTGCCTCCCGGACGCGCCATTACTGGCAATCCACGGTCCATCTTCGCCTGAGTTTCCGGCTGCAATGACAACGAAGACCCCTCGGTCGACTATTCTTGAAGCGACAACGGCCCATGCATTGTTCATGAACCCGCTCCCCTCTCCCAGACTGGAGCTGATGATATCGGCCTTGTTCGCTTGGCATTAGCGTCTCGAGAATAAGCGAATAATAGGGGTCTCGGTGCTCACCCCGGATTCATATGCCGCCAAAAAGGCTTCGATAACCATTTCCTCGTTAGAGTAGCCGCTCGAGCCAAAAACTTTATAAGCTAGCAACTTGGCCTTGGGTGCCACTCCAATGATACTAAAAGATACACCAAGTTAAACATGTTGACGCAATATTACGAATCAATCGTGCACTTACACATCACTGTTTCCAGCGATGATGCCCGCAACGTGGGTTCCGTGGCCGAACTCGTCCAACGGGTCTTCATCCGGTTTGGCCGGCTCGTCAGGCCAGTCTGGAGGGCAAAGCGAATCAGTCGGCTGCCATGAAAACGAATATTACAACGAATGATGGAATGGATAAACTAACTGGATCCAACAAAGTCATGGCCACCAATGACAGTGAAATCGGGGCCAATCCCACCACCAAGCTGTGTCATATTGTGTTAGTATTCAGTCCCGTTGATATACACGCTGTCAACTACATACCGCGGGATGTGTGTACTGAATACCACTGTCGACAACTGCAATTGTAGCACCTTCTCCGAGGATACCGACATCGTGTAGGTTTTGCACACCCGTGGCCTTGTGAATAGTGGTGTCGGGGCCGGCAGCGGCGAGATTAACATCACCAGCATCCTCTTCCTCGGCCGGGGGTAGTAGTTGGACCATTTGCGACTTGTACACATGAACCACGGCAGAGCTACCATCATTATCGTCGGGTTCTTGGAAAGCTGCCTTTAGTGACTCAGTATCGCAGGCCCCGGAGCACTCGACACTGACACCGGGGAAGATGTCTGAATCGAAGTGCTTCACGATGCGCACGCCTGGTATATCAGCGGCTTTCGCCGCAGCCCGAGCACATCGAGTGCGCGAATCTAGCTCGATGATATACCGTCTTGGCGTAGCATCGTCAGGCGTATACTTCTCGCTGCGATCTTCGCGCCGGAACGACCGGGATTGGACCGCGGCGGCGGACAGCGCCACGAGCAGAGCGTTCGTAAAACGCATCTTCACGGATTGAAATGAAGGTTACCGAAGAGTGTGGTGTTATCAATTACGATCATTGTGCGCGGGGTCGCTGTTTAAGTAAGAACGATGCCATTGCGGGACAACGGCAGTCAGCCTACCCATGACTACTGCTTGCATCCGATCTAGAGACGTCACGAGAGAAATGCGATAGGAATATGCCGGCACTATCGTGTAATTACCATCGTCTGTTGCGCACATGGGAAGCCCCACAATGATACGCCAGGACGGGATAGGCGGCGGGCGATTTGAACCGGCGACAGGACGTTCTCGTGGGGTAGACCCCCGGTTATACGAGGTCGCCAAGAGTCGGGAACGGGAACTACTGCCCAACACATCGATAAGTGTTTTTCCGACAGTAAAAACCGATGCCGATGCCTATTAGACGAATTCATTGCCTGATGTGATGTGATCGACTTTTACCTTTTAGCACCCAAGCTAGGTATAAGTCTGCCTTCAAAAGATATTTCTCTTTCGCTACCATTCCTAACTAGCTTTTTTTTAGTGTGGCAGTGTGGTGAATCGTCTCGAACACGAAGAACGCGGAAGATCGACGTGAATCCGTTCCGCAATTATGGAACGTCACATTTGAGCTCGTCGGCCGCCAATGTAGTATCGAACAATCAACCCAATTCTTAGTAAAAACACTCTTGCGAATTAGACATCAAACTTTCGATGAACTTAAGTCATCAGCTGAGCACTACCGTATATTCTTGGCTGTCCGTCGAAGACCAATGATACTCCTAAGCGGATGCGCGTTGGCGCAAAGGTCCAAAAAAAAAAATCTGCATTCACGAGGCATCTTGGCGTCGCCTGCCTAGGACAGTGTAGATATTAGTGCTTGACAAGAGACGAAGTCCCACGGCAATATTTTCTAAAATATCCCACGAAGATGCCATACATGTCCCCTTCACTCGGCACAACTCTACGAGTAGCCCTACGGATGCTCCAGCTCCTGTTGTGTGAGAATTTACTGATCATTTCCATGTCAGCTTGATGGTAACACTCCGGCACATTGGCTTGTGTCTGAGCCAGCACCAGTTGTATAAGAGTTGAACTGGTCCCAGAATGAGCTTGCATTCGAGAAAGGATCTTGCTTGTTACCTATATAACAGCGATCGCTATAATTGCAGGGTATCTATATGAGTTATAGAAGAAGGAGAACCTCGTACCTGAAAAAGCAACGTATGTGACTCGGGAGTTGAATGCTAGAGAACTAGCTCAGTACTCCTACCTTACCCCTTCCAAGGTGTGGACAAGGTGTTCAATTATGTCGTTTGCCTGTGATTCGGAGCATATATACGGCGCCGAGAAGATACCGATATCCATAGTCTCCCCACGGACCGCCACTTCAAGATCAAGAGCATCCTAAAGGTTAATGATGTTAGAGGGCACGAAAATATGAGGGTGTCGGGATCCAACTCACTGGGTAGCTATCTCTAACTGGATTTCTCGATAGCCATTTCCCTCGGGTATTAGCCAGACCGGACGGCTTGCCACCCACTGGGGGTTGATCGGTAGGTGATTCTTCTAGCACCACATTCTGGCGCTGGATTGAATTATCCGGAAGGCTGAGGAAGTTTACAAAGGTATCGATTTTAACCCCAGTCCACTGTTTTATCTCCCACAAGCCCGCAGCTGTGTGTTCAAACGTGTTTACTTCGAGGAGATCTTTCTGAATCTCGGCTGCCAGCGAGATGATCGCTCGCGAGGCAGGTGATCTGACCCTGAGGGGCAGGATGTTCAGTGTGGGGTGCATAACTTCTTCTAAGTCGGGGTAACTAGCACGATTGGCCATGTAGACGCCGAAGATGACGTCTTCCGCGGCGACATCTCTGCTGTGCTCACGGATAGTAGCGGAGATTTGAGCATAAGCCGCGAAAAATAAAGACTGCAGTGTTACACCATGTGCAGAGCTCAAGAGCTTGAGCCGTCCCAAGTCATTAAGGACATCTTTCTGTAGTATCTCCACGTGACTAGCTTGGATGTCCGCATGGCGGAAATCGTCTGATTGGGTCACCGGTGTTACACCTTCGAGATAGGACATCCAGAACTTGCGAGCCTTGCTTTTAACGTCAGAACGAGTGTGGTCTAGCGCGAACCTACGCCAGGAGTCAAGGCTTCTTGGTGAGGATCGCGCTTCGGCGATGCAGAGTTCGGCAAACCGTCCCATGATAAGTGGTAAGCTTACTCCGTCGTAGAGAGCATGGTGGATGCGAAGATACATATGAGCCTCGCCAAGCTCGGACCCATGGGCTGCCAGCGTTATGAAAGGAGTTGATGTTGCTTGTAACGCCCAGTGATTGGAGTCCGTGGCCTCGTACATCGCCTTTGCGGAAGCGTCGATATTCTCTGGCCGAAGAACCACTTGAAGAAATGGTGTAGAGGGAGACTCGGTTGACACAAAATGAGTTCTGAAGATCGGAAGTTCCACGGCTAATGCTTCCCATGCTCTTTGGATAGCTTCAGGGCTGACCTGGCCAGTGATCTTGAACTTGAATGTGGGAAAGAACAGGAAACCATCCGTATTTTGCCACAGAGTCAACATGTGTACCTGCATGGGTAAAGCAGGCAACACTTCCTCGACGGCACTTAAGTCCATGCCAATCTCATCTAGCAAAACTGAGAGATCAAACTCGCTCAAGTAAGAGTCGTCACGGGCTGATGGGACATGAGATTGTCCATCCGGATTCGACATATTATCTAACAGCTGGTGGATGGAAGTGGCTTTAAGCAGCTCCCGAACGGAGACGCGGATCCCTGCCTTGCGAAGCATAGAACTAGCCTTCATTGCGCTGATGGAATCGAGGCCCAGGTGATAAATGGAGTCGCTTGGATTAATCGAATCCGCGTCAACTCCAGAGAGCTTAGCTAGCACATATACGATAGGCGAGCTTTTGCCCCGCCATTCTTCTTCGCTATCATGCGGAGTCTCCCCTGGTGAAATACTATCATCACGTAGGGACTCGGCACGTAGTGTTATCGGTCTCAGGTTGCATATCCTTACCTCATCACTGTCTGGACTGAACCTAATAACCTCGGCATCAGGGTTTCCGACCAAGTACTGCAGGGCATAATCAAGATCACCGAGAATTTTAGACGCAGTATTCGAAGGCCCTAAGCATTCGTCGCAGGCGATGCGCCATACTGCAGACTCGTCTGTGAGTTCCACTTCGACGCACAGAGGATATTCCACGGCGGAAGATCCCTGGATCGACGTCATAAGAGGTTCATTAGCTCCTTCTCGGTGCTGTCCTAGATTCTGCAAGATGAAAAGGGTATTGAAGAGGGTCTGGCTGTGATTTTTCGAGACCTTCTGGACTTCTCTTAGTGGGAAGTGCTGGAATTCTAGGACCTCCGACAGCGTGGCCTGAAGAGATTGTAGGTACTCTGTGACGGTGCCATATATGAGAGCACGTATGGGCACGGTGTTCATAGTAGGAAACAATAATTCCTGCGCCTCTTCGGTGTCCCTGCCAGACATGACGGCACCAAACGTCACATCTAGTGAAGTGGTGATCGTTGCCATGACGGCTGCCCAGCTGCCCTGACATAGAGCCTGTGGAGTAATACTGTAGGCCTTGCAAGATGTCTTGATGTCTGAGAGAGTGAGTTTCGACCTTAGCTCAGCTCTGTAGATCACCGGTTTGGAATTCTTGGGAGTCTCCTCAACTGGTAGAAGTGTTGGATGTACATCCTGCATCAGGTCGGTCCAGAAATCCCGCGAAGCCGCCCACGGGCTCGCCGAAATACGGGAAAGATAGGATTCGTATGGCCGACGTGGCTTGTAGTTGCCATCGTAAGCATCCCTAACATCCTGATAGAGCATATCTAAGGACCACCCATCATACAAAGCGTGTGAGATTGATATGACAGCATAACGAGAGCTTGGCGTCTCTGCGAAAGAGATCCAGAAGAGTCCAGACCGGCCATTTGCTTCCTTTGCCACATGTTGAGCCTGGTCAATGATGGTTTGGACTTCGTCAAGGCTGGGTAACTCCAGCAAAGCTGGGCTGAACTGCAATTCGGATTTCCTTACTACTTGGCAGAACGCAGTGGGCATGTTCGGGTCATCTACCTCCTCGAATGATGTCCTCAGGATAGGAGAGTTGGCGTATACAGTAGCCCAGGCGTTCTTTAAGCGGTCTATATCGGTTGAAGGGCCTATCTCTAGAACGTCGTGATTGAAGTATCGTTGGAAATCTGATAGGAGCATGTTTGCGACCATTGAGTCTTGTAGGGGCGTTGGTGGTAAGACATCTTCGACATTTGCCAAGTTTATACCGGCGGCCTCAAGGTGTCGCCGCAGCTCAAATTTCGACTTATCCCATTGGCAATCATAGGTCTGGCTGGACCTGGTATACGAATGGTTGACTTGCCGAGATGAAAGGATGCTCTTGATTGTTGCATTCCTCATCAGCTCACTAGTAGTAACCTGAATGCCGAGCTTGGGTAACCTAGCAGAAAGTTTAATTGCGTCAATACTGTCCAGACCCAATTCAAGGATCGACGATGTTTCTGAGATATCGTCCTCAGCAAGGCCAGCCAGCTGAGCGATTTCCCGCCGAACTTTCTGAGCCACATCTGTCCATTCGAATGTTGAATCACATGCCTGTCGCGAAGGGCCCGTATCATGCGAACTTGAATCGCCATGTGTTGCCAGAGATATATCTAGAGGTCCTCCTGATTCCTCTCTAACTGGCACCGCCGTGGTGTTATCGGAGGAAGCAAGTGAGATAAGTGCCTGCTGGAGCTTTTCCAAGAGTCTGGTAAGGGATTCCTCGTCAGCTACCCCACTCTGAGCAACAATATTGGCCCTCAAGTCTCCCTTTCGAGTCAACACAATCTCTAGTGCTAGGGGATAGTCGGCGGCGGCGGTTGATGTGATAGATGACCACAGATTATGCTCGCTGTTTTCGAACGAGGTGTCATGGTCGAACGTAAAGAGAGTGTTGAACAGCGGTCGTCCACCTGTGCACCACTTTTGAATGTCACGAAGCGGCGTATGCACGAACTCCAGCACAGAGGTATTGTAATCATGGACCTTGCGGATCAGAGATTCCCATGTGGTGATATCGGAAGCTTCGACTCTGAATGGTAACGTGTTAAACATGGGACCAACGACATCCTCAACGTCGTCAAAAAGAATAGACCTCCCAGAGAACACAACTCCGATTGCCGGGGGAGCTTGGGAATATTGCTGTAATACAGCTAGCCAAGCTGCTTGGAAGAATGTTTGGTGCGTAACGCCAAGAGCCACGCGACGCGACTCCAAGTTGTCGGAATTTATGATGCGAGAAACCGATATATCAGAAGTTGACGGCTTGTTCGTAAAGGTGGAGATTGGTTGCAAGTTGTGGCCTTTGAATGATGACTCCCAGAACCCTCTAGATGAGCTATAATTCAGGAGTGGCCCGTAAGGCAAAACATCCAGAAACGAGGGTCCTGATGCAGAGGTCTGATCATACTCATCAAGGACCTTGCCCATGATAAGCCCAAAACTGTGTGCATCGTATACGGCATGGAATAGGCGTAGTGCTAGTATGTTTCCTTCGCAGCTTTTGACATAGTCTAGCTCTACCGGATACTGCATTACAAGCTGATTGGACTCGATCCATGTTCGGTAACGTGCTGCTAAGTTTCTCTCGACCTCTTCGCCTTCAACCTGCACTTCAGCCCATCGTAAAGGTGGCCCTTGAAGAGCTACTTGAACATATCCTTCAGACGTCTGAATAAAGGCTGTCCTCAGTATGGAGCATGCATTGACTACTCTCGTCCAAGCTGCTTGTAGGCGTTTAGCGGATACTGATGGGTGAAGAGTGAAGCAGAAGCTGTTAAAGTAAGCTGAATGGTCACCAGTAGTGCGCATTCTTGTGAGCATTCCCTCCTGAAGAGGGGTACAAGGGGCGATGTACTCGATCTCGTGTTTAGCTACGCTTAGCGTCCTGCAAGCCAAACCAAGATACTTTCGAGAGCAAGCACTAATTGACTGTTTCGCCTGTCTTACACGTGAAGATCTGCCTGATCTCTTATGTTGTCCTAGTATCAAGGCCAATTGACTTATTTGCGCGTTCTTCAGGATAAGCGAAGGTGTCGCGTGCGGGAATCCAGCCCCATGTAAGCTTCTGGCTACTCTGGTGACAGTGATGGAATCTACGCCAAGCTCGAATATGGTCGATGATGGATGGATAGAAGCGAGCTCCACACCGGTAATCGTAGAAAGCACGTTGGCTATCTGTTGCTCTTTGCTACTCAGCACTCTATGAGCGCTGTCAGCACCGACTGAGATCTGGCGCAATTGCTCTGGGGAGAGTTCGTTGAAGATCCGCTTGAGTTCATTGAGGTTAGCCTTATTGTTCGCCGACAGAGGTATATGTGTGACGCATAAGATATACGTAGGGACCATGTATCCTGGTAGGCGACCTCTACACGCATCCTTGGCCATGGTTGCAATTTTGAGAGACGTCTTGTCCGAGAGGATACATGGTCCATCAGCGGTCCGAGCCTGGGATGCGGGTGCAACGAAGGATACGAGGAGATCTCTGTCCTGATTCCCATGGCGAGCAACCAAAGTAGCGACGTCGGCAATCTGAGAGACACCGACTTTAATAGCATTGTTGATTTCCCCTATTTCGAGGCGTTGTCCACGGAGCTTGACTTGATCATCAACTCGCCCAAGGAAGTCGAAGGTTCCATCGTGGAATACGCGAACTAAATCACCTGTACGATAGACGCGCTCATTGTATATTGTAAGGGTTGGGAAACGCTGCTCGGTAAGGTCCGGACGATTCAAGTACCCCTTGCCGACGAGCCTCCCTGACACGCACAGCTCTCCAACGCCTCCTCTGAGTACAGGTGCTTCGGTGCCCGGTTGGAAAACATAACAACCAACATTGGGGAAGAGGCGCCCAATATTTGATGATCTTCCGTTGACCGGCACCCTTTGAAACATCGTGACACCAATTGTAGCCTCGGTTGGTCCGTACGCATTGTAGATGACTTCTTTCGGCCCCCAGTTATCCAGTACATCCTGACGGAGTTGTTCACCACCAGTGATGAACACCCCACGGCACAAGCTTGGCACCTCATTTGGATGGACTAACCTGGCAAGGCTAGGAGTAAGGTCGATGTGTGTGATTTCAAGGTGGGAGATTGTCCTAACTAGATCACTAAGTATAAGATCTCTAGGCGCTGCGACCACCGTGATGCCGACAAACCAGGACCAGTACTGTTCCAAAACCGAAACATCGAAGTGAAATGAGGCGAACTGCAACCACCTAGAGTCAACGTCCCAATGGCCCAAGAAAAGCTCTTTGAACGCAAGCATCGCTTGAACGGCGTTGTCATGGCTGATGAGGCACCCTTTTGGGGTGCCTGTAGTGCCACTAGTGTAGAGACAGTAGCAGGTATCCGATGGGGAGATCGTAAGTGCGGGGTTGGGAGGATCTCCGTCCTTTAAGGACATCGTATCATTACCAATCTCGAGAATCGGTACTGGAGGCTTGAACCCAAGACTGGTACTTGAGCCGCGCGCAATTAACAAGCAAGCAGCTCCTGAGTCCCGCAGAATGAATTCCTGTCGCGACGATGGCGCTGACGGGTCTAGTGCCAGGAATGCACCGCCGGCCTTTAAGATGCCAAGAATTGAGAAGTATGCCTCCGGGCATTTATCAAAGCAAATTGCAACGATGCTCTTAGGCGGTACACTGTTGTGGACTAGGATGCTCGCCACGTTATTTCCCATGGCGTCGAGTTGCTTGTATGTCCATCTCCGACGAGTAATGTGGCTGTCCAGCTCGTCGACAAATTCTAGCGCAATCCCATCAGGCTTCTGTTTAACAGTCTGCTCGACAAACTGATGCAGTAGAGCAACGCTGGAAGGAAGCTCATGGTCAAGTGGAGGCAGAATGGAGTAAATATTCGAGCTTTCGGTTGAGAAGCTGTTTCCATTGCCGGTCGGCCGTGTAATGAGATCCACGAGTATGTGATCGAATTGCCGAAGCAATACGGCGGCTTGTTCAACTGGCAGTATGCTCTCATCGAACGTCAAATTGAATAAGAGCTTGTCGGAAGTTTCCTCAATCTCCAGTGACACCGTGTAATCGATGGAAGCGACTTCTTCCAGTACTGCCCACGGCATACGGTGGCCATCAACGTCAGTGACTTGATAGACTAGGATCGTGTCGAATAAAGACCCGTCAGGGCGCCCAACCCAGCGCTGAATATTCGAAAGAGGGGTCTGCTCAAATTGGCGAACAGCGGCGTTGTACTGTAACATAGATTGGAGCAGTTCCTGGTTTGACTCGAAGTTCTGAGCGAGAATCGGTAAAGTAGAGATCATTGGGAATACTGCTCGTCGCGACTCCTCTGTCGGCCTCCCATCAAAGACTACTCCGAATGTAACAGATGGTTCCCCATGGTAGGCGGATAGTATACGAGTCCATGCACCCTGTAGGGCGGCCTGGATGGTGACACTAGCTTCACTAGCGCTCTGACGAAGCGAGTGGGGAGACGCACGACATGTCTTCGAGACAGATGAAAATCTCTGTTGTTCGACCCGGAGAGGCGTAAGAGTTGGGAAGGTGTTGACGACAAGATTTTCAGCCTGCCGTTTCCAGAATACCTCGGCCTCCCGGAGAGATGCCGGTGGCTTCATAATCTGTGCAAGAGATGTCTGAACTGTAGACCCAATAACATTGTCTTCGGACATAATCAAGTGAGCCAAGTCGTGAAGCAATATCCGCAGTGAATGCGCATCGTACAGCGCATGGTGCATTGCGAGGTGCATAGTGCCCGGGCCCGAATCCTCTCCAGTAAACATAATTCGCCAAGGCGGGTGGTGAAGCTTATTCAACGCGTGCTGGGCAGAATCAGTCCGCCATTGTTGAATGTCCGTTTGGCCATAACAAAGTTTGTTGACAGAAATAGGAATAACACCAGATGGATATACGACCATGGCAAAAGAGGCGTCTGTATGGTTGACGGGAATAAAGCCGGTGCGAAGGATTGGGTGGCACGCTGCTAGTCGACTCCATGCGTGAAGTACTCGGTCAATGTCTACGCTGGCATCTAGTGTCCAGCTCGAAAAGTTGAAGTAATGCCTCCCTTCTGACGTGAGAAATTGAGATAACATGCCTTGCTGAACATGAGAGCACGGTAGTATCGCTTCGATTGGGTGAGGAAGATCTGTGGTCGACGCTAGGTCTGGCGTCACAGACTTCTGGAATTCTTCGAAATCAAAAACCCGTGTTTCGTCATCTTCGCCATCTGTTCCCATGTTGGAAGCGATTCCTACAAGGGTCGGGTTCGTCATTATAGCTGCCGCGGTTATTATGCGATTCTCCCGACGCAGCGATGAGGCGACCTGGACCGCACCGATGCTATCTAGACCGAAGCGGTAGATCGGCATATGGCGTTCGATCCTCTCTTCAGGTATTTTAGTCAACTTCGACAACACAGACCGAACTATGAGCTCTTCATTACTCCAATTGACGTCGTAATCTGACGACGCTGGGGTCGTAATGGGTGTTTCGGTGCATGAAGGCGTGGGCGTCAATGAAGCTAGTCGGCCTTGCCATTCGGCAGGCATTGTCGAAGATGTCAGGAAATGCGATGATGGGTAGGTGAGACACTCTTGGAAAACATGCTGGAAGACATCTCTGATGAGCAGTAATGCCTGTAATGAAAATTGGGATCTGATTTTCTATTAGCGCTAAACGCATATCGTGGTCGGGAGAAGGGGTGTGTGTGTGTGTGTGTTGGGGGGGGGGGGGTTCCGTACGTCTGACGATGAAGGTGTAGTTTGAGGGTATCGTCCTGTTTTGATGGGGTTAGTTCACACACAATGGGCACCTGTATTCGGATTAGCGATGACGAAGTTTGTCGACGGAGACGAGAGCCTTACATCCATGGCTCCAGAGTCTCTTTTCAGTGACCATATAGACTCGTCCAATGGCTGCGAATGAGGCTGTACGATGAGCAAGGTATCAAATAATGACGACGGTGTCTGGAGCTGCGATTGAATACGGCGGAGTCCAGTAAACTGGTATGGTAGCATGTCTATGTTCAACGACTGGAACCTCTTAGCGAGTTGGAGGGTGGACATACAACTGCGCAAGTTCATACGGCAAGGCAAAGTGTTGAAGCACGGAGCGACCAAGGAATGAATATTATCCAAAGCAATAGACCGGCCGCTCACGACATTGCCAAAGCAGACATCGCTGTGATTCTGGAGAAGGGACACTGTAATAGCCCATGTGGCTTGGCAGAATGACAGGAGAGAGATTCCCACGTCCTTTAACCGACTTTCAATAGCGGAGAGATCCAGGCTACTGGCTTGTGCAGTCAACTCAATCTCCCCGTCATCATTCGGGACAGCTGTCCGCTCTAGACGAAGTGGCCGCAATTCTTGCAGATGCTGTGCCCAGAAGTCATCAACATCAGGAGGCAGAGCGAGAGCGGTGCGGAGAAAGGCTTCAAACCGCGGTGGGGTTAGTAGGCTTTCGCTGCGTGCGAGAGCTTCTACTTCTGAAAGTAAGTTTCTCATTGAAATACCATCGTATACAGCATGGTGACAGGCAAACGATAGGTATTCTGCATCTTTTGTGCGGATTATGGCCAGCGACACCGGCGGTTTGCTGGAGTTAACCGCGCCGGTGAGTGTGTTTAAGTGCTGTGCAATTTCGGTTTCTAGCGAGGAATCATCTGCTTCGTAAAGAATGACCGTGGGCTGATAGTTATCCAGTACAGCTTGAACCATTGGAAACTTGACGTCATCGGTAGTTAAAAAGCACGTGCGCAGGATATCGTGACGCCGGAACATCTGCGCCCATAACCCGGAAATAGTATCCGACGGCATTTGCAGTTGGAAGAGCATGTGGTTAGAGTAAGACGCAGATGCCCCCGAAAGCGAAGCGGCAAGCATGGCTTCCTGTAGAGGTGTACAAGGAAGTACCGCGTTGACTGACTTTTCTTGGTCAGCGAAGCGCTCCCTAATAGTCCGTGCGAGACTCTCGGGGAGAAGATCAGCTTCTTTCGATGTGACTTGTCCATCTGCGGCAGCATTGGTTGCAGATGCTATAGCTACCGCAAGACGCCCAACACTGGAGTTCTGGATAACGAGGGATAGTGGGATTCGAGTCTCAAACACTTTTTGTAGCTCCCGCGCAAGTGGCATGGACGAGATCGAGTCTATACCCAGAGCCGCAAAGGGAACCCATCTCCTAATTGAATAGGGGTCGATACTTAATACGTCTACGAGGGCTTTGGCTATCAGCTTCTCAGCTTCTGTCCACTCGTCTTCTGTCTGGTCATAGTCCAATACAGAACTGCATGCACTTTTGAAATCATCCGGTAGAGAGGAAGCCGAAGAACGCAAGTGGCTGCTGTCAACTTTCCCTGATGATGTCAAGGGCAGTGTTGTAACCGGGAAATTGAAGGACGGTACCATGTAATCCGGCAACGAGTCCTGTAGCGATTGCTGAATGACCGTATTCGAACGTCGTACAGAATCTGTGAGCTCCAAGAACCTGAAGGCATTTGAGGCATGATCCATTGGGACGTAAAAGAGTGCAAGCTGCTGTGTCTCAGAACCTCTCGCATTGATAAGCATGCCAGTGCAGGTTCTAGCAAGGCCCGTGGCCAGAACGGTTGATTGGATCTCCTGAAGTTCAATTCGAAGCCCTCGCAGTTTGATTTGGGTGTCGATCCTCCCTAGTATGATCAATGACCCGTCGGGTAACATTCGGCCGAGATCACCAGAACGGTAAAGGCGGCCATATTCGGGATGCTCAAAGAATTTTTCGGCTGTCGTCTCGGCTAGTTTCAGGTATCCCGCTGCGACTTGGTCTCCACCGAAGCATAATTCTCCTATGCAGCCTACCGGAACTAGTTCCCACGTACCGGGGTAGCAGATAAACGTGGAGGTGTTCTCGAATGACCAGCCAAGGAACTGCGATGAGTCACCGCGAGCGACCTTTCGTACCGTACAAATGTTTGTCGTTTCAGACGGTCCATAACCTATGAACGTTAAACTTCTGTTGATCAACAGGGACACAGAACTATACTTACCTTGGTAGAGTGTGTCGGCCCATTTGTCAAGCACTTCGTCCGTCATTGGCTCTCCAGAGGTCACGAGGAATTCCACTTTTGGGACATTCCGTGGATTGACCAAGGAGGCCACTGTAACTGTCATACTGAGATGTGTAACCCCGAACATGTGCACAGCCCGTTCAAGGTCCTCGAAAAGCGTGTCATTGGTCGCAGAACATAGGCACATCCCATTCGCCCATGTAAAGAATATCTCAAACACGGATACATCGAAGGCCTGAGAGCATGCTTGCAGCATTCTGGCACGAGGGCTGTGTGGATATATACGGGAGAGAATCTCGATATTGCTAAGCATGTTCTTATTCGTTACCGAAACACCTTTAGGTGTGCCCGTCGTGCCACTCGTGTAGATGATATACGCGAGGCTAGAAGGGTCACCCTGGATGCCCAGGTTCGAGTTATCATAACTAGACAATGGAGCATCTTCGAGGTTCAACGCAGTGCAGGAGAAATCTGCGGATAGTCGATATGCATGATCGTCAACAAGGCATAATGAAGGGGATGCTTGTTGGAGAATGAGCTTTATCCGGCTGGTAGGGGTGCTTGGCAGGATGGGAAGATACGCGCAGCCTGTCTTGAGAATGCCGAGGATAGTGCGGTACAGCAACGTGGACTTTTCCATGATTATTGCAATGATATTGCCGGGAGAGGCGTTGTGCTTCTGAAGGTGCCTAGCGATTTGGTTTGCCCCTGAATTCAGTTCGTAGTAGGTGAGAGTTTCAGCCTCGATGGAAGAGGCTTTCATAGTCCGACAAAAGCTCAATGATTCGCGGCTAGGATGTAACAGTACCGTGTTCTCCACGAGATCGGACAGGCCTGAATACGAATTTATGTTGGTAGGTTTCACGTTATACCGGGAAAGACCATCAGCGGGGAAGTGTTTAGGCACGGTATCCAACGGCTCGTCCATATGGTGAAGAAAAAGCTTGGTCAGTGTGTCAAGGTGTCGCGCGAAGGCACGGATCTGGTCGTCAGAATAAACTTCTGAATGCCAGGTCATCTGACAGTTGTAGCGGTCCCCGAGCGGTAAGATCTCGACTAGAAGACCAGTTTCAACGGCGTCTTTGTGCCAGACCTCCCGGACGCCACCTGAACTGTGTTTACGACTGGGGAGTGATTCTTGGTAAACGAAAATGACGTCAAACAGCTGAGTGTTTTGTTGTATCCCTGCCGCCTTCTTGACGTCCGAGAGAGACAAACCCTCATGTTGAAGGCTTTCTCGGTTCGCCGAGTGGATACCCTGCATGAGTTCGTTTATAGAACGACATCCTTGGAGTGATACTCTGAGCGGCAGTGTAGCAATGAAAGGACCCATGATTCTCTCTATGCCCACAATAGGGGTGGATCGTCCAGACGATACCGAGCCAAGGATGACTTCGTCTCTACCCACGACAGCTGCCCACAACCAGGCAAGACTTGCCTGGAAGAGTACTTGGGGGCTCAGGGCAGACTGGCGCATCTGCCGTATAACTTCATTGGGATCAGCATGTATACTGCTAGTGTCGGTCATGATTTGAGGATCCTGAACTGCGATTGTCCTAAGATTGGGAACGGAGCTGGGAGAGCTACCACGAAGGTATTCGGCCCAGTATTCCTTGGCGATCATCAACTGGTCCTCGGAAATACTCGTGATATGGCGCAAAGCGAGGCCGAACTGTGGCCTCTCGTGTAAGGTTCCTCCGGATAATAAAGTGGACAGGTCTTCTATAAGGAGGTCTGTCGTCCAACCGTCGTATATCGAATGATGTAGTGTGAACCGCACCCTGCACCCCTCCTCGATGACTTCCGGTCCCTTTATTTCGACTTTCAGTGGAGATTGAAGAAAGAATTCAGTTTCAGAGACAGACATCTCATTGAAGCAACCAACAATATGGATTTGATCTCTTGTCTGCCTCCAAATAACCTGGTGAAGAGCATTGTCGACATGGATGAAACCAGTCCGAAAGATCTCGTTCTGCTGCGCTATGCATGTGATCCACGACTTGATCGAGAGCGTGCTCACATCGGGAGGGAACATAAGCTCGAATTGGTTAATGTATAATCGGCTGTCTTTTAATGTTTCGATAAGCATGGATGTCTGCAGGGGTGTACAAGGACCAATTTGATCGATTTCATCTATTTGTGTTCCTAAAATGGCACGCAGATGTATAGAATGCTGATCAACCAAATCGAGGTGATCATTTGCGCAGTTGTCTATGTCCGTATGATGTTTCTTCGTCAAGGCACGTTTTCGAACAATGCGGGACAGATCGAGTATTGTGGGCGACTCTAAAATGTCGAGTATGTCTACGAATGTTCCCGAGTCACGAAGACTCGAGGCGTATTGAATGGCCACCAAAGAATCGAGACCAACTGAGGAAAGCTGTGTCCTAGGCGTGATGTGAGGCCCGAGCAACTTTTGACCGACTTCACATAGATAGCGTTCGAGCTCGGTCTCGAATTGCGGTTCTGAGTCTGTTTTATCTGTTAAAGACGCTTCGTGTTCGGCGGCTAAGCGTTTTCTATCGACTTTTCCAGAAGGAAGTTGAGGAAAGCTTGACACGATCTTAATATCGGCAGGTATCATAAACCCGGGCAGCCATGACTTGCAGCTGGATAACACACGGTCATGCATTCCATCAGGGGATTCAACTGCCGCGAATGCGACAAGCGTGTTTGAGATGACTGTGGCAACTGCGCCGTGACATCCATTAGTGCGTAGGATAGCTTGCTCGACCTCGCCAAGCTCAATTCGTTGTCCATTGAGCTTGACCTGGGTGTCGTTGATCCTACCTAGACACTCGATAGTGCCATCCGCGAGTATTCGGGCTTTGTCTCCAGTCCGATACAGTCGGCCCCACGCGCTCTCGATGAATGTGGCAGCAGTTTGGTCTGGTCGATTAATGTACCCCCTTGCTAGTTGGAATCCACCAATAGCTAGTTCGCCAACCTGACCAGCAGGGACGATTCTGAGCTCCGTCGACGTGTCATCTTCAGTGGAATACTCGAGAACGAATACTGAGACAGTATCAAGAGGAATACCTATGCATGTTCTACTTGATTCCTTCTTGAAAGCCGGTTGCAGTGTGCTGTTCGCGTTAGACGTACCACTCCATGACTGTTGCGAGAGAAGACATACCAGTGTATTGTTGCTTCAGTGGGGCCGTACATTCCCCATAAGATGCTTTCCTGGGATAGATTGCCCCCAAATTCCTGTATCAGTGGGTCCGTGAGCATTTCTCCTATCGTCAATAGGAGCCGTAAGTTAGGGGCTCGGTCCCTTGACCTGAGTAGACTGCCCGCCACAGACGGCGTTAATTCACAAGCATCGACATCCATAGTGCACAAAAGGCCGGGAAGGTCCATGAGCATCCTCGACCTTTCACATGACACGAGCGTACAACCGCGGAATAGGGGGAAGAAAATGTCGAAAACTGAAACGTCAAATGTCGGCGCGGCAAACTGGAGAAAACGCCGGAAATCGGGAATATGCCGATCATGGGCAAGGAGACTTTGCGTGGCAGCATCGTGGGAAATCCCAACACCTTTTGGGGTCCCTGTTGAGCCAGAGGTATACATCACATACGCAAGATCCTCCTTCGTGGGCTGTCGATGGACCTTTGGAGGTGATTGCGAAACTTGATCATTTGTGGCTGGTTCGAATCTGTCAATGAATAACACTTGGCAAGAACCTCCGGTATGAGGAATCTTGGAGGCTAGTTCAGATGATACCAAGACTATTCTTGCATGGACGTCCTTCAAGATGAATTTGATCCTCTCCGCCGGAGCATCCAGATTTAGAGGGCAAAACGCACCCCCTGATTTCAGAATGCCCAAAAGTGCGATGTATAGTTCAGGGGACTGTGGTATTAGGAGAGGAACCACAAGCTGACTCTTATCATTCCCCGTTGGGAGTGAGGCAAGAGCATCTGCCATACGAGAAGCAATCTGATCTGACGCGGCATGAAGCTCTGCATACGAAATAGATAGCCTCTCACCCTTCTCAGAAAGGAAATCAACTGCAGAGCTCCCATAACGCGCGTTTCGCGAAATGAGCTCATGTAAAAGGGGCGGCCCCGAGAGTCTGATAGGTGAGGGATTGAGGATCGAAAGACCCCCTGAATCTTGATCTAGTCCCATAGTTGCTAGTCTTGGCTGTGCTACCATGAGTGTATCTTTTGGTGAAGAATTTCCAAAGTCTGTTTGACGAGCAGCATGCCAGGAACAGGTAAAGTATATGAATGATCTTAGACCTGATGAATAGGTAAAACGAATGCAGTGTAGCAGCCTTTCAGCAGACGGGCTTCGAGTTGGCTCAGGTTTTCAGGATGTTAGACAACATTGAGCGAATATCATATCGCGTTTTCTAGTCCGAAGGTACCTCCTGGGATCAAATCTCTGCTTTAGCTTCCGCTTGAGCTAAAGAGGATTGTCGGCTTGGCTTTTGAGGGAACTGAAGACCTATCAAACCACGTTCGTTTGGTTTGATGTTAGGACCTAGACCACCATCGATGAGGTCTAGATGCTGGGTGTCGAAGGCAGCTTCGTCGGATACACAAGGCGTGGTTCACCCTATAGGGTGTTAGAGAATGAGCGTCCAATAAAGGGATGTCTCAAGGGCCTGGCGGCTCGTTATTGGTTACTTGCAGCAAGTTCATGCAGTGGCGGTTACTGTGTCATCGTACATTGGTCAAGCCTCGCGGGTGCATATATGCTTATTATGTATGTACGTAGTAGACTGTCTGATCAACGTTTATGGACGCTTATGGACTACTAGGGCATCGTCACAATACCCTACCTACCATTCAGTGCGAGTTACCATGATGATGGGAGGAGGCTCATGTTTTCTTCCGACCAACCAGAGCAAACTGATTACCAACACATGTCTCACAAGAGGAGAAATCCCAATAGGTGGGTGGGATTTGCGTCGCCGAAGTTTCAAAGCGTCAAGGCGTTGGCATAAGCGTGGGGAGTAAATGCGTTGGTTGTTGTGTAGGTGTGGTACCGTGTGGATGCAGATGTGACGATTCCAGCCCGTTTGGGCCAACGGTTCACTCGACAAACGTGGGATTCGGTCGGATGAATTGAAAGATGATGGGATAGACAGGATTATAGGGATACAGTGGGATGTTGTCTCACCCACCTCCTCGGCGGAACAAGTAACGAAGTGGGAAGCGTCCGGCCGAATCTGCCAATGAGGGGGCCTTTGGGCGGGTGACTCTGTCGTCAAGCTGAACACTAGAGGTGAAGCTTGGAATTTTGTAGTTTAGTGTTGCAGCACACTAATACCAGCTCAGTGAGCACTATTTGACCTACTTGAGAACTTGTGTGTGCGGTTATTACGCATTATATTATGTTAATTGTAAGAATAACCATTTCAAGAATATCCCGCTATTGCGCTATTACGAATAGAAAACCTGTCGGTACCCATACCAAGGTATATGAAGCGTCTAATAGGTAGGAGGGGACTTGGAGGGGCCATTGGAACGCCTGGGACCTGCCTGGATGGGCAGCAGACTGCCCTGGGCAGGTTTGAAGGAGTGACGGAATTCTTCCGCCAAGATGACCTCAGGACTACTGTATAATGGGGTTATGACTTTATCAGGGCACATTTCCTGTCGATACAGGGAATTGACTAGGCTTTTCTACCTAGGGTATTTGTGCAAGCCCTCGATACTGATATAATTCCACTCATATTTCTACCTCAGTTACTTACATATACTTAGTTGAGTAAGTACTGAAGTACTAGGTCAAGCTCGTCGCCAAAATCCTCGCGATTACACATACTTCTTCCTAGATCATATATGCAACGATATGACAGCATCAACATGACCCTCAGATGTCAGATTTCCCTGCCCAGTTGCCTCCTAGGCTACCTGTGATTGATATACCTGTCACCGACTGGTAATTTCGAAATCTTTCCCAATTTCATGATTCCGAGTCGCACATCATATGTCCACAGCTCCAGGTCAATCAAAGATGATTGACGTGGACCTGCATTTAGACGCCACAACCTCGAAGGTCACTTCGGCACATTAGTGTAACGACCGTCGTACATCGTCGTACATTACGTACATACGTGTTTGTTCTAGGCAGGCAGTTAAAGTACGAAGTATTCGAGGTTCCAAGTCGTTAAGCCCTAGCCTGGCCTCTAAATTTCACCTTACCTCGCCCATATGTTGTAAGTTGGTTCTCCCAGATTAGATCGCACATCGTCCGGTTTCGCCCGAGTGGAAACGTCCGATAGTTCATCTCCTCCGGACCATCTCAAGAAAACTTTCACTGGGTTCTCCGATATTCGTTGCTAACCCCGGCTCCCAACCGTCGCCAAGTCGCACTTGTATCCATTTACGGCCTATCCCGGACCTTGGCTGATCTTATCAGATCATCTGATAAAAATTTTCCCTGGACCAACCACCTCACCCCTGGCCAAATTCGACAACCCTGAATTCCCAAATTGGGGCTGCCACTACTGCATATCCCTCAGCACATACTACATTCCCGATATCGTCACTTCGACCTTCCAATCTTCCAGGAATCTCCTTCGGAACGAGTTTCCCACTATTGGGCTTCACTCACTTTTTTTTAAAATCAATCTTGCGTGGCTTTCACTACGGTGACCGTACAGCTTTCCAATGCAGTTACTAATGGGAACCACCCAAAGCCCACCCTTGCTCAGCACCAAGCGCCCCTATGATTTGATAAAGCTATGCGATTGTTGTGTTTTCAAATCCACATATACTAACCGACGTCGGCCTTTACACTTCAACACGAAGTATGCTATCATCATGCTATGAGATTGTCGATCTGAGGTGGTCCCGGGCCCTAGGTAAGCTAGAAGAACAGCTAAGACGAGGCAGAGAAACCAGTTACCAGGTCTAAGTTCATGTAGCAAGCTGGTTACACGATCGTACGATAGCGCCAGTCAGGCTGTAGAGCTTGACGAGCTGATCTTCACTCACATGTTAATGCAAGGTACACCACGTTGCAACACGCCCTTGAAACTTGAACTTTAAGCTCATCTAGATTGATCTTCAACGGTGAGCCGCTGACCCAAAATTCACCCGGTAACCAGGGGTTCATCTTCGTATCCGTTCCCTTGGGTGAAATAATTCGACCAAGCCTAATGTAAGGTTCAATGCCACTCTGATATGTGTATATAGACAGACAGTCGTGATATGGCCTCTCTTTCGCTCTCGGCTATACTGCATCACGTCCTTCACGGATATACCGCGCCTTTGCAAGCTGCCCAAATTGTAGCCGGATTCCAGAAAATTGAAGGCTATAGCAGAGGTGCCGAAAAATATCCATAAGCTGCCGCAAACCAAGCAGG
Organism: Eutypella sp. D-1; assembly: GCA_023313575.1. Lineage (NCBI taxonomy): Eukaryota > Fungi > Ascomycota > Sordariomycetes > Xylariales > Diatrypaceae > Eutypella > Eutypella sp. D-1. The sequence goes on from JAJTTP010000021.1 coordinate 261,327, forward strand.
GTTCAATCTAGCCATCTTCCAGACCACATAGACCCGGCACTCAGAAAGCTTGGAAACCGAACGTTGTCTTTATTATGCCTTCGTGTATACCCACCAAGAAATGCTGGCGCACCCTTGACCGTTAAAAAAAAAATCAACTATTTGACATAAGCGGCGTCCTTAAATCCAGTTAGGGTCGGTAATCTCGTCTCTTCCAGATTTTGATCCGGGTATAGCTTAATTCACAACCCGGTAGAAGCGGGCAGTTCCAGTGCGACAAATCCATAGGCTTCGGCGACGGCACGACATCTAGGCTAGCGTGATGCAGATCCATCTTATCTGATCCGAAGATAATGCCGATGTCGCCGCTGCCCAGTCCATCATCATGCTGCTACCAATCACTTTCCTCTCGACGCCTAGAGTAGAATACATGCAAGTCCCCACTTGGTTGCATAGATTTACCTGCATCATCATTCTCTGTTGCTACACCATCACATAGATCAAGAAAACTCTGCCCCATAAGCTAAGTAGCATTCACTCCCTTCTCGCCGCGGGCACTCGCTTCCTTTCTCTCGCTTAGTTTAGCGATAGGAACGGCCCCTCGTACCTAGAACACCGATGGACAAGACTGGGTCCCGCTCCTAGACCCAACGCATCGGCCATACTCGCCTCTTCGAGTCCCATCTTCTTGTTGGTGTTGTTCGTCCCTGCGAGGGCTCGATTCGAACCTTTAATTGCCGCAGCGCATTGATGTATAGAACCTGATTTGCTGCTACTCTATACCACCAAGTAGGAACCTGAACGCTTTTTGTGCGGGTTCTACCTCAAGCGAGGTACTAAATCGCGTCGTCGTCCTAGGTCACGGAAGATCCTATCCACGTATTCGGGTACATTAGTTCAGAAGCTATACCGCAACGATATATCGAACGGCAAGCAAGACATGGGATCCCGCACCGTTGCGATATTTTTACGGCCACGTTTGATGCGCCCGAAACATACAAGTCAAGAGTACATGAGATGTGGATTCCACCCTAGGTTCCTGGATTTTGCTTTAGACCGTCTCTATACCGAGACGAGACCAGGTACTTGCCATTATTTAGGTCTATGACCGCGGGACTCCATAAAACCAGGGCAATGTTGCGGACTTCGTGTTCCCCACGCCATTTATACACCCGCCCCCCTCTACGACCGGCAGTAGCATCTTCTACCATAAGATGTCACCTTACCCTTGCATGAAACGCCGTCCTAGGCTATAAAATATTCTGAAGGATTTCTTTAAAATCTTATCGCGTCCTTTGATTTGGGTTCGGTGACACTCGCGCGATCGGGATCTAGGTGTACCAGATCGAACATCACTGTTTCTTCATCTATACTGCATTGCACACACAGCCATCAGTGTCACAGTAGTATCATATCGCAGAAATGGCACCACACAACGCTGCCAGCAACCACCTCGGTGGTACAGAGGGCCAGGCCCCGAATCACGTTTCAAGGACCTCTCATCTGCGGAGGACATCGCCGGAAGAGGTCTACGACCTGGTCTGCGTTGGTTTCGGCCCAGCCAGTCTCGCCATTGCCGTGGCCCTCCATGACTACATGGACAGCGGAAAGCTGCCCAAGTCGAGGCCACCTAAGGTGCTGTTCCTAGAGAAGCAGCCGCGGTTCGCGTGGCACGCCGGTATGCTACTCCCTGGCGCGAAGATGCAGATCAACTTCATCAAGGATATGGCCAGTCTGCGGGATCCGACGTCGAAGTTCACGTTCCTTAACTACCTGCACGAGAATGACCGCCTCGTCGAGTTCACGAACTTGGACACGTTCCTGCCGGCCCGCGTCGAGTACGAAGACTACCTGCGCTGGTGCGCCTCCCACTTCAGTGACCTTGTCCAATACAGCAACGAGGTCGTCTCCGTCTCGCCGGCAGAGACGACCCAGAACCCCGTATCGAAGTTCGCCATCACGTCCAAGGACCTAAAATCCGGGGCCACCGCTACGTACCGTTCTAAGAACGTAATTGTCGCCATGGGCGGTCAGCCCTCCATCCCGAAGTCACTGCCCGCGAGCCATCCCCGGGTCGTCCACTCCTCCCAGTATGCCTACCTCGTACCGAAGATCCTCACCCAGCGAGACGCGCCGTATCGCGTCGCTGTCGTCGGCGCGGGACAGAGCGCCGCGGAGATCTTCAACAACATCCAGACGCTGTACCCCAACTCGCAGACATCGCTCGTCATGCGGTCCGAGTTCCTGAAGCCAAGCGATGACTCACCCTTGTAAGTCTATGAAGCCTACTCCACTTCCATCATACTAGATAAGGCCGTGACCCTCAGTTTCACCCCGCCGCCAGACGCGTGATCTAATAGCGCATTTCGCTTTGGTTCCTATCATCCACAACCTTCTCATCGCAAATTCCACTAACCACCCGCACAGCGTCAACTCAATCTTCAATCCATCCTTCGTAGATAACCTGTTCTCGCGGCCCGCGTCGAATCGACAAGCCCTAATTGACGATGCGCGCGCGACCAACTACGGCGTGGTGCGCCTGGGGCTGATCGAGAAGCTGTACGAACGAATGTACGACCAGTTGCGTGAGCTTGGACGCGACGAGCGTCGCTGGCCTCACCGGATCCGCGCCGCGACCGACGTCGTTGGCTTTGAACCGTCGTCGCCCGAATCCGTGCGTCTGAGGATCCGACCCCTGGCCGCCGAGCCTAACAGCAGCAACGATGAGATCCTCGATGTCGACCTCGTCATCGCTGCCACCGGCTACCGACGCAACGCGCACTTGACCCTCATGCGCGACGTCGAGGCCCTGCTGCCCAACGCCACAGAGGGCGAGGAGCAGCGTGGCGGCAGTGACGCCAAGATGACGAGCGGCGACGCCGCGACGACCTGCGTGCCCGCTGATTCGCGCATCGGTGATCGCCCCGTCCGCGTCGGCCGCAACTATGGTGTCCAGTTCGCCGCCGGCAAGGTGGCACCCGGGTCTGGTATCTGGCTCCAGGGATGCTGTGAGGGTACCCACGGAGTAAGTCCCCCAAGTTCGAATGATTCGCATCTATATCTGTTTAGTGAGCACCACTCTAACATTCATCTGCAGTTGAGCGATACCCTCTTATCCATCCTTTCGGTGCGGTCGGGTGAGATCGTAGATTCGGTTTTCGGTACCCAGGGCAGGTGAGTCTCACGCGTCTATAGCCTTGTCAATACCCTCCTAAACCTTCTTATGTATCAACTTTTGCAGAAAGATAAATACTAATACAGATATGGGGACGCAGTGCCAGTGGTCGGAAGCCATCTCAGTATAAGCTATAACCGTATACGACGTCGACTTAATGGAAAAGGAAGAGAACGCACATAGTTAGTTCTGGACTCTTCTCAGGTTCCGGTTATCAATACTATTAACCGTACCATGCACGGTCATCGACTTGTGGTTGGAAGGGGGGTAGGGGTTTCGAAGATGGGATATAAAAAAGCGCTGTCTTAATATAGTTTTCTTGCATGCATACTTGAATTTGAATTGAACATTGCTTTTCACTAGTTACCAATACCCAAATCCAATATCACGACTGTACAGATGCAACATCGATAAGGTAGATACGAATAAGACTCAAGTCCTAGCTGATGCTTCGCAGCTGTGATGTCAACAGGGGCCTCTGCCATACTGTGGCGTATGTTTGCGTGTAAAGAGCTAGATAACTCTCTGTTTGCTACCTAGTGCGTATGTGTCTTTCGATATGTACCATGGTCACAGCAATCGAGCTGTTTGATATAATGATAGAGTAGTGAGTCATCGTAGACCGATCTGTGAACCTGTTGCTCTTGCACTGTTGAACATGAAATATCAAGAGCATGAGCTTCGTCGTCGTATCTTGACCTCTTGCTAGGTGCTCACGGCTCTCGTGCGATCCCTTAAGAAACACCGACTGCCCGCTCAGTACTTCGAAGCAAACCTTACAACTATAGTAGATCGTGATTCATAGCCCAAAGTCGTATAACTGAAGCTTGGTGTGTTATACATAAGTTATTCACTAGATGAATAGATGGTAAGTTGAGGCTGTCATACCATAAGTTCCCGTACGACTCGAGACGAGAATTAAAAATTGCTGCTGATATGGAGCCCCCTTGTCCTCGAGCCTCTCCTCTCTATCCTCTGTAGGACATCAACTCCATCGCCACCCCCAGTGCCAAACATCCTAGTCTAGTATATTCAACGTTCGCGCCACATCGCTTGATAGTATGTCGAGCTCAAGCTCCAAGAAAAGCACCAAAAATGCTGAGAAGGCCAAGCAAGCCCAAGCAGAACTCGCGGCCCAGAAGGAGGCGATGAAGGCACACGCTCGGACATGGCAGGTTGTGGAGCCCCGTCAGCTGGAGTCGAATGCGGTCTATATAGCTGCACGTCGTTACGACATCTGGGCCCACGATGGCGACGAGGACTATGTAATCATTCCCCCATACACCTTTTAGTGTATCATTCATGTATGTAGCGGTGGTTTCAAACACTAGACTAACACTACACATAGATGTACGGCTTCATGTCCACGGGTGACGATGGCCAACGGTCCAGGTTTATGAGGATAGAGAGGCTGGGCGTTACGGGCAAATGGGTATTCTACGACGAACCTATTTGGTGGTACGCCACCGACCCTAACCTGATCCTATTCTACAAGCTGCAATTCCAGGGCAGCGGAACGACAGCTTCGGCGTTGGAACAGATTATATATAATCGGGGAAGCGACAGGCACCTCAGCGAAGATCAACAGCGTCGCTTAGCTGACCTGTACGGCTTTTACAACTCAAGGATACATACGATCGCCGTCCTGCATGATCTTGCAAAAGCGAAGCTCATCGCCATGTTAGGTGACGAGGAAGACATGATGGATGCTATATTTCATGCCGCGGAAACCTTCAAGTCCGTTATCGAACAGGCTAATCAATACGGCGTTGTATGCACTCCAGATCCTTAGTGGCAGTGAGTACAAGTGGACGGTATTCGGTACACTGGGTAGATCCTAAGTTCCAACCACTTGTTTCGGTTCTTTCTTCAATTTGCTGTCATTTCACCTTCATTAGCGCCCCTCGTATTATTTATTTCGGTGCCCCTCATTCTTTTCTTGATTTCCTTAGCGGCGCACATTTTCTGGTTTGGATTGTATGGGTTCCGAGGTGAACGGTCAAGCAATTGGCGTTGTTCTTGATCTTGGTGCTGTTTTCTATATCGTTGTCGGTCGCTGAACGTAGCCACGCTACATTGTCGGCGGGAAGCAGAGAGCATACAGCGAATGTGCAGAAGCAGGACTTCCAGGAATATCGTTGCTGTGGAATGTGCATCCCCATTGCATGGGAGCATATGTCGCAGATTCTAATCACTTCTATTTTCTTACTGAATCTGGTTAGGGAGGACATCTAACTTAGTGTGCAACGTAGGAAGAGACGGCATCAATCCTGATTTTAACTACACTCTAAACTTTCTGCTCTACTTTTGATACTGGAGGCCGTGAAATACGCTTTCCAAGATTGTTTGAACGGAATGATTGGTACTTAGTCACTTGAATAAGGGATGGTATCAGTATAGCTTAAGCATGTGTTTGTCTCTGACTTTCCTCAATGCTTCTGCGACGGATGGTAGCCCCTATTTCTAGGTTGTACTAAAGTGGGAACTTCCAGGGGTGATAGCTAACCATCTGCAGGCTTGATCTGGTAATATGTCGGCGGCAGACTTTCTTTGATTCGGTTCATGCCTATGACCTATATCCCTATATATCCACCAGTGGCCTCATTCTTCCCTCATACTCTACTCTCGAGCTTACGGCAGTTTACCTATTCCCCATACTTACACATGGTAAAGGACGGGCAACTAAATACAGTCCGCCTGAGCCGAGGACGCCCTGGCTTACGACTACGAGTGAAGTTCCCCAACTTGTGCTTGAAGCCGCCTTAGTGCTCCTGATGAAATTGCTATCCTGCTTGATCCTTCGATATATAATGGTAGCGACAGGGGCCGTGATTCTGTATCCTATAGTTAGCCGTTCCTAGATATCTGTATTGGACTCAGGAGGACCGCCACTGGATTTGATATTCACTGGGACCAATGACGGGGCGAGATGACGACTCTAACAAGGCTTGAACGTAATCAACAATAATGGCTATTGTAGGATCTGACTTGATTATGTTACCCGTAAGCTATCTATCTCCTACATCCGATAGATACCGCGGACGGAACGGGCGATAAGAAGGTTCAGGGGGGCATTGGAAGGGGGTTTGGTTTGGAGGGGCTAAAACCCGAAGCGGGGCCACTTAAAAACCGCTAACCAACGCCGTCAACTCCGGCTTTATAGAGTTCATTACGGCAGCTTCTCTCCAATCAACCAGCAAACTGTGTAAAGGGCGCTTGGTCTAGGGGTATGATTTTCGCTTCGCACTTCCTTCCTCGGAATATTCGAATTGCGCCTTGTGAAAGGTCGTGGGTTCAATTCCCACAGCGTCCACAGTTTCTTTTTTTGCCGGTGTGTTGTAATCCTTATTCCTCGAGCATAAGAAAGTGTTGGCAAGATTTGCATGTGAATAGGTTTTTTTTTCTTTCTTCTTTTTGCTTCGGGGACAGATATGCGGGGACGGTCCTTAACGTTGAATCTGGCGCAGCGACAGGGCATGAAGTTTTTCTCTTTTTTTCTTTCTATTTATGCTATGCTGTATTTAGGTTTGCTTGCATGCGTCTTGGCTATCGCGTAAACACTGGCGGTGACATGCCTTGCTTGGATTTTCCCCCACCATGAAAAAAAAAAAAAAATCATATAATTGCGCCTGCTCGCCGGCGCCTTCGTCGCTAACCCTTACTGAAACAAACCCATCCATCCATCCATTTCCATCCCATGCAAATTTTCCAATCATTCATTCAATCATCCATGCAGTACCGTATGTCCCCGCGTAGCAACAACCACAACCCCCCACTATCCACAAACACCCGATCCGATCCGCTCGCTCCTTACAGCGCCTTCAACTTCCGGGGCGCAGTTACGACTGCGGGGCCCCCACCCGCGCCGCTGCCGAGGGCGCGCGCGATCCGGGATACGACCACGCCGGCGACCATAGCGATTTCGAGGCCGAGGAGGAGGATCCAGAGGGCATCTAGGAATTCGACGCCGAGATCCAGGCCCGTGCCCGACCCACCACCGCTCTTAGCCCCGCCCCCGCCGCTGAGCCATAGCCCCTCCAACTTCCACAGCAGCGGCCGGTACGCGACCTGCATCGTCAGGAAGGCTTCGAGCACGTAGAAGGTATACCAGTAGTGTCTGTTGCGAAGAAGAAGAAGTAATAATGTTAGTTCCTCCCTTCCGCTATGTGTGTGTGTTGCGTTGCTTGCCCAGCCCGGGTGGTGCGAGAAATGCCTAGGTGGGTGTGTTGGTTGCGATGAATGGATTCCCCCGCCTTCTACTTTTGAGGGAGAGATAGAGAAAAATATGGACAAAGGGTGCTTTGCCTCTAGGGTAGGGTTAGGTATTTGGTAGACTTTCCGAGCTCGAACTTCCCCTTCCTTTCCCTCGAGATATTCGAAGTATGAAAGGGAAATGTATTGTATGTAGATAGATAGGTAGATAGGTATATACGGCAAGGAAAGCGGTGGGATGAAAAAAAAAGGCACGCACAGAGCGGGGGGGACTCACTTAGTTTTATCGTCGAGGACGGTCCACCGGGGCCTGGGATGGGCCCAGGACTGCGCGATCTGAAAGCAGATGACGAGGCCGCAGAGGACGAAGCACCAGATGAGCAGGATGCGCTGGAGCAGCGAGGGCTGCTCGTAGTAGTAGCTGTAGCCGTAGCCGTGGTGGGGGAGGAGATAGGCGGTGACGAGGGACATCGCCCCTTTGAGAGGGTAGCGGTAGGTCGGTAGTGTCGTCCTAAAGAATAAAAGGGCGGGAACAGGAGGAAATCGTCCCACCGCTTCCCCCTCTCCAACCTTTCTTTGTGTCCTTGATATGGGGTTAGTTGGGTGACTGGTCCTTGGCCTGCTTTCTCTTATTTTTGTTACCCCTCCTCGCTTGTCACTAGTAGATCCGGTAATGTTGAGGAATCCGGTACGGTGTGGGCACGAAATGTACTGGGAAATGTGTGTGTGTGTGTGTGTGTTCGCGGGCGAGAGAGTGGGTGAATGAATGGGAGAATGAGGCACAGGCGAAAAAGGCGCCGCCAACATCGGCGATCTTTGACTTCTGGACACGTTGGCGATTTCTTAAAATTTCCTCACGTGGCGTGGGTGATCAAAAGCTAGTAATTACTGTAAGAACGAAATTGATTGATTTTGGCAGGCGACGACCCGAAAGGGAAAACGCCATTTTTTTCTTCTAAATCTGGAAAGAAAAAAGGGCAGCCGTTTCCAAGACCCGGATGTGACCTTCGGACATCCGCCGCAATACAACTAACTACCTAAATTTCCTCAATATCCGGCAGCTTCTCGTTCGGCAGTGATATATAACCGGTGATCCCCATTTCGTCGACCCTGCGTGACTTCCCGTGGGACACAGTATATAACATGCTTATACATGAAAGTAGGAACAATGACAAATGAAGGATCTCGCTTATCCGGTGCCCAGGATGGAATAAACCTAGCAAGGGCAGCAAGGTCTAGACGGTCCTGCTTCACCTGGTAGATCAAGCCTCGATTTTATAAAGGCACCCCCCATCCCGCAGCCCCCCGCGTGGGCATTTCTAGGTTGGGGTAGTTTTGCAGGGTGTTGGCTTGTGATCCTTGAACACCATCGTTTTGTGCAGAATCGATATCGAGGGCTTTTACCTGCTTTCGGGTCGAATAATGAGAGTCCATGCTTATATAGACGCCTGTAAATAGCCGACCTAACCTCGCAATACGATCCGGTATATGATCAACCAGAGGTCTTCTCTACATGCTCATTGCATCATCATGATCATAATTCGGTGCCTAAGACCAAGGTTAGGAGCATAGAATCCGTACCAGGGCGGGTGGCTTCGAAGAGAAAAATCAGGCAAACATGAAAATATTGGATCATCAAGAGTCGTGATACATCGCGAAGAGGGTCTGCCAACCTTCGAAACCAGAGTCAAGCCGTTATTGTACACACATACTTATTCAGTATAACCGCCGTCCCCAAACTCCCAAATGCGCTATGAATCACTTTGCTGCCCTGTCCTTGCCCTGTCCTTGCCTGTCCTGTATCAACCAAGACTAGCTAGATACCCGGCTATTACTTGCCCACGGCGGCAACCTTCTGCTGTCTTTCGGCCTCACGCACATCGCCGCCGGACGCCCGCCACCAGGCGTCGCATCCCCATCGCAAGGCCCTCTCGGCGGCGCCGGTTGGCGTAAAAGCGGGGCGCACGTCGAGGTAGAAGACAGGCTCGCCGGTGGGTTCCGGAGGTCCGGAGTAGTAGTCGATAATGTAGCGGACCTCCTTCTTCTCCCCGTTTAGGTCGCGCGAGACGTACCAGTCGTGGCGGTCGAAGGGGGGTTCCGTACTGTCATGGTTATCAATATCAAGTCAGCAACAGCCTGCCTAAATCGCCATCCGCATCTATTCTAACTTATACATTGCGCTGTCACCGGACTGTTTCTTGACTTACCCGAATCCGCCCGGGTATAACCAGCCCATGACCTGGAGCATGGCGGCCTTGGGAGTCATATCCTTGGGCCTGCCCTGGAACCTGACAAGGCTGGGCTGTAGGTCCTCGACCTCCTTCTCGAGGCCGTACCGCTTCACCTGGGACTCGAAATTCTGCTCGCCGCGACTGCACACGCGCCAGCCCCTGGAAAGACCGCCAGCGAAGCGCTTCTCCCACTCCATGATCTCGCCCCAGGCGCCCTCGTTGAGGAAGTTGTGCACGCTCACCATGCTCTCGACGGCGGTGACGTCGGTGTCGTCATACCCCTTGCGCAGCAGTGCGTTATACATCTGCTGTGGCGAGGGATATTCCCAGTTGCCGGTGCCGTCGCCCTTGGGGATGGTAGAGGGGTCCCGGCTCGTGGGCAGGGCGTGGGTTTGATGGGGCGCGCGCTCTTGCGATAGTTCGCGGAACATGTAATTTAAAGGGTTGAGCTTGGAGAAGGTGGATGATGTTGTTGTTGAGTCTGATGACGACGACGCCGGGTTTGAATCATGTCGTACCGGGCAAGCCGCTGGAGGAGAGGACGAAGATGAGGTATGAGGGACTGGACATCCTGACTGGGCTGGAGGGGCTGGAGGGGAAGGAGTTGTTATGGCCTGAGCGGTTTTCTGGTTCTTGTGCATCGGACATCCTGGCTATCGTCTGTAAGTTAGTTTTCATTGTCTAGATTCCATATGGCAGAGTTGGGCCAGTGAGACAGTGGGAGGGAGACTTACAGGTGGTGATTGTACATTTGCGACAGTCCAACTCTGTGGTGTTGGGACATCTGACCAAAACCAGCCCATGGTGGAAGTGAAAACAGGATAGATGCAGGAGGGAAAGGAACGATTCCGTCCGGTATAAACGATTTGTTTCTTCTTCCTTCGTGGCTTCTTCCTTCGTGGGAAGCCAAGTTGTCCGTAGAGACAAAAAGAGCAAGAAAAAAATGGAAAAAAATGGAAAAAAATGATGTTATCGCAAGTTGTTACTAAGTAACCCGCAGGCCTGGAAGAAAGTGGAAAGTGATATGCGAATCTAGTAATCCCAGCACTGATAAAAAACCGCCTACTTGTATTAAGACCACTTATAATGCAACTAAAAGACTACCTGCTGCCGTTGTTCCAGTTTTTCTACAGTGGCGGTTTAGCACCAAGCAAGCAAATCTTCAGGTGGCATATGCTACATAGGTACTACCCTAGGTGACATAAGCAGACGCTAAGATCTAAAGATCGGAGGAAGACGGAACGGAAACACCGACAGACAATGTGAAGTACATCAAAAGTACATACATCACATGCTTAAACCGATATAAGGCGATACAAAAAATAAACATACAAAGAAGTACAAAGTAATGCCCCTGTGATTGGTCGGTGATTTGTGCACAGTGGCCAATTCTTTACGTCACCATTGTAATAACCATTGAGAAAGTCTCTAGACGTCACTAGAGCTCACTACAGCCCACTAAAAGGTTGCTCACTCACCAGCTCACTGTATTCACTGTATTCGGTCTTTTCGGATCATACAACCATCCTACCAACCAACACCACCAACCCACAACGAGGCTGTCCGTTACCAGGAGAACCCCGGCGCTGTGTGTCATAGGTTGGCATCTCCCAAAAATAGTTTGCATTTAACTGCACTCACTATGCGATTCCTTGACATATTCATGGGACCGATAGACCTGTTATAATGCCCATTGGGATCTCTCAAGGGCGAAATTCACCCGCGAGTCCGCCGCGACCATCCCTGGCGCCATGAGATCGGCAATTCTCCTCCTTGGCCGCATCTGCGCCCGTCGCGCTTACACACAAATACCACCACGGATACCACGAGGCAGTGGCACCAAGCAATTCCAATTTTCAAGGCTATATACGGCATGTCGCCCTAGGCCCAGTACTCTTCCCCCTGTAGCAGGGAGGATAGGGAGAGGTTCGGCTCACTCCAATGGGAATGTCCTGAAGACCGCCGTGGCTGCCGGCGGCGCATTGGGGACCGCAGCTTTTGTCAAGCTTTCGGAAACAGACAATGCAGGGACAAAGCAGACAGCCGAAGAGCGCATGCTGGAGGTGTCGCGAGGAGAGTTGAAGAAAGAAGTCGACGATAGCGAAACCGGTCTCGCAAGACTGGGGCATCAGATATTTGTCTTCGTAGATGTGTATCTGTGGGAGCCCTTGTGTACTGGCGTTCGCTTCCTCCACCTCGTCGTCATCTTCGTCCCTGTTATACTCGCCGTTCCTATAATATGGGTTGGTGGGCGTCAGCCTAACCGTGACAATGAGCGCTCTGGCACCCTGTGGTGGTATGCCTTTTTAGTCAAAAGCATGGAATTGGCCGGTCCTGCATTTATCAAGGTACAACGCCCCCTGAATCCCCGAATCCCTGACCCCCTGAGCCCCTTTTTATAGAGTGACCTTCGAAGCTTACAGGTTTATCGACGAAAAGCTTGGCCAGTGGGCTGCCTCTAGGACTGATATTTTCCCCAATGAAATGTGTAATATCATGTCCAAACTTCACTCCAATGCCCCGGCACACTCACTGAATGCCACCAAACGGATCGTGGAGAAGGCGTTCGACAACCGGAAGTTCGAGGACATCTTCGAGGAGTTTCAGGAAGAGCCCCTGGGGGTGGGTGCCATCGCCCAGGTATACAAGGCGCGGTTAAAATCCAACTTTGCGGCGCCCGACGACGCCGACTCGTCCGCCGCCACCAGGAACATCCGCCAGAATGTCCGCCGGAATGTGGACACCGTTCTCAAGAGCATGCCTAAGCGCGTGCCGTCCAGTTACGTCGCCGTCAAGGTCCTGCATCCCAGGGTCGAGCGGACCGTCCGCCGCGATCTCCGGATCATGGGCTTCTTCGCCTCCGTCCTCAACGTCGTGCCCACCATCGAGTGGCTCTCCCTCCCCGACGAGGTCGCGCAGTTCGGCGAGATGATGAAGCTGCAGCTCGACCTGCGCATTGAGGCCGCCAACCTCGCCCGGTTCCGCAAGAACTTCAAGCACCGCTCCACCGCCTGGTTCCCCTTCCCCTACCTCGAGTTCACCACGCGCAACGTCCTCGTCGAGGAGTTCGCCCAAGGCATGCCGCTGTCCGACTTCCTCGAGAACGGCGGCGGCGTCTTCCAGCGCGACATCGCCCAGGAAGGCCTCGACGCCTTCCTGCGCATGCTCCTGCTCGATAACTTCGTCCACGCCGATCTCCACCCGGGCAACATCATGGTCCGCTTCTACGAGACCTCCCAGCCCGACATCGGCTCGTTGCGCCGCCGGCCCTCCTCAGGCTCCGAGGACGCCGGCCGCGACGGAAAGCCCCACCCGGCGGACCAGCCGGACGTGACGGAGCAGGTCCTCGCGCGCCTGCGGCCGCACCGCAAGCGCAAGGACCGTGCGGCGTGGGACGCGGAGCTCGCGCGCATCGACGCCGAGGGCTTCCGGCCGCAGCTGATCTTCATCGACACGGGCCTGGTGACGGAGCTGAACGAGACGAACCGGCGCAACTTCCTGGACCTGTTCCGCGCGGTGGCCGAGTTCGACGGGTACAAGGCGGGTCACCTGATGTGCGAGCGGTGCCGGCAGCCGGACGCGGTGGTCGACGCCGAGGTCTTCGCGCTCAAGATGCAGCACCTAGTGCTCGGCGTCAAGAGCCGTACCCTGGCCCTCGGCAGCGTCCGCATCGGCGACATCCTGCAGCGCGTCCTCGACATGGTCCGCGGCCACCACGTCCGTCTCGAGGGCGACTTCGTCAACGTCGTCATCTCCATCCTGCTCCTCGAGGGCATCGGCCGCAGCCTCGACCCCGACGTCGACCTCCTCAGTTCCTCCCTCCCTATCCTCCGCGAAATCGGCGCCCAGAGCGGCGCCGCTATGGTCAAGGGCGGTGACTTCTCCATGGTTTTTGTCTGGGCTGGCCTCGAGGCCCGCCGCTTCATGCAGGCTAGTATCGAAGATGTATGTTTTTTTTTCCTCTAACCCTTCCTTATCTCCCTGCCTACAGTCCACAGAAACACTTTCCATCTCAACTTTCCACCTGAATGTAACACCAACTTACCCCCTTTTCCACACAGGTCGAGAACTGCGTCAAGTACGACCTACTGGCGCCCAATATATAGATACCGCTCTATAAAGGAGGCCGCATTATTGGAACATACGTGCATGGCTGGATGGAATCAGAAATGGATAGAACAGGATAATGAGCATACCATAGAGCTGGAGTTATAGAGTGAGGCACGGCCGCTCAGCCAGTGTTAGGCTGTTGTGTATGTATGTATATATATCTGTAGACGTATCTCCGTATAGGTGGGTAGGGCATTTGCATGGTGGTAAGAAACACATAGGTTTTCTGGTGTATCTTGGTTTTGTAAGATCTGTCAATCACTATTTGCATTAACAATCATTTGTTGCAGCCTATACTGCTGGCTTCTTGATATTGATCTATGAAATAAGTGGTAAGGGCGTAAGTCACTTTTACACGCATAACTCGCAGACCTTCCTCGTAATATTAGCTGCATATACCATGTTTACGCATCTAAATGAAATATCGTGGAGTACCTAGGTTAGAGTAATCACCCACATACGTCCATAGGAAACTACAATACGTTTGATTACCCTACATCTCCTCCCGGTCTTCCCATCAGGCAAAGGAAGTTGTTTCTTCCCTCTCAAAGAGCAACAAAGACCCTCAACATCCAATAAAGCTAAAATCAAGATCGTTCACCTTCTATACAGCAAGACAAGCACCTTGTTACCCCTATACATGAGTAAAACAATACAGTTGTTTTTCTTTAACAAAGGTCTCTCTCTACCACCCCTCACCCCCACCACCTATCTCGCAGTAAAGATTCCCACGGAACAATCGCGAAGCTGGTCATACTTGGCCTCCCTTTCTGCTCGCGACTTCTCATAAAATCCGGCAGCATCCAGCTGACAATTTCCTTCACCGTCACTTATTTTTTCTCTTGTAGGAATATTCTAACTTTCATCTTTCTCCCTCTCTCTCTCTGAGCTATCGTTTTAGGGTGATACCCTCTCGATACCAGACCTTTCTGCCTTTCCCCTCCTCAGGTACCTTCCTGTAGTATATATATACATTGAAGACGGCCTTGTGTTGTTTTCCCCATCAAACCCTTCACCTCACAGCTTCCCTCAGGCACAAAGGTCCTCGGTTAGAGAGAAAAAGGCAAATTCGCACCGGCTGTACATCCTCTCGTTCAGTACTCACATCGGAAAGATCGAGCCGGCCTTGATCAGAGCATACAGTCTTTTGCGCGAAGAAACCATCGATGCGAAAGAAGAAGAAAAGAAACGAGTAAACATCAACACCCTCTGAAACGACCACAGAGAGGAGTCCATCGTCCTCGTCAGGTGACCACAAACTTAGTAAAATATATAAACACCAAAACCACGAGAACATCACGCCCGTGCGTACGGACACAACATTCACGCAGAGAGCACCGACGCAGAACTCAAACAACAGCAAGACATAATCGCCCGCCGAAGTCGCCAAGATGTGCCGGAAGATCCTCTGCCACAACATGCACCACGACGTGCGCGTGCCAATGACGCTGCCCGACGAGCACGGCTCCGAGCTGACCTACGCCAACCCGTTGCGCACGGTACACCACCGGTGCGAGATCACGCGCTCGCTGCCGCACGTCCCGCATCTGACAATGTACGTCAACGAGGACCTCCCGACGGCCGCCTCCTGCACCTACCACTCGTGCTGCATCCAGTGGGTGAAGACCGAGCGGTGCGATGCCCACGCCGCCGACATCCCCGTGGAGAAGTGCGACCGCTTCGTGCTCGAGCACCGCCACTATCGCCTGAGGAAGTTCTGGCCGCCGCAGGTCCCGAGCCCACAGCAGCAGCAGCAGCAGAAGAACCGCCATCCGCGCTACCGGCCCGTGTGCCCACTGGACCACGACAGCGAGCGCTGGAACGGCGGCGTATACGACTACGAGCAACCGTACTACGAGGCGACGTGGCGCGAGGACCTGCGGGAGTTTCCCTGCATCGAGTACGGCGAGGAGTGGGGCGGCGTGCCCGCAGGATCCCGAGAGCGCGCGCTGTTTCTCGCCGCGGAGCGTCTGCACGTTCTGCTGACGGACGTGGCACTGCGGGAGGCGGCGCTGCTCGACCTCGAGGCCAACGATGAAACCGCCGCCACCATCTGCAAGCATCTCCACTCGACGCTGCCGCGCCCCGATGGCGGTCCCCCGCCAGACCCGCGCGAGCCCGCGGTCGTCCTCCCGCCCCTCCGCGCCGCTGTGCCGGAGCTTAATTATTTCGCCGCGCGCGGCCGCCTCCGCGAGTCGCTGAAGCTGCTTATCCACCAGCGCACCGTCGTAGGCGACTTCCTTCAGGGCGCACGGCTTGGTCTCCTGTCGGACCTATCATGCAGGCCATCGTGAGGGATCTCGACGGGTTGTGGGTGGCGGCGGCGTGGGTGCAGGAGAGCGGTACTTTTCTCATCACGGATTGCTCCACCCCCCCTTTGTTTATCTCCTAGATTTGTCTCCACATATCTGTTTTCTACGGCGGTGTTGTTTTGCTTTGGCCGCCATGTACATATAAAAGATACAGGCGTTTAGGGATACCCAAAAAGGAGCATTGCGCTTGGGCGTTCGGTTGTCGGCTTTGGTCCATTGGCATTGATGGCGCTTTGTGTAGTATATATTGGCTCGGTGGAGGGATGGCAATCAATCAATGCATCACGCTGAACACCTTGTGAAGGAAACTTCTTCGTTAAAAGAAACTATCCCTTCTCGGCTATGGTCCGATGAAAATACCCACCCTTGAACGAATAATGGGGGTAACGACTAGTTAATAATAGGTTATCGAATGGTCAAAAAGTATGTCTCGCATAATTATAGATCGTATTGTATGCACCGTAAGTAGTAATGTCATCGTACTCGCAACTCCGCATTTCCCGCAAATCGTAGTTATAAAAAGTAGTTATGACCGAAGCCCCCTACCAGTGTTTGAAGGGGGGAAGTCCAGGTCGGTTTGTGGGAGAGAGTGAGGAACTACGCGAACTGCGAACTAATCGTGAGCGCGAAGCGCCAGAAAGACCATGTGGTGGAGCTGGGATCGTGGTTCTAATGAAACGCGCCAGGATCACAGTCGTGCGATCCCTGGGCTTGAAACCCGACTCCCGCTTGGCAAAGCCTGGGAGCGGCCGTTTGTCAGTGGGCCAGGGCTTCAGGGGTAGGCCCCGCGGAGTCTTGGCTCGCACCGAGAAATCGCGCCGAGGTCCACCACGATAGAGAGAGAGTGGCCTTTGATCGCTACTGGGTTGACCCAGCGTGAGAAAACCCCCCATATCGTTCGCCGCACGGCTCCCCCCTGCCGCTTCGGCAAGCTGCGCCGGAGGCCTGGTCGATCCTCAAACCGAGATGTACTGACAGGGCCGGCCAGCGCGCAAGAATAGGACTAGCCTATGTTTGCGGTGATCCATACCTCACGGGGCTCCTTGGTCCTTGATCAGGGTGGGTTTAATAACGAAATAAGCTTCGACGGGATGTATATAAGAGATCTCTGATCTGCCGTTTCAATGACGATCCTTTTTTTTTGTTCGCGTTGTCACGTCTGTTCTTGCATCTCCAACCCGGCTGTTGTTCGTCATAATCAATCCCTCTGGTTAGGGTTTTACTTTCTCTTACCGTTTCGAAGTTCTCGTTTCCGTCGATCGTTCCTTTACCCAACCTAGTCTATCTTTCAGTTGCTATATTCTTTCGCTACCAATATCATCCAGAAAAGAACATCACGTGTCGTTCGAGCGAAGTATATACACAAACTCAAATCAGCAATCATGCGTCAATCACTTTTATTCATCCTGGGCGCGATCGTCGGCGCCCTCGCCGCCCCCGTCGCGCAGTCGAACAAGGTGCAACCCGGCGACATCACCAGCAAGAGAATGACGTCCAGCATCAGGAGGTCGAACCAGGTGATCGCCCGCCAATCGAAGCCCTGCTTCGTTGTCGGCGACGAGGAGCTACCCGAGGAGACGCAAGGGATCGCCGACAACCTAGCCGCGAGTGTGCAGTGCGACGCAGCCAACCCGACAATCGACGGCGTGCCCGATGTCTCGTCGGGCGGCATGACTTTCTCGTCGATCGACTTCAACAAGGCGGAGAACGGCGAGACGCCGCTGCAGTTCGCCGTGAACCTGTTCCAGACAGCCGACCAGGACGGCGGTAAACTCGCCGACTCGAACCTCGAGCAGTTCCAGAACGCCCTCAACGACTACCTCGCCACCGAGGCCGGCATCCGCAGCGTCGGCGGCAACCTCGCCATCAAGGCCCCCAAGTTCTTCCTCCAGATGCAAGTCAGCCGCATCCAGACCGCCCAGGGCAACCCGCCCACCGAGGCCGGTCTCCAGGTTGACCACCTGCGCGACAAGGTCCTCAAGAACGCCCCGCGCGAGGACCAGGCCCTTCTCGACCAGGTCACTCAGCTCGCTACCGTCGTGGCATAATTGGCTTTATAAGGGAGGGAAGACGTTCATAAACGCGTCTGCATTATGATGAGGAGTTGGGACTGCATGTGTTTATGTAGGCTAGGTGTAAGGACAGATTAGCGAAATTCGAATCGGTATACCCTAACATGATGGTTTTGTGGCCAGGCGTCTGCCTTCGAGACACCAAGCTCTTTTAGTGATTCGTTGGTCAATTGGAAAACTGCCTGCTAACCAGGCATGTGATCGAGTTGGAGCAAGGTGAGTATTCGTTTAGAGGCCAGGCTGTCATACGGCTGTAACCAGCTCGCAGAGTGCAGTAGGCCGCTGATATTAAATCCTTTCTATTCCATGCCATTGCCAACTACCAAGCAACGGGGATGGCAGGACAGTCCGCTCACCATGGACTACCAACAAATGATGGAGATGCATCGCCGCCACCGGAACGTTCGGAGTGGACGCTAGACTACTTAGTTGGGTAGCTGAACGGGCGCATCATTGCACCCACGAGCGCTGTACGAAATCTGCCTATCAGGCCACTAGAACGCCTAAGTTTCAGTGGTGGCGCACAGCTGAACTCGACGAGGTGTTCACAATCCCTCCCTTCGAATGTTTTTGCTGTGCTCCTCGACAGACATAGCCTCAATGAATCTTTTTGGTAAGATTACTCGGTTTACCACGAGTCGACGGATTCTATGCGACGCTACCTTGGAAACTCGCGAATAATCTGGTTCTAGATGGCTACCATTCACTAGATTTTGGGCTGACTAGAAAATGGGCACGCCGATAAACACATGGTCTTTTATCAATACCGTTACGTGCACGCATCCTTGTTTTTGTGGCAGTAACTGAGGGTTTACTTCGACAGAACGTTGCCAACATCCTATTTCTCACCTTCTTCTTGCGAGACACATACCTCTTCCTGCTAGAAAACCTACTATAGTAAAATGGTAGACACAGTTACCGTGGAAAGCGGTCTAAGGCGTGGTGTCTGGTGTTGGCTGCTCTTCTGCGGACTTTCGCTGGCGGCACGCTTAGCCAGACTATCTCCCAAGGCAACGACAACAACCCTTCTACTCTTGCCACCACTTGTTGTTGCAGCGGTCCAGCGCGCCCGGCAGCCGAGTCGACCTTCAGGGAGCAAGAGGAGCCATCTGATCGTCAATACTATAGCACTACTCTCTGGGTTCATACATTATGCCTTGATAGCCATCATATTTCCCAGTTTGGATACATTTCTGAAGTTTGCCATTATCATTGCGTTCTTCCAAGCTATGAACCATCTTTTCAGCCGGTTTTCCGACCCTGAGAGTATCTGGACACAGTTTCAATGGGTCAAGCGAATCCCCGTCCTGATACGTGGCCATCAGAGAAATGCCCAACAAATTAACAGTCGATTTCTGAGGCTTCCAGCCCTGATGCTGACCTACATCGCATTATTCGCATTTGTTTCGACGGCAATCATATGGACAGTTAACCGTGAGTTTCTCGAATTTGATTTGCCTTGGTTTCGGAAACTAGCCAGAAAATATCGTTTGCGCTTGAAAGCTGCGCTTTTCCACAAGCTCTACAAGAACAGCGCCAGCTACCATACTTATAAGCCTCTTCAACGTGGACCTCGAAAAGTCGTGCCAATTCGGCTGCTTCGTTTACGCAAGAGGCGTCCTTTTAGAGAGCTTCAGTGCGACCTAGTTGAGGTTGATCTTCACGCAGCCCCACTCTACGACGCGGTTTCGTACCACTGGGGAAAAGGGGAGAGGACGGAACCTATTTCGATAGGTGGCAAGACCATGTTGGTCTCTCCCACCGTATTGACGGTGCTTTACCACCTCAGCTCCTATAAGACAACCCGGTTCGTGTGGCTTGACTCAATCTGCATCAACCAGCTCGACAACGAAGAGAAAGGCTTCCAGGTCTCGGTGATGAGGGAGATCTACCGCAACGCGCGCAAAACAGTGGTTTGGTTGGACGGTATAGAAGATACACCCAAGATCCGCGCCATGCTCGCGGGCTTATGGTATGAGTATACTCATGGCACGGCGGAATCTTGCGCTCAAATAATCCAGCAATACGCGGGTGGTATGATAGAGAATGGTTGGATGCAGCTTCTTAACTTATTCGCACACCCATGGTTCTTCCGTGTCTGGGTCATACAGGAGGTCGCGATGGCATCTACCGTAGAGGTCCTCGCATCCGGTGAGCCTCTTGACTGGTTCCATATGGCCACTGTGGCCGAGATGCTCTATACCGAACCCTTCAACCAAATCCTGCAGAGCAGCGTGTCCCAGGGAATTAATGAGACCGCTGCAATTGGACTGTTCCACATCACGATCATGGCAACGCGACAGCGGAACCGTGACAACTATAATTACCCACAATTAATATCACTCTTAGACTTCACAACCGGCTTTGATGCAACGGAAGGTATCGACAAGATCTACGCCCTTCTTGGCATGTTGAGCCCGACGGACAACGTCCACGATCGGCTACCAGTCAGCTATACGAGTTCTGTAGAGCAGGTATTCACGCTGGTCGCGCAGAATTTCATGATAAGTAACCCGAACGAAGTCTTGTCGAATTCTGGGATAGGTCACCCGAGACATTTAAAAGAACTACCATCTTGGGTTCCCGACTGGACATGCCTGTCTCTCCATGAGACAAGGCGGCAACCGTTCACGCGCAGCTGCATCTCGGCACGCTACAGGGCCTCGGCGGACTCTACCCTAGAGGTTGACTTCTCTCCGCCCTCCGAACTCAGCATGTCATTGTCACGGGTGACCCCTACACAAACACTCCGCATCAGAGGCTACAGCTTCGATACCATAAGCCACATCGGCCCGATCATGACCTATGCGGAGAACGAAGGAAAGGCACCCAATGAGGACGACTCAGACATCGCGCTCGAGTTCCTACGGCAGCACTCCCGAGCGCGTAAACTAGCGGCGGCGCACGCGCGGGACCCTTACCCATACGCCTACGCGGCAACGGGCGAGCAGCCGCTCGAGGACGCCTTCTGGCGTACGCTCATCGGAGACACACAGATGGTGCGACCTGCGCCGATGGAATTCGGACTGTACTGCCGGCTGTGGGAGCGGGCGATGGAGGCTCGCCTAGAAGGCGTGGTCTTAAGACAAGAGGATGAAGAGGAAGGGCTAAGACGCGACCGGACGAATCCGCTGCCCACATTGGCCGAGATGAACGCCCTAGATCTGGGTGAGGATACTATGCGAAGCATAATGCTCTGGAATAGCACGAGGATTATGTGCTGTACCGGCCGTGCGTTCGCGGTCACGAGAACAGGTTATATGGCTATGGTACCACCCGGAGCGGTTGTCGGAGACGCTGTCTGTCTCCTCTCCGGTCTCGACACCCCATTCATACTCCGAACATTGCCGATAAATGATCACGGTGAAGATATGGCCAGCCTCGTAGGAGAAGCCTATGTGCATGGCGTCATGGATGGTGAAGCAATGCAGGGATCGCTAAGATCACGGGTATACATTGTGTTATAGGTACCATTTCCGGCCTCTTACCGTGACGTTACCCTCAGCCTGCTGCAGAAACCCATATGATTCCCAACTCCTGGTACACCGAAACATTAAACTGGTTGCTTCTTGTATCTTAACCAATTTTTGAAATTCTTCAGAGTCGAGGAACTACGGGCCGGTATGTCCATGTCTTATGGCAAAAAGATCGGCGTGCTGAGTGTCGTATCGGGCTGGCGCTGCTCAGCGAAGGCTCGTCTCTTTATCAATTTCGTGATTTCCATTCATCCTGTGGCTCACCCCGTTGCGGACATCTGAAGTGACGGAAGCTACCACAGGACCAGGGCCTGTTATACGTGCTTTGCATGGGTGACAGTGAAGATTGACCAGGGATGTCCCCCAATTACAGGAATTCAAAGCCTTTCAGCCTGGAGTTGCAGTAGTTGGACGGGGCAGCGCATTAGGTAGGCTCTAGCCTCCTCGCAAAACTACGGTTCAGGGGCAAGGAGCCCGATTAGATTCTGTATGAAAATAAAGGATGACAGTAAAGCAAATCGTGCACACAACCTCAGAATTGGTATCCAGCATAAAAAATAGAATGAGTACTGGGGTCTACCCATTCTAAACGCGCGGCATTGGTATTGGGCCACTATCTCCAATTATATTATTAGTCTCCCCAAAACTACCCAAGCATTTCCTCACCCCGCCGGCAAGTCACACTGGATGGTGTCAGTGCGTGTGTATACAGGTGCGCATAAAACTGAGTCCCATCCGCGGGGAAGTGCGTGTATTGAATGGTGCTCCAACTTGCTATCCTACGAACCTAAGAATAGAAATTAATGGAATGAGTCCTTATCCTCCTAATGTGCGTTGAGGCATCGTATGCGATTAGTTCTGGGTCGATGTATCGTGCCAGCCGTCCCTCAGACAGGAATGATCATCTATAGGCTCCTTTCGACAGTTACACGATAGCGTTACAGCGTGGAAGAAGTTACACAAAAGACAAGGATTCGAGATGAGCTCAGCGGAAGTTGACTTCACAGGAGCCCCGTATTTCCCCAGGTTCTCGGTGCCGGCGCAAATTGAGGAATACACGCTGGTATATGCTTACAACTACTCCGCTAACGAAACTTGGTGGTCCAATGACCGGGTGCGATATTTTCAGCTTCTGCTACTAAAGCATGGATCGCAACTAGACGGTGTCAGCTAGAAACTGTGGCACTAATCAACAGGGGCGTTCTAGTCTTCATCTTCGAAAGTTTACTCCCTATATGCCAAATTTACCAACATCTTGCTAAACATGGTGAAAATCACTTACCTCAGAAATACCCTTTCCGGCGTTACTGATACGTGGAAGCACACGACCTTCACCAACATTGGCTTTCTCGTTTGCACGGAGTAGGTTAAGAGTTGTCCTACATATGTAGGGCTGGTAGGGCAGACGTGCTAAAACCCCCGCCAAATAAGCTGCTGACAGGGAATAGTCCTCCTCTAGCCTAACCTTGGCTCAACGGGTACCAGCCCTACAATAGAGCGTCCAAAACACTACCAGGCAATCTGTCCACCAGTACTTCGTAGCAACAGCACTCGTAAGGAAAGGAGTTAGTCAATCCTCATGAGATGCCTGAAGAACATAATTGGATTTGATTCCTGATGACGCCGACATCGCTTAATGCATTCAGTTTCTTTTCTTTTTTCTTTCACGGGAAAACGGTCCCTTCTCTCCATCTAACGACCTGGCAAGGCCTAGGTGGCTTGACTGACGCCATCAACCTGTGTCCCAACAAAGCCCGCCTTCCTGTTTGGGCCTGGGAGACCTGATGCCAATAGCCTGCTGTTAAAGCTAGGCCAGCCCTGAATGTCGATCACTTCCGGCGGCTGTCTTTTCCCAAGACGAAGTCGGGAGAGAATGTGACGGGTGACGCCTTACCATCATTGTCGGATCCAGTGCAACATGCTTTACAATCTGCCAAAGGAGTCCGAGGGTAGGATGAGAGCACTCGGAATGCCGACTGAGATATCGTTCTTCGAATTATAAATATCAGGATCTGTTCGCAGTCGTTCGAAAAGGCTCAGTGTCCGATCCTCAGCAAACTCCCTTCTTCTTCCCAGTATTTAGGTCAACAGAAACAGCGGCAGCGGCAACAACAAGATCAAATTCACTCCCACTTTTATTTCCAGAACCTTTACATTTCTAGCACAACATGATGAAATTCGTTCTCGTAGCCCTCGGCGGAGCGGCCCTCTCGCTTGTGTCCGCTTCTCCCGCTCCCATGCCAGCGGTCGCCCCTCGTCAAGGTGGCAACTCCTGGATGGGGACGAACCTGTACTTCCTCCAGGGACTTTCGGACTCTGAGCAGAACTCCTACATTGACTTCCTGGCCAACGCGGGCGCCAAGGTTGTCCGAGTCTGGGTGAACCGCCAGAGCAAGGGGTGTCAGAAGGGCAGCAACTTGTCCAATGACATCCCGTCGTTCGAGGACCAAGTCGGCGAGTACAACTGGGAGACCCTCGATTCCCTCGACAGCGTTATCGACAAGATCGCGAAGGCGGGCATGAAGGTCATCATCTCCCCCCACGATTCCAACTCTCTTCTTGGCGATTACCGAAAGTGAGTGGTGGCATATCCTCGACATGATGCGGTAAAAATTGATCTCTTCGTGGAACTGCGCTGACATTTGTTCAAATCCAGGGACTGCTATTATGACAAATGGGGTCCCGGTTACTTCTACGAACAACAGGACGCCTTCGACGCCTACGACGCCAGGCTGTCCGCCATCCTGAACCATAAGGGCGCCACTTCTGGCAAGGTGTGGAAGGAATGGGATGAGGCCATCCTCAGCTTCAACCTTCAGGTACGATTTCCCCTTGCTGATCTGCCTGGAACCAGTATCTTTCGACTAACGCGGACGGATGAATAGAACGAGCCTATGACGCCTGACCCAAGCAAGTGTCAGGCCGGCGATGAGCACAAGTGGCTCTGCGGGCGCGCCGAGCACTTGCGGTCTGAGCTGGGCGAGAACAACCCCATCAAGGTGTCCACAGGGGGTGTAGGCGGCGACATCTCGCACGAATGCACCTTCATTCCCGCAGTGACGGAGTGTGACGCCGTGGACCTGATCTCGGTGCACCGTTATGCGGGATACCCGGGAAACTGGTCCGGGGCAGCGAAGAGCTGGGTCGATCAGTCTAACGGCAAGCTTGTCTATGTTGAGGAGTGGGGCGTCAACACGGGCAGCGTCGACCCTTCCGAGGGCTTCCCCAACGAGGCCGGCGACATGAACTCCGTCGGCCTTGCCGCCATGTACTGGCAATTCCTTCCCGGTGCCGTCGACAGCTGCCCCTATAACCCCTCCGAGGATGATGGCGACAAGTTCGGCATCTTTATCAACGGCGGAACCGACATCGAATCCTCGCTGAAGGAGGCGACTAACAGCCCCGCCCTCCAGCAGGGTTGGGGTGACATTATCCCTTAGACATGTTCATCTGAGAGTTCCTGTGACTTAGGGAGGGCATCAAGTCGCATATGCTGGATCCGCGACTGTCTTGTTGTCGTGCTATAAAATTATCTTTGAATATATTCGTTCGTTACATCGTACTGCTTTCTGCTCAGGGGCCGTGTACATAGAAACGATGGATGTTAAATATTCTAACAACACCATTTTCCTCGTCAACATGTCCTATATCAATTTCAGTGCACTGGATATGTTTTAGTGAGCCGTGAGGAGGATGACTTACGACTCACAGTTCGAAGGGAAAAGGGGGCCTGGAGCTCCGGATAATACCACTTGTTGAAATTTTCTCTTCTTGTGTTAGATGAGATTATATAGCGCAGCTTGTACTCCTACCTCACGGAGTTGGACACATGCCGACTCCAACTACGAGACGGGATCGTCAGGCATGCTTCGAGCCGATCGGACCGTGTCGAGTGGCGTCATTGCGAAACCCGGTTTCTGGCTCGTATGCTGCTCCCCAGTATCTCCCATACTGTGGTTTTGTGTAATGCTCTTTGTGCAACGTTGGTAGCAGCCTTTGGTCTTGGTTTTTCATAAGATCTGCCGACTGATGGCCACCGCACCAATTATGAAATACGGCCCAGACTTGGCTTGTAAAATACCCTTCGTATGAACTATTGTGCCTTATAACGCGTAATGCCTGGGGTTTGGGGATACCTATGAGAAGAATGGTCAAAGTATATTTTGTAGATAGAAACTGGAGGATTCCCTTTTTCCTCCTTTACCTTTCCATGTGTCTATCCAAGCTATGTTGGTAGGTACCTGTCTCCGTCTGGGAATACACAGGCAGTGCGTATATTGACGAAAGAGGTATCTGCCCAGGGGGGCGGGGGATGGGGGACGGAATAGGCTTTGGTGATCGCTTTGGTTTCCAGACGTT
Organism: Eutypella sp. D-1; assembly: GCA_023313575.1. Lineage (NCBI taxonomy): Eukaryota > Fungi > Ascomycota > Sordariomycetes > Xylariales > Diatrypaceae > Eutypella > Eutypella sp. D-1. The sequence continues at coordinate 287,253 of JAJTTP010000021.1, forward strand.
GAGTCTCGATCCATAAGCCCATATATCTCATGGGTAAGTGGATCGGGCCAGGTGCTCGAGGTAAGTTTCACGCCGCGGATCTAGCCAGGTCATTAAGATTGTGGTGTACTCATCAACTAGCCATTCATTCCTAGGGACTCTGGAACCGTGAGGCTTAAAAGTTCCGGGTCGTCTCCTCGGTAACGTCAGCGCCGGCTCCACGATGCTCTCGTTAAGCGGTCTTAAAGTCTAGACACCCGGTTCGCAGGCCAGTGGGGCGAGAACTTCTCGCACCGGCACGCCGACGCCATCCTCTTCGCACACTCGTGGAGGCGCAGACTGCCAGTGTACATAGTTGTAGCCACTAGGTGACAAGACAACAACTCCTTACTAGAAGATAACCTCAAGAATTCTATTTGAATGCCAGATTTCAAGAGCGACGTTAATTCAACCCGTCATGACAGCACACTCATCGATATAATGTATACTAAGACTCTTTAGGTACTGCCAGGGGGCTATGTGCCTCACTTTACAGTGCTAATTACCCCATTGGTGAAGAATCCTTTGCATGTATAGGTGAGTCTAGGCGAAGCACCAGCCCAAATTACAGTCTATTTACAATGCACTTATAAAAGGAAAAGAATTACCTAGAGAACCTGGTCCAGTCACTCCAGGAGGCCGATCCGGTGCGTCATTTATTCCCCTACCCATGTACCAGTATACATATCAAGGATGCAGTGGTAAATGTGTTATCTATGCCTGGCCACATAGATACCGGTAGGTAGGTACGGGCTCCACTGGGCGGCAGGGAAGTTCTCATATCCAGTGCCACTAAGTACTGCAGTTGTCAAGCAAACAAACAGACACTAGCACTCTACCTTCACTCTGGAGACAGATCTTTCGAATAAACATTAGTACCTACTAGGCATGTATTCCATTCCCCCCTACACACCTAGGATGTATCGCTTGGGGTACCTAGGCATGTCTTCTACCACAGGACAGCCTTCTGGAGGTGTTCACATAAGATCACGTATGAAGACTACCACTTCCTCTATCTCCTTACCAGGATCATCTCTCCATATATGACCAAGCAGCCTCGATCATCGTACAATCTCTCCACTACATAGCAGTGATTAGATTTCTCGGATGGTTACTAATAAGTAGGCTTTTGACGTTTGTTTTTCCAGCCTCCCTCTTCCTCTCCAACACCTAAAAGATGATATTTTCTTTGGGGTCCGCTAGGTGACCGAAGCGGCAAATGCCCGCCACAGTCAAGGTTTCTGTATGTCATTCCCATTCAAGCTATGCCTAACAAGCAAAGGGTATGGGTTTTTACTTATCAATACTAGAGAAAGGAGATACTTACAGCTAAGTAGGTACTTATGCCCCGTCTTCAGATCAACAAGGCTACTTTTAGGGCTTGCTACTGACATACACATGCCCCATGTCCTGAATGATATCATAACATATATCCGTCACAATATATTAAGTGAATTACAACTCAGGTACTATGCAATTAACCTGGGGCACTAGCACTGACATTGTTTTCCCATCTTTTTAATGCTAAGTAGGGTTTGCTTTAGGCAATTGAACTGTACATACAGCTTTGAACACTAACACTAACAACGGGAACAGCTACGGTACTTACATTATCTCACTTCTACACCTAAGCTACCGTCTTGAAGTTAATAAGAATGACTTATTATACTACCTAAATACTTGCTGATAATACCAGACAAGCCAGTTTGCCCAGTATTGCTTATACGTAGGTAAGATGTGCACCTAAAACAATGCCTAATTGGGTTGATATACCAAATAAGTTCAATGGTAGGTACCTCAACTTTTCAAGTATCCATTCTACCCCGCGTTTACCATAGTGCACAGACGCTACACGATATAATGCATACCTACCTAGGTAGGTACCTAGGTACCCGTATTCCTCGCCTTAATCCCTCTGTTCCTAAGTACCTAACTACAGAACCCGTACTCTTAGCCCCACCCTAAATCTCACCCTAAGCCCCGCCCCCCGGTTACATGTACCTAGGTATACAGTGACGTAGGGTACTTAGGTACTTATGATGTATCTAAGATTTGCCGAGAATGCCTAAAACTTTACCCTAACTTCGTAAAGGTATATCAACAAGCTCCCATTCTTATGTTCAACCCAGAGTGACCAACCTTTTCACCACTACCGGGACAGAATCGTGTCTGCAGCAGAACATTGTGGTGCTACCATTTTAAGCTAAGATTTACCAGCTAACATAGTAACTTCAGTACTATGGGCTACATTTTCGGCCATCCTCATGCTATAACATCAGCAGTCGGTAGAGTCCGTCTTCCATGGCCACAGCACACAATCCACAATATGAAGCGGGAGACCCAAAATCCGGTTTGTAATTACTACACAGCTGTAAATTTAGTTCAAGACTAACCATCTAATTTCGAGTTCCTCAATATCTTCCAAGGTCCCAGTTCCAGCAGGCAATCATGGTATTGCAGCATATCTCATAGGGTTGAGACTCCCAGAGTGCCCACAGCCCTATGGTCTAACCCGATTCCCTCACAAGGATACCAGCTGATACTTCTCAGTTACATCATATGTCAACTCTGTATTATACCAAGCTCAAAATACCTCCTACAACATCGAATCGCCTTGCGCCTAATGGGCTGACCCTTATCACGTGTGCGTTTCGAGTCAGCACCTGAGCCAAGAGTCAAAGGCAAAGCCAACCTTAGCTGGAAACCGGCCTTTCCCTGCTACGGACTGACTGTTTGTGATATCATCGATGCAGTCGATCGTTTGAACTATCACCCTAGCATTCAGCAGACGTAAACGACACCCAACTCAGTACCCAGATCTGTTCTCCCCACGAGTGCAGATCTCCTAATGATCAGTTCATACCGAGTCTCGACAGATGCGACTCGTTTGATCAGCTTGCTGTTTCTGATGAACAGGTGACAATACGTACCACAGACCGAGTCGTGTGAGCAGGCCCGTAGGGATTGCCTGGGGACAAACAGTCTAGGGACATCCTTAGGGGTAAATGTCCCAAGGTACTTCGAAGTGCATACAATTCATGTGCAAGATTAAGTACCTTTACCCCACTTAGATCAGCCCTGGTACCAGCCACCTCCTAATCCTACTGAGCCACCCCCTATTATCTTTTAGCCACCTCCTACTCATGATAACCCCATACTGCTACTAGGAGAAAATTGATCTCACAATCCCTACTAACAGCTTTCACTGTTACAGCATTATCGACTAAAATCGCCACGGGGACATCTTCTACTTAGTTCAAGATAGTCCGAATTGCCGACCAAGCCTTCTATACCAGGATCAATGCGATGAAAGGTTAAAATATATACAGTTTTCACTTCAGCCTCCCAGAGTCCCAGTGTCATCAACATTAGCCGTATTCGATACTCCGACCTCCCATATTTCTATTTCTAGTTTTCACTCTGGTCCTGCGTGGCCTCAGAAAGCCAATGTCTTGACGTACTATGTACAGAATCAGCTTGGCTTCTACTACCAACTCGGCTGAGAAGCGGTTTGTCCCCAATCCTCGTAAGGCCAAATACCCATGTTCCTTCAATGCATGGCAGGACTAGGAAATTCCGATCTAGTCACCCACCAGAAAGTTAAATGTATATTCTTTGTTCTGCCCATACTCCATTACAGACAAACAAAGATGATCTGGCTTCTGGATATTGTCACAGAACAAAGAGAAGTAATGTATGATATAATCATACGCTTAGTTAGCCTTTCATAGCAAATTCACGGTTTATCTATAGAAGTGGGAAGTCTTCTTATAAAACCAACGTGCTCTTCTACTGACAAGGCTCTCTGGAACTGTCAAGTACTTGTAGGGGGAAATCACGAAGGTCATTAAGTTGAGTGCAACATCCAAACTGCCAATACCGCCGGGGCAAACTACCCCGGGTTATCTCATACCATAGCCTGCTGGATCCTGATTCGGACTCACCTAGCAAAACCCTCCGGTACTCAAATACTTCCATGGCAAGATCTTCTACTTTTTCACCTTGTCTGGATACTTTGGTGTCAGTTCACAATCAGTTCAAATGTCCCACGAAACAGCCACTGTCGGCATCGTTCTCCTCTTAGTCGGTGCATATGGTGATAACGGAGTCCATATTATTCTGGCTAATGCGTAGCCTCGAAAATTGGGTCAGATGCTAGGAACTAACTGCTGTGTGGCCGGTGTCCCGCAAATCTACCGCCGAACTCCGTGCTATGCAAACTAGTAGAATGCCATAAAAACAACGACAAAAACGACCGAGAAATTGTAGTTCGGAAATAATTCTGATGCTCGGAAGCCCGCTTCTCGAGAGCCTGCAGATCAGGAACCAGTCCCTCTTCTCAGTAGCATAAAAACGAAGCAACTTCCATAGCCACCGACCCGTCGCACTTATGCCTATGTTCGGTGACGTTTGGCTGGTCTCTCCTCCTCGTCAACCTCGGACTCCTGTGCGGTAGCAGCCTTGGTCTTATCACGCAGGAATTCGCTCTTTCTAACGTTTCCTGTATGGTTTGACTCCTTTCTCTGTGTCGCGTCAGTATCTATAGTTGAATACCGAAGCAGAGTCTATATATCGGGACGTGCAAATGCTTACATTGACTTCACCCTTGACGTTCCAGGCAGTTCTCTGAACGAATTCGACATCGAAGAGTGCGTTCACAAGCTTCTTGGAAACCTGGATCGTAATTAGATAACACTGGACAATGGGGATCCCATAAAGGATGTAGATCGGTCACTGAACTTACTTTTAACTCCTGGATCACTGCCGCCCAACGCTCTCTAAAGGTTCGGTATTCGGCATAGTGTGAGAGTCTTCCATCGGAGAACCAGGCGGGGATTTTGCATATGCCCTTTTGGGCTTCCTCACACGCACGCTAGATAATATTTCAATTAGTCCATTGTCTGATCGTCGCTGTGGAGCTGTCTTACCAGGAGTTTCCAGGCCATCAATTCGACTTCGATATCGAGCCTGAATCTATCTTTGATTCTATTGAAGGCAGTCGACTTCTTGTTCTCACTGGCCTCTCGCGATCCATCAAGCTGCATCATCGCCTGGAATGCCTGGCGCACAAGACGACATTTGCCCGCGTCATCCTTGGGGAAGCCCGTAAGACTTCCACCAGGCTTATTGTTCTGCTTGAGGTAACGCTCCGTGAGCCTGTCGGCGCTCTCTTGGCTGTTGGCATAGCCTCGGTATGTTCCGGTTCTCTCAATAGGAAGAGGATCCTGCTCCGAAATCATGTTTCCACTGGCGCTAGCCCTGTTGGAGTTCTCCCCAGTGACGAAACCACCGTAGCCCGCTGAAGGCAGGCCAGATTCGCTGGGGAACGGAATGGCAGCGTTGGAGATGGGCTGACTCCAGTCGTCGTTGGTCATCCCCGGAAAATGATAGAATGCCCGAAATCTCTCGAGCTCACTGATTTGCTGATCTAAAGTCCCAAGCTGATCCGCTAGGATCATCCACTCATGAAACCGGTGAACGTGCTTTGCCAGATGCAACTGGCCGGCAGAACAAGGCTCCATGTCGCTTAGAGGTGGTAGCATACCTAATGCGCCTCTGCGGTAGTTTCGCACGAACTCTGGCCTCGGTCATTAATCAAGACGCTCGTAAATGGAAAATAGGGATGACTTACGGATCACGGACAAGGCGAACCTCTTAGCATCATCCCCACCATCAGCTTTGTCGAGAAGTTGGTATATGCTCTTGAATTGTCTCTGGACGAGGTCATTCTTCGACGGGATGTTCGCTCCTTCGAGCTCCGCGTCCAGGCCAGGACCGTAACGCTGGATAACAAGATCATTGCCAGTGCTACCACCTCCACCTTGGGCTGGCTGTTGGAAGGAGAAGGTTTCCGAATCTAATCCCATACCAGATGTTCCAAACCCTAGATTGTCGGCAGAGGTGTAAGATTGAGTTCCGCCGTAGGCCAGTTGAGAAGAGGGATCGAATCCCTGGCCCATGTCTCCGGTGGAATAGTTCAGGCCACCGCTGGGAGCAGTGTTGTCCATTTGGGTAGGCATCTGGTAGGGCAGTTGCTGGCCCAGAGGATAGGTGGATGCAAAAGACTGATTAGAGAACGCGTTTTGATTCATAGTCGGCATTTGGCCAAAGGGAGTGCCAAAAGAAACGTTCTGAGGAGGCTGCTGGCTCATTTTCTGGTCCCACTGAGCCGTTGTGGCATTGAACGGGGTCAGATCACCACCCATAGGGTTGTTGAAATCAACTAGGCCTTCAGAGAGAAAACCCCCTCCAGGCTGGTTAGGCTGTGTGGCTTGCGCTGACTCGAGCGCGCCGTTGTTTTGACCGTGTTCGTCGGCTTTCCTGGATGGGCCTGCGCGAAGTAGACGCGGATCGATGTGCTTCATCTCGGACTCCATCGTGGCAAAAGGGATACGATCCCGGGCAAAGCTTCTTGCTGAAGGTCACTAGATGAGTAAAATAATTAGTGGAAAATATATCATGGGCGAATAATAGCTGATACAAGGAAATAAACATACATAAAATGTCGAAGTACTCGTCCGTAGACTCTAGTGAAGGCAGAATATGGAGAGGAATAATCCGTCAGGAAATTCTGCTGAATTTTGGACGAAGACGGTGCAGCGGGTGTACAGGATAGATGGAAGTATATTCCGGCTGTGTTGTTATGTCTTGACAGCAGTGCTTGTAGGGAGGCTGGATTTTAGTTTGGCAGGTGCTTAAACCGAAGGTACGGACTTTTAAAGCAGGAAGGAGCCCTTGGTGTGCGGGTTCCTGTTGAGGGGGGAGACACAAGCTATCAGCATAGATGTATCTATATGGTTTCCTTGCTAATGGAGGGGTACAGCTGTGCCTGCCGAAAAACACAACTTAATAACATACGTACCTAGGTACAGAGTCTCCTAAGAAAGCTTTGCTGTCTTTAACCGCGGTATAGAGGTTCTTCAGTACCGCCGTAGCTTGTTGGTAAATACTAATAATGTGGTGATAATATTCTGAATAAAACAAGACGCTGTCCGTGGCTTAAGATATCTTTGCCTGCTTAGATCAGATAGGTTGTAGATGGGTGATAGAAAAACGATGCCGCTGGTTGTAATTAGAACAGGTTCAACAGATTACTTTCTATGTTACCTCTACGAGGGATAAATAGTTAATGGATAGAAGTATGGCTATGGTATTCTGCTATGGCATTGTTTGGAGGGAATAGTTACATGCATGACTACCCAGATGACAAGCTATAGTCCATGACAGATGAGTTAACAAGATAAGGATATGACAGTGAGTTCAGACTGTATTGACTTCAATTTACAGTCTAGCCAGCGAGTTGTTGGTCATATGGGCCCTGTTTGACAGTATCTGTAGCAATAGTGTCAATAGGAGCATTGTAAGTAGAGGCCAGCGTGCTAATGGAAGGCATTATAAACCTGTATACATCGTCATTATATAGCAAACATCTTAGTAGTAAGTCGTGAATTGACTGGAGAAAACACAACATATTTGAATTGACCCAGGAGGTCAATGGGGGAGACAGACACACACGAGTGCTTAAGTGTATATTGATTGATAATAAACTAAAGGCAGCATAGAGTACATTACAAACCGGGTTTCGGCGGTGGATAATAAGTCTGTAATAACATAATAGTAGTAACAACTAGGATACCTGAACTCTAGTTGAATAAACAATGAATAGGGCCTCTAGAAATGCCCCTGTTGGATATCACAGTCCATTATTTTGGCTTTAAAGCCCCACACCAACGCCAACCAAAAGTCAAATAGATATCATAACATTCGTCTCGATTTCACGCATTTCGTGAGATCTCAATCTCCTGCGTCACCTGTGTTGTAGCTGTGATTCCTCCTCTGGCAGGTCCTTGGTCAATCGATGAACTGGAAGACCGGCGTGTTCTCCAGCCTGGTTCAGGCTTGCCACCAGTCACCACCACATTGTAAGTACCATTACCGTCATTATCTGAAGCCCTGCCTGGGGCACCCTCTTCCCCTTTACCAAATAATTCACTAGTGCTGTCCAAATCCTTCTTTGTTGTTATTTGTCTCCATGTCCTTGTTGAATGTAGTTCGGTCGCGTGGGAGTGCGGATATTGCGATTCGGTTGCATGGCTTCGGGGCGTAACTGAGCCAAATATACGCGGTGTGATCTTGACGAGGAGAGGGCGTAAGGTTGGTAATGATGCGCAGATTATGCCAACCGTAAGTTCCAAGTATGACCATAACGCAGCATCTACATTGTCCCATGTTGAATCGCCCAAATCAGATGCAGTGCTCAACGTCCGTAGGCGCACAACCGATATGACGCAGGCACTGTAGACTGTTTAGCGACGGAAGAGGCAGTAGTGTTAATATCGACAGGTCGACTTACAAGAACCCGAGGCAGAAAATAAAAAATAGCATGACCTTCTGCGGCCTCCGAAGCTGGAGCCTCTTGATCAGAGGCAAAGGCATACTGAACACAATAAAATCGGTAGCGATATTTATTGATGCGTTGATGTACCAAATGGTCAGCTTATCGAGGCATCTACCAGTGATACTGCTGTCCCAGAACGCCGCAACTGGGAGACACATCATGGACTGGAGGAATGTGATTGTGATGGTCCAACACCCCTCAAAAATGAGACCGACAGTCGTAGCTTTCCTCATAATTGGTACGGCGAAGATGCGGCGGTATTGTAATAAGATGGATAGCTTGAGGAGACACATTCCGGTGCTATAAACGACCACGCTAGCATAGAACGCTTTCATGTATGGAACAAACACATTAGGGTCTTGCATCCATACGTGACGACCTAAGCCCCATTTTGCCTCTAATATAGTTCATCGGAAAGTGTTAGTGATCATCCCTTAGAGACGTAGTATCTCTTGCGGTTGACGTACCAAGTCCAATCACTACAGCCGACGCGATGGCCATGAATTGGGACATGATAATGAAACCATCTTCATAACCAAAAGAATGCAGGAGCCGCACTCGGGTGAAGCAACGTAGTCCCACGATGATTGTCGATAACACCGAAAATGTTATGAGGATGGCAGCAATCTTCCCAAACTGAGATTCATTATCCCGCGGCGAGCCCTTGCCCTCCATTATGTATAGCGGATGGTGAGAACATAAGCATCTCTGAGTGGAACATTTCCAGAGTCGACTCATTTGCGTCCCGAGGGGGGTTCGCGGTTTTATCTACTATTTCATTGTGTCAAGCTAACGCGGTAGCTTTGCCCTCAACAACCCCGAATGTGTGGCTCGCGCGCTGTGGTTAGGGAACCAGCATTAGTCGAGATTTTAGAGTTTTCCTAGTTCGATCCAAGTTCATCAAGCCTTCTAAGTCCACCGGCATCATCCGATCACACTTGACGTCTATGGAGCTTGTCGATCTTCGAAGCTTATTACTATACACATCTAGACTAATATGGGTTGGTGTGATCACATCCAGTTGCCTCTACTCGCAATTTAAATGCTCCATGTACCTGTTAGATCGGTAAGGCTTTCACAAGGGCAACTCCAAACAACTTGATGCCAATACCTACCATCCATCTTAATAAGGTTCTGAGCTCCCACCGTCAGAAGGTACTCAAGAGTGTTCGTCGCCAGACTACCAACATACCGCCAACCCATTAAGTATCACTATCGCCACGCTATACTGGACCACGAAGATGAATCGTGGGTGATTGGCAACTATCACAACTTGTTAGACGCTAGTCAAACGTCAAAGAAACAAGACCCACACACTACGAATAACGGAACAAGGATCCGTTTTTCGAGTTGAACGTAATAGAGGCCTCGGAAGCTCTGGAAAACCATGCACAGGAAATGCCCCGAGGGGCAGGCACGCTCGGACATTATCGATTAGATAGCGTATGATCTAGATCTATCCCGCATAACCCCTCCTATAGTAGCCAGAGCAGCAAAGGCCCATTACTCTCCGTGTCTTCACGATCTCAGCCGCACACACAAAGATAGTATAGGCATAAGTAGCTATACTGAAGAAGAAAACGAACTGCTACATAATTAAGCGCAGTGCCGTTTTACAATGGGCATTTGTCTCTCAAGTTTCGACAACTAGCTTGCCTCTCGAACAGCCTCAGGGTAAATAGCTCGTGAAGACTTACTTGAGGGCTCCTAGCAACATCAAGTAAGTTTGGATAATTTTCCCACACATGTTAGAATAGCTAGTAAGAGATGGCCTAAGCTTTCGCTCTCAGGCCTCGTCGACTCGCTTATCGATATTTCCTAGCAATCCGGAGTTAGCCACCCAATTTGCGGGGTTGCAAGGAACTATAGCAACTAGCTCAGACATGACTCGTCACGCTCAGCGGGACGAGTGCAGTTAAAATTTGGGCTTCAATGTATGTAGGTAGGGAAAGGTGGCAAGGTGGGTTGAGGAAAGTTCGACTATAAGATGATACGAAGCGATCGCTCACTTTTAGAGGCTCCTCATAGTTATGCGGGTCGTACCATTGGGCCGGAGCGGCGCTGATGGCGGGTGGATAGCGCGGCGAATTCCGGGGCAATTCACAAATAGGGTCTGGATTTGTATAGAAGCGAGCATTGGCGGCATCTCAAACCGAAGATCTTTCTTTAACTGTGTTGTCTAAGTAGGCGGTCGCAATAAGCTACAACCCTGTTAGGCTTGTTCAATGAGATCGTCATCAGCGATCGTGAAGACCGGATTTCCCTAGTGATTCAGCAAGTTTATACTGCATCAGGGGTTTGACATAAAAGCATATACCTACAAAGTCCCCACCAGTCGCGATGTATCCAACTCAGGTCTATTTTCCTTCCGAGATGCCGCTTGCCTTTTTGCCTTACTTTGGCACAATACATACTTCTTGTTATTGGTCTACTTGTAAGATGGAAGCAAGTTATATATAACCCTGTTGAAATAGGCATATGCGCATGGCCGTGATTGACGCGAGATTCAAGTCTTCTTCGGCAAGAGGAAAGTTTTGTTTATATTCACAGTATGAACGCGATTCCTTCTACCCTCCTTCTTGGAGTACCCCTGTTCTTCGATTTCATTAACGAGATGGCCACTAATACGCCATCAGTGGCATCCCTGTTAAAATAAAGTAGCACAATATGTACTACACATTATTTCTCAAGAGAGGAATACATAAGGCAAGGAAGCAATGAGAGTACTGATCATGCTCAACAGATTGAGTCTATGGAAGGGGGCTAGCGATCATGTCGGAGCCGGAGGTCCTGTATTACGAGGTAGGCGTGTCGTCACATGTATGCTATTGCATATTATACCGCAGTGGCCCAAACGGCGACACTCTTAGATCAGTGGTGAAGGTCATCAATCATGTTTCACTCATCCTTGTGTTTTGGAACATCACGGTAGGAAACTACGCTTCAAGGTCTAACCACTTCATTTGTTCACCGCCATGCTATGTGTACCATGTAATATCTGTTCCTATCAGCTTTTCACTAGAAATCAAGTGCTTCGATCCATAGCATCCGAACTTGGCAAGGTGAACCCTTTGACCGGGGATCAGGAACCAGGGACCAGGTTCGATCGACTGTAGGGAACCTGCCGCCCCAGGCTTCTAGGGCCCGTCAGCCAGACGATATTTAGAACCACATGTCACACATTCTATATGGTACTTGTGCACAAAAAGGACCCAGGAACAGAGACAGGCTATTGGCTACATATCATAGCTTCTGGATCGGGCAGTTACACTAACCACCACCAGTGACGAACTAATTAGCGGTTCTTACCCGTGTGAATGGTGTGCCTGGTCGGGCGTTTGGCCGCACAAGAACAGATAGGAAAGTCGTAGACATGAAATTTCGGATGGTAAAGCCATCACTCCTGCCACCTATCACTGAGAGGCGTCCGAAAATTTGTGTCCACAACTTGATAGGCATCCATAAGCCTGTACCTGTGTCACGGCTGTATACGTATGCCATGTATTAGGGTGAGCTTGCGATACGGCCATCAAATTTGTTGCTCTCGCATGCCCCCCTCTTGTACGACAGTGTTCATATACGGTTTAGTTATCATGGCACGCGAGGAGCCTGATGCACATTCAATATTCATGTGTAGGCACGTCGATCGCCATGGCTAGTTGCAGCGAATTGACTAGGCTGCTTGCCTACAAGACGGCTTAGCTGTCTAGACTTATGTATAGGCAGGTGGGCAGATATAATAGCTGATACATACGTGCAGTAGTGATACCTAGTAAGTAGTAAGGCTGTGCGGGGTCATCACAAACGTGAAGGGTAGGATAAGCTACTTCGGAGCCTTATGGTATGGCGGAGTGACCCGAGAGGAGTGTAACTCACTGCTATACGCTCTGTCCTGTTCTAACGCAGTAAGCATGGGGGCAAATGACTGAGTGCTATAATTCAACAAGGCTTGCATGCCACGTCCTACAGTGACCTTGTTGCTAGTTAGGTACCAGCAGTAGCGACCAAAACGCCCAAGAGACTCTCACCAAGACAGGCCCTTAGTCTCCTAGCCCCGAGCTAGGTGGCAAGTCGTAGACAAATAAATGGAACGGTCCTGCCACGCCTATCTCCATCACCCTACCGGGCTGTTCCATTTATTGTGTCAAGTAGCAGATACTAGCATTAATAGTCTCGATTCGCCAACTACATATATATGGATGACGCGATCGAAGCGATTGAGCCAGTCTGCAATATATAAGCAGGCGGGGGTACTGCAAGGAGCGGAGTGGTGGATACATACCACCGTCTCGGGCCCGGATGGGACCTTTTCCTCCAATAACAGCGGCTGCAGTTGGTCACCGACGATGAGACCGTCAGCCAACTGAGAAGGATGAGAGTGGGAGGATGTGTGCACTGAGAATTCCAATTCTAGTGAGGTGTGGCATGCGCGACGGCAAGCGGCGGCGGAGCGGGGGGAGCTGCAGCCTCAGCGCGCAGGGGTCCGGAGCCCGGTAGGACGAAAGCTACAGGGAGCCTTTCCCGCCGTGCGTCCCCACGCGGTAAGGCATGCGCATCCACTCCGATGTGGTTATCGTATAGCCATATTCTGCTCACTTCATGAAACACATAGGTGTAACCGTTGTGATGATGGACATTTTGGGTGCTAAGTGAGAGACATTATACCGTCAACCTTGTCATTTATGACTTTATTGACTACCGTTTCTCCTAGATGGTACATTGGAGTAGTGCATAATAAAGGCCACACTGCAAAAGGAGCGGGTAAGCCATCCCTCACACGAAACTGGGTTCCGATATTGTTACCACACCAGTAGGACCCATTGGTGGGAAGCTTCAGTACTCCGTCGGAGCTATCACTTGTTTTGGCTATGGCTTGCATTACCGCTGAGATATTGGCCACCCGAAGCGGAAGTCTGGCGGGTTTATCGATAGGAAACCTCCGAGGTATTGACCAAGAATTACCACCATAGGACGTAAGAAGGTAATGGAAAGATGTAAAGGCTGCGTTTTTCTTTCTTTACCCGGCAACACAAGACAGGAAGCGAAATGCCCATCCTTGCAACTCAAAGTTTTTATTTCATCCATAATTTCTATGTAAGCAGTAACCAATTGCAATACACGTTTCACGACTTCATGATATGATCTACCGTGTAGTTTATTCTCTGCCATGATATACTATGGTCAATATGCAGTTCAGGCTAATTGCATGAACAAGTGTGAGGACAAGAATTAGAAAGGATACCTTGGTTCCTTAAAGTAGGGATATACAAGACTTATTCACCTACTGTGACAGCCTACGATGTATTCAGGTATTTAACTCAACTGATAACGGTGGATATAGATGAGGGAGTGAGGGGGGGTGTGCATAGACGGATCTATCAGCCATCTGGCACAGTTAACTACGGACAACTTTCTTGAAATCGGGCGCATCAAACGTAGCCTGGTTAGAGCACAATTCCAAGAATTGTGCCTTATCATAATGACACAACATCTTCTGAGGCTGGGGTTTTCAGGCAGGCAATTTATATCAATGCTCTGGTGCTGCGAATATAGCCGAGTATATAGGAAGATGGCTGCGTCAGGGTCTACTGGGCTAATGAACTGCTATTTTCGGAAAGGCACATGCCAGTGAGATGGCACTAATGTATGCACTTCGCACTACGACATCACCATATTTCTACCATCAACAATGTAACAGTGTGGTCATCAGAGTCTGCGTCGCGCACATGGGATTCGGCCCCAAACCGATCAATTCTCAATTACGAAGGGGAACCCATATGATGCAACTGATTGGGGCTATATGTGCCGATGAGCATATAACGCGTATGCGATAACGACAGACTAATGGACACGAACAATTCGCCACCTTCGCTTGTGCTGAAGCTTTAACGTGACGATTCGGCCAAATTCCTTTGATCGTAGTGAATCAATGGTAGCCAGGGGCGGCGCAGTAGCATACTGTCTAAAAGTTCAGTGTGTCGCGAACAACATACAGGTTGCGCGCAGTCCATACCTTTCCATACCAGGAGGTCGTATTTTGAGTGGTCTGAGGGGCTGGAGGACAAAAAGGAGTAGTTACGTCGCAATGCGAATGGGTCTCAGAAACGGCACTGATGCCGCACTTGTTTGATTCACCCGGGAGGCGTCGAGAGACGGAACAGTCGTCAGCTCCGAGTAAGCATCACCAGCCACAGCTGCCGCACAGTACAGCATGGGCGGCTATGAATTATAAACTCCTTTACTCCTAGCTAGGTGTAACTATTGTAGGATTACAATATCTAATAGTAGGAGCGTCGGACAATGACCGAAAAGTTTCCCTCCTAACAAGGGACGTCAGCCGCGCGTCCATGGTCATGCCATGGCGTAAGCAAGATATGAAGTTCGTAGCCAATGGCAGAAGATTAATCAAGACATGACGACAGTGCTAAAATAAGAGTGATATACGCTCACTATAAATGCTAAGCATAGCATACCTGAGCAATTGGTGTGTTGTTGTCCTATAGCCGAAGCCATAAACGTCAATTATATGTTGCTGTATTCGTAAAAGCTTGAAAGCCTCTTCTTGTTGGGACTCAGGGCCCAGAAGTCTCACATCCCACAGGACGGAGCGGCCCTGACCCTGGAAGGCCTGGCCGCATATCTTGGGGGCCTGGCAGCCCACCATTTAAGTAACAAGCTTCTATGTAGTGCACGGATCCTAACTAGGGAGGAATATTCTATGTATGGCTGGGGTTGGTCACTACGCACACGCCCGTATCAAGGATATTACGGGCCGAGGTATGGAATTAAACTAGGGAAGTTAAATGAGATGACGCCCACAAAATCGCTAACCCTACGGGCAAACCCTAAGCGGCTCACGAGGTTTCAAAAAGGTTTGTGCGTCATTCCGGAGGACGTCTCGATGGATTATTGGTCACGTAAATAAATAAATAACACTAAATGATGTAGTTTGCTGGCTGAAGCTGAGACTTAGAAAACACTTAATAGTAAAAGCAGTAGTATTAAGCCCGACATAGGCTTAAGCGTTGGTGACAAGTTGCATACTAAAAATCCTTGTGAGGGAGGAGATCTCGGCCGAATGAGAGGCGATATCGTATTATGCAGGGCACAATATCGCCCACCATTAGCACTCAGGGGACGCGGAGAGGGTATTTATTCATATGCGGATACAGGAGTACACGATATCTTATTGTGCCAGATTTGGCAACGACAAAGAGAGGCCTAGAGCTATTACTTGGTTCAGAGAATGACAAGCCTAATGTTGAAAATGAGAGTGGAAAATTTCTGGGATATGGGGCGTGCGCCATCGGGCACGTAAGCCACAAAACCCGGAAAATCAGCACCAGTAACCAACTAGTCAAGTAGTAAGCCGGAACCCTGAAGATGACTAAAACGTAGACCTCTTTGATTACGTGTGTTGGCAAAAGCGGAAGATCAGGACCTATCTATAGTCTGGGGTAGATTAAGGAGAAGTATTCTCGAAGAATGAGTGGACTAAATGTGTGGACCTCGATATTCGACTCATCCCCCCTATTCTTGAAGTCTTCTATCCGATAGGAAGCCAAAAGACTACAGGCACGGCCAAGCCAAAAATCAAATTGTTTCATAAGACTTGCATGTCCAGAGCAATCAAATTCACCTTTATATGGACCTGTAGTCTTCTAGATTCCTATCGGCGGCACTAAGGGCTCTACTCTACCCAAGTATTTACTAGCACCCCCAACAAACACCGAACTAAACATTATATCTACAACGACTTATATGGGACTACGCAGAGCGTTTCACAAAATATATGTAGATATACCGAGGAAAGTCATGATGATGGCTCCGTACTTAACACATAATACGCTTCGTGGCTCATTTAGAAATGTGCATTGCCCCAAGGGACTCCATAATAGAGCGACGATGACAGTGATGAGGGATATCGGCTACGGGCCTCTTCCCAGTTGCATCAGCATCGACAACTACGGTCCGCCACAACGTCCTATATAATCCAGCAGAAATATAAGGGCTCCTGTTCGATGTGTGGCACAAGGCCCAGTAGAGTGGGATTATGAATCGCGTGCGATCGACGAGTACGCGCAAAAGCCACCCAGGGAAACCGCACACGTGGTGGTTGACCCCATAGATGAGGGAGCAGACCATATACAATAGATTATCTAGGAGATCTATACCCCGTAGAGTAAACGAACAGGTCTTTTGAAAACTGTGGGGTTACCTGGTTGTGCACAACCCACCGTGATGCAGCGCCTACACTACGTGCGATAATATGGCTGAGCCGGAATATGACTACGGTCGATACATGACACCCTGTGTATGATGTACATACGCATCATAAAGCTCTTGACAATTAACCTCGAGACCTTCATGATTTTCATACTCGGATGTCAATTTATAAATATTTAGAACCTGCTGCACAGGAACACATTTCAGATGATAGTATAGGCCAGTGTACATTAGAGCCATGTTGGCGACATGCCATGTCACGATATGACTGAACCGCTCGTGCACTCTAGACCCATATGCCAATGTCGCCCATACTCTTGCTTGTAATGAGATCCACGGGTCTACCCACTTGATCTGTGAGGTATGCACAAACTGTACTAATGGGACTGGTAGACCCGATGCAATGGATGTCATCGACGCCACGTAAACGGGATAGTTATCAAGTAATCGAAGCCATGAAATCCGTCTAATTACATCTGGACTTTGAAACGCAAGATCTGCTAAGTGCACCAAGTGCGATATGTAGGCCAATTGATACCCCTTTCCCACAGCTGCACGGTTACTCTCTCTCTACCTTCATACTTTGACGGCCTAAGTCACAATGATCGGCAGCGAGACCCAATTGAACGATCCACGCATCTGAAACTACATGCGGAATCCAAATTCCGTATACCGAGACCACAAAACTAGCCCAGGCAACATGTAATCTCATCTCGTTACACAGCGTGCCGAGTTGGTCTGTCCACCCCGTTCTCGGCACGGCGCCTTGCAGAGCCCGGATGGCCGGTGAGTCGAACCAGCCAATCTCGGCCGAGACACAAATCACTTGACACTCTGGACACTTGACAGCCAACAACAAGCCTTACCGCCTCGCGCCTTACATGGAAGACGTCTTCTTTCTCATCTTCTTTCTCATGCCGGGAGGTCGATTCCGGTCTAGACGAATAAATAGTGAGGCACTTCTACCTTACCCACCTACTCAGACCTACGTGCTTAGACGTATATGCACCTATGCCGCTAGCTTCCTCAACCGCGCATGCAGCAAGCGTCTACACATATTAAGCGAATGAGCACAAGAGTTGTGCTGGAGTAAAAGAAAAATGGTACATCGTGCTTTGACAAAAACGTGGGTTCGAAGCGTAGCTTTGTTGCTCTTACGACGAGCACCCCAATTATCGTGAGCTATATTCTCACAATATATTTCACGATGAGAAGAAATGAGCGAAAGGTGTGTTAAGCGAATATGCATTGTTAGAACTACAAAGAGAAGAAGAGGGGTATAAGTATAGGGTATATATCCAGCCAGCCAGAGAAGGTGAAATCAAAATTCAGAAAAGACCCCGCGGCGCCTGATGTCCTCCGCTGTCTGTCAGAAAAGTGGAAATAGCGCCTTGCCTTTGCTCTGAGCGGAATGATGTATCAACCCGCAACGCCCTGCCTGCAATGATGTGGAGTTGTGCTTCTCCCAAGTCGACGACGCCCGCAGAACGGCTCACCGAGGTATCCTCCAAACAAATAACAAATGGCCATTACAAATTTCTTTTCATCGGTCTGATATAGTGGGACAATAGCCCACGACCGGAATAGTGTCCTCCCCGTCTCCATATGATCCTCCAAATCGATCCAAATTACCGAACGCTGCCCTGCACGCCCGCAATAAAAAACTGCCAGGAAAAAACGCAAAGACAAATCAACTCCAAGCTTTTCTATCCCATATAATCCATGAAAAGAAAACAAACTCTAGCACTCATCAGCCTCGTCAGCATTGACTCGCGCGGCCGTCGTCGGCAAATTCGAATATTCCACGTCCAATGCGTCGTCCCTAGATTGCTCGTTACATCCTCCAATCTCCGGGGTATCTCTAAAAGAAGACGAGAGAACATGATAGTAAAAGGTGCCTTCTCGAGTCGACACGAGGATCAACAGGTGCCCCGAGGCAGCGTATGTAGTATAACAAGTAATGAAGGAAGCCTTTGAGATCCTGGCATGGTGATGGCGCCGGTTCCAGTAAAACAGGCTGTAAAAATGACCCGAAGTAGGAGATAAATTCCTAGTAGTACATGACGGCTGTGCGTCTTTTTGTTGTTTTTCTTCCGTATATGGGGTATCATGTGGCCTGGGAGCAGGTGATAGAGACGGGCCCATCCAGTCCGGCGTAAAATGAAATGGGTCCTTGGGTATAATAAATGAAATCCAAACGCTAGGGGTCTAGCAACAACACTCCATAGGCTGCGTCTCCTGGGGTTGACTGAAAATAATGAAAACTTATTAGGGCCTGCTTCCTTAGGCGGTGGGCCTCTTGAGAACGTCGTCACAGTTGGCATCAAAGCGGAGATTCCATAGGCGCACAGATTGCATGAAGCGCTCGGTGTTCTCCAACTCCCGCTCGCGACCGAACATCGTCTCCACGAATTCAATGCCCGAGGTCTCGTCCAGCTCATCGGCCTCCTGCTTGCTCAGCATGGAGGGCTCGCATTGCTTGAGGAGCGCGCGAAGCCTGTCCATCAGGCGCTCACCACTTACAATGAAGTCCTCGAGCATCTCCTTGTTCTGCCGCAGCCGGACAACGGGCACAACCTCCTCGGAACGCTTGACCTTTCCGGAGAGTTGGATCAAGAGCAGCCATAGTTCACCGGCCATATCCGCAATGGGTGTTCCGGGTCCATGGTGATATACCGTCCAGTCGTAAATCCACTTGCCAAGGGAGTTTGCGTCGAAGACACTACCTAGCAGTTTGATGGGCTCTTCAGTGGGGTCCCAATTCTTGAGGGAGTAGCCTTCGCGGATCTTGTGCCTATCCGCGTCAGCCTGTGTTGCCTTGCGGGAAGTCGCAGCAGCCTTCTTCTGCTGTGAGAGGGATGGACGAGTCGTCTGAGGACGCACGGGTGGCGCGCTGACGTTCACAGATGTGTGGCGTGTATGAGTCCGAGGAGCATGGTGACCGAGCCTCGTCGCAGCACGCTGTGGTAAGTCTTCGTGGCGGACGTGCCTCGTCCTCTCTTTGTCATAGTACGCCGGGTGGACCTGCGGGTAGTAGTAGTGATCAGTGCCATGTCCCGCAGCAGCAGCAGCAGCATAGTGGTGACGGTCTCCGTGTATCCGTCTTCCGGGCTGGGCAAGCATCACATAGGTGATGCCGTCGACCTCGACGACCTCGTCCTCGTCGGAATCCCCATAAGAGGCCCGAAAGTAGGAATAAGAACGGCGGTTCTCGCGCTTCGGCGGGTGATGGTAGTCATGCGTAACCCTAGAGAAACTTTGCTTTCGCGTTGAACTCACTTTCGGGCTAGGGCCTGTGGCGTACTCGCCGGTGCTCTTATACCGCGGGGAGAAGGCCGTGGAGGGGCGGAATTCGGCGTATCCGCTGCTGGCACCTCGAACGTGAGCCCGAGTCGCCGATCGTTGAGGGGTCTTGGCTGCCGTATAATAGGTCGTGTAGTGGTGAGGCGAAGGGGTCGGCGAGGGACTGTGAGAGCTGTAGTAGTTGTAGTCGCCACGCGGAGTGGAAGAAGCATACGGTGACCCGTAACTCATCTTCCTAGATTTTGCGGTGTCCTTGCGACATCCAACGAACTACTCTGTTCTTCAAGAAATATCTCTGATCGCCCCCTTGGCGATGTTTGACGTGTAAT
Organism: Eutypella sp. D-1; assembly: GCA_023313575.1. Taxonomy (NCBI): domain Eukaryota; kingdom Fungi; phylum Ascomycota; class Sordariomycetes; order Xylariales; family Diatrypaceae; genus Eutypella; species Eutypella sp. D-1. Next base: position 307,527 of record JAJTTP010000021.1, read on the forward strand.
TTTATGTGATTTTCCCAATATCTCGCAAATGCTCGCGCCTGGGTCGTGACGCCGGAGGAAGTGACACCCGTCACCTTGGTATGTGGTCGGTTTGAAGAGGAGAGAGAAACCGTCTTCTGTATGATAACATGTCAAGATTTATAGTGTCGATATCCCCCGTCTGAAGGAGATTTGGGCATCAAAGTCGATAAATTGTCGACTTCGATGTGAGAATTGCGTGGGTGATGCCTGGACTCTTCGGCTTATCCAGAATCTGAAAGATAGACTGGGGAAAGTTGATTAACAATCGATATGTTTATGTGAGTCAAAAGGGTTATATGGCGAAAGCCAAAGCTGGGGAGAGGGAAAAAAAAAAGTGTGTGAAGGCACGGGTGGTTGGGCAATGAAGCCTTTTTAATAATATTATTGTGGTGCGAGGGAGAACCGGCCCCAAGCCTACGCCCGCTTTGGGTACTGACAAGTACCACTAAAAAAATTTGAGAGACAGGGGGCAAGGGGCGTGCAAGGGTACCCTGTTCAGAAAAAAAAAGAGAAGACCTTGGCAGCTTTGATTATTGTTTTGGGCGCCAAGATTGTAACTTCGTAATGGAGGGGAGTGAGAATCCAAGGATCAGCTCGTTCTTCGTCACACACCCCCCCGAATAGGCAAAACAGGAGCAGGGGTTTGCAAGCCTCTTCAAAGGAAGGGCACAGAACCAGCCACAACGTCTGAGACGATTCTTTTTCGCACTTTGCCCCCAAATTTGTACACCCCAGGACCTCAAGCACCCGGATTGTCGGGTTTTGGTATGACACCAGGACGGGCTGATTGTTGTCTGTATTCCTCAGGGCTAGCGACTTTGTTGGTCGCCCGTTGATTAGTGGCTCTTAGCTGTCAGTTGTCGCCCTCTGTTCAGCGCCTATCTCTGGCAGTCTCCAGCTAATTCGCCCCCCTAAGAGTCACTGCTGACCTATGGTGCAGTGGTATCGACTTCAGAATAAGAGCCAACCGAGGCCGAGCAATAACATATGCGCATCTATTGGACTGCGATATTTCAGAAACGAGGCTATCCACGAACGTCAGTATATCAACGACCAGCATCAACGACGATACCAAGAAGTTGACTCACAGCCACTTTTCGTTTGGTTGGGCATTAGTCATTCATGTGACTGGGGTCTTAACGTTTGATCGCTCTCAACGCAGGCAGAAAGTCCTTGTCGTAATCGCAATTAACCCTGCCGGGTAACATGGATCGGTGGTCTTTTTAGTGATTCCCCTGTCGGAATAAAGAAAAAATTTTCTTCCCAGTGCTTTTGCCGGACCGAAGATCGAACTGTTCAAGGCTGGGGCCCTCCCAGGATATACAAGCCTCGACAAGGTTTTCAAAATTGCATTGGCCCAGTCGCACCCCCTTAGCGAAATTGTATCCTCCCCGGTCAGCCGGTAGCGCGGTCGATACGAAACTTTCTAGGTAAGTCCCCGCGGAAAGCGGAAGGTCAATCTAGCTTCACCGGCCGTATCTTCATGAGATCGTCCACGATTTCCAATGAAGGCTCAATGCTAGCTTTTAGATATGGCGAAGCGGTGTTGTCGGCTTGAGGTGCAAGACTTCAGTTATTCGTGCTCGATATTGAAGTTACACGAGAGATCTCCTCGCTGCATCCTAATCGAAGCCAGTCAGACTTGGCAAAGAATAGGCCGGACGTCTATAAAAGGTGTACAGTAAAGGCAAGGTATTGCCAGTCTAACAGCGTCAAATGCAACAAGTGTCGGTCTGCGATCTCGTTGTTCGCACCTGAGTTCGCCTGGGCAGAATGGGAGCGAGGCTATTTGATAATGCGGGGCTCGTAGATCCGTGTACACGGGCGGAGGTTTGTATCGTCCGGAAATTGATCAAACGATCAGCGGCAAACTATTCGAATTATGAAGTCGGTGGCTATTGCTATCTTGCTCAGGGAAGCAAGGCGGGAAGAAAAGCTAACGTTCGCGTAACATCAAACCTTCTCGTTTGCTGCCCAGGCCACCTACGAGAAGGTCCACCGATTACATAAGGAGGAGAACGGATGTGTATTATTCAAGTTAAAAGACTACCTAGGTAGTTATTCAGAGCGGAAAGATGTAGAAAGCAGCTGACGACGGACAACACTAATGGGGGGACGGTGGAGAATTATGTACGTCGCGAGATATGGCGATGTCCCCCAGGATCCGTTTGCCGCATCTGCAAGTCAAACGCGGGGTATGCTGTCTAGGATAAGTCTTGTTGCCTAAGACGGAAATGGAGGCGGAAACTTAACGATGACGAACATGACAACAGATCTAAGACCTGAGACGGGTAGCGGGTGACGACTACCAGTAGGTATAAGTATACACGCGAAGAGACGGATGAAAGAACTAGAAGGCGGCAACCATCTTGCGCGGTTTAGTCGCCCCTCTCGCGCCCCTCACTAACTAGAGAGCCTAGGTGGGTTCGCAGAGTCACACAGTAGCAGTTCATAAATATCTCGGTAACAACGACGAAAACACTACGGTGATACGCAACATTCGCTTTTGGTCACACATACTACACTACATACAGTAACCGGCTAGTTTGCTCTCAGCGCCATGTACATCATTCACAAGCATATGCATCTGTGTGATGGGCCATTGGCGCTGTAACTATAATTCCTGGTTTGATTCCACTCCGGGTCACACATACCCATCCCAAAGCTAGATCGACCAACCACGGCGCCTTGAGCGGCTATATAGCCTCCAAAATATCCAGGCCTCACCCACCACCTCTTAGATTCGGCCGCTTTCCGTCGGTATTTGTAGATGTTCTACCACGATCCGACCATCGATGCGATGCCTATGCGATGCCTATTCTTGGAATCTGATAGATACCAATAGGCCTCGTTGGTGCTAGCTGGGTAGACTTCTCACACACCATTCTATGGGGCTAAGGGTCGTGTGAGACTCTCGTCACCTTGTTTCTGACATACATCCTGAGTAAGCTTGTGATTCCGCATCTTCCTATAGTATAACTAAGATCTGGGTAGCATCCGGCGCTTAAAGGGATAATATGGATAATACCGCCGACGCAGATGTTCTGTGGCCATACATAGTAACTATCCTTGGTGTGCCTTTCTACCATGTGCCCAGCTTTATACTCCCTTGCTCCAACCATCCAACCACTCCTAGGAGGGGAACAGGTCGTCATTCGTGGGCCATCGCGAGAAATACGTAACCCCGCATCAGGGAATGAACGACGACGCTCGGAATAGTTCGCGGTCTTGTCGGTCATACGCATATTATCCCGCCCAGCCCACTCCCAGCGGCCAGCGTCCCCGCCTGCATCCGTGCATAGCGGGGAACTCCAACGAGTCTGCAAGTGTGGATGCGTGGGGAGGGAATAAAAACGTGGGCGACTAGGCAACGTGCTGGCCCGAGTTCCCACTACGGGGTCGCGAAAGGTAAGGACGCCAATCACCGTCAGTTCTTGGTATATAGCGTGGCGTAGCTGCATCGACAGATCAGATTGCCTCTGCGCATGCCCGGTCAATCATTGCCTAGAATATCCCCTGCTTGCATCATAGGCCCCGACGCCCACTATGAATAAGTCCTGCTATTGCTCATAATGCTCCTGACTGCCTGAACAGCTGTGCAGCCTGCCAGCCCTGCCTATTGCATATTCACGCCCGTCGCCCGCATTATGACTTAATTACGGGATATAGTATAGCGTGTATGAATTTGGCAGGCCAGTCCTAGTAAGAAATAACAAGTAGGCAGGTCGAATGAATCATATATATATCTCAGCCTACTTAAGTATATCTGAGAATGACTATTTCGATAGTGGCAGTTAGCAGTCAAATGGGTCAGCCGCACTGGCCACCGGTATACAGATTACAAGGATCATAGTTATATTCGGGAAGTCCTATGTAAAATGTTCTGATCGGACTGTCCTGTGCTATCAGGATATATTGTTCAAAGAACTAGTTAGAAGTCATTAGTTGAAATGTACTCCGTAGACTTCAGAACTGTGGACGCTCGCAGAAGCAAATCAGCCACCTCGTTGGATGAATTAGCACATACACTCAGTCTCATACAGTAACACAATAGTGTTTGTCTATCTCTTCTCGCCAGGAACCCGGCTAGGGTGTCGGTCAGAACCTAGCAAGGGTATTTGGCAACTTTCGCAGCCGTGATTACTATGCCCTGCCGCCATCGGTTTCGCCGCCTCCTTAGAATTAAACATGTTGGCTGGAAACGTGCTAGTTTGCGTGGGAACACTTCGTATGGATCCTGTCTTACCCATCCATATCTCGGCGTTACTTCCATCACAACGCGTTATCGTTGGTGCAGTATGTACTATGTATCTAGATCAATATGCCAGGACCTTTTGCTTACCCAGATCGCACATGGCGTCCCCTTTTCGGGGGTTGGCCGAGTCTTCCGAAGCCTGGACCAAGCCTAGTTGATTGCCGACACTCCCAGAGCCGCCAACGATCATCGTCCAGAAGGATAAAGATTGAGCTAAGGAGTTGAGCCGCACAGCCTGATACGAAAAGGATTGCTGGGGGTTGCGTAGAGAACAGGGAACCTACACATGTGAGAGCATGTGTGACCCAACGAGACGTTGAAACAAGCCGTATCTTCTAAATTATATAGCTACTCATGAGCAACCTAGCGCGATGTATAGTTGAGCCTCTTCTTCTTAGTCTCATTACTTGCATTGCGATATGCGAGATACTATGTAAGCCATCTCGGAAGGTCAAAAGGGTACGGTAGCATGTACCCCATAGCATTGATTAATTACTTAGGTACTCAAGTAGACACGGGTTTCCCGCATCTCGACAAGGGCCTGCAGTCTCAAAGAGCTCGCATGATTCCGATTTTCACATCGCTTCGTCCACACCCGGTACTTTGGGTCCTACAACAACTCTAAAATAGCATGCACATCTAAGCATGAAGTTCAAAGCTCGCCTACCGTACTGCATCTGGTAATGTCGGGCCTCGACCTTCTATATTCACAGGTCGTTCGGCCGTAAATGGACACGCACTACTCTGTATATTGTCTAAGGTAGGTAGGTCGCAACTAGATGAGAGCATGGCTGGTAATTCCTTAGGCTCCATACAGTATAGTCGAACTGTTCTTGAGACACGATCAAGCCGCATGTCCTTTACGGAGATTACGCTCGCTGTTAAGGGTTTAGTCTCTAGCCAGGCAATAAGCCATCCATTGGCGTCCTTTCCTTTTTACTTACTTCCAAGCCCCCGCGCCATGATCCCTGAATCCTATGCACTGAGGATCACCCTACTGGCGCCGCACTGGTCACTATCCAGCTACTTAACTTCCTAGCATAGCATACGTACGCTGCAGCTTTCACTACCAAATACCCAGCACACCTTGCGACGGATCAGTTTACCTATCATCCCCGGTTTACCTTCCCGTCCTTCTAGAACTGCGCGCACACCCCCCTCTTAGAGAAAGCGAATTATATCGAGGGGCCAGGTGGCTTGAGCGCCCTAGTTAGGACATCTCGGTGTGGGAATCCCGCCGCATCCAACGCGAGCACGGGCCTGTTTGAGGTAGATGCCCGATATAATATCATGTAACCCCGGCACATAAATGGAAAAATTTTTATGTTGATTTTTGGCTTTAATTCTTTGGCTTTTTTTTTTTTTTTTTTTTTTTTTTTTGCGTCCCCCTTCCGTCACGTTCCCTCTCCATACCCGTCGTGCCGTCCCACAACGAGTGCCCCTCGTGTTCCGCTGGCAAATGACTGCCATTAGGTACCTACATAATTACCTACAGCCTTGGGTCTACTACTTATGACGTTTATGGCATCATCGGTCGGCCAGACCGCCGCCTGTCAGTCTGTCTTCGAGGGGAAAGGGGCAGAGTAAAAGCGTTTCTGTGACTCATAAGTGACGGGTTGCCATGTACCATGGATGTGCGATATATGTTTTGATGCCCAACGTCTTGTGGGCTGAGGCAATGCGGCCCTGCAAAGCTGTATGGTCAATGGCGGTCAATCCTTGAGGCCAGGCTGCATTGGACTTGGTTGTCACGTCCCGCTTTCCGATTGGTCCGAAAAGGGGGAAAGGGGGCCTGCCTCTCATGGGTGGGCATCATAAATGCTTCTTTTGAACCAGAGAATACCTCGAAGAGCCCCAATTGAGGGGTTCTGCTAACGAAACGGATCGCTGTGTTTTCTTTTTGGGCTTTCTCTTCTTCCATCTAAAGTTTTTTTTTCCCCCTCTTGTGTCTTTCCCCTAACCCAACTGCCACAGCTCCATGGCATAAACTAACCCTACAGCCAATACCTGGGCCCTGGTCTCAGCCATTCGCGATGGTCTTCGCTCCACCAAAGCCCACCAAGCGCCCAGCTCGCCCCGTTTTGCATGGGCTGTGTGCGCGATGGGTGTGTCAACTTACGATAGCTGCACACAACGGCCGAGAATAGGAACGCTTGCTTCTTTCCCACTACCTACCTGCTTATCTTCGCAGGCCGTCGACTCGAGGAGCGGCCGGCTCAAGCGGGAGGAAAGACATCCGGGTTGTCATGGGCACCATGTCCCTCCTGCTCACCGACTGTTGGGGAGTTGGAGAATGTGCATCCAGTCGGCGATATCGCCATGCAGCGCCTGCGCCTAGATCATCCCGTCGTTCAATCCGTCGTTGTCTTTTCTTGGTTCTCGCCTCGCGATGGACAGGGAGGACGATGGGATTTACATATGGTGGTGAAGGGTTGACAGTACCGGTTAGACGTATATGTTTGAGCTGTACGTAAATATAACTGTGTCATACTCCCAGGAGTGGACGATTCTAGTAAATCTCTTCAAAAAGAAAATACAGTACAATACAATATGCACTTGAACGCTATAGGGGATGCTGGTCCCTAAAGCGGATGCAAGACTACTGGAACCACAGGCAGCAAGCATGTAAAGAGGGGTGTAAGTTGCACCAAAAGCAGAGTGAAGGCCAAATCTTTTCGATTTAATGGTAAACTAGAATTTAGTGATACACGAAAATGCGATAGTGGACCAAGCCATAGCTGATGAACCAAAGCTTTATTTCTCGTCTCGCTGGGCCGGATTCCAGGCGTGTAAGGTAATCCCACAAGACCTGGAAGATGTCGACTATCCTACAGTTTATAAGGCTGCTCCGTGAGCATTTGATCCTACTATCATCGTACTACTGCATGGTACTACATAGTAAGGTGGGATCAGATCGTCAGAATAAATCGACCCTAACCTGAGATATCAAAAGCGTAGCCTAGAAGGTCATTTCCGAATTGCCTATTATTGACCCTTGTGAGCCGAATAGGGCTGTCATAGCTAAAAGTAGAAGATATCCCCCCGCAATGATATCGTCGAGATGGGAAAGCCTACAGCCGCTAGTTCCTCCCAGAACTAAAGGGAGTGTCTAAAGATCACGTCGAGAATATCTCACCCGATTTGGCTGCCCGATGAGCTATCGGGCACGATACTGTCCCGCCTCATGGCCGTGAGCCGTGGGTCGCGAATATCTAAGGCAGTATGTAGGTAATCGTATATCTTGATTATCATCCGAGCCCGTATGGAACGAGGATCGCGCTCATCGGACATGATCTATACATCCCATCGGACTATGCAAGGCATTATCGTGCGGTGCGGTGGTGTGGTGTATGGTGTGTGGTGGTGGTGAAGTCTTGTCCCTCCGCTCCCCTCTCCTCCGCTCCCCCTCACCCCACCACGTCGCAGCAGCGGGCCTATCAAAAAACCCGTTGAGAAGTCGCATTCACACCATTCTAATAAATCTACTACCTTACCAGCGGATAGTGGCTAGCAACTCATTCGTGGACTCACTAAGTAAACCAATAGGTTAATTTAGACGCCATGCGCCCAACCAGAACTGCGGTTCGACCCGCACGTTTTTATGACGAAAGGTGTCAAAAACAACTAGGCGCTACTGAGAAAACGGTTGTCTGAACAGGTAAGTCAGAAATGTGAAAAAATAAATCATGTGCTAGACATTTTAGACTATCACGTAGTTTACATGCTCGGTTACCTAAGAAGGTTTTGTGTGATTGGAATCGAGATTATCGTGAACCTGTAGTATATTTCATGTCATATCCAGCTTGTCTCTCCTCAAAAGCTCGACCTATCTGACAGTCCCTGACCAGTAGTACAAGGGATGTTCCTAGCTGGTTGCGACATCGTATAACCGGTATTTCATCTAGAGTAGCCGTCGTATTCGGGGACGCCAATCAGAGACTCCAAGAGACGGAGGCATGGGGACGGGATTGTTGGCCTCAGCTGGCTACGTAGGCCATATTAACGTCTTGATTAGGCGGCCTACCTGGATCCCGAACAGGCTGCCTCTTTGTTCCTCTCAACTTGAGGATGCTTTTCTCGACTGATCTCGTGTCGCATCTCTTTTTTGATATGATATTTTCATTGAAATATTAACCTCATGCACATGCCTAGATTTCGACGAGTCTACATATGCAGGTGGCTAGTGTATACCTAAAAGGGGTGTATAGGGGCGTGGATGTAGAGTAGCTAGGCACACAATTCAGGGGCCGGTATCACATTCTTTAGTTCCCTACCTAATTAGACCACTAAGGCCATTAGTATTAGGCTCCGAGCGCCGATAGAAGAATTATATGACATACCCATATATCTATGATAATACGATGTGCCTACTTTTTCCGCGTATCCAGGCGCATCGTATTATCAGATTATCTGGCGTCATATGTTTAAGTTGGCAATTAAGGCACAGCTGCAGACACTGTTGCCCATCAAGCCTATTCTCCTGTCATCATCGTCCGGTATCAGAGATAGAAAGGAATCAGACGTCAGGTTAACCCGAATACTCGGATGACCTTTGACGCAGTTGCTGCGTTGACGTGTCACTGATCACACTGGCGCTAGCAGACCTAGGAATAACTACTTGACAGAGGCTATCTGAACACCCAGACATCCTGGACATCCCGCTGGAGCACTAACTAAATTACTCTAGTGTAGCCCCCCGGCCCCCGGGAGAGCACTAACCTAGGTAACTAGGAGCTCTAGTCCCATCCATCATGGATTCTCAAGTGCCGTTTTCACTGTGGCTGTGCGCACTTCCCTGTTATCACTCAGGACTTTTAATAGAACAAGACAGGTTACATGTGAAATTTTTTTTAATAAGCTACCACAAAGGGAAAGAAAAAAGGGAAACATCAGGGCATTAATATCATATACTCAATTACTATATACACATAACTATATAATAGATGAGTAAATGTTATATATAGAGAAAGAGAGCAATTAGAGTAGTGTGCACCTATATTAGTATTAGATACATACTAGTAAGTAGAGTTGCTTGATTACCTACCTAGGTATGTACCCAAGTACGTTTAGTATGCGCATATGTATGTAAATTCATCACTGTCACTGCAGTTTAACGCATGCGGTCGGGTGGATTTCCATGTGCGCACGACGCAGTAGCATATGCCTTAAGGTTTGAGGCCACCAATTAGAAAAATTACTGGGTAACTACATACCTAGGTACCTAGGTAGACACTTAAGCGCTGTATAGTAGGTACTTAGGTACCTAGAAGGCTTGTAGGTAGGCGGGTCGGGAGGAGGATGTATGTAGCTAAATCTATCTTTGAATTCGCCCGGGGGGCGTAGAATGACGGAGAGACGGGCAGACGGGCATCTCGGCCGGGCTCATTATCACCTGGCAAGCCTGGGCATCTGGCAGGCCCGCTTAATAAGGAACACATAGAGAGTACGAGTACCTCGGTACCTATAATTTCCAATATCTTCCGGAATATTGCCGCTTTTTGACTTGGCTCCATTTATCAATCTACTGTATCTTCTGCGCGTACATAGAAGTATCCATCCATTATCGTCAATCCATGTTCCATGTTCCATGTTGAATATTCCATGCTCATGCTCAATTCTACATCGTGGACTCACCTATGAACCTGGCAACCTGGATGCAAGCAGGTAAGGTTGGACTAAAAACCAATTTCACCATTTGAACAGAATTTTCAATTTTTAATACCTGGTTCTCCCTCTCCTCCAAATTGGGGCACCATTTGGACTGCTTCCATTTTTACCCAACCACCGCCACCTCTGCTTCCCTCCCTCTACAAGGTCCGTCCCCAACAAATCTGTACGTACGTGCATTGTGTCCAGGGCACAGGATAGGAAGGAAGGAACTAGAACAACCCGAGTGAATGACTGATTATACATGGCACTGGGCACTGCATTGACCAAGGTGTTTTCTTTCTTTCTATACCGCCTATTACTTGCTTCTTTACCCCTCCAGCCCCTCCAGTTCAGACCATATCAGCAATCACCATGAAGATAGGGCGTACTTAGGTATGTTGCGTAAGGGTAGCGCCCGACGGTGGCAGGGTGGGGTTCATCTATTCTCACTATCATTCGTCTTCGGACAGCGGTACACACGGCACTGTTCAGTGACAAATCTAGACCAAAGTAGGGAAAGACAGGGAAAAGCAGGGCAGAGCACAACAGAGCGGAACGAATTCGTCGCATCCCTCTCGGGGCTTGTTTAGTCGGGGGTGGGTGGTGGAAAGACAACCTGGACACGCTTCTGGTCCTTTAGGCCCACGCTCATAGGGTAAGACGGAGCCCTACAAATGCGACGTGGGATCTTGACAGTCAATCACATTGAATCACATTTGGAGCAAGCGCGCCTCGGTACCACTGGCGCTACACCATCTTCCCTTTTCTCTTCAAAGACTTTTCTACCTATGGTATCTTCAAGCCCTTCCCTTTAACCTTCTACTGGCAGGTAGGCCGCGCCCGCCGGAGTCATCTGGATAACTAAGGGCCACCCATAAATAATATCACCACCCTCGATCGTCGATGACTTATTTGGGTAGGTCAAGGAGGTCGACAGGTTGACGTTACCATCGCTGACGAGGTGTCCTCTACTTACGTATACCGACTTATGTGAGCGTTACTGTTGGTTGAGACAAGTGACTCATCTTATATATATGTGCCTCATACAGGTAGGTAGATAGGTAAGTAGGTGGTTTGAGACTCGCGTTTCGCCGAGGTTTCGCAATCCGTTGGGTGGCGGTCGGGCTCCTCACTTTCCTTCACTTGCTTCTACCTATCCTACTTGCCTACTCTAGCTTTCGCTGGGGCAGAAAATAATTATAGGCCTTTAGGCCCCAGTGTTCTCGCCCGCTATATCGCCACACGGCTCGCCGGGCGTCGGTTGCGAAACAATTCCGCTCGGGAATGACTTTCCCAGCCCGTTGCAGCAGGCTGTGCACGGCAACGACGACGACGACTGGCTACACTCTCATTCATCTAGACTTCGCCCCCCGGGACTCCGATTAAGGGATAGGAATAGAGTCAAGTGCTCTCCTGCCATCGTGCATCCCCAATATGACTGGTGACTGGTGGTATCTGTCATATTTGGCGTACTTGCGTGCCGCCGCTGAATAGGCAGCAACTACCGCGAGGCTCGATTGATGCGACCGCATCTGATAAACTTGGGTGGTTGGGCCGCTGTCGTGCTGGGTGATTCCGGTGTGGGTGGCCTCAGTTGGGGTGTTCCATCGCGCATGCATTCACCGCTGCGGTGCAACTGCACGCCGATCCTTTTAGCCGTGTTGTCGCACATACTGGATGATGGTCGGATGCAACCCCAGCCTGGCCTCACCAGCTTCCCGGATATCGTCAGGCCTTATCCTGCTCGCCACCCAGCCTCTTGCTGATACCATGAGGACTTCGGTCCGGGGCTGGACATGCTGCCTGTCCTTGAGGCCCAAACCAGCTGTCGCCTCAAAAAGCCACGATTGGGTTAAGGGCCTAAGCGTCGCCTGCCCTATCACGGGCCGCCGAACGCTCTAAGCCTCGCTCAACCGTCCTTATCGATCCGGACCCATCGACGGAGCCTCACAATAGCGGCGCCTCTGTTGTCACCGTTGTCGTCGTCACCGCCGCCGCTGTCGCGATCGCTCTTGCGTGCGAGCGAGATATGAGTCATTTCTCTGACCTGTGCACTCGCGGTTCTACGTTCACACCCTGAGGGAGGCCAGTGCTTCGCATTGGGGCATGTACTGTACGCATCTGAGGTCAATAAGAAATTGGGCCCGATGACGACGGGGCCTTGTTTTTATTTCATTTTTGTTCACGACTGTCTCCCGACTCGCCTCGACTCGACCCGTTCAATAAGGTTGTCGATTGATTAACAGGAACGACGTTCCCACACAAATACAGTCCTATGACGATTGCCGTGGAATGCAGGGACCGATCTGCCTAGAACGCGGCGATCTGGGCGGTGCACATCCTACACACAATTACCAAGTAGGTGCGTATGTAGGTAGGAGACGGGTCTGCATTTTCCCCCCCATCTACGTGTGAATCGACTATGTGGGCTTCTTTGTGTGGATGTGAACCTTGGAAGCTGGCCCGATCGCCGTGTGGGAATTACGTAGAAACCTTATCAGGGCCTAATAAGAGAAGAAATAAAATAAAATAAAATTCAATCCCTAACCGGATTCTTTCGTTCGTGCTTCCCACTCGCTTGTGTGCTTTGAGGGCAGGAGCCCCATCCAATCTAATCCATCCACCCGTCCAATTCAGCTACGCTGCAGACGTGAGCCAGTTATAATATACGTGTCTGTGCACGGGGCTGGAAGGGCCTTGGACAATTCCACGATGGGGCTTCCCCCCACATAGCAGTAGGACAGGACTCGCTCACGCACACGCGCATGCACATGCACTTCCACATACACACGATCCTTCTATTTCTTTCGAATCGTTGGCGTCCCATCCACTCCCCTTTTTTTTTCCTGCTGAACTACGTACATTAGATGCTTGGATAGTGCCTGATCGGCCGGACCAGCTGACTAGACATAGCCAACAATGGGACGTCCACGATCCATAAGAGTCCCCCACCCACCCGCACTCCCCTTCGTATCTGTCCGTCTTCACCACACATGCACGTCGACTGAGTCTGGGCCCGCCGATGGCCCCCTTTCCCCTGCCCCTGGCATGTCATATATGGTAATGGTAATGACGCGAGACGAGGTCCATGTCGAGCCCTCCATCCGGTTGGTTCCTCGCGCCCACCACATCCACACCGACTGACTGACGATGAAAAAGAGATGAAACCTTTCACACCCTCCCACCCCAACCTTCTTCCATCCCAGGAGACCCCATCAGGCTGGAGTTAAGAGGAGCACATGACGTGATGTTTCCTTTCCCCAGATGAAACAAGAAACCAGGAGTTAGTTTCTTCCCTGGTTAGCCGTCTTCTTTAATCTGTGGTCATGCACTTCGGCGTCATTCATGATGGGTCGAGGATAAGTATCGGTAGACCTCAAACAGGACTCAGTCCTAGTTTTGCTGGGGTAGGCACATTTCTTCTCATCCGGGGCATTGTGCTAAACTGGCTGGGTAGCTTTTTTCCGTTAAGCATATTACGTAGTAGTATAAAACGATATCATCACAAAATCGCACCCGGACGTCTCTGGTCCCGGAGTTGAGCCCCGTGTAAGTGACTTGGCTTGTAGGAAGGCGTGGACACACTGGCGTGGAGGTGGCACGCGGCGAGGCTATGGGGCTTTAGGCCTTTCCTTCACGAGGCTGACGATTGGTCTGTCTTTATTGGCTATGTCCGTGTTAGCCAGCCAGCCAGTCAGAACGTCTGTCAGTGCTTTCTTTTTAGCGACTTAGAAGCACCCCGAGTTGAACTCGACCGTCAACTCACCCCTATGATTCTGCTGGCTTAGATGTAAGATTCATTAACTGGGAGTAGTTATATCATGTATCACAGTTCCGTAGACAATGACTCCGAAGCTTCTGTAGGGCCTTGAGAGTACACCTGGACCTAGCTATGAAGATATACGTCACAATGGCTGGACGAATGTTTCCAGCTGTACAAATTGAGAGAATATTATTGTTAGCATTGGGCTATCACCACTCGCCACTTGTTGAAAGTACAAGACTTCAGACTTGACGGATATGAGAGTGCGATCTGCGTCTGCGGTTTCGCCTGTGGTAAGCTATCCCAACCATCACGGGCGCTATCATTATATCTGCTTGCATGTCATATCTTCAGGAGTAAAGCACATATGACAAGGACTCTTCTGGGTGTCTTAGGCCAAGTAGCCCAGGAAGGAATCTAGCAAAATCCCTGCCCTTGATATTATAATGAGGGTATCCCTGGCGAAGTTATTTCCCATGAGTATAGGCCGAATACCGTCTGTACTTCGAGGATGGGGAGAAGAGGGGGAAGAGTGTAAATATATATTCGGCTTCCAACCCCCTGTCGCCGTGCTACCAACCACTAGTCGACTTGAAACTGTCTCTCTTAGCGCTTAATAGGAGGAAAGCACATCGACTTTCTGATGTGGTGATTTGTTGGTATCCCGCTAGTCTCATCGTACTCACTCCTTGGGTATAGTATCATAAACCCATATCCCACTGATCAATCTATTACCATGGGACCTTGCCAGCAAGTGGAATCCTTCCGGACTTGACTTGCTGAAATGAATCGGGTAGCTTCGTCTGTACTTTACTCTACACCACCAAGACTCCTTATTCCATCATAACTCCAGCAGGTAGATAGATATCACGTCCCAAATCGAGAACAAGCCTAACCAGGAAAAAAGACGGATCGAAGCACTGAAATAGATTTCCGGTTCTCTCCCGAGTGAGCCCCCAAATCCGGCATCATCAGCGACTCTGTCCCCCTTATTTACTTGATGGCAATGGCTATGGTTATATCACCCCAAACCTACCTCGCATGATCCGCTTGAAGTCCGGTCTCAATGAAGGAAAACTTCCTCGTCAAGTATCCGGCTACACCGTGCCGTGTTTACTTATCTATAACAATTAACGCATCGCGAACCACTGCTGTCCCCGTCATCTGCCTCCGTGATAAAGCGTCTACTATTAGGGTGTTTCGTGATAATGGACTTTGGGGGGGGGGGGTCTCGTGGGCTAGCAGTGATTTTACCCCTATCCATGGCTATCAAGGACTCCCGTTGTCTTCGTATTTGGAAGGGAGGAGTCTGGTCGTTATTCGACCCCCTGCCTATATATGTGATGCAGCTTCCTAATCACCACCCCACGGCTTCTATCTCTCACTCAGTACCCCCTGATGCAGGGAGGTATGGTGCAGATACCTCTAGGGGTGGGCGCTCTAGGGTTTAAGCGTGAACGCCATGGACTATTGTCTGTCCCCCTATGTGTGACAGTAGGGACTATACGACCCTATATATAGGTTTGAGACTCTATTCTACTGGACCATGACACTCCGTCATATTCGCGACGTCTCTAATGCGGACCCGATGATCCCTTGACATCTACATGGCGGTAAGGTGGAGATATAGCACCCTTCAAATAACATTATGGCTATCTAGCTACTTGCTTAGATATGTATATGTGTGTGTATGGAATCGGGAAGCACACCACCTTCATAAACTCAGTGGCAGCCTCGGAGGGTTTGACGTCGAAGTGTTATACGAAGTCGGACGGTTCATCACTTATCCATTCCAAAGATCATCACCCAATGTTGTGGATGAAAATATACTCACAGCGTGTTAGGCTAAGAAAGAAGGATTCGCAGTCATGGAGCTCATACAACATATGACAGGATACACCATTGCCACCGTGCAACAAAGTGTGTCTAACGGTGGTTGATTCATTTCATTCATCCATTTCGTAACGGGTGTTTGCTTTCCTTTCCTTTGCGTACACCTGCAAATGCCTGTCTATTTCTATCATTACACATCTCCTCCTCCCTCCTTCCTCTTAAATTCCTACTCCCCTTTTCACGCGTGCACTTAGTGGTAATTAGGGCGAGTACACCTATCTAGTTCTTGTGCGTCGAAGGCTCTTGCGTCTTACTGAACTTCTGCTCGAGGGCGTCGTCGATGGGGCCCTTGGGATTCGAGGTCAGGTTCTGTGGGGGATTTGGCGTCAGCATCACGTACACACACGCAAACCCATGGGCATGGGTTAAAACGAGCAGGGTTTGAGAGCAGGGGACGGAAGGGGGGGGGGGGGGGGGTTGGCGGCTTGATCCTCGTACCTTGAGCTGGTCCTGCAGCTTGTTCTGCTTATCGGGCGCCTCATCGGTGCCGTGACCAGAGGCGGGGACATCCTTCAGCTGGGCGCCGGTCTGTCCCTCAGGAGGAGGGGACTGACGGCCTTCGGTGGACGACATTGTGGCTTGTTTGGTGGTATTTGTGGTGTTTGTGTCCGTGTTGTTGTTGATGTGGTAGTGGTTCTACAGGGGTTTAAGTTGTCAGCTGAATCTGCTCGGGGTAAAGATAGCAAAACCGTGTGAAAGACGAGGCAGACAGACTCACCGATTTTCGTCCGGTTGTTGTATGGCAAGTTTGTGATATACAGATGATGATGACTGGTAAGGTTTGTTCTGCTTCTGAAGTTGAGAGGTTGAGGAGTTACGACGTAGCTTGCTTTCGGACCGGGATTTAAATAAGGATTTCTAATTCCAAACCTACGGACGTTTCCTCCCGAAATCTACATAACTACATACATCTTACATCTTACCGGCCTGTAGGGTACAAACAAACAGAGAGGCCTGCCCTGCTTATTGGGAAGTCGCACGCACGCAATATCGCTTTGCTTGCTTGCTTGCTTGCTTGCTGTTGCGCTTCTGCTGTCCAAATACGGAAGTTTGACATCACGACTTTGACATCTGATTGGTCAATCACTCTATGCCGTCATAAATACTGTATGAGATGTAGACTACGTCATGCCCCAAACTGCTGGAGTGGGGGCTTGTTTGCTTGCTTACATAATCTGCATACTACTACATCTGGAGGTACACGTACAGTAATCAATCATCTTATCTTGGTTCTGCTTATCAGCTTCCAAGGTTATCAGCGAGGTACATAGTGACAAGGTTGAGCCACACAGGTCACCTACGCCTCTGCACTAGCCACTATCTATGAATTGTGAGGCTGTCTAACGGGCTTGCTTCTCTTGCTGTGGAGGCAACAGACGAGGAAGAGGATGCCCATTGGATAAAACCGCATAGGTAGACATGTCGGTGGGCGGGTGCGTTGGCTCTGGCGACCCATGATCTATGTATGTAGTTATTTCATTGGCCTTTTCAATCGAACCAGCGCGTAAACTGGGTGCGAATGCGCTGTACTTCACGGGAGGCGAGGCGAGGCGCACGCACTGCGGCGACGTCAAGTTTCAATTCACTCCAGTCTTAAGAACATCCCCACGTGCCATACATTTCACATCCACCCTCTCACTTACTCTCCTTCGCAGCGGCACAAACCTTCGGGATCGGGGGCTAAGAGCAACGCCTAAGAATAGATACTACCTAGATATAACCTACCGTGCTACACATTACACATAGACCAGCCCCCCAGCGGCGGCCATGAGATTCCCCTTCGACGGCGAAGACGACGACGCGACATCCGTGGCAACGACCCTGGACACGGGGGGGATTATCACGCCGACGCACACGGAATTCTCTTTGCTCGGGGCAACGGTGGACACGCTGTCGCCGCCGCCGCTGCGGTCCCGCTTCGAGACGGCGCCCTGGCCGGGCAGCACGTACGTGATCCGCGAGCAGGCGACGGGGCGGGCCATCACGGTCGTGAACCGCTCCGGCGAGCTGCGGCTTATGGACTGGGAGAGCGGGCACGATAAGCGGTCGCACTGGTCGTGCGAGGAGAGGGGCGGGTGGCTTGGGTTCCGTAATCCGGAGTACAAGACGTATAGTAAGTAGTAGATGCCAACCCCCCTCCCATCTACCCAATATCGCGATGCGAAGACGGGGCCCACTTCTAAAATGTTGTGCCCACGCAATACATCAATCGAACTTTTTTGCTGACCATAGGTGCCTTTTCCTCCCCCCCTTTTTCTTTCACGCACTACAGTGGGTCAGGATCTCAGGGGCCGCTTATGGGCGTCGGTGACTTGGCACAGGAATTGGGAGTACATCAACGCTCGGAGGCATCCGGAGGGTGGGTACCACCTGATGGTGAAGCACTGGAACGACATGGTGAACATCGAGGCCGTGGACGGGGGCAGGAGGCTGGTGCGGTCGAATGAGGCCACGGTGTGGGAGTTCGTGAAGGTTTATTAAAGTTTTTTTTTTATATCAGTTGGTAAACCCCGATGTTGTCATGTTGCTCGTGGGTGTTTTTGCAACTACCCTCATACTATTGTGTACATGATGGTGACGGTGTACTATACGATTCAACTATAAGCATGCCCAATGTTCCCCAGTAAGCTCTACGAAGTCGTAGCCCGAGGTACATAGTCAGATATCCCATCTCAAATATTGGGAATATGGACCCTGAACCTAAGTATTAAGAGGTACATGACTATTTGCCCCAGCAACCCGGGCAACGGGTCAACATAATAAATAGCTTCTAGAAGCATTTACTAGCTCTACTCATTTATCAAAAAGACCTGTCAGCCTGTCAACCCAACCTGTCAACTACATAGGCTGCTAGGGGCACCCCTGAAGAGGGGGGGAGGAATGAGGGCCCATGATGGTCCATGATGGCCCCCATGTGGATGGTGGTTAGCCGTAATTGGTTTACTTCTTTTACCTTGACTTACTTACTAGGTAAGTATGTATTTATCCATGCTCCAGGTTGCAGCAGAGGTGTTGCAAATAACGAGAGACTCTCCCCACTTCCCCGCTAACGATTATTAGTGCCGACCACCTGGGCCACTAAATAGCTCACAAACGCTACCTACCTAGGTAGGTACTGAACCACACTAACTAAACGCGAACTCCCGCCCAGTCAGTCAGCAAGTCAGTCGCTCCTGCTTTAACTATGTGCCTGCCGGAGAACACGAAAACGAACATTGAACCTGCCACATTGACATTTTATTCATAGGTTTCCTGTGCTGTTGTTTATCATATTCCATTTAGCTTGATTATCAGGCCACCTTCGCTTTTTTCCTCTTCAACATCCGAGGAGGATTCTGAGACCATCCCGTCCGCCGCTCGTTTGATACATGCCCGACCCAGACACAGACCCAACTTGACCTGACTAGATTGTTCATTCACATTCCTCACACTTGCTGTTCTACG
Organism: Eutypella sp. D-1; assembly: GCA_023313575.1. NCBI lineage: Eukaryota > Fungi > Ascomycota > Sordariomycetes > Xylariales > Diatrypaceae > Eutypella > Eutypella sp. D-1. The sequence continues at coordinate 326,552 of JAJTTP010000021.1, forward strand.
GGGGCAAATCGAGAAGAAGAAAAAGAGAAAAGAGAAAAGAGAAGAGATAGGAGACGAAAAGAAAAGAAAAGAAAAGAAGAGGAAGAAAAAATGCCGGACTTAAACTCTGTCCCGCCATCCCCTCACATCCTCGCCGCCTCCCGACGAACATCCTCCATCCCGAACTCCCAGAATCCCCAGAATCCCTCCGCCTCTCAACATCCCACACCCTCGTCTGCCAACTCGCGGTCTTCGTCAATCAATATCCTCCCCTCCAACCAACCCACCGTGAACCAGGGCCTGTCCGGAACCTCGCTCCCCTCGCCGTCCATCCCCTCGTTTCCCGGCATGGCTCAGCCACCCTCGTCATCGTCTCAGGGGCAGGACAACACCGGTGTTGGTGCCGGCCCCGGTCCCCTGCGCCATCCGCGGCCCTTGACGGCCGCCGAGCTACACTCTCAGCTCGAGCAGGAGCAGGAGTTATTGGTACGTGTAGTGTGATGTGGCATGATGTTACACTTATAGCCGGCTCTATATTCCAGAAAAGAGACAGCTAACCCTCCAATTCAACCGTCTAGGTGAACCGCCTCACCCGCGACCTGACCCTCCTCCGCGCCGCCCACAACTCCTCCGTCGTCTCCAACGCCTCCTCCACCAGCAACTCGACCACTGCCGACCAGTCGCAGCACGGCCCCTCCTCCTTCACCGACACGCATCTCATGTCCGGGCCGGGCTTCCCCATCCCCACCAGCGCCAGCACCGGCCGGCAGCACCACCGCACGAGCTCGAGCACGAGCGCCCGCAGCCAGACTGCCCAGAGCGGCGGCGTTGCGGGCGCGGGCCCCGCACCTACCTCTGCCGGCACCACGACCGCACCCATCTCCATCCCGCAGCCGCACTCGGGCAGTGCCGCCTCCGTGCTCGAGGCCGCCCGCAACCCGCGCGGCTTCAGCCTCAGCCGCCAGAACAGCGCCGCCTCCATGTCGCGCCGCGGCAGCGACCGCAGCCGCAACAATTCGCCACAGCCCTTCGGCCAGCCGAGCTACGGCTCTTACCATGGGGGCGTCGACTTCGTCGGCGGCGGCAGCAGCAGCTATTTCCCACGGAGCGTCGGGGGCGCAGCAGCGTACCCGTCGCACCACCATCACCAACAACATCAACATCCACATCAGCATCAGCATCAACACCAACACCACAGCAGCACCAGCATCCACAACGTACTATCGAGCGCGACGAGCACGGCGGCGGCCGCGACGCCCGGCTCGTCGTCGGAGCTCTCGCCGGGCCTGGTGCCCGCGACCCTGCGGTACGAGGAGACTGCGCAGTCGCGAGCGGAGCTCGAGGCCGCCAAGCGCGAGAACGACGCCCTGAAGCGCCGCGTCAAGGACCTCGAACGCCTCGTGCGCGATCGCCACCGCGACCGCAGCGAGAGCGTCAGTACCTCTGCTAGTGTGCTTACCGGGGCCGGGGCTGGCGCTGGCGCCGGCGTCGGCGTCCCCGATGACGAGGTCAGAGTCGGTGAGAGCGCTGCTAGTGCAGGCTTAAGTAGTAGGAACGCCTCTGCGACTGCGGCTGCTGCTGCCCCCGCGGCTACGCCGTCGCAGTCGCAGGCGCGTTAGGTCGTCGGTGGTGTTGTCCTAGGCGGGAGAGCGAGGGGGGTAGAATAAATTCTCGCGGTTGTGGGAATCCGTCCATGAATTGTGCGATACGGCACGGCGACGGCATAGCGGCGGAGTCATGCAACTCGCCCTGTTACTACTACTACTACTATTATTATAGCTACATTTGCTAACGTTGGGAGTTGTTCACCAGCCTAACTAACTCCCAAAGCGACCCCTAGATCTGGGACTCTTACCTATCGTACGGGTACGGAAACTCCCTTACACATATTGCTTCTTTATCCCATCCCATCCCATCTCCTTCTGGCATCGCGTAGTCTAGCTACTGCTAACCTCCCCTCTCCCTCCATTATTATTTTCTTCTCCTCTTTCTACTCGGTATACTTTATGTATGTATGTCGAAATAAATGCGTGCGTGCGTGCGAGCGTTGCGTGGCGGTCGAGGGAGTCAGCAGGTTTTCCGTTCCGTTGGCACGAAAGGCGTTCCGGTAGTTTGCGGGCTGTTTTTCTTGGGCTTTTTTTTTTTTTTTTTTCTTTTTTCCCGGTATGGAGTTGGTTTCTAGTTTTGGCCAGGCCAGGGAGGTTAGGCAGCAGGCAAGTAGCAGTAGTAGTAGCAGCAGGAGCGGGAGTGGGAAACGAAAAATTAAGAATTTTAATGAATGGTGTACTTTATTTTGCCTACCTTAAGGTTGATTGATATACCTAAGTACATAAGAAAGAGGATGTGGTGGGATGACCATTGCTAGGCTATAATATATATCCTTCGTGCCGAGACAGGGGTAATGCTATGCTATGCTATGCACGTCATGTTACATGCGGGATGGCTGACTCTTCCTGTACGCAACTGACGCTGGCAATAGAGGAGATGGATGGCCGCGTCACTTGCCATGGCTAACGAATATCGAGCTAGACGACGGAAGGATAAGCACCTCTTTCTCGGGATACGTAGACGAGGCATCATCATCTTTCATATAAAATTCATTTCCATTCATCTGATCTTAGGGGACACTCATAATAACTAGGAAGGTGAGGAGAAGAGACAACACAAACGATCCAGCTAAGCAATGTTATGTACCTTCTTCATAGGGAATCAAAAGAAAAAGACAAGTCCAAGTCCAGAGATCCAGGCTACCCATAGCGCAACGTAAACGTGACGTAAACTGACGTGAGACGTGAGAAGAGGAGGACAAGGCCAAAAAAAAAAGAACCCCCAGGAGTTTTCATGATTCCGTCGTTATTCATTTCCATTCTTCTTATTCCCTGTTGCTTCAAAGGGGTAGACCCATGGCAAACCTCGTAGTCGATAGACATGGGTAAACAAACGCTCTAGGACTTCTCGGAGCCAGGCTCCTTCGCGGGGATCGCCTCGGTGGCTGCGAGAGGGGTCGACTCCGTGGTTCCGGCTTTGGGCTCCGGCGCAGCGGTCTCAGCTGCTGCTGCTGCAAGGGAGATATACAGTCAGTACAATGGGTGTGGTCATTGGGGTTTAAAAGCGGGGGGGGGGGGGGTGCTCACCTCCAGCTTCGGGCTTCTTCTCCTTACCAAAGACGCGCTCAAGCCCGGAGGCCTTGTAGGCGCTGCCGCCATGCTCTTCCTTCTTGAGGTCGGCGAGGCGGCGGGCCTCGGTGTGGATGTCCTGGACCTGACGCTGGGAGTCCTCATAGAAGCGGACGAGGCGTTGTCCGGTGGGGCTGCTAGCCGCCTTCTCAAAGTAGGAGCCCAGGCCGTGGATGAGGGAGTTGGCGCGGGCGGTTACGCCGTAGCTCTGGTCCGTGGCCCGCGCCCGGTCCGTCGCGTGGTACTTCGCGTCGAGCCCCTGCAGCGTGGTCCGGAACCGCTCCGTCACTCCGTGCTGCGTGTCCAGCTCGATCGCCCGCTGCAGCGCCGCGTCCCCGACCACGTACCCGTGCGCCAGGTACTCGGCCAGGATGCGCGACCGCGGCTTTTCCTCCTGCGTGATCTCGTCGGTGTCACGGCTCGCATTCGTGGTGGCGCCGGTGGCGGCGGCGGAGTGCTCCTGGTCGGCCGCGCCGCCGTCAGCGGGCGTCACGGCGATCTGGGCGCCGCCTAGCTGGGTGTTATTGAGTAGCTGGGCGGTGTTGGCGGCGGTGGGCTTCTCGAAGGTCACGGTGGCCTCCTTGCTCTTCTCCCCGTCGGTGGTCACCTGGATGTTGGTGATCTTGCCGCAGAAGCTGAAGAAGTCCTTGATCTCCTTGTCGTCGGTCTGGGCGGAGATGCCCTTCACGTAGACGACGTTGGCAGACATATTTCTTTTCTTGATCTCTGGATATAGATGGATGCTAGAGATTGATATAATGTGTTGAATTTAAGGGTTCACGGAGAATTTTGTTGTTTGTAGGTGTAGAATGAGCGAATTGATGATATACCAGGTATAAACAAATATGGCGATGTTTATTTTATGTAGAAGTGGAGGGAGGGGTTGAGGTAACCTGGTAAGTCTAAGATGGATCCCTGGAAGTATTTAAGTTGGAATTTGGTTAAAAGGTTTCCAAGATTGGTTTCACCTTCCGAGTTGATTGGAGCCTGCCCGCAAGTCTGAAATTCTCACATGCAAGTCGTACGGTACATTACAGCTATATTGCGGGGTTACGTAACCGAAGGCGAGTAGCTGGGCAGGTGCTACCCTTCATATGCCACTAATTACCAGGCAACAGGTACTACTTCTACCTAGGCTACGAGGTATACAACTCTATTTGGTCCGGTGGCGGTAAATGTCCGAATTATCTGATTGTCTAATTATTTATTTAAGTATCGTGATGCCTGGCGGCTACCATGAAACGAGGGGCAACCAATACAAGATACTGACGTCAGTCCTACTAGTGGGGTTTATCCATTAATTCTTTAACAAGTGGCTATCGCTTACCGTTTTATTTAAAGAGTGTCACGGGAGGAATAGCGCCCACACCACTAAGCCACCGTGCCCCACAAAAGGGATACAGAATACCAAGTCAAAAGCTTGGATTCTTAGTGGGCACTATACGGGCTGCCAGCTGCCGGGCTGCCAATGCTACGGCGGTTCTGGTTCTGGTTCTGGTTCTGTACATACCGGTATATGGGACCCTACCACAGGGACCGGGCTCTGTACGTACTGTTCTGTTCTGTGCCGTAACATAAAGTTAATAACAGTTTTAAATATTAAGCTTATTTAATTTATAATAATAGGTAAAAGGTAATAAATTAAAAGTGTTAATAAGGCTGTATAAGTTTTATAAAAAACACCTGACGGAGTCCCATGCATATATGTACCACCTAAATTGGGTTCCATCAGGAACCTTCCGGTTAGGATGCAACTGTTATTGCATATACCGCATCAAGTCCGTGATCCTCGTTGCCTCGTTACATGTACAGTCACGAAACATGCATAGACCTCTAACGATTATAGTCGACACGGCATCGGAGATCAGTTGAAAAGGGGTGGGAGCCGCGCATGATTTCATAAGCTGACCCCAGCTGTGTATCTATCAGAGTAGCCCATATTGCAACATTAAGTTGCTCAGCCAGACATTAGTACCGCCCGGATATCGAGATTTCACTATCCCTTACTTATTAATCCGTGTGATATATGGATCCTGAAGGATATTTGAATCCCGTTCGGATACTAAGCAACCAAGAAACTAAGGTCATAAGGCCTGACGCCTCAACACCCACTTGATATCTGTACTTGATGCATCTGAGGTCTCCGGACTCTTATCATACATAACGACTCTCATTACCTAGCCGCCACAATTACCGTACCTGCTTATACATGCATACACCAGACTTATAACCTTGCTTTCAGGACGATGGGTCTCAAAGGGCTTGTTGATGCTTGCTTAGTATGTTTGGCATTGTGTCGAAGGCGACCGAACGAGTTTGTCCGTATAACGCGGCCAGAAGGGATATTACTTAGATTGATCGCCGATGAGTAAAAGCAGTGGCTATCTAGGAGCTATTCCCATTATATACATATATTCAAAAGGAGTCACCACCAATAGGGAGGATACTTTATAACAGTTGAATAGCATACTATTTTTACAATGAAAAGCGTCTATAGTTCGATCGTTAACGGGACAGGGTGTGTCTATTGTCTCTTAGGAACCAATCGGTTAATATCGGCCCGGTAATTGGGGGTGGTAAATTAGGAAAATACAATCCTATCAGACCGCGGGGTAAAGAGCGTTATTGCTGCTTCATAATCCAGTCCATCAGCGCTACTAGCACCGTCAAAATCTAGCAGCTGATCTTCTGAATTGTTTAGTACAAGTTGAATCATGTCTAGTAGCACATCTTCGGATGGACATCAGCCCCGTGGCTTTGGAAAGCCGATGCTATTAGACACCGACGATGCAGCCACTACCTCCCACAAGCGAAGCCTCGTTCTCGGTGGCCATATGCCGGCACATTCTTGTGAGTATTGCCGGCTTAACCTACGCCCACCGAAGGATAGGATTAGCTGGCATTTTGGAACCACCCGAGACCATATTAGCGAAGCTTCTGCCCGCGGCTGTAAATGGGCAGCAATATACCAAGAGCAAATAAGATACTTCGACTTGGAACGAAAGGCCGAATATCAGCTCAAAATAGAATTACCTTTCCAATCACTAGGTTACAAGTGGGAGAAAGGTTACCGAGAACGCAAGGAGAGACTTTATGAAGCGCTCGCCGATGCCCTTGACCAACCAGATCGCGAAGCATTCCTTTTCCTGAAAGAGAATAGAGCTGTGCGTTGGTCAAGTAGGAAAGTTAAATACCGGGCGATATCTATGGAACCCAACTTCATCGGGTTCGAAATGAAGATGAAGGAGCCCGATGCTGGCTCGCACAGCATCGAAGGGGTGTTGGCTTTGGTGGTCGCTATACTCCTGCCTGTTGAACCTTTCAGTGAGGATGTCGGCGATCCGTTAGAAGATTGGGAAACAGTATCAACAGACCTTGACAACATTCCCTACCTAGCCAAATATTCCACCAGTTTTTCAGTGCTGAGAAATCCAGGTACGTAAGCGTTCGGTCATGAATTGGTGTTTCTCTAATGCTGCTTAGGTGAGCTTAAGGTATTAGGGGGTAAAAAGCGCTTTTTTTCACCCACTAATATCCATCCTGGAAGCGCTGAATCGCTGGCTCTCATACGTCGGTGGCTCCAGACATGCGCGACTGTACATGATTGCGAGTTCACCAAGTTGCCAGATTCCATGCCAACGATGCTGCTTCAAGTAGCTGACAAACCCGAAAATGTCCAACTAGTTTTGGTTCCTCCAGGGATGCGTGAGCGATATGTTGCACTTTCGTATTGCTGGGGTCCCCGTGGACAGCAGATTCAGCTTACCGAGGAAAATAAGGCGCAGTTGTTTGCTGGCATCAGCGTTGCCTCTCTTGATCGCACTATCCAAGATGCCATTCTAGTTACAAGGGAACTTGGATTCGAATACATCTGGATAGATGCCCTGTGCATCATTCAAAATAACCCGAACGCAAAAGCTGTAGAGATAGCCCGCATGGCTGATATCTATAAGCAATCGGTTTTCACCATCGTGGCATCAAGAGCGAGCAGTGTGATAGAGGGATTTCTTGGCGAACGTTTGCCTGCGGGCCACCGTGAACCTGACTGTGTGTTTTCTATGGGGTTTTCCGGCTGGGGGCGACAGGAAGTTTGTGGAAGTGTCGTACTTCTTCCCGCGACCGAACAGGAAATCGAACCCTGGGAGACAAGAGGGTGGACATTCCAGGAGGGTATCTTCCCCGGAAGGACCCTTCAGTTTGGCTCCGATCGTACGGCCTGGTCGTGCTACTGCGTCGACAAACCACACTATGCTTCCGATGGCGGCATCAGCGCCTTAGGGGTTTCGAAGACTGAACATGGCGATGCTTCGTTGTACATCACCCTTAGAGAGAGACTGAGGGAATTAACCCCGCAAAGGAACCATATTCTTGTCACCGAGGATATTCCTTTCTTCACTCAATGCTGGGGTGAGATCGTTTTTGATTACTCTACCCGACGCCTCGGAATCAAAACCGACCGGCTCCCGGCAATTTCAGCACTTGCAAAAGAATTCGCCAAGATTACCGGACAAGAATACATATGTGGTATTTGGAGAGAACACTTAGCCGCTGGACTGATGTGGGTTTCCCGCCCCGACCACCCACTGGGTGCCGCCGGACCGAGGCTTCAACCCTCGTGGAGTTGGGTGTCGCATGAGAGCGGAGTCTACATAGACAGTTGGTCATACAGGCTCCAAAAAGATTTCCAGTTGTTATCCTCATCGGTAGAGCTCGAGTCCTTAGAGAATCCGTTCGGCGCTGTGACATCGGCAAGCCTCGACGTACTTGGTATGGTAATAACTGCCCCTCGCAGGACGCGGATTTTCTCTCAACCAGAGCCGCGAAGTTTCAGCTTCGGAGAGTTTGAAGCCACATTGGAAGACTCTAAGTCCACTCTCGAATTTCTAAGGCTGAATACGCCAGGACTGGGCCCATACCTGATCGAGAAATACATAGAATTTCATTTCGACTATCCAGATGAGATAGATTCCGGCATAGAGGATAGTTCACGTTTTATTCTGCTCGTTGTAGCGGAATTATCAGACTGGTTCTCCCTCCGCGGATTGGTACTAGTAGAACTCCAGGGGAAGAAGTTCAGCCGTATAGGCCATTTCACATTTGACCCGGGGGACCGCTTTGATGATCGTGTGAGGGCGGAGGCGGAGATGAGGTATACGAGGAGCAGGTCAGATGACAGCGAGATGGAGGACATTGGAGAAGACTTCAGTAAGCTGAACGACAGTGATTCAGAAGGTGTGTCTGATTGGACCGAGGAAGAAACCCGCCAGGAAAAGGCCTATATCGCCGCCTGTAAGAAAGAGATGGCACACATCATTCTTGCTGAAGGCAGTGTTCAAAACATAACTCTAATATAAATACAATGTTTTTAGGAACTCCTCTATTCAGTAAGGCTAGGGAACGGGTACCCGTGGGTAACCCATCATTACCCGGCGATTTGGATGGGTAACCCACGGGTAAATTTTTTATAATAAAATATTTATAACTTATTTAAAATTTAATAAAATAAATCGATTTATATTTAAAAATACTTATTACCGTTATATATATCTATTTACAATTATTTTAAAATTATTTCAGCGGAAAAAAAACTTTTGGGTAATCGTTGGGTAATTGAAAATTACCCAATGGGTACCCGTGGGTAAACGGGCATCCAATTGATTACCCATTGGGTACCCATGGGTATAGGCCAGATACCCATGGGTACCCGGTGGGTAAAAAAAATTACCCCCGGGTACCCATGGGTCGGTGGGTAAAAATCGATGGGTGGGTATTCCCTAGCCTTACTATTCAGTAGAGAAGGCCTTACCCAGCTGTACCAACTTCGTACGTACAATGAGGTCCACACGGTGGCGACGCTTAGCTGGTGTCATCGTGCTTGTGCTTGTTTTTGGTATAAGCAGTAATATATCGTAATGTTCTTCTCCGCCTCCTCTGTGTCGATGTGTTTTCGTTAGTTAGGGTACATCTGGGATCGTTTATATGACTTCTAAACCCGAAGAGCTGCAATCGTCAAGTGGCGTTCCGAGGCAGTGCATCGACACTAGTCAACTAGCCACTCAAGCCACTCTCCAGTTAATACATCTAGTAATACTTATAGAGATATATTCTTTAAATGCATACTATGCAAGATTCCCAGACATTTAGCTGTTCTTAAAGTTATCAGACAAAAGCCACCTTGACGTGCTGGACGCGACGGCAGTGGTGGAATTTCCGGTGGAAAATTCAATCACTCTCACTCTATTTCTCTCCGTTGACTGCCGATGTTCTGATGCATTTCCGGTCTCGAATCCACCAAATAGAACTGGCCTGATCAATGAGACCACGAGGTATATCCTATCCATATACGAACTCCTTAACACGCTGGGCTGTTCACCATGTGGTCACCTTCGCAGAAATATGTAGTAATGACTGGGCTCGCTGTTTGTTTCACTGAAACCGACGAGCGTGATTCACATGGGTGTCCAGGAAAAAATTGTGATTGCAAAGCCTGCACTATCAAATATATCGGAACAGGCGATGCGCGAGACGAATCGTGGCTTATGGAGCACCAAAGTGAACGACAGACCAATTACGCCTTTCGGGTCCACAGTGCCAGGCTGGCCATGCTCCGAGATGGAATATATATACCAAATCGGTTCGAACCGTCTAACTATCGCAACTCCAATCAAGATTGTACTCCAGAGGGACTATTTCCAGAGAAAAAATGCACCTTCAGCGTTTTCCCCGGATTCACTCCGTACCGATTTACCCTCGGTACCCCTCGACCTGTCGGCCCCTCGGGCCTTGTCAAAATGCAGCTCATCTGCACGGACGGCGCTTGCTCTGATAATGGCCGGTATGGGGCAAAAGCAGCCGCCGGCTTTGCCTTCTCCAATATCGGGCGCGAAAACACCCGCGGTTGCGTCTCCTTGCCTCTTGAAAGGGAGGGCCCGGATGGGAATAAACACACACCCACGAGCAACCGTGCTGAGCTACGTGCCGTGATTGCTGCGCTGGAATGGCGGCGTTGGTACCTCGAAGGGTGGGACGCCTTGGTCATCGCGACCGATTCGACTTATGTAGTTAATGGCTCAACTACATGGGTATCGGCGTGGATCGACCGAGAGTGGAACAAAGCGAATGGCAGCAAGGCCGCCAACAAGGACCTTTGGAAGCACTTGCTGCGACTGTTCCGGGAGTACGCCATTCACGGTTGCGAGGTCATGATGTGGCACATACCCCGTTCGCAGAACCAGCTGGCCGACAAGAATGCCAGGCGCGGCCTTGAGTTTGACAGTAAAGATGCTTGGGCATCAAGAAGGGATCCAACGCTCGACATCGACACCGTTTTTGATTTCGGAGCAGGAAACGGGTCGCGGAATGATTCAAGAAAAAGAAAACGAACTTGGAACTAATTGCCACTTGAGATCTACTCGAGCTGATGAGGTTCTGGTAAGAAAGGCGCAGTAGTAGGAAAGGGACGATCGCTGTCGCGGTCTTTGTTGGCTGCTTTCCACGCATAATGGACGACTGCATCTTGGGACGGATTCATGTCACCCAACAAAGGAGATCTGTTGAACATGTTGCGACCGATTCCTGGAGCGTCATTAGTCAAACATGCAAGTAAACGATTTAGTTAAGCAATTCCTGGCCGAGCCCACTGGAAATCATCGCTCAATCCCTTGTCGATTTCCCAGCAGCCCATGAATATTAAGAAAATAACCTACACACTTTCATCACCCTGAGCTTTTTTAAAATTATCCCAAGCTAATATAGTCCGATGGTTAAATGTCCGACCAGAGCGCCCACCTCAACTGCTTTCAGGTTGATACTCCAATCATAAATCGCTGTCACCATATGCATGCCGCCATCGCAACACTAGACCAGTAGTGGGGACCAGACAGGGGCAGACCACTTACCGAAGTCTGCCGAGAGTTGTCGGGTGAGATCTCCGAGATATTGAAGCACGTCATGATAACGGGGTGCTGGGTCGTATCTCTACCCCTAGCAGTACATTGTAACATGCCAAAAACATTTTCCTCAACTTTGCATCCAATTGAAACCCCTTTCCATGCCGTTTGCACACACACAACGATGACCATATAATCTGTTTTGTCGGTCTTTACGTGATGGCAAGGGGTGATAGTGAAAGGAAGACCCCCCCTAAAGAGCGGGAGGGCGGGCCGTTTGCGAATGCACTCTCTTGGCTCCGGTGGACGCCAAGCTGGATCAGATGGGATCCTGAAGAGAATCATGATTTGACTTGGGCTATGAATATCCTTTTCGGAGTTGTATGTGACTTGTCAGTTCCTCTGTCAAGATCTTCTGACCTGAAAAGCCTGCTAATCACCGCTATCGTGTAGACAGCAGCCTTCAGCGTCGCGAACCTGTACTATGTTCACCCCATCTTAAACATCCTCGCGATCGATTTCGGCGTGTCGAACCAGCGGGCCTCGCTCGTTGCGACTGTGCTGCAGGCTGGCTATGCTGGCGGTCTCCTATTTATCGTCCCTGCTGGCGACATCGTCCGGAGGCGTCCGTTCGTCCTCTCACTGATCCTAGGCACAGCAATGATGGTTAGCGAGCCTCTCTTCCTGCCCTCATGGCACATGGCTGATTCGCACAGTGGCTTGGATGCACACTTACCCAGTCCTACCGGGCATTCTTGGGCCTCTCCTTTCTCGTTGGGGTTTTGACAGTAACGCCTCAACTTATGTTCCCCTTGACCATTCAGTACGCGCCTGAACGCCATCGGGCTACCATGACATCTATCGTCATGAGTGGGATCGTCTTCGGCCTTCTGGTCGCCCGGCTGCTTTCAGGGGTGGTGACTGAGTATACGTCGTGGAGAAACATATACTGGGTCTCGTTCGGATTACAAGCGGCGATCTGGACCCTCCTTTTCTGCTTCATGCCAGACTACCCCATCCTGCGACCGGGAACATCGTACCCTAGCATACTCTGGAAGATAGTGACAATGCCCTTCTTTCACCCGGTTTTGACACAGTCCGGGTTGATCGCGTTCCTAACCATGGGCATGTTCACTTCGTTCTGGACGACGCTGACCTTCCAGCTGGCTGAAGTCTTTCACTTGTCCCCGCTTGTGATCGGCCTCTTCGCACTCGTTGGCATCTCGCCGGTTCTCCTCAATCCAGTGATATCGTGGCTTCTCACTTCCAGAATACACCCCTCTGGTACCTTGCTCATTGCCCATGTCGTCACTCTCACAGCTGTGTGCATTGGAACGTTCGTGGGGACATTCTCCCTGGCAGGCCCAATCATCTGGACTTTCTTGGGCGACCTCGGGTATAATACTATTATCGTCTCAAATCGGTTAGCCATCGCAAATGTCGACCCAAAGGCCCAGAATGCCGTCAATGCTGTATATATGCTGTTCACATTCGGTGGACAGCTATTTGGGATAGCTCTCGGGAACCAGCTGTACGCCCAGGGAGGATGGACGCATTCTGGTGCCCTCAATATTGCCCAAATGAGCCTGGGAATCTTGGTGGTTCTAGCGAGAGGGCCTCATGAAAGGGGTTGGATCGGCTGGGGTGGTGGTTGGAACCTTAGGAACAAGAAGGTCGAGGAGGTATTAACAGCTGCAGTTGGCTCTGAAGCTTCTGATCCTGAGGCAGGCACATTTCCAACGGGGACAAAACTGAACAAAGCAGTGGACAATTCTGAAATATTGAATACTCAATGGAGTAACCCCAAGTAGCCAACAGGATGGCGCAGTAGCAAACGGATACTGCCTGTGAAATTTCTGCACCTACCTGTTATAGGCGGCCAGCACACTAATGGCACACCGTACCTGCCGGCGACGACAATGTTGACAATAGGAAACCAGAGGAGTCATACCAATTCATGTACCTGAGAAATTTCGATAAGTACCAAGGTGCCTTGCTCAGGTACTAACTACAAGGGAAAGTACATGCATACGAAAGAAGGAATACTTGTTGCTGGAAATGTCATTCACTTCGCTGGCGCCTAACTCCATACTGCAGTACATTTCAAACAAACCAAACAGAAGCCCCCCGCAAGAGAAACAACATAACCAAGGTCGCGTTTCGCACAAGTTACGGATGACTTGATCTCTTCATCCCAACTCTCAGCAACTCTCAGGACGATAGCATTTCGTCCTCTTTCTTGATCATCCCCATCTCGTCCGATAAACCGACGACGCATTCTGTCGTCACCTATTGCCTCCTATTTTGCAGTCACATTTTCGTACAACTCTCTACTCCGAGGAGCTGATCTTCGCGATGGGTAAGTTTCATCTTAACTTGTTGTGTCTTGTCAACACGCCTTCCTATTTTGGTCCCATTCCTACTCTACGTGCCCAAACTTCCATGAATTCTCACCCATGGTCTGAACAACGTGCTGCTTCCTGTCGATTTATTGATGGATTCAGTGAATCCCTCTTTATTACCAAACCCTGCTTCGCATCAAATAATGCTTTGAGATTCCTTCTGTTACCCACCCTCTCATTATCTGATGAATCCCATGAACTAACATTTCCTCACAGCGTCTCAGGAGAAGGATACACCCAAGCTCCAGCAGGGTTCCAAGAAGATCCAAAACTGGATCACTGCGGTCGCTGAATATGCCAGTACCGGCTCCGACCAGGGCTCCGACCAGGGCCCCGAGACGAAGACGGATGCCACCGCTGAGGAGAAGACCAGCGACAGCGACTTGATTGACAAACCCAACGAGAAAATCAAGTATCCTGGCCTCGGCGATATCCCCATGAGCAAGGTCGATGAGGACATTATGATATTTGTCTGGCTTGCCGACCAGGACTTCTTCACCACTGGCGTCGTCAACTGGCCCCCCGTCCTGCGCGAGATGCAGAAGAATTGCAAGTGGAGCCTGGATCCCACCATCATCGTACAGCGCTGGAAGCGCGTCGTCTTCCCCCGAATCCAAGCGACCCAGCGTGCCGTCAAGGAGTTCGAGCGCAAGCAGCGCGAGGAGTCTGCCAACTGGGCCGACTTCCCTCCTCCCGTCGACCGCGACTCGCCCATCGAGATGACCGACGAGGACTACAAGCACAGCCTCGGTCCCTACGCCAAGCGCGTCATTAAGAAGTACGGCAACGGCCAGGGTCCCCCGTCCCCTGTGCTCCACAAGAAGCCGGTCGACGAGACTCCCTACGACGGCCCTCTGCTCGAGCCTAAGATCTACGTCCCTCCCGATTCGGAGAAGCCCTCCACCCGAGGCTATGTTGGAACCGAGTTCGTTGGCCCCAAGCAGGTAGTTCCCGCTCCCAGTCAGGCGGCTCCTGCTCCCAGCCAGGAAGCTCTCCCTCCCGGTCGGTACCGTTACCCTCCGAGCGGTCCTCCGGTTCCGTCGCCTCGCGGTATTGGCGACTTCGGGGCCATGCGAGAGCTGGATGATGAGGGCATTGACGTCAGTGAGGACATATATGACTAGAGATCCCCCGACTTTGAGGAGATGGTTTTATAGCCACGGCTATGCGCACGGTTCCGTAAATAGATGGTCTGTATACAGGCCATGAGATGGATGAATTCGGGAAGTCTTGCAAACCCCGAAAATCGCGGTAATGGTCTTTATTTAGGCTAATCCCAAACATTCTTCTATTATGATATCTACATCGCGCTGTGACTGTACCTCTTGCCCATTCCATTTTCTCAAGCAGGCACGCGAAGCTTCGAACACTGACTTGAATAAATCGTAACGGGCAGTCAGCATGGTTGGAGGTATTGGGGTAACCTTCTGGCAACAAAACATAACTATCAAGAACAAGGTAAGCTTTCCTTTTACCTTACTGGTTGTTATAGATATAAGTATTACAGAGCAGCCCCAACCCCACCGTTTTCCCTCCAAGCCTCGTGGGCGCCCTTCACATAGTATTCTCCTGTGATTGAAGAAAGAACATTAGTTATCTCAACTAATGCATGGTCCAACATCGGCTATAAATCCATTCCGTCTTACTGTAGCAGTCATGGACGAGTCCAATTCAGGGACAGCGTCTTCAGGGCCAACTGCATTAAAGCCTAAGTTAAAACGCTGAAGGAGAGACGACCGGTGTGTACATTTCAATCCACGAGGCCAAAACACATGCAAGTGAAGATATCAGCGAGACAAAGCCTTAGAAAACCCCAGAAGACAACATCCTCACTGTACTCCGAGACATTCTCAAGCCGTGAAGAAAGGGCTCGAAGTGATCTCTTCCTTCGGCTTAGAAGCCCTATTGCAGCCATCTGTCGAGATCGGCGAGATCAAGCTCGGGAAACATCTTCCCTCGTTCATGTGAATAAGATGGCTAGTCACACCCTGGGGTTCGCCATTTGCCAAGCGGGCTCAACCATGATCCCCGCTTCAGGATGGCTGTGAGATAGACGCTCTGAGTAGTGCCATCTTTTAGGTCTGTGCTTGGATATACCAACTCATTTTAGAGGGTCTGAAGTATACTGGGGTTTGGGGGTTCGTGGATCGGATAAAATAGAGCGAAAGATCTAGGGCCTGAGTAGGGGAGATCACCCCAGGATGCAGATGATGATACTCCTTTTCTTGGGAAAAGCATATCGACTCTCATCATGTGTCCGTTACTATAATCTTCCGAACGAGACAGAGGGAATTAAACTGTCTCTATTCTGAAACGAACGGGAGTGCCGTGGGAGAGAAATGGCTTATGCTCTTCACCTAGAAGGTCTAGGAGCTTCCTTGATATGACGTTTCATCCACCATTTTATCGGCATGAGTGTAGAAATACAGTGCTAATGGATCGACATACGCCGGTGGATCTAATTCTACATGGCATATCACATCGATGGCATACCATTGATTTCCGACGATGATGAACCCTTCTATCGCATGAGGGACAGACAATGAAGCCACGCCACCAGGTATTCATTCTCTTAGAACTACAAAACTTCTCAGGTTGTCACCATCCAAAGTCCTGCAGAAGGCAACAATTCACGAACAACGCCAATGACTCCTTGAATCTTCAATCAGGTAAGAGCCCTCTGAGGGTATTCAGATCGGGTGGATGAGGACGGCCACGTAAAGATATCTTTGTGTAGTTCCGCCGTAGAAAGATACAGGCGACATCAAAAGCCTTTGTTAACGTAGTTCTGCACCGCATACTTTATGTGCCTGAAAGCACACATACCTTGGAAAGGCTATGGGCTACGAGGTATCTGTGAAATGATGCAGCGTCTAAAGGTATGGCTGTACAATAAATACAAGTGAGATGAAGAGGAGAAGCATGCAAACTCTAGCAACCCTTGCCAGATTATTTACAGACTCCATTAAGCATAAATTCTTCTATATCCGGCTGAGTATTCTAACTTCGACCAACCTTCTCCATGAACTGCCTTCCACAGATGTTGATTCTCACACATTTTACTTCACATACTTTCCACCATCTATCTAACTACCGGCTGGATACACTATACAGTGCTACATCCAGGCTACGATGGTGATTAAAAAAAGCCTGTTGCAGTAGTGACTGATCGAAACTACTTGCTCCACAATGAGATCCGCAAGTAGTTCACCATCTGACGTTGATGGGTCTTCTGAGATCACAACCCCAAATATCATACCAGCTGTTGCCCATAATTCTATCCAAGATGCTGATGAGGGCAAAGTTTGCGGATGGACGCCTATTAATCCGAGGAAATCATGTCTGTCCGTGTCGACGTCCCCGCCATCCTTGATCGCGGCTCGTGAAACCGCCCCACTCCATCACCCACCACCAATCAGTGGAAAAAGTCCAGATATCAATGAGTCCAACAACTCAAACCACAGAAATCATGCAGGAAACCCAGGATCAGAAAACCCCACCACCGAAATCTCAACAACAAGAAAGCGCAAGCCCGTCACACAGAGCGGAGATGACCCATCATCTGGGCGAAAAAAACGCCGACGTGAACACGGCAAAGGCTTCCAGATAATCGAGGAAGGCCACCTAGCTACTAATCCGTGCCAAAAATGCTCCTTAACGGGCAAGACATGCCTCGTACCCAAGGACCCCAAGGAGATGGCAACGTTCAAGTGCGGACACTGCATCAAGGGCCAGATGGGCTGCAGTCTCAGTGCATCGAACCCCGGTCGAGATGACTACGACGTGGAATATGTGCGAAAGTCTCTTGAGAGACTCGGGAAAACGGCCAACGCGAAGAAAAGCCGTGCTGTAGCAACGGGCGCATCCAATCACGCCGCGAAGGAGCCGGCTAAGCGAGTTATCATCGTGGTAGAGCCAGAGGAAGTCGAGATCCAGGAACGCCCTGCCCGAACGCCACTACCAACAAGTCGCCCGAAGAAGATCCCCTGAAATTCTCATCGTTTCTGCCCCAAGTCATTTCAGATTGGATATCACGTGGTTGTTCATGTGTAGCAAGAACTGAGAGTCTCTGTTGGTATCCTGCGATGATTGATTCCGTTCCTGGTCTTATTTTATTCTTTTCCGACGATTGTCTGTCCTAGTCCTGGGCGAAGGATACGGAAATATTCTTATGAGGGGAGAGAGATCAATGGGTAGTATGTTGCGGTACGAAATGCAGATACATCATATGAGACGGCAGTTTAGTGGAGCGGATTTGGCGTAACGGTTTGTTTACTGTTAACCTCTTCATGATTTACGTTTAATAGTTGAAAACACCTTCTCCCGCTATAACTAATAACTTTATTGCTGTGTTGTGGCTCGATTAATTGTGTGGGCTGGTAGTAATGTAAACATACGACGTAGATGATGAGGGGGCATTCTTGATTATAATGCCGATAGTTAGTATTTACTTCCACCCCTAACCCCTATTTAGCCCTTAAGTAGCCCCTATTAAAAAAAAACATCCTGGTCTGCGCCTAAGAACGCTTACTTGGGGCACTATTAGCTTATCATCAGACCAGTGATATAGCCCGAGTTCATCCGCCCACAAGACATGCAACCTTCCCCGTAACCCTTACTGATAAGGTCCCTACGAGAGTCGAGACTATCATTTTTTAGACATTGGCACTCTTGTATGCGGTTTCGTGGCTAACTGGGAACATTAAAGCGTTCGGCGGTCATCGTTAATATAGTGTATTGTGAAGGTTACTTCAGCTAAAACTATTACCCGGACCTTTTAATTTTTGTGCTAGTCTAGCGCTAGGTGGTGGTACGGAGGGTCATCCAACTTGGACACGACGATTCACAGTTTATTCCAGACCTGCACAGTTCTCTTTAGCCTCTCCCGTATGCATTTCTATGCGTACCTAATATTACAGCCACTAAGCACATTAATTGATGGGGAGTAGAGACCACCACATGATTATTATAGGACCCTCTCCATTCTACAATGATAGAAGCTATGATAATGTTCAAGGTTCTTTCAAAGCTGAGAACAGTAGACATTGCTTCGATCGCTACTGTCTGCAGATAAGGAATGCAGTCATCTTGATTACATAGTGATTACCTGAACGGGGAAGTTTAACCAAGCAATTGCTTGACCAATCGGAACCCCGACTATATATATAGTGCATCCGTCACTCGATAACACAAACACCTAATCGTGTGGACAACAAAGCCGGGACCAGAAAGATCTCATTTTCATTTTCTCCCTCGTTATAAGATCACGGCCGGCCTATTTGTGTATTATTACAGATCGAAATGGACAAGCGCGCCGCAATCCCCGTGACGCTACCCCGCGCCAAGCCAACCGAATCCTACTGGCAGGACCCGCCAGATGAGATGGCGGACCTGCGCTCCACCGAGTCACTGCCGGAGGAAGCGGACATTGTCATTATAGGGAGCGGAATCACGGGCGCTGCAGTCGCATGGAACCTACTCCAGAGTGGTTCAAAACCGTCAATCGTAATGCTCGAGGCACGGCAAGCATGCTCAGGCGCTACTGGGCGCAATGGTAAGGAAAGCCCGGAGTCCTTCAATCAGTCACAGGACCGCATCATTCGCAACTCTCTTCTATGAAAGTACCATCGCGTTAGCCGTTACCAGTTATCCGGTTCTAGTCGGTTTTGCTGATGATGCGAATTGGACGCGTACAGGGGGACACACGAAGGCGGCGTCATACCGATTCTTCATGCATAATGCACGGGCAAAGGGTACGGCGGAAGCGGCCAAGATCGCCCGGATGGGGCTAGCGAACATCCGCGCGGTACACGCCTTCGCTCGGGAGCATGAAATACCTTGCGACAGCCACCCCTGCGACACCGTCGACGTCGTCTACGACGCCGCGCAGTGGCAGTTGGATCTGCTCGCCGTGCGGACTATGCAGGAGGT
Source organism: Eutypella sp. D-1 (assembly GCA_023313575.1). Taxonomy (NCBI): domain Eukaryota; kingdom Fungi; phylum Ascomycota; class Sordariomycetes; order Xylariales; family Diatrypaceae; genus Eutypella; species Eutypella sp. D-1. The sequence continues at coordinate 345,929 of JAJTTP010000021.1, forward strand.
AATGCCTGGAGACGACGCCTCGAAGTACGCGGTGCACTCGTCCGAGGAGGTCCGCGACAAGTATTATTGCGGTCGAGGTGGCGAGGAGGGCGTCTGCGGTGCTATCGCCTATGAGGCGGGAACCATTAATGCGTATAAATTCGTCATCGGCCTGTTGAAGATATGTCTCCGTGAAGGCCTGAATCTACAGACCCACACCCCTGCGCTTGACGTCGAGAAGCAGGAGGCTGGTGGCTGGACTGTCCAGACGGAGAGGGGGACGATCCAGACAAAGAAGCTAGTGTTGGCCACTAACGGGTATACCGCACGGCTAGTGAAGAAGTTCCAGGGGGTCATAGTCCCGCTGCGCGGCCAAATTACCGCACAACGTCCTGGTCAAGGCATGCCCCGGGATGGCTTGTCCCACTCTTATAGTTTCGTCTACAAGAACGGCTACGACTACATGATCCCCCGACCGAAGGGGTCCCGCTTCGAGGGGGACATCATCATCGGCGGAGGCGTGGTCGCTGCCCCGAACGAGGGCCTCGACGAGTTCGGCACAACAGACGATACAGCCCTTAATGAACCCATAAGCGGCTACCTACACGAGAGCCTTTCCAGATACTTCGGGGATAACTGGGGGGCTGACCACTCATCTGGACGTATACGCAAGGAGTGGTCAGGAATTATGGGTTACAGCGCCGACGGCTTCCCCCTGGTCGGCCCAATGCCTGACGAGAGCGACATGTGGGTGTCGTGCAGCTTCCAGGGCCATGGTATGGTTTCCTGTTGGAAGTGTGCGGAAGCGCTGGCCGCCATGATGGAAGGCCGGGATGGTGAGGAGTTTCTCCCAGATGCCTTTAGGGTTACCAAGGAGCGACTGAACTTAACTTTCGAAGGGGATCATCTCTTTTCTTCAGACTAGTAGGCCAGGCTACACAGCTAGCGACCGTAACAGGCTTCTATATGCTGTAGAAGCCAGTAGATACGTTATCAGCAAGTTACCAGGAACACTAGATACCTGGGCAGATATATCACAGCAAGTAAGGATGGATGCAATCCACCCGTTAGTTAGACCGGCCAGTGATGTGTAGCTAAATACCTAGGTAGTCACACTCAGCGTATGTTTCAGTTACCCACCCAGTAACCGTAGGGGGGGGGGGGCAAATAGGGGCTTCAGGGGTAGTGTGAGGACCAGTCTACCATAAGGGGAGGATGGGTGGCTTCGGACTATCGTAAGGCTTTCCTCAGCACACTTCGAACCTTCAATCCACAATCCTCCCTATATAGTAATGCAATCCCCTGCTTATATGATAGACATAATCGATATCTGGGATGCTCTCTTATGTAGTAGACGGAAAGATAGATGCATGTTTACAGTCTTGGCGTTCGGAGATAAGTTGTATTCAGGCGGGGTTAATCAGAGTTGGCCGCATGAATCACTCGGTAAACTCCCCACTTACTAGATTAGGTATGTTTGTGTCACTAACACGCATTCCTTATTCGAAAGCTTCGTCTTCAACTACAATAATTCCCATTATGCACCTACAATATATACACACAGACACACGCACAAACATAGAGACAGAGATACACACACACAGCACCACTTGACAAAACAATGACAGCTCCATCCGTACCCGATGACCTCAAAGCTCGCTTAAAGGCATCCTACGATGCCATCGCACCAAAGTACAACGAGTGGACCATCCCGCACTCGGAGCAGCGTTTGAAGTATCTGAACAAACTGTTGGGGATGCTCCCGTTAGGCGAGGACCATCCATTAGGCACCCTCCACGTGCTGGAGCTCGGATGCGGATGTGGTCTTCCAGTGACGCAGAAGCTGTTGTCGTATCCTAGCATAAGCGTGACTGCCAACGATATCTCGAGCACTCAGGTCGAGCTTGCAAGGGGTAATCTTCTCAAGGGTGACTTCGAACAGGCGACAGCAGCGGAAGCTCGACTAACGCTAAAGGAAGGCGACATGACTTCCCTCTCCTTCCCCGATGTCTCCTTAGATGCCGTACTGGGGCTCTACAGCATCATCCACCTACCCCGCGGCGAACAAACGGAACTACTACGTAAGATCGTCGGATGGCTGAAGCCCGGCGGATATCTGCTAGCGAACTTCGCAGAGCAGGAGCTAGAAGGTCTCGTCATGGATCAGTGGCTTAATGAGAAGGATGGGTGGGTGTTCTGGAGTGGCTGGGGCGAGAAGGGTACCTTGAACGCTGTGAAGGAGGTTGGGCTCGAGATCGTAGACGCGAAGGTGGAACACGATGCTGTTGACGCATCGTTCCTATGGCTTATTGCTAGAAAGCCTTCTACATGACTACTTTCTCCCTTTCCATTGCTCACTATAGCACATGGCATGCCACACCGATAGATTATCACATACCTTTCATGCGATCTAGATGATGGACTATCAGCATATCAAGAGGGCGCTATAGCAAAATTAGCAATTCTATGACATGGTCCCTTAGAAGATAATTAAATGTGCACCGCCTAGCGAGGTTTTAGCTAACATCTTATCATTGGCTGTCATCATTCTACTATCCCTCAAGTGTTTATCTTCAAAATTCCGGCAGCATCATGCAGGCTTAACTCCGTGTTACCTATGAAGTAGCTGTGTGTTCATGATCCCCCCTGAGTGCGGGATGTATATCACTGCTCGGTTTATCATGTACACTATTTGCCTCAGGCCACGAACCCATCTCGAGGGTAATAAAGCCCTTATTGTGCTTCGGAAAGGCGCGGGCCGGCCCCTGTCCCATAGAAGCCTGCGACTCCGGATCTGTTCCTTTTACTGCCGTCTTAATTCCTCTCGAAAGTCGCAGGAAGACGGGACGGAGCACTGGTAGACAGGAAGCTATCAGATAACACCCAGTCTCGACAAGGGACCAGGTCGCTATGGTCGCTGTTTCCCATGTTGCATCGCTGAGGGCGGTTATACGAAGGGTCATTGCGAGGCGAACGATCGCAGCTATTATACCCCTGATGGAGACCGTGTCAGTATCTTGCTATGTCCATGTTGAGGTAAATGCGCAGTTTTATACATACATACTGCCCATCAGAAATACCAGCGAGAGGCCCAGCTTCTGGCTCTTGGAGACGTTGAGGTCCCAGACGACAGGTAGTGGAAGCACGAGCATCACAAGGTCGGTAGCCACGTTCGGCACGCTAATGCCCTGCCAGTAGCGCGCCGCGTTGATGCAGTTGGTGAGGAAAAGATCCGGGTCCCATCTCGCCGAGAAGGGTCGGCAGGATGCGAAAGATGTGATGATCCCCGCAATCGCGGTCGCGCTTACAATGCCCGCCACAACGTAGGTCGCGATGCGGTACGGCTTGGACACAAAAATGCGCAGGTAAGAAGCCAGAATCGAGAGTTTCGGGAAAGCCACTGCCGCGCAGTAGATCTGCTCGATGGCGTAGCCGCATTTCGACCAAATAAGCACGGCCTCGGGGTCCGTCGCGGCAAGGACATCTAGGTGACGGCCGATACCAGCAATGTGAACTTCGACTGCAGTCTTATAAGCCTAAAGCCAAACATCTCGACCGAGAACCTATGCCCTTACTGATTAAGATTATGCACATGCCCAGACAGAACAGCAATGCCGGTACGGTGAGGTAGTCATCAATGCCGAATGGCGACTTATACGATATACGCACGGCGAAGCGGGCAACCACGAAGGCGATTTCGAGGACGATGAACACGCCTGCTACGACCAGGACTCTATGGCTGATACTCTCCTCAGCATAGCCCGGAACAAAGGAGGGGTTTGACGACATCTTCCGTGATAACAGTTACGGGATTTGTTCACTATAGAGAGGGTGATACTATACGTGTAATTCCAGAGGGGCTTGTTAATGGGATCGTCTTTGAGGGAAAACAACCAAACCCGCGGAAGAAAAGTCCCATCATAGGTATAGCTGCGTAGCGAGCGGAATAGGAAGCCTAAGTATAGAAACACGTACACCACGCGGCATGCAGTGAGGCAGTAGAGGACTGCAGCTTGCCGGCGATAAAATAAGCTGATAAGCCTGTTTCTGCACAGACGGACTACGTGTCTCAGAACTAGAATCTTTGTGCCTCTACTATTGGCAGTTGGGCGTTTCGAGGTTGCACATGCGCAACTACACCCGCGACGATCTCGCACTCCGAAAGAGGAACAAACGTGCGAGTGGTTATGAAGCAAGGGGGCGAAGATTATTTTTTTCGCCCTTCTTGCTTTAGGTAGCAAGTAGGTAGGCAAGCAGGCTGAGCTGTGCATTTGGGCTGAGACTTTCGTACCGAAGCCCGGAATCTTATGTGTATCTTGCCTTTCAATGTCAATTTCGATACGAAAACGGGCACGCTGAAGCACCGTGATAAATATCAGGTCACCTAAATAGATACAATGAAGCGATTTTTATATTCGCCATCATATTATGAAGGATAATGTAGGTGGTCTGGGGGGCGTTGTCGATTAACCGACATACTCTCTTGCCTGCTCCTAACGGGCTTTTTCTATTCTAGGGCTCATTCGCCGCGGTGAGGATAAGGTCTCACACGTCCCCCGCCAGCCCGTCAGTATTGCTCCTTCACGTTCCGAGCACACGATGTTTTTGCTTCTGACTTTACTTCTCACACATGTTGACGTCGGTGGTCCGCAGCGGGGTGGCGCGCGACATTATCTGTCCCGGAACATAGGCACGTACGCACCTTAAATCCGCTATATGAAATTTTGGCACATGCCTCAAGCTTGGTTGGTATCACAGGCAAGTTTTCTGCTTACGAAGGCATAAATAAGCTCATGATTCATTCTCCATGTGGCGTAGAAGATATATGCATGAGGCGGCACACCCTAGGTACATTTAGGTTACCCCATCTCTGGTAGATGCCAAGCACGATACGGGAGCATCCGTTACCTGTCGCATGGCCAAGACAAGCCGCCCCAGGATAACGCCTGAACGCTATTTACGCCCTACAAAATCGGTTTACCACCAGATCGGATTCCGTGGACCCCTTTTGGTGTTTGACCACTTGACACTGGAAGAAAGACGACATATTGGTCCGTTCCCTGCATTGGCATACTTTACACCAGCACTCAGGTTGCTGACTGGACCTGCAATCTTCGTTTCGTGTGTCTAGATCTAAACAGTTTCCTACCCAGCAACGAGATGAGCCTGAATTCGAAGTGGAAATGATGTGGGATGCCAGGCCCAAACTTACCAGTTTAGTGATTCGCCTGCAAACGTTGTAGAACCTAATGATATACCAAGCCTCGTATTTCAGGACCATTCTTATCTTGACCTCAGAAAGTATGAGCACAAAAGCAGAGGCTTCGTTGTTAAGTACACCTCCCCACCCCCCCCCCCCCCCCAGCTACATATCCACCCTCTCATCTGTTGGTATGCTTTGAAGGCTTTTCGAATGAACTAGGATATTCGTCTAACTACTTGTAACTAGAGACTCATGCTACGATTAGCGTCGTTCCATTGAACCCCTCCCCAGTGCCCGGCAGTTAGGTACGCTAGCAGGGCACCAATTCTACCTATTTACGGGCTATGGCCAACTAGAGTTCTAGTTTGCCATCTACAGCGATCTTCCGACCGCCTAGACTCACCACTCTACCCTAACAATCCTTTCAGGGTGTAAGGCGTAGGAGTGCAACTTTCCTCCAGCCTGACACTTGCACTGGATCTAGCATAGATGCTGTACGGTCATTGTGACCGATATGCAAGACGCCCAGTAGCAGGTCCTCCCAGGCCCAAACAATAATCACCATTCTAGGCTCTTATCTTGAGCCAATCCACCGCCGCATCCGTTTTCGCTTTGGCCCAAGTCATCTTTGGACCACTCGTAGATCCCACCGCGGTCGTTGAAGGACTTCTCGTCCCAAAAGACGGACTGCATAGCTGCCTCGACACCGACCTCGAGAATGCTCTTTGACATGATATTCTTGTTGCTACCAGACACAAAGCGCATGCACTAACCAAGAGTTTAGCGATCCATATCAATTGCCTAAGAGTGCTGCCTGCGATGCTTACCTCATCCAAGAGCAAGTAGCTATCAGACATAACCTTGTTGCTCTCTGGCACGAAACAAGGTAGATGACGATGCCTTCGGCAGAAGAGCTCGTACTCGTCGTTACTGATCTCAAAGCGTGCAACGTCCCGTAGAGTGGCGTCAGAGCCATCGTTCTCGCCCTCGACCTTCAGCACTTGGAAGGCCTTCCAGCGAAATGGACCCAGCTCGGCAACGCGCGCAGCCATATCCTCATTGAAGTTGTACCGACACACCACAGTATTGAGTTTGAACATAATTCCATACTCGCGGCACCAATCGCGGATTCTGAAAAGTTGCTTCACATTGTCGCCATCCCCACGGCCGATTGTGATATTCGTGGCCTCGTCGAACGAATCACAGGAGATGGCCAGGATGTCGAGGTAGCGGCCGTACCGACGCAACCAGGGTTCCTTGATCTTACTGCCGTTGCTCACAATGGAGATACTGTCGAGCTTTAGCGTTTTCTTGCCATACTCAATGAGTTCGCCAAGGAACTTAGGGTGTAGAAAGGGCTCGCCGCCGGCAATGTTAAGCTTCTTCATCCCAGCACGCTTCAGCAAGGCTAGGCCGCGCCTCGCGTCTTCCTCATTTAACATGAAAGAGTTCTTTGCTGTGTGGAAACAGAACCCACATTCTTTATTACAATCTCGGTTGGGAAAGTAGTTGACTGAGATGGGGAGAGAGGCAGGAGTCGTGCGCGGCTTGTGGAATCGCCGCAGGCACACAGCACACCCTAGTGCTACGCATGCTAGGCACACGAGCAGGTTGACAATGGAAGTAGGGCCGCTATCAAGCAGTATCGTATGAATGAGCGCCATGGCATGAGATTTATATGGTTCGAAAATGGATGAGTAGGTCAGTGACGAATTCTTGGGGCAGTCCAGTGAACCCCTCCTTCCTACACAGGTTTATGCGAAAAGCCAAGAACCAAAGGTGCAAAAGGAAGGCTCAAACTCAACAGGGTTGGCCTCCACCGCAAAGAAGTATAAACACAGGCATCTTGCATGTGGCAATCACAGTCATGGGGTTTGTAAACCGGCCTAAGGCAGCTACGTAGTATTGCCAAGGGAACCTGTATGCCAGATTATAACCGATAGAGGAACGGGAGGCTGCAAGTTGGCCAAACTTACATGTTCACTAGTCAAAGGTTGGCTCTAGTCGTAGTCAGGATCACTTAGTTGTTGTACTGTAGTCTTCCATTTTGGGTCTGTGTAGATCCGTATGGCCCGTGAATCATACCCATAGCGGGGTAAAGAGTAGTTTGCTTGAAGTTCTCGATGATGGTCAATAAGAATGGTTGAAAGCCTGGTCTCTTCGGCTCGAATCGGTGAAGTGGCCAGCTAACGCTTTTATGTCCTGAACAACACGTTTACTTTATTGCTCAGTTCACCCTCCATATCATGTTAATATATGGCTGTTTGTAGCTCACATCAGCCAGTGAGTATTCATAAGCTATGGGTTGATAAGGTGCAGTTTGCAGGGAAGTGTTGACCCAACAGCGTGTAGCTGCGCTTCCGCTAGTATATCGATCTACTATATACAACTAAGGTAGCCTACTCCTTAGAGTATTGGGCCAATGGCCCGGGCTTTGGTCGTTCGCGCCATGTTCCTATGGAACTATCGAATGCCATTTTTCCTGTCCAGCATCAGGCGCAATACTATGGCGAGGACAACTGAAGCCATGATGATAAAGCCAGTGAACAACTGCACGCCAAGATAACCACCTGCAGTGTTGAGAATGACACCTGCAATCGGTGGGCCAATCGATGACCCCACTCCTTTCCATACTGCAAGGACTCCCAGCCTTGTTCCCAACGAGCCCCAATCTGCAGTAATGGAGGTCATTACCACGGGTTGGAAAGCCACAACACCGCCCGAGAAGAAGCCATACAAAACAGCGAAAGCGATATTGCCACCTATAGTAGACGCACTCGTCCAATAGAACACACTAGCGGCGCAGAGGAAATAGGTAAGAATGACCGTGTTCACTGTTCCAAGACGACTAGATAGGGCTGACGGCGCTAATCGCCCGGGTATTGAGGAACTGTTAAGGATCGATAAAAGATAGAATGTAACCTGATGGCCCTGTCCGCCGTGACTTAATGCGTAGCTTTGAAGATAGTATAAAGGCGGGTAGAATCCGATATTGTTGAAGAAAATAGCTGCGACATATATGAGGTAGGTCTTCTCACCCAATCTCGCTTGCTGAACGATGACCCGAAACGAACGTGCCTTGCCTTGATCTTTCATCTTCTGAGCTGCATATCGCGGTCGCGTAACTGCGACGGAGAAGATGCTTACAGCCAGGGAGATGAAACCGAGGATTCTGGTAGTCCACGAAAAGCCAATTCGAGGCTGTAAGGCCTGGAAGATAATTGGGTAGGTCGTTGACCCCAGGCCGCTTCCCAAAGTTGCGATGGACATGGCCCAAGCTCGCTTCGTAGTGAAATACATGGCAACCAGCGCTATCGACGGAATGGAGAGGCAGCTAGTGCCTATACCTATACAGATGCCCTGCGCCAGGAACACTTGCCAGTACGTAGAGCTTATGCTAGTCATCATAAAGCCAAACACGACCAGGAAAGACCCGGAAACCAGCAGTGTATAACAGTGCCCTGCGTCATATATCGGCCCGATGAGAACACCGATTGCGAAGAAGCAGAAAGCTTGGATAGAGCCAATCCAAGAAATACTAGACGGCGAAATGTCGCGCAGCAGTTCTAATTCATAGTATGTTTGGAAGGCGCCGTAAGCGTTGATAACGCCACTGAAATACTTGGATATTAGCAATATTCTAGGGCCCCAGGTCAGTGACATCAGTTAACGGGGATATTTACAGAGAGTTTAAGTAAAGACCAAAGCACCCGGCGACTTGGAGCCAAGCCAGCCATCCACCATTAGGCGGCGGGTTATCGTCTCCGGTAGGCGACCCGTCCGTCACATCTCCTGAGTCTGTTGATGGGATCCCTTGGGTGACCTCCTTATCTGCTGTCACTTTGCCATTTGGTACAGACATCATGTCCAGTACTGCATAGAACGGTGTATCGCTAAGTTCTAATTAAGGTGTCTTAGAGGCTTCTCTTGTATCCCCACGACTCTACAACTTGGGGAATCCAGCTTCGGCAATAGTCATGCCAAGGAAGAAAATTGACCCGCATTACCCCACATTGAATCGCGAATAATCTGATAATTCAGCCAGATTCATCCCTGGTAGACATGTCGGGCTGATCAGACATTGTATCGTAAACAAAGGCTTATCTTCAATTTTTCAAACCGGCTTACCTCATGGCACATCTGATGCGTACTTAAGTAGTCAAAGTGGGACTCCATCTTAACCCTTATTCCCCTATTCGTAACAAGGATAGCAACCTACTCGCAGAATTGCAGCTTCAATCTTGAACTTATTAGCAATAAATTCAAGTAACTAATCGTTTAGCATATGACTAATTCTATATAAACGTATCAATTGCATAGTTGCCAGGTGCAGCAGTGATAGCGACTATGAACAAACGACGTTTAAATCAACCACGCCTTATTCTGTTTACTTCTCGTCCATGCACAGTTAGTTGAAGACAACTTTATCCGCTCGGACGAGCTCTCCACGAATCCAGTGAGATGTTCTGTGATACAGTCACCAATGAGTAGATCCTGTGAAATAGAGTTGGCCATTGAGATATCCAGAATTCTTTCCTGACTGTCTGCTGGTCCGTCTAACGCCATACTGAGAAGTGACGGAGAAAATCCACTTGGGATGGGGGCTAGTTCTGTCTTTTTTTCCACCTCATGAATTCTTGGAATTGCTCATATTCCAACATTCCATCGTCGTCTTTTTGTTCTTCCTGTACTTGGGTGCGCTCACGGTTTGTTGTAGTATTCCTAGACTTGCGGCGCGATATTTCATTCGCGCTGCTCTCACCGTTGTCGTCATCGTCACTATCAGTGTCAGAGCTATTTTTCCCATGAAAGAGTTACATCATTTGGCACAATGTTTGTGCTTACCAACATCGCGAGCCACTCACCGACGTACTCACTTCATCCCTAGGTAGGCTACATGTCGGTAGATTTCTCGGGAATATTGGGGGGCGGGGTTGGACAATGGACAACATCAGATACACGTGCGACAAAGCCTCGCGAACGTGGCCTTTTTCCCGTAATCTTCAGGAGGATACGAAGACAAACAACTACACATACTGCGGACAGTTAATCTGGATACGATTAGGAGAGAAGAATTCTTACGCTCACGTAGGCGCCAGCTAGGCAACGATGCTGCTCGGTTCATTGAAAACAGAGTTTCCGTTCCAGGCAGATTAGAAACTGCCTATTGCGAACAGCTAGGCAGCTTTGTGGAGGTCCATGAAGCCGCGAAGCATCAGAGAATAAGGTAGGCGAATCTATTATCATTTATACGCCATTTACAAAGTTTATTCACACACTCGTAGTGACGAGTTGTGAAACCAGGTAAATGAAGAAAAGGAACGCCTATTCGCCAGTATCGAGCAAGTACGAGCCAAATTGGCGAAAAGGGGTAACAGGGAATTGGAGATGGTCGACATAAGAAAGTGTACTTGGGCCCAGGTTATGACAGAAGTCCAAACCACATCTTTCCAATGGCAGTCATCTACGAAAACATCGAAGACTATGCTTTGCATCAATAAAGTTGGGCGGAACTCCGCTGTGTTTGGAAATTGGTTAGAGCTACTTCCAGCTGGAGATTACGGGTCGAGGTATGGTTTGAACTTCGCATCGTTTAGTCTTGTACACTTGGTTTACGAAAGGAAACAGTATCTGCGGTGTTTTCAAGGTCGTCATCGAGGTGCGTGAGCCCCTCTCTTGAACTTTTGCAAGCTGATATCCTGTTCTGTCTTAATCATGGGGCTCACTCTCATCTGCTTTGGCTACACAGGCCGCTGGCTATTACACCAAGGTGGAAGAGGCTATCTTCGAGACACTGTCAGAGATTCCAGAGATCCTCGAGAGCTCGCGAAGACACATCGAGATATACGCAGACCTACGTGATCAATTGCTCGAGGAGAGAACATTCCATCTATTCCGCTCAGTTTTGAGAACCCTTACCCATGTAATGCGCTTCTTCTCAGACAGCTCGATCCGTAAGTCCACGCCGTAACGCCGAGCTGACTTTCCTACGCTAATTGATCTTGACAGGTAAACTTTGTGAGCCAATTCTCAAACAGTCTTCATACAAGAGAGAGCTATTGGCGAGCGTAGAGGAGATCAAGAAACATGCCGATAAAATGAAGGATGAAGCTGCCCAGTGCTTGGCTACAAGGATCCATGGACAGCAAATACACCTGATGGCCACTCGCGACGCCTCAGAACAAACATTGCATTTACTTCAATCTGTGTATTTACTGTTGCGCGAGAGAATCAGCCCCATAGCTACCGGGATGTCGCGCCAATAGTATGCGTCTACTTGTGAGCTAATAACATCATTAGATACCCGCCAAGAACCGCGCCTGGAAGACCGCAGTACGGATGAATTGGAAAGCATTACTGAGCCAGATGATAATGCGGCTGTCTCGCGCAAAACACCTAGAGCGATGGCTTTGGAGGCAATGTGTACACTTCTTGAACTTCTCCATTTCAATATTAACGAGACGGCCGATAATGTCACGTTCTATCCCCAAGCAGGTCGCTCCCTAGATGAGGGGCCGAAAGCGAGGGTAGCAGCAATGGTTAGGAATGACCATTTTACGACGTTCATCTCAGAACCTGACTCCTCGATGCTGCTTGTCAACGGCCGGGCCGACCTTTCATCAGTGGATGGCGTTTCTCCGCTGAGTTTCGTCGCTGCGGAGCTCGTCAGAACCACAGGGGAGCAGGGCTCTGCTTTTATCGTCAGTTTCTTCTGTGGCCGACACCGACCGGCATATGGCCAAACTTCCCCATATTCACCGGCATGCAACTTGATAGTAAGCCTTCTGGGGCAGCTGGTCGCCCAATTAATTGACAGGGGGGTCGAAATTGACCTCTCGTTCTTGAAGAAAGATGACTGGCAAGATCTCCACGAGCTGAAGCTTACGTCGCTGTGCTTCGCGTTGCGACGGCTCGCCAAGCAGCTTCCCAGGAAGAGTTTACTTCTGTGCGTTGTAGACGAAATCGCCCTCTATGAGACGGAAGGTCGAGCGAATGACACCGAGGCTACGATGAGTAGGCTGGCGAAGCTGGCGCGGGCGCAAGATGATGTCATTTTTAAGCTTCTAGTGACTTCTCACAACAGAGCGTTGTATGTATGGAAACATTTCATTGGTCACATGCTAAATTTGCAAGACGATATCGAGCCGGATGATTGTTCTGGATGGCACGTCTCGGCAATGGGTGGTGTTCAGAACGGGCTTCGATGAGGGTTTCAAGTACTATATGTGGCGGGACCGACTCTTGAGTCTTGTTGGTGGGGGGAGGGGAGGGGGGGCTTGCAACTTTTCATGATAGATGCGTAAAAATCATAGGCTCCGTAATGAAATATGATAATTAACGAGATCACGAAAACAACGTAGTTAAATCCGAAAAGCTGCCTATGGTTTGAATTTTCCACAAAGGCCGACTGATCGAAAAAGTCGGTGATTTCATTAATTACGGCCACCCTTATTACCGGTCTGCAGGCTGACCGGGGCTGAACGCTGACGACGATGGGGGCGCCCGGGCGATCGATTTAGATGGATAAGATTGCATTGACTGGGTCGCATTAGGTGGCTACCCCCTGGTCGCAGCGATATTAAGCCCAAGCCATTCAACTATGTGTCATGATAATTCATGGTTATTGATTACACTACTATGTTGGTACGGGCTTACTTAGGCGCTTGGTGTGTTTACAACATGAAAAACGGAAAGGGATGGCTGGTCTAAAATTCAGGCAGCTGCATATCACCATGGACAACATGAATGGAAGGCAAAGCACCGACGGAATACGGAACGGTTGTAAGGGATAAGCCATGCATCTGAATTGAAGGGACTGGAGGAAACGTGGTAAACATAGCTGGGAGTCCGACGTGAGTCACACGGATATGTGGATTCGTAATCTTGGGACGAATATATCCCTTGATGTGAGCGTCTGCATAGTTCGTGTCTCTGATCCGAGTTCCCATCGGTACGGGACTAATCGGGGCCGTTGTGAGATACGTGCCGGCACCGACAACCAATACCCCGACTGGTTGCATGCACTAGGTCTGCCAGTAGGCTGTGTGCCTATTATAGTAGTCTGCGTGAAGGATCCACGAAATTTTCAGAGCAACTTCGTATGGTATATCGGCATCCGCGCGCTGCGTTCCCATCATTCGGATCCTCCCCACTTACAGGTCAAATCATAGTTTGCAAGACAGTCCAATACGACGACATGCAGCTGACATCTGATCCTGGCAGTTAACGGTATGGTACCACGAAGAAGTCTGAACGCTGAACCCAGTCCTTGTAGAAACATGGTTATCAACCCCAGACAAGCAAGGGGTTACCTGGCGCGTAGGAGTGCGTAATGAATCATTCGGTACTGGCGACATGCCGAATGGAACATCATTCGGGCTCGTAGGTTTCGCCGATGTAGCGAAGTACGACAACTCTATATGTAGTTGACTAGCAGATAGCACGTTGCTTACAAGAAGGCGGCCGGATTCGTGTATTCATCCTTTTCAGTTACTCACGCCATCACAAAAAGACCAACCGTTACCATGCCGCTAAAGATTCTCATCATAGGTGCGGGAGTCTGCGGCCCTGCCGTGGCTTACCTCCTACTGCATACAAACCCGGACCATGAGATAACCGTTATAGAGCGGTCTCTTTCGCTCCGCTCGAACGGCCAGCAGATCGACCTTCGCGCACAAGGAATTCCCTTGATGAAGAAAATAGGGCTACTCGATGCCGTTCGGGAGCGGGTCGTCCATGAACGCGGAGTCGAGTTTCTAGGGCGGAATGGCAAACGAAAAGCGCTGGTTACTATGAACGACACGGGCAAGGGCCGCCAGTCGTTCACAAGCGAATATGAGATAATGAGGGGCGATTTGGTCGACATCTTGTACGAGGCGAGCATCAAGGAGAGTAACAAGGCAAAGGGCACGGGCAGCATCAAGTACGAGTTCGGCAAGACCACGGATAGTATATCGCAAGATGAGAAGGGCGTCGATATTACATTCTCAGACGGGAGCAAGCACAGATACGACATCGTTATCGGAGCGGATGGTCAGAACTCCCGAACACGGAAGGAAATGTTCGGCAAGGAGGTTAGCGCCTCCGCGTACAAGGAGCTCGGTGTGTGTACGGCCTTTTACAGCATGCCCCCCCAGTCGAACGAAAGCGTATACGCACAGGGCTACCACACTCCAGGTAGACTGGTAATCACACGACCGAGCAAGCCCGACATCACAGCTGTATACTTGATGACGACCAACCAAACCTCGGAACTCAACGCGGTCGTGGGGCAGCCGGTTGAGAAGCAGAAAGAAGCGTGGGCGAAAGCGTTTGCGGACCTGGGCTGGCAGGATGATCGCTTGCTTTCGGGAATGAAGAACACATCCGACTTCTACTCCAGCACGATCGGACAGGTGAAATTAGAGCATTTCGTCAAAGGCCGCATCGCACTGCTCGGCGATGCAGGATACGTACCCAGCCCAGTTACTGGCATGGGGACCACATGCTCTCTCGTGGGAGCATACGTGCTGGCGGGCGAATTGACCAAACACAAGGATGACGTTCCCTCTGCGCTGAAGGCTTACGAAGAGGTTATGCGCCCCTTTGTCGTCGAAGCCCAGAAGCTCGTGCCCGGTTTCCCTTCTCTCATGGTCCCTAAGACCAATCTCGGAATCACAATATTGCACCTGGTGCTTTGGTTCGTCACAATATTCAAGATCGACAAACTCATCGGGCGCATTTTGCCGGAAGAGAACGGCGGTTGGGCTCCGCCTGACTATCCGGGATTGAAATTTGACTCATAAGTCGAGAGCGGCTCGCGGAAACTTGGAGTATTTCGTGCTTAAGAAAGTGGCCAAAGCGGGCGTTCGACGTTGGTGGCTGCGATAGACACATCCTCTCTACTGTCCCTCTAGTGTACATTAAGATCAACACTTAGCTCTATCCTCTTGTATGTAAATTACAATACTATCTATTTAACTCGTCGAGGCTGGTTACTTTCTCTGCGCTGATTAAATTGCGTAACATACAGTAGTTTGTGACCTGTCACCGCTTATGTGGTTGGACGGGTCCAGACGACACCCGTGTGGAATTGTAAGAGCTAATAATGATAAGTCTTACGATTCTTGATGGCTTCTCATCTTGAGCACGGATGATTGGCCGCTCGGCACTGTTGTGGCATTCTGCAGGTGCCCGATCCAAAGGGAGATGAGAGTTGTAGAGAACGCGGCCTTACTGACTTCACCAGCAACGGTATCAATTGTATCTGCATCAATAGCTCAAAGAAGGTGAGGAAAAGCGGACGGCAGTCTGCCAGTTCTATCAGGGGCTCGAGGACGACTAAAGGGCTCACTAAAAGGCTTGGCTAACCCCGCATTCCGCATTCCGCATTCCGCATCCCGCATCCCGCACCTCCTCGCCGATGCCGATGTGGATCAGATGAATTAGTTGGGGATGGGTGCATTGATGCTTCGCTGGTACAGGGAGTGGCTTACGAACTTCTTAGTTGGACATGACGCATCATAATACAATACCACGTTGAAAGGACGATTTGGGGTCTGGAGACTTTATACTTTTTATCATATCTCTTGGGTTCAGCGGTTAACATCTTGTACGCTGGCTTCTATCCTGGTTAAATCATCCAACATGTGGCAAACCTTGTAACGATTACAGCCATGGCGCCAGAGACACTAAAATTAACACTTGGTTTAGGAATCCCGGCGGGCGGTTTGCCCTCCCCATCACTCTTTTTACTAAGTACGAAGTACGTAGTAGGCCCGATCATTTTTAAACTCGCGGCTAACGGTGGAAAACACCGGCCGCGAGCGCATCTTTCCGCGCTTCCATCCACGCACCTACCGCAACAGCCCGAGTGACAAGTTGTGTGGGGAATTGACATACTGAATATCTGATTGGATTGTATCATCTTTGCGGATGTATCTATGTGTCGCTCATGTGAACGTTTCTCCAGGTAACCAGGTGCTCTTGTCTTTCATGGGCGAAATGAGTTTGGGAGTTCCTGCAGTGTTTTCGGAACTGTTTACTGGGTATGAGTTAGTCTCTGACCTTTACTCGAATTCCAACGGCCGAGACCTTCCAAGTATAAATAAATACCGTCGCTATCCACCATAAGGTTTCCAAGGTTCTTTGTTTTGTCTCTCTTGTAGTATCCGTGGATATAAGTCACAATCACTAGGTAACTTGATCTATATCGTAATCACATTCGCGGTCCCTTCTTAGCCTTGCTCGAATCTAATCAAGATGCCCGTCACGTCCTTTGACTTTCCCGAACGTTACAGATATCAAAATGGTTTCCGATCGTATCTAGAGTAAGCACATACCCGTCTCACCTTGCAGCGCTGCCGTCAGATGAAGCCTATTGTCCTAACGCAGTCAGAACTGAAGCAGTCCCTGGGGCCCTAGCGATTGGCCAGAACTCACCCCAGAAGCCTCCGCATGGCCTGTATGTAGAGAAACTTTCGGGCACGGCGTTCACGGCGCCGCGCAGCGAGAACTCGCAGACATGGCTACATCGAATCCTCCCTTCCTCAACACATCCTTCTTTCGAGCCGACCACAGACGACCCCTCTAAGTCGGAAGAGGCATCCAAGATGAAGTTCATTCCTGACCAACTGCGGTGGGACCCGTTCGACCACGACGAGCAGACGGACTTCATATCTGGGTTGCGCCTAGTTTCCGGTGCCGGTGACACCACCCTAAAGCAGGGCTTTGGGATCTATATATACGCTGCAGGCAAGTCAATGGACGACAAGTCCGCCTTCTACTCCGCAGACGGCGATCTCTTGATTGTAGCCCAGGATGGTGTCCTGGACATCAGGACAGAATTCGGCTGGCTCCTCGTGCGGCCGATGGAAATCTGCGTCATCCCGCGGGGCATCAAGTACCAGGTACACCTACCAAAAGGACCGGTTCGCGGATATGCACTCGAGCTCTACCAGGGTCACTTCACATTGCCGGAGCTGGGGCCGATCGGGTCGAATGGATTGGCGAATGCACGGGATTTTCAGGCGCCAGTGGCCTCCTTCAGCGAGGACTTCGGGGCCACGGCGTCTGACGGCGAGCGCAAATACACAATCACCGTCAAGTTCAACAACTCTCTTTACCAGACCCGGCAGTCTCACACGCCGTTCGATGTGGTAGCCTGGCATGGCAACTACTATCCATACAAGTACGATCTGGGCCGCTTCAATACCATCGGGTCCATCTCGTACGATCATCCGGACCCGTCCATCTTTACAGTACTCTCAGCCCCCTCTGCCCACCCAGGCACGGCGGTGGCCGACTTCGTCATCTTCCCGCCACGCTGGCTGGTCGCCGAGGGCACGTTCCGGCCGCCTTGGTACCATCGGAACAACATGTCCGAGTTCATGGGCCTTATAGCGGGGCAGTACGACGCGAAGAAGGGTGGCGGGTTCGCGCCCGGCGGCGCTAGTCTGCACAATACTATGAGTGCGCACGGCCCTGACGCGGAGAGCTTTGAGGGCGCATCAAACGCAAAGCTCGAACCCGTCCTTGTGGGTAAGGGCAGTTGTGCCTTCATGTTCGAGAGCTGCCTCACCGTCGGTGTAACGGAGTGGGGTCTTAAGACTTGCAAGAAGGTCCAGGAGTCCTATAATGAGCATAGCTGGGGCAACCTAAAGGTCCACTGGAAGCGCCCCGAAGGTGTCGAGACCGATACTCACTTGCTTAGGTAAATAATATTGTGCCAATAGCACCCTGGTTGCTATCATGGCATATAATATATCATGACGTATTCTATGCCACTGTGGCCGAATGAGTGTTTGGACTGAGGTGCATCCACACGCTAGTTTCAGCAGGACGCTGTGAAACTTAATTGTCCATGGTTATTTAGATGTCGTGATAGTCTTCGCAGGGTTGTTTTTGAATTCCCCTATCACTAACTAATTAGGAATTCCGTCTGAACCGAAAAGGGTCTTGCTGCCTAACCCCTAGGGAACCTTTCAGGGGAACAGAAGAGCGACAAGACAAAATCTTATTCTAACAAACACCAGCCTAGCAACCCTTGTCCTAATGGCACTTAACGCGGTGCCTAAGGGGGTAGCATAAGTGGTCTACCGGGACCTCGGCGTCTGGTAAATATAGAATCATGTCGACGCCGCTAAGTAGTGTTGCCAAATCACGAGGCGAGGATAGCGACGAAACCCCCACCCAGTTCCCCTTTCGCCAAGCCTTGGTGTCCACTCCCAGCCTGCTGTGCATTTAATCTGGAATTTGTAGGTCTCGCAATTTGGAGGATCTTCGACGTTTGGGGGCCAGATACTACGACGTGTAGACTAAGATAGCTGCCCGGGCACCATATCAGCTGCTATAAATTATCTTCTCAAGTATATTGGCCAACAATAATACAAATAAGGGGTGAGCCCCTGTCTAACGTCGTGGACGTCATGTTTAGGGGAGTTCACTGCCTCGGTTGGCTAGACATGGATGGCGGAAGCTACCGAGAGTCTATATGGAGTAACTGAATCACCGAAGCAAGGTATTATGGCGCGGAGAGGGTCTCCATGTTTTTGTCATTGCGCTATGTATTCTACCTAGGTTGTAGTTATAGCTATGAACTATCGAGTTTCTCGACTCGTCCCAAATTTCCAATGTGAATGCGAAACCGACAAATAATTAGAAGGTCTCAAATGCCTCTCCATGAAAACATCCTCGCTATCCGCCCTCTGGTTTACGACTACTATGGCTGACACGACTCCCGTTCATGGGTAAATGAAAGATGTCGCATGAGAGCCCGCAACATGGTTGGGCCACGCAGGATGACTGGGACACCCATCGGGAGTTGATTTCCCGGCTCTACTGGGACGAATCCCGGCCGCTGCCGGAGGTGATGGAGATTATGCGGTCGGAGCACGCTTTCCACGCGACGTACGGACACACCGCTTCACAAGCCCGTCTCTGAGTAGAAGAAATGCTTGCATCAAGGATCAGTACGTGTGGCTAACATGGTCATCTCAAAATACTCGAATCGAAATATAGGCCAAGAATGTTCAAGTTCCGCTTCAAGAAATGGGGGCTCGCCAAGAACGTCAAGACCGAGCAGGAAGAAGAAATCCGCGTCCAGGCGGCCAGCGGCGGCATACCCGCCGTACCCCTAATCCGCGGCCGCGCCCCCGGGTCCAAGAAGCTGAAGCGCTACGTGAACCGACTGGCCCCCGAGGCCCTGTCCCAGTGCACGAGCGAGTCGTCATCCGACGTCAACTCCAGGTCGCCAAGTGCCAGCGATCGAGGCAGCGCCCGCGGCGACGTCTGCAGGGTCCAGAGCGAAGGGTCCGCGCTTGCCCCGACCACCCCACACCATCAAGAACCCTGCCCCCCACAACTATCCATCTCGGCCCTGCTGAACCCACCCGACGACCTACGGCTCACTCAGCAGAGCCTGCGGGCGGTGCTGGACTACACGAGCAACCGGGTGCGCAAGGGAGTGTGGGACCCGACGGGCTCGCCGTACGAAGCGGAGGACCATGCTGAGAACTGGCATAACAAGGTGTTCCAGGCGACGGGGATGATCCAGCGGGGCAAGTACCGCGAGGGGTTCCGGCTGCTGGACATCTGCTACAAGAACTACACGCATCAGCTCGACACCGAGCACCCACTGCTGATCATCGAGACGTACACGTCTGTGCTGCACCTGGCGCGTATCGAGCTCGCACTCGCACACTCACTAGTGCGCTACCTCGCGGGGCTCTGCCGCATCCGGCTCGGGGCGCGTCATCCGTTCGCGCGATTCTGGGCGGCGCTGCAGGCCATGGGGCCCGCGCAGGTGCGCCAGGCCGTCGGCGCCGTCACGCAGGCCCAGTTCGCGCTGCTGGAGGACTACTTCGCTCCGGGTGCCGAGTTCCTGATCATCCAGAACGTGGACTCGGCGCGCACGCTGCGCGAGGCTGGGTGCATCCCGCTGTCGTCGGCGGAGTCGATCATCGAGCGCGCGATCCGGCAGCGCCGCCTCGATACCGCGCGCCCCGGCACCGACGACTTCGTTTGCTGGGCCCGCATCGTGCTCGCTCTCGTCTTCTTCCGCGACGGCCGCCACGACCTCGCTAACGCCGTCGTCGACGACGTCGGTGCCTGCATTCGTGCTTTCAATGACCCGCGCCGCGCCCCGCGGGCCCCCGGCGATGAGATCACCCTGTTCACCGAGTACGAGTACCGCAGCATGCGGGTGCACATACTTCGGGCTCGGGTCGCGGACGCGGACGCTACCGGGGGTGATGGCGGCGCCGCGCACAGGGACCTCGCGGCCTGCCTCCGCGAGCGCCTCGATTTCTGCCTCAACGCCGGGGGCGTCGGGGCTACTCACCACTATACAACTCGAGCGTTTGCAGAGCTCGAGCATTTGTACCAGCAGGCCGGCGACATCGAGGCCGCGGAGCGCCTGCGCGCCGATTTTGATTTCGCCGCCCAGTGGGAAGAGGTCTGCAAGAGGGCCGATGGCGGCGCGGAGGAAGACCTGGGCGCCGCTGGCCCCTCTGCCTCTGCCTCTGCTCATGTCGGCTCCACTTCCTCTTCTACGCTACGTGAAGAAGAGGAATTAGATTAAGAGGAGGGTCTCGGCTGATGGCATGTAGCTGGGAGTTCTAGCTACTGACGAAAATCGATGTCTTTAACTCCATACTACCATGGAAAGTATTCTTCGACTAGGAAAAGGACGGAGGTCCTAGATGATTACGTATGTTTCCACTATAGGTCCTGGCCCACAGCATCACTGCCTGTTCGGGTAACTGTCAACAAGCCGGCCAGCTTGCTCGATCCTTTTCTGCATGCATGAGGATCATGCATGCATTCCCATCCTCTGCTGTGGCCAGGGATCTTGATCCTTTCCGGGTAGAATTCTGGACTACCAACAGCACCCAGCTACCAGAGCTTATGATACTATTATAGGAATGGTAGAGGTACTGCTATAAACACCGCGATGATCATAAGGGGGGGGGGTGGATAGCAACTCCCAGTGTTGCTGTTTTCTTTCAATTGATTAGGATAGGCAGCACGTCGTGTACGATTTCCTGTTTAGAGTTGTGAGCCATAGGGCCCCAGGGATACACAATTACGGACGGGTTTCTCAATTTAGCGAGTGCGTATTCTCTTACAACCTTGGGTAGAATATTCGATAGACTTATACACGACCGGGCGAACAACCCCTATTGCGGACCGTCTTGGTTTGGTTTTACGAGAGCTTATTTTCAATCTGATTTCCATCCGAGACATCCCCTACTTCTAAGATTATTGCTTACCTCGGTACGAGACACCCGGAACATCACGACGATCTATAGCCTCAAAATCTAATTCATCGGAGAGATGAGCATATAGCGAATAGCTAGTTTCTGAGGTTTTATTTTGCGACTAGTTACAGGTCATAGTGTGGTCCCCTTTTCCAGTAGCTATCCACAAGGAAGAGGGAGCATAAAGCTAAGCTATCTACTAGGATGACAAATGACAAGTATAAACGGCGACATGCTTCCGTTAGCAACCTCGGGATTCCTAGCCTCGGGACGGTGAACAATTGCAATAACATGTCCGCAAAAACATCTCCATCTCAAATACGGTCAAGTAGGCTACCGATCGCGTCTCTCACCTGACCACCGAACCATCTCTGCGCAGGGTTGGGGTCGGTCATGGCCCTAGCAAGCGTCAGCGTGTCCTCAACGATGGAGCTGTCAAACCCCTCCCCCTCTAGTTTGCCCTGGAGCCCCTGCGGTAGGACCTGCTGTTGCAGGCCCGTTAGCATCCCCACTCGCTCCATCCTTGTACCGCATTCCCACAACATTTCCATGAAGATGACCCCCAGGGCGTAGATATCCGTCTTTTCGTCTTCGACCTGCCTCGGCAGGTTGTGTCCCGGGCCCTCAATTCCACTTCTGCCGCCGTTCCAGACAGGGGGCCGGTAGTACGTGGTGCCAACACGATCGTTGGCTCTGGTAGTAGCCCCTGCCTCCTCTTCAATGACAAGGCCCTCGCTAGCGAGCTGTGTGACGAGACCGAAATCGCCAATCCGCGGGTTCAGCCAGCGAGTGAACGGCCTATTGTCACGTAGGCAGGTCCGGCAGCTGACATCTGAGTATCCATTACGAAACACGACCTCTGGCTTAGAGAGGAATATGTTGCCGGGCTTGATATCCCTATGGATCAGGCCATTTGCGTGGATGTACTGAAGGCCATCTAGGATAGCGAGCATGAGCCGAAGGGTGGGAACGAGGTGAAAGCAATGTCTCGGGTTAGGCGGGTGGGTTGAGAAGTCGGGAGGCGAAATATACTCTGTCAAGGTCATGGGATAGAGGGTCATCTGAATGTATAAGATAGGTCTATCAGGGTCGTTTTTACTCCTTGATGAGGTGGCAGCATCCGATCGAGTAGGCCCCTTGCCGTCTGTGAATGCACTATCGCTTGTGGCTTCCAATGAAGACTCCTCGGATGAAGATTCCGTCAATGACATCTCTGTAGCATCATCCTGTGGTGTACCATTCCCGGACAGTTGTCGTTCAGGTTTGTCTGACTTGTTCGAGTCCTCTTCCACGTTGCGGGAGGCCGTGCTATCGCAGAATTCCACGTTGCCATCGGCTTCTGAATCCTCAGGGTTGTCTGAAAAGCTAGGTTCAGGGACCGGGCTGGTATTGAATGGTCGACTATCCAACAGCAGCCGTGGCTGACCCGGTCCAGTTGTTATGGCAAGAACTATGTGCCTTGAAATCAGCGATATTCCTAAAGACTATGCAGGCTCGGCAATAATGGCTTGGAATGCATGTTTCGAGAGAAGGTATTTCAGGGACAGTGCTGGTACTAAACTTATCGGATGGATGGGATCCTCCAATAACTGAGGCAACAAGGAGATAGGGGTGATGATGAGAACATACCTGAGTCGAGAGCGGCAGGGTCCCCATCAACTATGGGCAGATTCCGTGGTTGTTCTATCCATGTTGCATGGTATCTGACAACGTTGACATGATCCAACCTTGCCATTGCTTTAACTTCTCGCAGGAGCGCTTCCGTCTCTTCGTGCTTGTCATCAGAGAGCCGTGCAGTCAGTTTTCTCGATAGTTGAATCTTCTTGACCGCATACGTCCTCTGGTCCAACAGGTTGTAGCATCCAAACACCTTGCCAAAACCACCTCTTCCAAGTAGTTTCACCTCCTTGAAGTTGGCCTGGTAGTGGCTAGGATACGGTGACCGCATATTGAAGTGGAGGTCACTGGTGGGCGAGTTTGAAGCAGGCCCGGCAGGCTTGATCGCTAGATTACGCATGGGATGAAGAAGATCAGGTGTACGAACAATCCCAGAAGCCGCAAGGCTATCGAGACCGGAAAGATAATGGCGTCGGCGATCGCGTCCGGTATCGGAAATGGATGAGATGTCTAGCACGCCGTTCTCTGAGAGATACTGGCCTCCTTTTCTGAACAGCTCTTCGGCTAGAGGTTTCACCTCAGGTGAATCCCGACTGAAGTAGTTGCCAGGGTATGCGGAGTTGAGAAGATCTGCAGCCCGTACTTTGTAATGCTCCTCCAGCAAGCTTGCTATTATCATGTTGCGATGTCCGTCAATACTAGTACCAGCATCAACACCTTGTCCACTCTGCAGGTCCGCAATCAAGACAGACCCTTCGCTATAGGTACCGGACTCAGATGGGGCATTGTCTTTCTCATCTTCTACGTCCACAGTAGCAATGGATGGTGACGGTGATGGCGATATTCCATGATGATTTCCTGCGGAGGGCGTGGCAGAAGGCACATCTTCTTCTGATGACTCGGACGAGATATCACCTTGGCGGCGAAATACATTCATGTTGAAGGACCCATTTGCCTGTGAGGTGTCAAACTAGATGAGAATACAAAAAGATTGTGGGAAAATAAAACCTAATAAAGAAATCACATAACAGGCGAGGAAGGAGATAGCATGCTGAGTAGACCGCCCAATGGGCATTCAATGCCAAATTGTCACACTGGGGTAGTTAGACGTGGTAGTGACAAAAAGAGGGTTGAGAATGTCTAGAGATCTAGTAGGCAAATCCAGTCTTGGTGATAACGAAGTGTCCAGAAACCAGTTCCGTTCAGGGGCAGAGAGATGTTGGGTGGGACACTATAAATCTGTAATGTGTGCTCAATTGTTAGATACTTCAGACTAGGGTAGGGAAGGGAGGGGGGGGTTCAAGATACATGGAGATGGTTGGCTGGTAATGCGTTCCAATATATGAATCACGAACGTTTTAGTCCTTTTAGTCCGCTGCATGGATGTGCACAATGCGCAAGTTGTACAACATGCAAGACTTTCTTTTTGATTGTAGAAGGTTCGGGAATTTTGGACCTGCTTCCCTTTTTTTTTTCCCTTCCCAGTTCTCCTCTATGTTGTTTGTTTGATAGTTGTTGGGGTGAGTCAAGATGAACCCGTGCTTGATCCAGGCAACCCTGGTGACCTTAGGGAGTAAAGTATTACCTAAGGATTGATTACCTGGTGACGTCCATGTTGTTCCCCTGGTAGAAGCTGGGTACATGTAGGTAGCACAGAGAATGCCTATAATACTACTCCGTTCTTGCCAGATTCCAGCTTGCACATAACGGAAAGAAGGCAGTTGCGACAAAGAATATCAGTGCGCTAAGCCGGTCTAGACCTAAGTAAGGCCTATGGGATTACCTAATAATGGTAAATAATTCATGGGTGCCCACCTGAGCACTAATACAACTTTTAACTATATCTATCGTTGCAACCGTTACGATTCTTATAGCCGGTTAACCACTCTTATCGAGTCTCAAGCTTTATCGTCGCTTATCGTACCTCATACTGGGCGCTACTCCTAGGTACCTAAGTACATGTAGCCAGGGTAGGCTACAGGTTGACATCACCTAGAGGCCTTAACTGGGCCACCTCAACTTAGGTACCTACCTAACCTGGAAGTGGGCTATCTGTTACCTACAAACCTGAGGTCAGTAACCCGTCAACCAGCATGTCGCCGTTACATGTACTCCCAAGGTCAAATACCCTATTGTTAATGTTTCCGGTTGCCTCGGAATAATGACCTACGTAGTAGGTATTACTGTAGAGCAGGCCCTCATTATCCTAGATGTACTTAGGTATCCAGATCTTGAATTACAATGACATCCATGATGAACCTCCAGCTTGACCGTTCAATGGTACGTTGATAAGTGTATTCAGCTACAATATGCACTTGAGCTCAACATTTCGTTACTATTTCCGATCCTGTTTTCTTAGTTACTCCAGCGAATGGATATTTCTCAGGAGCAGGGTGATGGTGGTAGGGTTTTCTGGTAGTGGAATAACACCTGATCTGGCAGTTCCATCAAAGGCAGGCAACCGAGCAAGAATTCCAAGGTCCGAATACGATGGTGGCGCTGCCCCCGGTCTCCTGTAGGTCTTGCACCTGCCATATCCTTCAACACTCTTATAGTAAGGCTTCACCGAAGCAATAGAAGGAATCAAGGCCAGAGCGTTCGGGTGATGACATTCCTTACAGTTCGTATATCGAGCTCGACAGACTTACAGTCTACTCAAGTAGAGTTTCAGCTCCAAGTATTACCTTCGTGAACACCTTCTCGTCTATTACACTGCAATCAAATCCGTGTCACCATCGATCGTGCTATACGCCATCTGACATTCAATTACCAATCACTGCTGACGTGTGTCTTACTACATTCTATATCTGCGAATCTGTTGTCCAGATACAAAAGCTGTCATGGACGAGGCTCTGGGGTATGCTCTGCGCTGTTGTCCCTTCCCGAGAAACTGCCAGTCCGTGTTCCCCCGGGTAATTCTGTATTGCCGCCCACAATTGAGATTCGTCTGGTTCTCATCCGCCTGACCGTTCCACCGCCGCCCTTCACCGAGCTCTTAAGGGGATGCATAATCATGGCGGTATCTACCCGATTAGCTGCGATTCCCGAGACAACCGAGACTCGACCATTGGATGAGCACCCGCTGTGGGATGCCGTTCATCAGCAATGGAACCGTAACAAGTAATCAAGCACAGCCACGACATATACCGTATTGCAGATATATCATCCAGAGGTGTTGATGCACAAGAGTCTCCTAGTGTTCGATAGTATCACGCTCTACGTACCTCCGCCCGCTCCCCATCTGTATCAGGCCGGATTGGTGTCATCGTTGACCATGGAGTATTATTCTAACGAGGCGAGTGAAACACGCCTCGGTCCTGGGGGCCATGCACTGCGCTTTGAATACTACCGTGAGTAGGCGAGCTGAAAGTCTGCCCACTTCTAACATCTATATAATGTCCTGCAAGTTGCAGCGCAACTTTCCATGGCCACTTCTCCGACCTTGTACGAGATGCAATAAGTTAAAACTCTTCTTTGTGTTCCGTTTCTTTTCTCACTAACCTCCTTTCACCTATCTTCTTCATCTCCTGCTATAATGGAAGACTGGCTTACCAAAAGCTTGCCTCAATTTGCCGGAAATCGCACATGGAAGGAACAGTGTGCCAGGGAACTGCATAATTCATGGCTCCGCGATCCAAATACCATGGTGAATATCACGAGCGGGCTCGTGGACCAAACAGGGGTTCATACTACTAAACCGACCGATATTTGGGGCATCAACATGGCCACCTGCCAGCAATACTGCTCATATGATAAGCTCGGTACAGTATGTCATACTTACCTCGATGACCGCCGGTGTTTCAAGGAGACTGACCAGACAGGTTTTTGATTTCTCTACATTCTGCACAGGGGCAACCAATTACCTTCTCCCTTGGCTCGCGCTCACTGCACAGCTTCCTTTTGAGACGGGTGAGTACGAAGTCGTGCCGAACATAATGAGCTTTTGCTATGCGTTGGGAAGTCCCATGCTCATCACATACTCTCTCATGATCACTGTTCTCAACCAACACTGGCTGCGCGCCAAATTCCGTCCTCTCGAATCGCCGGAGAAGCCAGGTGCCAGCACCGTCAAGAATGCACGCATCTTCCTCCAAGAGAGTCAGCAGCTTCCCCTGCGACTAACTCAAGAAGGCGGCGCTCTCACTAGTCTCATAATGGTCACCGAAAATGCCGAATGGTGGCAAAAACTGAGGGAAAATATTCAGATCACGAGACGAGGCGTGACGCTGTCTTTAGTTGCACAAATAATCGTAGCTATCGCCTCCTGGGTCCTGACTGTCTGGTCAGCTTTCCTGTCTGCCCTGGGCAGCCCGTCTGAAGCTCTAGTGATGTCTTCTGGCTCACTATGGGTGTGGCTGGTATGTCAGCTCTACCAGTTCCCAATGTGACCTTCACTGACTGCTTCAGGTCCCAGTAACATGCGGATGGATCGCTGTTGGAACTCAACGAGACCACGGTACCATCGCGCGTGCTCTCAACAGAGATGTAGCCAGCCTCGTGGATACCAATCGCATGCCATTGCAAGATTCCGATGCTTTTCAACAAACAAACAATAGTACCACACAGAATACCGTGTCGAACGAATCGGTTGAAAACCCACGGCCCCAGACGTTTTCCTCTGATCGTGACGACTTGGAAACATTACGAAACCAAAGCACCACGACTACCTTTCGACGACCAAGCCATGAAGTGCAAGGCCCATTTCTTATATCAGAAAGACAGAAAGCATTTAAGGTAGCACGGAACGGCACGATGTTGCCATCTTTGATGAGCAACATGGATGGATCTATGGCATTTCAAGTTGAGAGGCACGCGGAGACAATTCCGAACTGCCTGGGCTTGAGCGTTCCGGGTGACGAGAAGCAGGAAGGTCCCGCCTTCAACTACGCGCGCGTATTCACGTGGTGGAACATGGCCAGGCGCCTCCACCAGGCCTTCGAAACGGTCGCCGTCAACGTGGAGCGGAGGAACGGCTTAGACGAGAAGCCAATCCCCAAGGATGTGAAGTTCAAACAGCGCAACCTGAAAGGAGACATCTTGCTCCTGGCGCGCTACTGCGGGCTCGCCCACACGATCGAAGTCGAGGCTGATGGAAAGCGACCCCGAATCGTACCCGAGGATCTGCACGAGTACCCGCGCTGGGAGGAGCTAGATTCAGACTTTTACAAGCGCATCGCGGTCGCGATCGCGATGGGGCTCTTTGTCCAGTGGGGCACCACGGGCGCTGCCATGATCATCTCCTACCTGACGGAGGTCCGCGGCCTCGGCTGCCGCTCGGGCGGATACATGCTCTATGGAGCGTTGGGCGTAGCCTCCTTCGTTCTACTTTTCGTCTCATCGCTACTATCACATGCCGCGATGCTAAGGCACGAGGAGATACGGCGGGAGCGGCACCGAAACAGCGAAGAGGACGCGCTGGAGACCGACGAGAGTCTTCTGTCTTCCACCGCCACAGTGGCGGCACCACGATCTTCACCGTCGCTCACGGCACTCCGCGTCCTCGCGGTGCTGACGCGCGTATCGGGCCGGGTCCTAGTCGTCACGAATGCGGCCTGGCTCGTGCTTAGCTCGGTGTGGGAGCTAGTCGGGTTTTATAACAACTGCTGGTGCGACGGCGTCTTCCTGGGTCGCGGCTGGAATGGGTGGATCATCCTCTTTCGCGAAAGCAGCGCCATGGCCGCCGCCGCCCACAAGTCCTGGTCTGGAGGCGTCTTCCTCAGCTCCTTCGTGCTCGCGGGCAGTTGCTGTGTCTTCTGGCTATACTGCAGGGGCAACCGCGCATAGGTAACGGGGTGTGGTATCAACATGCACGGTGGATGGCAGCTATATGTAGCGGTTGACAATCAATCGGCTTTGAACTTTAAACAGAGTAGGAGACGGAAGTTCTGCGTTATACTGCGTTGTTTAGAACCAGTTGCTAGCGAGGGGTTTTTTTTTTTTTCTTCATTTTTTTCATGGCGCTGATGTGCACGGGTCCTGGGCCTGAGCCATGCCTGTGAAAGTCACTAGTATGTTGATTCACAGGCTAACCCTGTTACCTACCCGCAGAATCGTCACCCGAACGAGGTGATGTGCCAATCCTCGCATCGTTCAGGGTAGTGGACAAGGTATGCAAGTTACTGGAACTGTTATCACTTTTGAAGTTTAGAATTGACATGCAGCCATGCAAGTCAAAGTTGCGTCTAGGCGTAATTCATGGTTTTGTCATTTAGGGGATACGTATTATTAGATGCAATGTACTGCCTATTGTTTAATTATATGTTGTCTTATGCACTGCCATTTCCGCCTTCCATTGATCGATTACACGGGCCATTCCTCACGACCCGAGCGACTCCATGAACCGCCGACTCCACTGGTGTGATAGCTTTTCTCCCGTTCGCTGCTTCTCGCGGTACAGCAGAGAAGTGAGATACTTGTACAGGTAAGTGCTGGCGCCGTTGTAGCTGATGCCGTGGTCGCTGTCAGTGAAAGCGCGCCACTCCATCTGCTGGGGTGGGACGCCGGCGCCGACGAGGAGGTCGATGAGTGCTGCTGTGTTCTGGTAGTGGACGTTGTCGTCGCCGAGGCCGTGCAGGACGGCGAAGCCGCCCGCGATGTTCCGGAAGCCGTCGGCCTTGCGTACGGCGGTGCCGTTGTACCCTTCGGGGTTCTTCTGCGACGTCTTCATGTACCGCTCCGTGTACACGGAGTCGTAGAACCGCCAGTCCGTCACCGGCGCCACGATCAGGCCTAGCGTGAACGCCCCCGAGTCGAGCTCCACCACCTTCGACGACAGGTAGCCCCCGTACGACCATCCGAAGATGCCCACGTGCTCCGCGTCGAAGAAGGCATTGCGCGACGCCAGCTCCTGCGCCGCCCACACCTGATCCTGCGCCTCGTAATCGCCTAGGTGCGACGTTACGAGCGACCGGAACTTCCGACCCTTATACCCCGTGCCTCTATTGTCTACTGTGTACGTAATGTACTCGAGCTCGGGGTCCGACGAGATATAGGCGTTCCAGCTAGCCGAGGCATACCTCTTGTTGATCTCCTGTGATCCGGGACCGCCGTAGGGTGTGAACAGCACCGGGTACTTCTTTGTAGGATCGAAATTCGGGGGTAGCTGCTGCATAACGTTCAAGCTGTAGCCGTCGGGGTGGTCCAGGGTGAAGTAGGTGATGTTGGGGAGGTTGTACTCCTGCAACTTCTTCCACAGGGCCTCGTTGGAGGTGATAACACGGATGGGCTTGCTGGTATCGTTGGTGGCATAGAGCTCTTGGTAAGGAACGTCCGGGCCATTATAGGTCAAAATGTAATATCCACCGCCGGATGAGAAAGAAGCGGACCAATATGCTGGAACGGTGTCGTCAACAAGAGCGGTCTTCTTCTTGTTTGCATATGAGATGGAGTACAAGTGGCGCTCAGTGCTGTCGCCTTGGGTGGAAAGGAAGTAGATTAATTGGCGCTTAGTATCAACCTTTAGGACGGAGGTGACCTCCCATTCCCCGGATGTTAGAGCAACAGCACTCGAACCATCGACTGCATACAAATAAATATGCTGCCAACCTGACTCATCAGACAGGTCGACATAGTAATCCTTATTGGTACCATTGCCTACTGTACCGTTTGAAGGACTGATAGGGCCAACATATTGGATGGCAAGGTTGTTGTCAAGCCACCCATCCGATCCATCTCGCTCACGAATGATCTGGCTGGTAACCTTGTCACCAACCTCTACACGAACATGTGTCGAGTGGTCCTGCACGCGGTTGTAAGCGCGATATATGAGACTGCCATGTTCCGAGGTAGTCCACGCGAGCTCGCCAATGATCAGGTCATCAGGCTCGTATACGTCGATAGGCACGGGCGTCAGATCCTCGCTTCCGATGTCCAAGACCGTCAATGACACCGTGGGGTTTGTCGTGCCAACTTTAGGATACCGCAGGTCTAGTTCACGAGGATAGACTGGGGCGATCTCCTGGTTGTCCATGTAATACTCGACGGTGAAGGTCTCCACGCCGGTTTCATTGAAGCTCAAGAAAGCCAGCGCCTCGCCATCCGGAGAGAACCAAAATGTAGATCGGGTGCCGAAGACCTCCTCCTCATAAACCCAGTCGGGGACAGCGTGGAACAAGTCCGGGCCGCCGTCCGAGGTGATTTGGCTGACAGCGCCGTCCTTGGAGAGGTACAGGTTATTGCCGCGTACGAAGGCGATGGTGTCGCCCGTAGGCGCAAACTCGGCGTACTGAATGTCGCCAACTTGGTCCTCGACCAGCGGCGACAAGTCGCCTGACGCGACGTCCAGGATCGAATAATCGGCGAAGTACGAGTAGCGGTACTGTTTAGTGTAGTTGGTCGCGAACAGGACCTTTTCCAGGTCGCTGCGGATCCAGTACCCGTGCGTATCAGAGGGGATGTCTTCGGCGGCCACGAACGTCTCACTCTCGCCCGTGACGAAGTTCTCCAAGATAAGTGCACCGTTGGAATCTCGGTAGATGTATTGACCATCCTCACCGCCTGCTAGCCAGCTTACGGACACCGAGCTCGCGCCAAATCCGCCCCCGCCCATAGTCTCATTCCACGTGAGGATTTTCGTGCCATTGCCGGTGGGTTGATGAGGTTGGCGAGGAGGGTCAATCGCAGCTGTTATTGCGCCCAGCAGGGCTACAGATGTGGCTAGGAACTTCATCGCAACCCAGCAGGTGGTGAGTTACCCGAGGATAAGAAGGGGGAATCTCTGGATGAAAATCCAGAATAAAAGAGGAAATTACGATCGGGTACATGGCAATATTACTTATACCGCATGGCTGCCGCCATGCGTTCGTTGCCAGGATTAACGGCTTGCATGTGTTCAGTGCCTGAATCGAGTTTCATGCGCGTTGTAATTGGTGAACCTGCGATCGTGGTCCCGCAATGTCTTGGGCTGGTTTATTGCCTTCCCGTCTGAGCCAAGTACCCGTGCTCTTGGCAATCGCACTCCGGATTCCCCAATCAATGGCCCAATGGGAGTATTGCTGCGAGATTGGGGAACCCCAGTCGAACGGCTTGGGTCCGCAGATAAGCAATCCTACGTGATAGACTTTGTTCGTAATGAGCATAACGATCACCGAATTGCCGGATGCGCCCTGGTTTCCTTGTTGCTGGTCTCCAGAACGCGTCTATATTTATGTCGTGATTCCGGGGTACCACATCGTCACCGAGCATTTGAGCTCGTCCCTCCGACTCCCACCTTGGCCTTGGCTATACAACACCGTTGAATGTCATATTAGTGTCAATTACGAAGCGAGTGTATAAACTCAGTGCATATTCCTGTAGCGGACTAAAGCGTTTCGAAAAAAAAAACAAAAAAAAAACAGGCTTTTCGATTTTTTCCTTCTTTTCATCTTGTTTTGTTTTTGCTTTTTGCTTTTGTCATGCGTCACAGGTTCCTCTACGTGTTTAAAGAGGAAGCCGCGAATATGCCAACTGATGAGGATATGCGTTTAAAGGGCTATGCCAAGGAAAGGGGCCCCTGAGTCTATGTCGCCGCCGAGGAAACTACTACTCATGAGATGTATTAAGAGATTCAAAGGGGGAAGATATTTATATTTCAGGGCCACGATGATCTGTACTAGATGTTTTACTTTACTCTTGACCATTGCGGTCCCTAAAGAGGGACTTGTCTACCATTATACACTCCCTCCAAATTTAGGGCTCCTTCGGTATTGCAAATCCCCAAAGTGAGCCATTGAAATACGATATGAAGTTAGAGAAGGATCACCCGTCGGTGTGTAAGGGGAAACGGGGCGTCTCCCATATTATCTCGCCATCAATTGGCGACGCATTTTGGTGACCGCAGCACGTCAGCGTCCCGTCACTATTTGAGATGTTTTCATCTGGAACAATTCCGGTCAGCCAGCCGTGTCGAAAATGTAGCTAGTGTTCCAATGGGAACTTACTCGGATCTATCGTCGCATTGATCCAAGCACCTGTGTCGTTCTTACACGAGCATGTCATTAGGCCATGGTACTCGCCAAAGTAGCGGCAGTCCACGCATGAGTTGAAAGCTAGCCCATTTGACTGCCACACCAGCTTTCCGTTCATGTTCGCGAGACAGCTGGGTGAATACAGAGTCAGCGCGGGTAAGGAAGTATATTGAGTTAAAGACACTGCTCACTGATTTAGCTTGATACAGGTTGGATGCAAGATCCTATGAAATCTTTTCATATGGCATTGCCCGCACATGAACCACATGTGGTCTATGTATGTTGCATGGTATTGTTCGCAGTGCTCTTCGAAAAGCCCGCCGTTGCAATCGAATACGTCTCTCGTCCTCAGCGCTAGACCTACAACAGGTCGCATTTGCGAAAACAGAAGTAAGAGCTTCATGTTATAGTACAACGAGAGGGAGTCGGATATTCCAGAGGTAGGTGAAAGCAGTACGAGAGACTATCTCTGCTGTTTAATCGACAAATTATTGTCGAGTCTTCCCAGATTGTTAGCTGGAGGGTTCAGCAAAGACGAGGCAGGTATAGTAAATTTTAGGACAACCATATCGGGGCACGCGCCTGGGTACATGTATGTGTGAATCATATATGTTGAAATTTTGACGTAATGATATATTGAGTGACATTATACAAGATTTAGGTAACATGGAAGCTATATACCGACAGTTCTTTCCTGAAGCTGACCTGAGACTACTCTTGGGGGCGATTACTTAGGAGTCCATTAGTTTGACTGCTGATCGTTCTTTCCCCGAATAACGAAACCACAATAGCATGTACCTACCAACCAGGTATGGATTATAAATTGAATACGTCTTGGAAAAAATACAAAATATAGTGCAGTGATTTATTGTAGCAGGTTTAAATCTTGTCAGTACCGAATGCAAGGGGATATTATATGCTAGCGACCATTAGACTGCTCCAGTCCAATATTGTAATTGAGATATTTCAAGAAGTATGATTTTCACGATGTCACTAGGGCGGCTGGTGTCGGGGTCTTTCCAACGGATATGGTCATCGAGGCCTAGCACTCATGGTTCCATTCCGATAGAGGCAATATGCTATCTTAGCTAAACCTTCGCATCGTAGAATATTCATCTCTGAGCTCGAGTTCGTGATATTTTCAGATTTAGTGCTTCATTTCTGACCAGCCTAGACCTCCATCTTATCGATCGCCCTAGACACCGACCCCAGGACGACCTTCAGTACACCTTCGGCGGAGAGCTCTCCCGGTTTACCAGTCCAGGTTACGGTGTCGATCATGTCCCTTGACCCCCCTTTCTGAGCCAGCTCATTGTCTGCGTACTCCCAATTCTCGCGAACCCTCTCATCGTTTCCAATCTGAAAAAGCTGCACACCGACCTGGTACGGTGGCGCCCCCAACTTGTCCAGCCATTCGGCACACTTCAATAGCTCTTTGAACGGGTTGCCGTCGACGTAACCTGCGCTGATTACGATGAGGTTCAAGGGCTTGGTTCCCCTCTTGCCCAAAGACATAGTTACTTTCTTCTCTAGGGCGGTCATGTAGCTTTGGAAGATGTGGCGAAGTGCACGGTCGAGGCGGCATTTTCCTTTGGGCTTCACGTTATGGAAGATCCCGGCAACATTGTCGTGGAACTCGAGCATTCCGTTGGTGTTACCAATATTCTTGTATCCGTAGTTTCCCATGAAGAAATCGCCTGCCGGGCGGTGATTCACAAAGTATACGTCGATGCCATTCTCGTCGTACGTAACACAGAGGTCGGCGATGGCATTGAGGAGAGCCCTGACCTCGTCCCAATAGTCCTTCATGGACTCTGAGTCATCGATAAGAAACGCGGTATCGAAATGTCGCAGGTAAGCAAAGGGATCCCCTCGGCTGGTAATGTTCTTGCGTTTGAACTTCCTTCCGAATTCGACGTCGGGACTTGGCTTACGCGCCTCGCTCGAGGGCCCAGCGGGAATAGTGGACTCTTGGGGGTATGGGAGCATGGTGAAGAGAGCTGCTAATGATCTATGCTTCGTCGCAGTGGAACAAGGTTTAGGGACTGGGTTGTAGTATGGGTACTCGAAGTCCTTGTCTGTCTCCAAGTAGAGGAATCTGCCCGGGTAGATATGGTGTTCTTGGAAAAGGTGCGAGTATCTAATCAAGCTAGGTTAAGGCTGCCTCGAATCCGTCTATTTGTGTTTGCTCGGTAAACATTAAGATGTATTGCTTTGTTCTTTCCCAGATAGTGACACACTAATACTGCTTGATGCTGGAGATGACTCCGAGTGACTGGGTACATCTCAGATTGTGGATAAGGGGATGTGTAACTTGTCACATTCACTTTAGTACTCGAACAATAGGAGATGTCAGGTTTACCTACCTTCAATATTGGTACTAAAGTACTTTTGGTTGCTCAAGTACCAGCTTGTAGCATACAGAGGAGGGGTAAAAGGATGTCGCATTTTTCACGGATTTAAATAACATTATGTTGAAATGTGGAATAATCAGACCTCTAATATCCTGTACGATGCATTCTCAGAGAGTAGATTATTAACAGTACCAAGTTTCATATATGTCATAAAACACGACGTGAGCTTGATCACATCCATTACTAGATATGCCCTCAAAATTCATCTCGTCAAGCGCGAGTCGGCACCAACTTCTTGAATAATATACTCGTCCTCAACGTGATACCATCGACTGCTGCCAATGACCACTTCGGGTCTGGTCCGGGTTGCTGAGGCTCTTGATATCAAGTTGACTCCAATTCCGCCAGACATTGAGGATGAACTCTCTCTTCTCCAGTTTCCCGCAAGCACATTCAATATCATATGCTCTTACCCTGAACACTAACACATGCTTCACCATATGTGGCTCTGTTCAAATTGTCACCTTATATTCTTGACAGTGTACAGGGGATTCCTTTTCTTGACTAGCCCACGTTCTAGTAGAAAATCCTCCACGCGCATCCAGTAAGCCGGAATAAAGCAAACGTTACAAGTTCCAGTTTGTACACGGAAGCATTCAGTTGAGAATCTCACCCTGTCAGCAACTACCTTAGAAGCCTACGTTCCACTGCCGAATGGTGACACTGATCGCGCAGCCAACATTGTTTTTGATAGCTGTAGCAGTGAATGTCAGAGTGGTCCGCTTTCCCAGTGACAACTGCATTATATCCGCCGTATCCTTCGGGTCGGGGTCGAAGGCGACGGTATGTTTAACCTGTTACTCAAGGCCAAATACTTTACCCCGCTCACGATCCCCCACGACAAGGTGCAAGTAGTTCGCGAAGACTTTCGTCCCTTCAGCCAACGCCGGCATGTCGGTTATTAGATTATTCGGGCTCAATGCCGGGGTGAACTGCGAACGCACGGTTCGATGAGATGCGGCGTCTGTGCCGGCGCATCCTAGGTCGGGCCTTTGCGTGAGTGAGGCAATGGGGGACTTCGACTGCTAGAATATTCACAGTGATATTTGCCTGGCCGCCTAGACGCATAGATTTGTGTCGTCACTACAGCCAGCCACGATGCTACCGTTTATAGGTCCAGGTGCATTAGACGAACACTATAAAGTATGCGGGCAGCGCTCTTTCCAATGGCACATTATATCGGGTTGGGCACAATATGTTGCCCGTGAGGAGGTAACTTGGCACCAATCCCTTTTATTAGCTGGAGCTTCAAAGGAATAGTACCACAACATACTAGCGACAGGTATCTGGCCAGTAACAAGGGCCTCGGCACGTCTTGGCCTGCACAGAGAGATTATTCCTCACAACCTAAGTTTCTCTAGCCTTGACGAGCACACCCCACGTAGAGAAACTCGCAGAGCTGTGTGCCGAGTACGAGGGCCGTCAAAGTAACCAACATGAGTAGGTCCCAGGCTATTACCAGTATCACATGTACTGGGTCTATTGCGAGTACACTTTGCCTTTCTAATCTCATCTTCGAAAGAGGATTGATTGGGACAACAGCAGACGACCAAGTTGTGCCAAGAGGCGTGTCCTTACTCTGGTTGGCGAGGTTGGCTTCTTATCAACCCAGCCATATCCAGCTTACACAAGGAAAGATAGGCTTCGCGCACGGCCATCAGGCCAGTCTAACGTAACCTTTCTTTAGCTTCCAGCAGCATTTTCGGCCCGGCGAGCCTGTAAAGTCTTCATCCTGGACTCGGTCTATTTCGCTGGCGGTGGAAATGGTGTAAGTGGTTATAATAGTGCGCACCGCTCAATGATGCAGACTAAGCTGCAGCCTCACAGACGAGCCCCTTCTTTTGTTTAATGATAGTGTTGGGTTCACTGGCCCAGATGCTACGTCTGCGAGACACCAATTGGCATTCATGTACGCCTGAGCGTTCGCTCCCGGATGCGAGCTGACCTCCGTTAGGGGATAGGGCTCGGCCGGGCAGAGCCGAGATGGGGCCAGGGCCAGGGCCGAAAGGGATGATCAAAGATGTGCGCAGGGGTCTCGATCATCCCCCATCGCGACATCATGCATGGGATCGCGGATCACGCACTCGAATAGGAGGAACATTCTCTACACTTACTGCCACCAATCAGCTACATCGTGCCTATCGCTGGCCTGGCCTATCCACCCAACATCCCACATGGTTCTATTCCAAGACTCACAAGCGGCTCCATTGGTTTCAGGATCGCCGACACCACCCACAAGAGCGGTTAGCGTCCTCATAAGACAGGCTCCCCATGGCCGCCAAGCGCAGGGAGGCTTTTATTGTTTCACAGCTCGGCGGGAGCTCCACTTAGGTCTCTCAGGTAGACGAGCCGTCTCCGCCTTGCCACTAGCTAGGCGCGCCGTAGAACATTCCTTTCAGGAGTTGGGAAGGTAGATAGCTGACTATAATGAATGAGATGTTTCAACATCTATCCCATGTTCAGTTCTGGTCGTCTGGTCCGAGGCTCCCAGGGTGTGGCTGGCCGTCGATCCCCCACAATGGTACGACAAGATAGTGTTTCGTTTATGCTGTTCTTCAAAATTGAAGATGCAAAATTCTCGTAGTTGTTCGTATCGTGATTGATGATACTTGAATACGATGTAAAAGAGGATCGATCGCATGAGAAGAGTTTAGCTACACATACACTGACTTTGAGGCAGTGGAGCCTACGAAGTGTATTCCAAATAGAGAATGAGTATAACAGTACTGGAGGTGGCAGTTCGAAGATGAAGCGCGCTGGGCATTGTTTCGCCCCTCCTGCATGACTACATGGACCGACCATGTGGTGACCCAACATGGACATGGTCCCTGGTGGAGGCTCGTTATTATCAGAGACGGTATAATGCTCTCCCACGACGGCGGGTTCATCGCGCCGTCGAGCCACACCCTGTCGGCCGGACTGTCGGTTTTTGACATGGTATAAAACGCTAGTTAAGATATATAGTCAAGCGGTGGAGTTACCGGGGACTGTAATAATTCACGGCATATCCACCTAATCTCACGGCCGAAATAACGACGACCACCGGGGGAGGCTGTCCCCCTGGATAATGAATAGAGCAAGTACTTAAGTAACAAAGTTTCCCTTCTCAGCTGGATGTTTTGTTTCTGCTCTTCAGCACTTCCTCAAGTTCAGTCTCTATCCGTTCATTATCGTTGTTGCTATTATCGGTCCTTTTGGGCTTTGTCGTTCATTCTCTCCAGGCGGGAAATTACTCTTCATCCAGATATCTTGATTGATATAACTATTTGCACTCACTTTTACTACAATCTACATTGTACAGATTTCCAATCTATCAAAATGGGCTATAAGAAGACTTCCTCTGTTATTGCCAGCCTGGCCTCGGCTGCTACTGTTGCCGCCCATGGCCATGTCACCAACATCGTTATCAACGGGTAGGCCTTCCCCCTTTCATATTAACACTTCAGTGTGAAGTTCACATTCCAAAGAGCTCGCGCTAACCCATCATGCCAGTGTCTCTTACGAGGGCTACGACCCCTTTACCCACCCCTACCAGCCCGACCCCCCGAGCGTCGTCGGATGGACCGCCGCCAACACGGACAACGGCTTCGTAGCGCCGTCTTCATTCGGTAACGCAGACATCATCTGCCACAAGACGAGCTCGCCGGGCGGTGCTCACGTTCAGGTGGCTGCTGGCGACAGCATCAGCCTCCAGTGGGACACTTGGCCCGACTCCCACAAGGGCCCGATGATTGACTACCTCGCGCGCTGTGAGGGCTCCTCCTGCGAGGAGGTCGACCCGACCTCCCTTGAGTTCTTCAAGATCGACGCAGCCGGCTTCGACGCCGCCAGCAAGACCTGGGCCTCCGATGTCCTCATCGCCAACGACTTCAGCTGGCTCGTACGCATCCCCGAGAACATCGCCCCTGGCAACTACGTTCTCCGCCACGAGACTATCGCACTGTAAGTGTTACCACCCGTCTAGGCAAAAATATATATTCAAAGCAGATACTAACTTCAATCAGTCACTCAGCGGGGCAGCAGGATGGCGCGCAAAATTATCCAC
This sequence comes from Eutypella sp. D-1, assembly GCA_023313575.1. Taxonomy (NCBI): domain Eukaryota; kingdom Fungi; phylum Ascomycota; class Sordariomycetes; order Xylariales; family Diatrypaceae; genus Eutypella; species Eutypella sp. D-1. The sequence continues at coordinate 385,369 of JAJTTP010000021.1, forward strand.
AATGCTTCAACCTTGAGATCACGGGCTCCGGCACCGCGACCCCGGCTGGTGTCAAGGGCACCGAGCTCTATAAGATCGATGACGCTGGAATCGTGGTGGACATCTACAACGGCTTGACCGAGTACACCATCCCCGGCCCTGCCCTGATCGAGGGCGGTATCTCGTCCGTCGAGCAGTCCCAGTCCGCCATCACGGCCACTGGCACCGCGACGGTCGGCAACGGCGGCGGGGCCGCTCCTGCGCCTACGGCCGAGCCCACCACTACTGCTGAGCAGCCCTCGCAGCCCTCGCCCACGACGGAGCAGCCAGTGGAGCCGCAGCCGACTGCCGCGCCTTCGACTCTGGAGACGTCGACGCGTGCTGCTCCTACAACCACCGAAGCACCCGCCACTCCTGCGGAGCCCACTACCGAGGCCCCTGCGCCCGCCCCGACTGGCGGCGACAACGGCAACGTCGGCGCCCAGAGCCTGTACGGCCAATGCGGTGGCATCAACTGGACGGGCGCCACCGCCTGCGCTGAGGGTACCTGCAAGAACTGGAACCCGTACTACAGCCAGTGCGTTAACGAGGCTTAAGCGGGTGATACCGCTTCCCCCTTGGTTTCGGCTCGTGACTATCGTCCATCGGCCAAACCGATGACATGTAACATTCTTCTGTAGATATATATCTTGTACACTTCTTCGATTCAATGAGAGACAACGTGACCAACCATATCGGTACTTCCTTTTTTTAGTGCTCTGTCAAAGTGTTATCTTCGCGCTTGCCCACTACGATTATGACACGCATTATGCCATTGGACCAATGCAGCGTCAACAGCACGAATAACGACATTTACCAACGGCGTGGGGAGCAAGTTGGACCATGTGAGTTGGGAGCAAAAAACCAATTGGAATCGTGAAATACCATACCACAAAATGGATGACGATACTGGTACAGAATAACCATACAGCGATGAAAAAGGGTTTAGTTTCAAGATGTAGAGTATGCTGTACGATTCGCTGAGAGTGCCTCAATCCATTTCATGCTTAATGCCGTTGGCGTTGGCAAGGCACATCGAAGAGGCCCACCCCCTGCGCGTAGCGGACCAATTAGTGGGCGATGCCGTCGTCGGGCCACTGCCGGTGGCCATCCGCGCAGCTAACGCCCTATCCAAGTATAGCCTAGCTGAGGCCCAGCGGAGGGGACGCTTGGGTCAGAACCCTGTCAGTCTGAGGGGGGCAAGTAGGGTGTGGCATCCAAGCAGACCGCGAGAAGAAGAATGGTCATGGAGGGTCGTGGATCTGACGCTCGGCTGCCTTTGGGTGGCAGCGAGCATACTTAAATAGTTAGTTACGCTCTCAATCTGGATTGTGATGTCGTTTCAAAGTTTCTGGGCACCGTGATATGGCCTGGCGAACACCTATTTCATCAGAGCAGGCCTCTACAACCCCTGACATTTGAACAGTCGCGGCTATGATCTGCGACGTGTGTCGCGAGGGGGTAGCCAGCATCTGGCACCTCGAGGGCCCGAGAACACTAGGCCGTCTTCAAGATTTCCCTAACGTTCTGTGTCGTCTGTTTGGAAACGACATCGAGGAAGGATTGAACATTAACAAAGTGATAGGTAGGGCACGCATATCAGAATATGATGCGAAGACGTAGATGGGGCGGGAGAAAAGCCTGCGCTTACCGTGGTTTATACAGCGCGGCATAACCTTTTCGAGCCTGAGCGGTACGTGTTCGGTCACCATCCCAGCTACAAATCCCTGATGAGGTCGCTGGAGCAAGGTTGCGTCTTGTGTAAGCAGTTCGACTCGTCCAGCGACCTAGAGGAGGACGTCAACCCGACCTTCGAGGCCTTCGGCTACTACTCCGTCCTCACCTTCTCGGTGGAGAGTTCGAGCGGGTCGCCACCCATGATGATCGTGTACTGGGGCGAGGACACGGAGTACATGTTCCATGAACTAACTAAATTCGAAGGCAAGTTCACAATCGCTACAAATTTGTAAAATTTGACCTCTTTTTTTACGTTGCTAACTTAAGTGTCAGATGACGATGATCTAAATCCTGCGATTACCTCATCGACGGCAGACCCGCAGACGTGGTCGTTAGTTCAGACCTGGCTAGGTATGTGCACTGAGATGCACCAATGCTCGAGGCACGCCGCCGAAGGCTTCGTGCCCACACGGCTCCTCGAGCTCGACTACGCGGGCCGCGAGAAATCCTTCCGGCTGGTAGATAGCGCCGATCTCGACACAGCGGCGCCGTACGTGTCGCTGAGCCACTGCTGGGGAACGGGTCCGGTGGAGAAGAAGCTGCGCTTGCTGAGGTCTACGGAAGATCTTCTCAGGCGTGGCCTCCCCCTGAGCAGACTCCCCAGGCTCTTCAGAGATGCCGTTGAGATTGCCGAGCGTCTCCGCATCCGGTACATATGGATCGACCGCCTCTGCATCATTCAGGACTCGGGCGAAGATTGGGAGGCGGAGGCTGCCACCATGCAGATGGTGTACCAGAACGGATTCTTGAACATTGCGGCTCTCGGGGCGAGAGACGACCAGGAGGGGTGCTTCTTCGACCGAGAACCGCTCCTGGTCGCCCCTACACTCATCAACCTGAGCCCGCCGGGATATCCGCCTCTGCCATACCGCTTCTCCGAGGAGGACGAGGGTTGGAAGTCGACCTTCGAGGGAGATCTCATCACCCGCGCCTGGGTGCTTCAGGAGCGAGTCCTGGCTCCCCGGACGCTATATTTCGGGCGCAAGCAGGTCTTCTGGGAATGCGGCGAGGCTAACCACTGCGAAACCGTGCCGCGGAACAACCTCGTCACGCCAGCGGCGCCCCAGCTTCCCAAGGCGCCGCCGACCGCCGACGAGGCGCCGGTGAGGCGTTCCTGGAAGGCGCTTATAGACCCGGCCGGGCGCTCGTACGGTGACTGGACGAGCATCGTGCGGACGTACAGCCAGTGCAGGTTAACGTTCGCGGCCGACAAGCTGGTCGCCTTGTCGGGGCTGGCGAAGGATATGTGTGCCGCCAATAGCAGGAAAATAAGCGGCCACGGCGCCTATGTCGCAGGTCACTGGCGGGATACTATGCCGCAGAACTTAATATGGTCAACTTCGTCATGGGGCCATCGGCCGGCCCCGTACCGGGCGCCTTCCTGGTCGTGGGCATCAGTCGACGGTGACGTTAGTTTTCCGCAGTTCTATCGACAGTCTACGCTCTTAGCGAAGCTCATTGGAGTGAAGACCGTGCCACGTGGGAAAGACTCCACCGGCGAACTGGTGGGCGGCAGTATCATCCTCTCCGCTCCACTATTTATTGCAAAAGGCATCGAGCTTTCCAAGCTGCTCTCTGCCCAGAGAGAACAGTATAAATTCGGGAACTTCGTCCACCCCGAAACGGGGGAAATCCTGGACATTAACGCACCAAAACGTATAATATTCTTTGACACTCCGGGTAAGTATCAGGAGGTTACTGTCATAACGATCTGGAGTCTCCTGCACGAAGGTTATCCAGGCAGACCGTGGTCATATTTGGACGTGTGCGGCTTAGCGGTCGTTCCAGTCGACGAACATCACACCCGTTTCCGCCGTGTTGGATATGTTGACTTTCAAATCAGAGAACGGGAGTCAGATAAAAACATCGATCTCCAAGAAGAGATAGCGGCAAATATACCAACAAAAATTGTGGAGATAATATAGAAAGCCTATTGGGGCGGGATACTGACAAGAATTGCTGGTGGCATGATGGCTCAGTCTTCCAGATAATTTTACTATATATTGGTATATACTTGTATAGTCACTTAATCGAAAGGTACCTTCATTGTCTGGATTGTAGGGGCAGCGAAATTTACTAGAATACTGCGATGGTAATGGTATTATGGCCCCCTCTAAGCCCCTGTTACGTGCGACAAGGATACACATTTCACACTAGCAATCAAGAAATATGTCGAGTGCCGTGCCAGTTAAGCGAAGCTTGCTCTTACTCGGCCTTCTTGTTCTTCTTCTTGCCGCCGGAAGTGAACTTCGCAGTGCTATTGACCGCAAAGTGCACATACAACCGATCCCACTCCGCCAGTCTCTCCTCCTCTCGCTCCTCGGCCTGGAGATACTCGTTGTTAGGCTTCCACTCGAAACCAACGAGATACGGGTAGTCGATCTCGTCATCGTCCTAACATCATTATTAATTATGTGACATAGATTGTCGGGAGGGGTGGGATAGAGTAAATATCGTTGATCGACAGAAGGAGTTCAAGTGTAAATAGCTTACCTTCTTCTTGTAGTGCTTGTAGATGGCATTCATAGCATCCTTGATGGTTACGCCATTCTTGTTCATTCCTGCCCTAACCACGATGTTGTTTCCCAGGTGCATGTCAATTGACCGGACAGGAGGCTCGACCAAGTGCTTGCTCAGTATTTGTGGCTCATCAATTGACATCGGAGAGGTGTTTATCTTCCTATAAATTTCGTGTGTTAGAATCAAGACGATTACAGACCCCAGATGTAGTTGATGATTGAGGCTTACCAGCCCGTCCCCTGGGTCTCCTTCGCTATTTCTAGCGTCGTCCTGTTCTCCTCTGCGTAAAAAAACCAATTAGTTTCGATTCAAGTTATCCGGTGAAAAGTTACGTGTTAGGCAACTCTACTTACTCAGGTCTCTGATGTTGTAAACCCCAGCAACCATGGAGCTCTTCCGCCGAGCGGCCGCAGCCGCGGCCTTCTCCGTCTGTTCCGCCTTCTCCTTGGTAGGCGATTCTTCGACATCAGCGATGCCGGAGTCGACTCTGTTTTCCGTCTTCACCTTGGGAGGCGATGTTGAGAGGCCATCGACGGCGGAGTCGACTCTGGTTAATGGTTCGGCCATGGTGGAATCGGGTGGATATCCGTTGGAAATATGAAATTCGGTTTAGGTTAAGATTGGCTGTGTTCTGTTCTCTACTAGCTATCAAGGAGAGAGACCCAGTCAGTCCAACGCTGTTATGTATAGCAGGATTCAAACCCCTACGGGGATATTACGTAGTTCTATTGTAGTTAGAAGGAAAAGAAGTGTAAATTCTACCTTGCTTACCAGGCTAGTGTCGAGTCGATGATGACAATGTTGATGATGTTTGATAATGGATATAGGTTTGATTTTGGTGATGATATTTCGGGTATCAGGTGTGTGTGATGAATCTCCTTACATGCGTCATGAAGATGAGGAGTGTAGGGGAGGAGAACAGAAGAGGGGGAGGCGAACAATCGGGCTTATAAAGAGGTAGAGGTAGGGAAGGGAAGACGGGCAGGCAGAACGGGAAATGCCAGAACAGGAAAAGAGGGGGGGTGGCTGAGGGGCTCCTTCCTTCCTTTCTCCTATAGGGGGAAGAGGGTGGTGGTAGGAGGTGGGATACCTCGGAGAACGGTATTAGATGGGGATGTGGATCGGCGACCAGCTGATGGGATGCGACTTCCCTCCTTACTCTATGGGCAGGTTGGCAGACAATACATAAGGTATAGGTATCTACATCTAAGACTACTACATACACTGTCCTGCCACCAAGGCAGATTGGCAGGCAGGCGGGGTAAAAACGATACATGCAGATGTATTAGGATAGTGTAGATACATGTCGCATATTAGACGGCTCACCACACGATGGCGGTGCTCATCATCGCGTGACATGTAGCTGAGCTCTAAATGAGCTCATAACGCTCATATATACACCGGGCATTAAAGCTCTGGTGGGGTTTCAATGGATCCCCCAATGGCTCCCAATGGGCTTGCTCATGGCTCCAATGGATCCGGAAGCTTCTCAACCCAAGCACACACACATCATCTCTTACTTGAACGGGCATAGTCCCGCCGCTAAATCTGGGGATTGACACCCCCCTGCCCATCTAGAAATCCGGGGGCGGGGCCGGTATTTGTTAGAGAAGGCGGATACATCCACATAGATTGTTATACCTTGTTGGAGATACTTTTGTCGGGTTCGTAGTTCACATCAAAAATACTATACGCCTAGTTGTGCCGTGGTACCTCAACAGATAATAGAGGCTGAATCTCAAGCTCTGTTTGCAAAATCCACGATCGCTATATCAAAAAAGGCGGCTTTCTAGCGATGAACCCAGCACTAACAAAAGTGGATAAAAGAAGAGAAATGCGGAACCCTCAAACGTACGGCGATCGTCCCACCATCAGAGTCTCGTGATACTCGTCGTCCAGGGTTACAGGGATCTTAAAATCATCTCACCCTTCTGATTCGGTCAATCTGGAACCCAAGCCACGCAACTCTCCGAATCAGGTCGACCCGCCCTTTTTGCGGTTCGCCTGGCCATGCTGCCATGGAACCATGGAAACTAATATCTACATATTTTTAACTACGAGACGGGTCTGGATCAATCGGGATGGGGTGATGGCAATGGATTCATCTTTCATAAATATCAGACGACCCCAGGTAAATGGGGGGGAGCATAAGGAACACGTTGTGAAATGTTTTTCCCTTCTTTGACTGATGTGAAACTTCCAAAGTCGCGGTCTAGGCTGCGATTGATTAAATTAATTGACATCGTGTATCAGGCGGGTTGCGGCCTTTGGATCCTGCTAAGTGACGTGATGAAATGCGTCATTTCCGTCAGCTCCCACCTTTCACTTTACCCCCCCTTCGACGATAGGTACTGACTCGGTGCGACGCTGGGAAATCCTGCGAACAAAATTGGCACGCATATTGGTTAAATTTCTGGCTTGACCGCGTAGTTGACGACCTCATCCCAAAATATTGAGACGAGGATAAACAACGAGACGAAAGCGACATCGACATTGAATAGACACACACGCGAACTTTCCATCCGTTTCTCCCGCATCGAATTATGGTAGGAGCACTGCGGGCGGCGAGCGCGGCGCAGCAGTTACCCAACGCGCATATTCGGCCTCCTGCGAAATATCGCCAAGACACGTCAAGTGGGACGTCATCGGTCGTCGGCCGTCAGCGGTCAGCGATCAATTGGCGGCCCGCCCCAAGCCAGCCTGCGAGAAACTTGGAATTGAATAAGGCCAGAAAATGGGGAAATAGTTAACCACATACATGTCGCCCGGCCGCGACCGAAAACACTGACCGAAAGTTCGAGAAGAAACCCACGATGTCGATATTCCCGTACCCGCCTGTCTGGCGTGATGTGACACCCTTGTCTCTCTTCCCAGAGTCAGAGCTGAGAAACGAATATCCTGTGAGGGTTGAGAGAACCTGGCAAAGGCGGCCTAATAGGCTTCAAGAGGCATTGAGAAATAAAGATCGCGCAGGGTCGATGTCGATGAGTATGGAGAGAACGAGAACACCCATTTCACAATGTACCAATGCGCGTTTCGCATGCTACTAACCTTTTTAGAATCACCAGACTGCGCCGGGCTTGGCCTATGCGTCTCGAATGTCCGCAGGATTTGAAATTATTCCCAAGACTGCTGGGGAAGAACGAATTCGCCAAGAAAGTCGTCGCCCGTCAAACAGCATAATAATCTTAGATGTGTTTCGGCCACTGAAAGACGATAGATAGGAAATGCTTTATGATGATTTTTATTAAATGCCCCCCTTTTTTCCATTGAGATGTGGGCAAGCTATCGGAAAACGCAAATCGGTGGACTACCTTCGGTCTAGTCCTCGAAACTATCGAAATTCTCCCGTTCCAGCGCCCTGAATCACATAGCACCATGTTGGTCCCCACGGTTCAACACCGTGGCCGACACCTCATTCTTCTTTTTCTACCTTCAACATCAAGTACCCCCTACTACGACGGAAAGCACCAGGCGCATCTAGCATGCCAAGCGCTCTTCACAAATTAACCTCCCAGACGACGAAGCATGCTCTCAACGCTTCGTTCAATGTCGGCGATCTTCGTCATCGTGTCGTCAAGCTTCATCATAGACAATTTTGAGGATGCCTCAGTCAACTCCACTTCCGAAACGCTCGACAAACGATTCTGTAAAGTCTCCACGCCATTTCCGTTGCCACCCGCACGGGGATCCCCTTCTATCTCTCGATAATACAGCATAGCAATGTGGTCGAGGAGCGGATGGCTATCCCAAACCGAGGTGTCGATGTCGGGAAGGCCTTTAAGGCTGCGCAGGCCATGTGGCTCGCGGGCGGTCCAACCGGGGGCCAAGCAGTGAATGGACTCGAAATCGGCGGCGTTCGGCGACTTAATCACATGCTCAGCGTGTTTCAAGGCTTCGTTTGCGATGAGGCGGTACACGGGAGTTCCACGCTTGCTGTCTCGCGCCACGTGGGCTATAAGGCCTTCGTTGCTCTTGAGCTGGTCCTCGTTCTGTAGAATGAGGAAGCGGCGGACCACGGGGGCGTGACAGCCGCGTCTAGTGCCATCGTATTGCGCGAACCCCTCACTTCGAGTAATTCTGATGGTGCGCTTAGGACTCGCGCGTAATAGCTCGTCAGCGGCAATTACCACGAAGTCGTTGGGCGTGGCGGCAAAGCGGATGCCGGGCACGGCTTGTTTTCTGCTCCCGACGGAGAAGAAGCTGTAACGGTCGTAGTTGAGTGCAACGGCACGGGCCTCGTGATTCACGAAGAGCAGGGCGCTGGTTTGCTTGTATCGCTTCCCCGTGATGGGGCATCGCCAGCACGGGTATGCCAGCAGCCCGAGCTTCTTCCGGTCACTGATATGCTCGTGTGCAATGAAGATGGCCCGCGGCTGCTCCAGGGCGTGCTTCCAGATCAAAAGACGCAGCTCCACAGGGAGCTCGGGGAAGAGGTTGAATGCTGCCTTGGGCTTGGTGCCTGTGTCGGCATGAGGTGGTTGATTGGCGTCAGCTCCTTGAGAGCGACGGATGTGATACCAAAGTTGCATTGTTGTATCGGTAGAGTATGATAGGTCGGGATTGCACGTTGACTCCGCCGTTTTCTATATTGCTGACGGTGATTGTGTAGAGGAAAAGATAGAAAAGTCTGTTCCACGATATCCCGGAGTTGCTATATTGCTAACGGTGAGTATGTAGAGGAAAAAATGAAAAATTAGTTTCATGATACCTAGGTATTCTCGGGTTGCATTTATGGTAAAAAAAGAGGTACCTGGTCTTGCAGACACCTAGGTCCCTAAGGTACATAGATATTGTTGCCAGTGTGCTAAATGTATTTGTTACCGTACGGCGTACGGCGGGAAGCTGCAATAGGTACAACAGAAAATTTTAGAAGGTGCTGGCGCGTAGGTGCTTTGATCTCGTGTAAAACACGACTAAACACGAAAATCGTAAATGCGGGCGAACAACCCCCACGTTGCGATCAGAGGCAGAAAGAAAATAAGGTGCCGCACCACGTAAAGATTGAATCGCCCTGCCGTCTACAGAGTGTTGGAGCCTGGCCTGCGCTCGATATTACAGACATTTCGTGTCTTTACAGATGCATATCATCGCAATCATGAGGTTTACAGTCAGGAGAGTCCTTAATGAAACCGAATATCATTAATCTTCGTGTTGCTCATATATTTAATCCAGGGCCTGTCCAACAGTCAAACCCTCGTAGTTATCTCCATGAGTTCCCTTACCCGACAGTTACGGTCCCATTCATGAAGAGGGATGGAGGAAATTCAACGATTATAGCCCAAGACCACTTCAGCCATGCAATCTCACTGGCGGCTACGACAACTGACCCCAAGACCTTGACGATGCGGGTTTCCCACACAGGAAGTGGGAAGGGGCTATTGCAGTTTATGAGGTTCGGAAGTCACCTCCTTAGGCTCCTTAGCAGGCTGTAATTCCGTACTAGTTTCCTCCGGTGCAGTCTCTCCTTCGCGCGGCCCACCTTCACCGTCTCTCGCTACGCCAGCCGCCTCACCTTCACCTTCCGCAGGCGAAGAACGCTTCTTGCCGAATAGGTTGGTAGGCAGCTCCGGCATCTTCTTCGGTATAAGGGACGTAAGACCGGACGTAGACGGTATCGTCATCTGCGGCATGTCGGGCAGTTTAGGCCTGGTTGTTGGTACGTAAGACCGGATATCGGTGCCCGTCTGCTGCGCGATGCGCATCAGATGTCGCATATATGTTGTCTTCCTCGCCTCCACCTCTCCATCTGTGTGCGCGAGCTGCGGGGCTTCCTCGTCGTCGTCTGGTAGTGGCACGAGCGATGCGGCGGCTGTGATGTCGAGCGGTGACTCGTCCGGAAGCGACTCGTCATCTTCCTCTGCCTCATTCTCTTTCCGAGGTTCGGCGTCTGACGCTTTGGCTTGGTTGGTCATGACATCGACTTTCGGCACCTCTTCCCCGTCCTCTGTCGTGTCCATGAGCTCATCGACCGGCTCCGGCGGTGCCGGCGTGGTGGTGAACTTGGGGTCATCGTAGAGCTCGGTGTCGTCATTGAACCATCCAACAACCAAGTTGCTCGCCTCTTCCACCATGCTGTCGTAACTCTCGTTCTTTTCTGGCTTGAACATGCTCACATGCGCCTCGACCTCGTCCTTGACCTTCTTGACGACCTGCCTGGTGAAGAGGTGGTATGCTTGGTGGTCGTGGTCCGGGACCGCGCAAAAGGTCCTCTCGGGGACGAAGTAGCCCCCGCTCCAGACACCATTCTCGCCGAGGGAAACATAGAAGTCGTGAATACCGACCCCCCTGAGGGCAGCCATGCGTTCGAGTCGGCGGCTGAGCTCCTGCTGCTTCATCAGGGCGCCGATAAAAGTAAAATGGTCGGAAAGGTAGGCAAAGGACCGCCCGACGTTGCCACGGTTGATGTACGCGAGTCCCTGGCTGAGCGTGTCGACACCCTGGTGGTAGCCTTCCTTTACGGACTGCCTGTTAAGGTTCCGCACGCCCCGCAGACCGTCGAGAATCTTCTCCCGGTGTACGTACGCGGCCACTCCGCCCGCGGCTATGGCGCCAACCGTGCCCGTGCGCACGGCGACCATTTGCCAGGCTTTCCACCCAGGGACGGCTGCCACGCTCCTCGAAGCCGATGGCAGCCTGCTGGCTGCTTGAGTGAAAGCCAACCTACTAAATGCCACAGGCGCCGCTGACAGTGCCGTCATCACGTTGAACACGCTGCTGACTTTCTGGTAGTTCGAGAAGGCGCCGTAAACGAACATAGACCTCGCAAGCCCATTGAAAGGAGTGTCGAAAGTTAGGATCCCCTGAATGAGTGGGAATATTGGAGATGCGTCCTGACTGTCGGATGCTCTCCCATTCAATATGCGCAAGAGCGTGTCGGCGGCGACGAAGCCCCTATTGCGAGTTAGCCTCCTGGCTTCAGGCTCGGAAAGTCACGCTTACCCCATGGAGTGTGCTACAAGGACAACGCCGACATCTCTGTCGTGAGGCGGCCACGGCTTCTCACTGTGCGCCTTGCGGATGTCCATAACCCTCTCCTTGAGCCTAAGTGTGTTAGTCACGAATGCCTCACAAACTGGTAGGGTTCGCGCTTTCTTACCATGCCAGGAAGGTCTCGGAGCACTGGCTTAGTTCGCCCTTGGTTTCATACTTGGGATACACGACAGATTCCACATTGTGGCCTGGGAGGCTTGCCTCTACAAGCTTCTTTAAGTCGCTCGGAAAGCTGTGGAAGGTGTCGTCGTTTCCCTAGGTTCATCAGTGACTTAGATGAGAGCAAGGCAATGGCTGCTGGGCTCACCTTGAAGCCGTGTATGAAACACAGCAGGAGTGTTCGCGACATTGCGTAGTTTGGCGATTTCTAGAGATACTGTGAAGTTTTTAATTAGGAATGTGTAATGTAGGTTGATGGAGTTCTGATTCAAGGATAACGGATGCAATATATGTGATATATCTGGTGTGGTGGGTGATGTATACTCGCGTCGCGTTGCAAGGCAGCAGGTCGCCACTAGCAACAACCCAATCTTAATGAAGGCATCAGGCAGGACCTGACCACATGTGACATACAAGTAGCTACTGGCTGCGCTTTACGGTTCACCCTCACTACAGCAGCCAACACGTCATGCATGACGTTATACTTCGCTAATTCCTCATCATGCTTGATTTGGGCGGTACCTCGAAAATGCGAGTGAAGCTAGATGAAGGTGTAACCAGGAGCAACACCCAATAGCTGCTAATATAATCGCGGGGTATCGAGGGATATCAGAAACTTTGCTACCTGTTGTGATACAATGTTAGACACCATCGTGAACATGAGTCGTGCCATCTTCCGGACAATAGTCTCAGAAAGGTGGAAGTTTCTCATTCTATCGAACATGTGCATTCATTGTGAAATGCGTGAAAGGTCAATTAGATTTTTAAATGGCGAGAAGTTATCATACAAGTTTAAGGTAAAACATTTAGAACTTAAATATTCCTTGCCCCAGTAGCCAAAATAGCCAAAACCTTCATATATCATTAGGGGAAACAAAGTCATAAATCATGACAACAGCCCAACGTTCGCTATTATATCCGGATTAAAACAGACATTAGATTAACATGTTGCTCTTCGCCAGAGACCTGAAAGTCCGCATTTTGTGTCATGGTGCAAGCAGGAAACAGAGGTTGTAGCGCTGAAAAGAGTGCTTAGAAGATACCAAGGAAACCACCGCCAGACTTCTTCTTCTTCTTGTCACCTCCCAGGTTTAGCATCTCACCAAGGCCAAGGCCGTCGAGGACCTTGTTTAAGCCCAGACCACCAAGGAGGTTATTGACGAGACCGCCGAGGCCAAGTCCGTTGAGTAGCTTACCAACGAGGCCGAGAACGCCGCTGAGCAGGAGGCCGACGGCAGCGAGAATCTGGAAAAGGGGTTCGGAAAGGAGACCCCAGAGAGGGTTGATCTGCTTCTTGGCACGTGGCATGTCCTCGAGCTTGCGCTTCGCATTCTCGATGGTCTCCGTCACGTTGCCCGTCAGCTCCTTGAGAAGATCTGCCAGTCGGTACTCCTCCGGCGTCGCCTCGCGCGCCGCCGTCTTGTGCTTCGCATTGGCTGAGATCCGACCGTCCGGGTCCAGGCCCCGAATCACTCCGTTCGCCTCGGTCAGGATCTTACCGCCTTCTTCGATCAACGGGCGCACCTCCTTGACCAACTGCTCCTCGTCGCGCTCGTCTTCGGGCTTACGCTCTTCAGACTCAATTTTCTGGTGTGGTTGTTAGTAATCGTAAGCTTAGATGTAATGTAGCCTAGGCTGGCCGCAACATAATGTACTCACACTTGTAATCATTTTAAGAATAGGCTTGATCTTGTCCAGTGACTGCTCGATGCAGGATGCAATCTGGCCCGCAATCTTGCGGTCCTGCTCAAGCTGAAGACGGGCCTGCTTCTCCTCCTCAGACTCCTCAGGCTCTGGCTCAGGCTCCGGCTCAGGTATCTCGGAGAGCAGTGAGCAGTGACCGAGCTTGCCGCCCTTGCCGTCAACCACATCACCGTCCTCATCGATCTTCTTGCCGATGCATTGGCCTAGATCACCACTGGTAAGTTTGCCCATGATGTCGCCGTTCTCGTCGACCACGTCACCCTGCTTGTTGACGCGGCGACCGTGCATGGGGCTGACGTCCTTCTCTACCTCAGGCTCCTCCCAGCGCTCGGCGTGGCCGATTGCGTTCCCGTTCCTATCGACAACGTCGCCATCATCGTCGACGGGACGGCCGACAAGAACCTTGGGGTCGCCGGACACGAGCCGCCCGACGACGTCACCACCAGGAGTGACAACCTTGCCGTCCTTGGTAACAGTGCAGCCCTGGAGCTCAGAGAAGGGTCCTTCCTTAAGACCTTCGCGCTCAGCCTCGGGAATGACCTGGGCGCGGCCAATCACATCCCCTCCCTCATTGCGGATGAATCCCTGCTTATCGCACATCTTTCCAACAAGGCGGGACAAGTCACCTTCAATAACACGGCCGTAGATATCGCCGTGTTTGTCGACAACGTTGCCAGCCTTATTAACACGCTTTCCAGCAAGACTGGAGTTGTCAATCTCGGGCTCTTTCTCGGGTTCCGGCTCATACCAACGCTCCGCGCGTCCTATTTGGTTGCCTGTGCGGTCCAGGATGTCACCATCGGCATCGACGGGCTTGCCTTTGAGCTTCTTGGCGTCACCCTCTACAACAATGCCGACCTGCTGACCCTCGAAGAGAACCTTGCCGTCGTCGCCGACGACAGCATCTGGGAAATCCTCGAATGGTGCTGGCTCACTCGCGTCCTCGCGCTCATTCTCGGGTACCGGCTCAGCCTTGCCGATAACCTGGCCGGCGTCGTTGAAGATCTCACCATTTTCACCGACCTTCTTGCCGATGAGATGTTTGAGGATACCCTGAATTACGCGACCCCAGACACGGCCCGAATCGTCGACGACGTTTCCGAGCTTATTGACCTTCTTGTCGCGCAGCGATGAGTAATCAATCTGCTCCTCCTCGGGCTCGACGGGGTCCTCTGCCTCCTGACGCTCTGCGTGGCCAACCACGTTGCCATTCTTGTCAAGAATATCACCATCCGCATCAACCTTCTTGCCAATGGAATTCTGGAAATCGTCACCAACCACGACGCCTACCTGACGGCCGTCGAAAATGACCTTGCCGTACTTGTCGACGGTGGCGTCGGGGAAGTCCTCAAATGGCGCAGATTCGTTCTTGACGGCCTCAGGCAGAACCTCCACCTCGCCGATCACGTTGCCCTGGTTATCCCAGACCTTACCGTTCTTGTCCGGGGTCTTGCCAGCAAGTTTCTTTAGGTCGCCGCTCTTGACCTTGCCGACAGGATTTCCATTTTCGTCGACGACGTTACCGCCCTTGTTGATCTTCAAGCCCTCCAGAATAGAGATGTCAGGTAGATCGGCCTGGGCTTGGGCGGCGTCAATAGCGTCAAGGCGTTCGCGCGCTTCTGGGATCTCATCCTTGATACGTTCAGCAATACTACCCTCGGGAGCGAGGGTGACCTTGCCCATGACGGTATCATTGTCACCGAGCAGGTTGCCTTGGGCGTCGATACCTTTGATGTCTTTGCCGAGAAGTTGCTCGTAGTCCTGGCCCTCAGCGAGCTTGCCAAGAACCTTACCGTTCTGATCCACGACCTGACCGTCCTCAGCGATGTTGAATGGGCCCTCGAACATGGCGATGACCTTGTCGGCAACCGATGGCGCGAATGATGGAATTTTGATTCCGCCGCCGACATCCTTCTGCGCGTTCTCGAGTGCGTCGAGGCGCTCGGCAGCTTCGGGTACCTGTTCCTTAATCTTTTGCGCGACAGAGCCCTCGGGCGCGATATCGACCTTGCCGAGAATGTTATCCTCCTGATCGATGAGGTTACCCTCTTCATCCATGCCCTTGACCTCCTTGCCGACTAAGTCCTGTATGTCGGAGCCTGCAGCTAACTTGCCAAGGATATTACCATCCTTATCGGCGATCTTGCCGCCGTCAGCAACAGTAAACGGACCCTCGAACAGGCCGAAAACCTTGTTTGCTACTGACGGCGAGAGAGACGGAATACCATTGATAGGTTCTGCCACTTGCTGGGAGAGGCCTTCAGCATTGGAGCCCAGTTGGCTCTGCGCTTGATCTGCTTTGTCCTCCAGGTTGTCGGGTGGTACCTGGCTCCCGGCAATGTCTTGAGCATCACCGGCAGCATGCTCGGCCTTGGAGCCGAGCTGGCTTTGGGTTTGATCTGCTTTGTCCTCCAGATTGTCCGCTACCTCGCTCCCGGTAATGTCCTGCGCATCACCGGTAGCATCCTCAGCTTTGGATTCGAGCTGACTCTGCGTCTCCGCTGCCTTGTCCTGCAGGTCGATGGGCGCCTCACTTTCGGTAGCGTCCTGCGAATCGCTAGTGACACCCTTGGCGCCTTCCGCTTGATCTGAGACATCGCCAACGGCGTCTCCTGTCTTGTCTTGGACGTCATCCGTTACGCCCTTGACAGTATCCTTAGCTCTCTCGGTGGTATCATCGACGGCGTCAGTCGGTCCTTGAGTAGTATCTGGGGTCGCATCTTGAGCAGCGTCCTGAACATTTTCCGTGGCTCCCTCGGCAGTATCAGTAGCGCCTTGAGCTGTGTCATCCACGGTATCGGTCGCGCCCTTGGTCGCATCCCCTGCGGTGTCGGTGGCGCCCTTGGCTGTGTCACCGATCTTGTCCGTGCCATCTTCTATGCCCGTCGCCTTGCCCGCGGCCTCGGTAGTGCTCTTAGCCGTACCGCCAACAGCGTCAGTCGCGCCATTGGCGGTGTTACCAGCAGCACCGCTCAGACCGCTGATGGCGGTTTTGGCGGCCTTGCCGACGCCTCCGATAGTACCGCCGAGGGGCCGGCTTTGCTGCTGCTTCTGTTCGTTTTTCTTCTGTGCTTCTGGTTGCTTCTCTTGCTGCTGCTGTTGTGATGTGGTGTAATTGAGCTCGGAAGCGACATCCTCGAGAGGCTCGGCCTTGCCGACGACCCGGCCGTCCTCGTCGAGGACGTCGCCTTCCTGCGTAACGACGAAACCGGCAAGCTTGCCCGGATCACCGCTCGTGATGCGCCCGATGGCATTCCCATCATCGTCGATAACCTCGCCTTTCTCGTTGATGCGGCCCGCCGCAGGCACCATCTCGCCCTCGCCGTCGTCTCCCCCCGAAGACTCTGGCGGCTGCGACTCCCCTTCCTCGTAGACATCCCCGAGGTGCGACTGCGATTCGCTAGCCACGGAGCGGGGGACTGAAGGGTCTGCCTTCTGTGACGGTGTTCGCGGCGCCTCTGCTCCCGGCCTCGGGCTGGACTTGGCCGTCTGCTCCGGGTTCTTGCCGGCCGCCGGGCTGGTGAGGTTACGCGCCGTCTCTGACATGGCAGCAGGGTGGATAATTGTGACTGGATCTTCGTCTGTGATAATCTCTTGGGTAGTGTACTTAATCACCCGGCAGTAGTGGTGCTGATCTTCCAGGTTGCTTTGGGTATGGCAGTGATGATGACTATGGGCACTAGTATTGGTATGGTTATGGGTATGAGTATAGGAATCAGTATAGTGGGTATCAGAAATCATAGAATTCTACAGTCGAGATATTTGATTCGAGAATACTAGTTAGTGAGCCCTCTTTGTGTTATATACGAATAGCCAACCATCAAACATGTTCGTACCTTGTATAGAAGAGGGCCTGCGTGAGATCTTGTTTACGTCATGAGCCCTCTCTATGTTACGGCGGCGGCGCTACTCTCTAACTGATCACGATGACCATTTAGCTGGAGAGCGTTTCCCACTTGCCCAGAGCCAGCTCCATGGATTCCCATCCCCCCTTTTCATAGTCTCGACGTCATGACTAGGACTCTGTGTTCTAGGGGATGTGGCTGGAACGTCATACAAACCGCCCGGCGAGTCGGACAGTATGGGATTGCGTGTGTAAGCCGAGCACTCAGCAGTATGGTCTGCATATTGATGAGTAGCAAGACATATATGGGCGACATCTTACTGGAAGGAAAACCGCAGATCATCAGTGGCAGCATGGGAGGACAGGACAAGGGAGCCTTGTGTAATGTGGCTCGCCTGTTCACGCCCTGCGGTTAGCCACACGACGAGATGATACGCGTATGAGCAATTTATCAGAGCTCCAGTCCAGATCGGAGGTGGTCCCGATTCGACGGACGGTCAAGGTTCTCTCTTCATTGGTTGGTGTACTTGATAACTTCAAAACACCGGTGCGCGCCTTTGCCGGCGGTAAAACAAGATTTCTCACGATATAATAAACAACCTACTGCGGATAATGTTCATCGCTTGCGGGACCTCGGGACACCCCCTAGGGCAGTCCTAGGGACGGGATCGGGGAGCGTCGATCTCGATCAAGTGGTTCTTTTTGCCACCTTCCCGTGGTAGTGCTAGTAGGTAGTCAACGACCACGCATCATCTCGGCCGATAGTAATGGGATGTGCCAATACGCTTGCCAAAATCCATCGGGGGGAGGCCAAAATATTGATAGCAGAGAGTACACTGCGCGAGCCTGGCTTGCCTGGCAGCCTGGTAGTCGTCAGTGAGACCTTGACCACAGCATGCCACACTTCAAGGTAGGTTCGTCTCGGCTGGTTTACCTTGTTAGCAAGCTGACCTGCAGTCGCCGTTTGATCGGCATGCGAATCTTGGTTTGTATGGTGTGCAGGATCTCCTTGGCCGTGCAGGCCGTGGTAGCTTAGCAGCCTGCAGCCAGAGTGGCTTTCGGTCTCGACCCCTCGCGGGCGGTAGAACCCTGTCCGCGCTAACTAGGTGTAGGGTAGGTTAAATTATTCGCCAACGACGGCCTTTAGACAGCCATTCGACAACGTCACTTCCACGACTGCAGACCTGTTTTTTGCAAGCCACAACTGCCACACCCCGCGGGTGATCGACAACGTCAACGTCATATATGGGTTAACTATGGCGCAGATATCCCTTTCTTGGCACGTTTAGGGGTCATGTCGTGACGGCTCGCACGAACATTGAACCTGATGTGGTTCCCATGTTTGCCTTGTTACCCAGCAACCCAATTCTCAATTCATTCAGACACAGCAGGGCAGGTGCCACACAGATTTCACTTTCGTGTATCGCATTATGAGCACAGATTTATATCGATATTAGGTAAAAACCATCGCAAACTTGTTGTTCTACCGCCCAATATTGAACGTGTTGTGTAACATTACCCCTGAGATTCATGTCCTTGTGATTCTTCCTGGCGTTGAAGCCCAAATGTAGTTGGAATCCGTATTGTGAGTTGGATTCCGTCAGTGGTTGACTTGACGTCCATGAAGATGTCCGATGGACTGCCACCTGTGTGTGCGTTGACCTTGGGCTTCTCTTCTTGTTTTGCGTTCTGATCTGGGTTGGGATTTTGCTGCGGGCTACCCTTGGAAGGCGGCTGGCCAACCTTCTCCCCGGGCTTCTGGAAGAAACGACCGATTGCATTTCCCGTGCCATCTAATATATTACCGTTGTGATCAATTTGAAGATTGCCCATCTCCCATGGATTACCTGAACTCTCTGCTGATGATGGCCCCGTAAAGTTCTCCGTCACATATCCGACCAACTCTCCATTATCATCGTGAACCTCTCCACTACTGGCAACCTTCTGGCCCACCATGGCAGGGAGATCCCCCATTGCATGCCCGAGTACAGTTCCTGACTCGTCAACAATATTGCCAACATCATCTACAATCTTACCCTTGAGACCTCTGGCAAGGTGGAAGAGGTCTGAGGGTGGTGCCATGCCAATAGGTGTGATTTTTGGGATCTTCGGGATTGGAGTGACGTTTGCAGGAGAATGTACGGATTCGTCCAAGATCTCCTCCGGAGGATCTTCTGGTATATCTTCCAAATCATTCGTAGTAGGGAGGTCATCGGTGTTGGGCAAATCTTTCACATTGCCCAGGTTCTCGGTGAGGTTGCCAAAATCGGGTTTCGAGGGCACGGGTGGGCTGTGGACAACACTCTGACGCCGCTGTGGTCGCTCGAACGGGATTTCAATCCTCTGTTCAATGTGCGCTGGCTTCCCCATGTTGTCAAATATCTTCGTACCATCTTCAGAAATTCGGTGCCCCGCTTCTATCGCGTCGTTCGTATCCTTGGGCGCCGCTGCTCCTCTCTTTGACACTCGCTTCTTCGCATTGCCTGCTAGGTTTCCCGTCTGACTATCGGCCTGCGAAGATATGTTCGATGCTTCTGGGTCGCCTATGCGTGAGCGCTGCCCATCATTTGGCGTAGAGTTTTCTGATACACCGTCATGAGTTGCTTCAGAGGCATCTACAATACCTTCCGCATTGTGAGAAACCGAGGAGGGATCGAGGTCAGGGGTCTTGTCGGCAACGTCTGGGACTTGCTGCTTGCCAGCTGTGTCTTGTATGTGGGTCGTGTCGCGAAGCTTGGCTGCATCGTTTGCGTCCTTTGTGGCCTCGCCTGAGCTAGCATTGCCAGCTAAAGCATTTACGAAACTGCTCATCTCCTGGTTGCCACTTCGTTCAAAATAATTGGCGATGTCGGTAGGTGATTCAAGCGCCTGAGCAAGGTTTGAGGGTGTCTGGGCACCTTCGCTTTGTCTCTGACTGTCCAAGTCTTCTCTTTCGTCCTGACTCTGCTTCTCCCGATACTTGGTCGCACTACTAGTAGTTTCGTCTGTTGTATTCGAACTGTCTCTCACACCTGATGTTTTGTGCTTCTGGGGATCTGATGTGTCTGTTGACAGGGAGCGGGCAGCCCCCGTACTTCGACTCACGGTGTCGCTTGGCGTGAGTACTTCGTGGTCTACAACGCCGACCGCTGTATCACCGGTAGTATCAGAAGTTGGGTAATCCGGTAGCTTATCTTTTGTAGTCCCTGGAGAACCGGTCAAGGGAGCCAATGGAGTGGATTTGATGATATCTTCTGAGAGTGAACGAGAGGGCGAGTCGGTAGACTGAGCGGGCGATTGTGCTGATTCGTAATAATTCTCGGTAGATCTGCGGTCTTCTGGTGATCTAACAGGTCCTGATTGTGTAGATGATTGGGCGCTTCGAGGAGTTGCGTTCGTTGAGTTGGTCTTTCTCACTGGGGTCGGTGTCTTCGTCTTACTGGACGGTTTAAACAACTTCTTTGGAGGAGTTTGCGACGGAGTTTGTGGAGCCAGAGTGTCCGCCATCTTGGAAGTCAAAGCTCGAAAATGATTTGCATGCAGATAGACGAAGAGAGCAAGGAATAACACAAGCACGCTGTTGCAGAACAAGTCGAAGCTAACGCACTCTACTAAGTTCAGAGCCCACAGAGGAAGCATTCATTGATGGGCCTTGAGTTTCGGATTGGGAGATTTACTGGAGAAGCGGACCCGTATTGATGCACTCAAGCCAGGAGAACCGTATGATTGTTAAGCGTCCAGCGTCTTGAGAAGTGGAAATAATCATAAGCTACCAGAGCTGGCAAGCCACTCGGCCTCCGTCCCGCTGGCATTGCGTCATGGAGTGAAATGGGACTGCAAGTGATGACTTACTACTTACCTACCTACGGAGTAGAACTACTAAAACAGGCCTACAAGTCCAGCCAGCGTAATCCATGGAGGGGGTCTGGCCAATCCTGATCCCAATTACGCTCTCGCCGGAGCATCAAGACAGGGGTCTGAGGGCCAAGGAAGAGCGCTAGCTATAGTTCCCGGCTCGTCGTCGTCATTAAGCCCAACTCCAAGCTACTATGTACTTCGTATAGAGAATACAGAGAAGGTTGGAAGGGTGTTTGCCCCACAAGTAGGCATATAATGAATTCTGCTGTCATCCACGAAGAAATAAAGGTTGACGTTGGGATAAGAGGCAAATTCAAACCGTTACTCCATCATGCCATGAGACAGACATTGTATCAGTCGCAAAGTGTTCAGTTTAGGTAGGACACACTGGGGCCCGGGATTCCGCGTGGCTAGTCCTGGACCGGCCCGCTGGCTAGCGACATTTGCCCGCGGAACTCAGTGGGAAACGACGCGACAAATTGGGATTCTGAACACTAGTGAGACCAGGTGCTTTTGAGAGCACCAGATGGAATTAGAGCATAAAGTCGCAAGAGGCAATATTAGGCAATGACCAACATAATCATACCAGATCGGCATGGCGTTCGACTCGATATGGTTGTTTTGAAACGAGAGCCGACAAGATGGCAGGACGGCATGAGACTGCAGGTCATACTAGATCAAGTCCGCAACCGCACAATGCCCACGCAGCTTTAGTAGGAACAGATACCTTAGGCAGCTGAATCGCGTGTTACCAACCGTGTGCCGTTCCGTCCGACCATGTGCATTCCCAACTGCACTGTTTAGTCTGTGCACCGACGATAAGAGCCGTCCTCCCCGTATCACGGTCGCACTCGGTCACACAATCGACGGTGTGAAACCCGACCAACTCCTCGTTGTAAATGGAGGGGATGCGGGGAGGGAAAAAGGGATGGGATGAGAAGATGTGGGAGAAAGAAATGACTAGAATACGGAACTTGAACCGACCCGACGGGGAACCGGAACGCGCCTCCAATGAGAGAATCTGAGAGTTTCCGCGAGGACCCCATAATATGGCTAGTGACATTATGTGGCTGAAAATATGCTAGAAACGACCAGCTTGCCGTGCTTGCTCACTTACCGATTATCTCCCTTGCTTTCGATTGCACTATTCGAGGTTACATTACAAAGCTTAGAACCAACTGGTATCGCAGAGTCTTTAGTGCCGACTATCGTAACGAAGTAGACAGTCGTTTCAACTATGGCTGCTGGGGAACACCAGCTTTAATTCGCCAGCATCGTAGATAAGTACCTAGTTGCCTGGGACTAGCTGGTGAGATCCTTGATCCTTGTATCTACTTGGTTTGCGATACACGATGCTGCACTACCGCAGTCGCACAGGCTGCACGAACACAGCGGAAACCGTTCGCTCGCGCATGCATACCGTAATAACCATCGTGGAACCTGACAGTAACCTCATCCGACGATGCCGTACATGGGCAGCCTGTATTTGAGGGGGTGGGATTTGGGCGCGTCCAACTATTAACCATCCAACGCCGCGATGCCATACACATTAGGACTTCTACAGGCCAGGCTATTGTAGCTTGTAATTAAATTATAGCATCTAACAAGAAACTCGCCTGAGCGGGGTCGGCTTTTAACATATCCATATTCCCTCCCTATTATTACATGTGTCGTAAAAGTCATCTAGATATGTGGGAAAACATGTCCGAGTAGATCAACAACAGGTATACCGCTTCTTTTGATACAAAAAACAAATGGAAATGGTTCCAAGTACGCCCTACGCCTGGGCTCGCACCAATCAGTGTATGCCTCGCCCCAATATGACGAGGGGGGGACAAGTGACAGTGAAATAACCACACAACCATGATGTGGCTTGGCCTGCAGCTCCAGGGAGTGCGTCGGGTTCACAAACCCTCCCTGTTCGGAACGAATCAAACAAAAAGCATTCGTTAGTTACTGGTTTTCTCAGCCGTCGCTTTCGTCATAGGTTAGCTTCGGGGCGAAAAAGAAGAGAGACGACGCAACTCTCACACAATGCCACATGGGTTCTAACCGTTCCCCGGGGGTTTATGAGGGGACTAACAAGCGCCAAAAGTACAAATTGAGTCTTGGGCCGGGGAGACTCATAACATAATTATGTTTCTCTGTTCCCAATCGCAAGATGCCATTAGAATTTGGCGTATGGGCAGGATGAAAAGCCAAAAAAAGGAAAATAAAAAACAGCACCCAAAGTAAAAGGAATATGACAAGGGGAGGTAGGTGTAAGGTATTTGTACATACAAGAGAGCCAGCGTCAGATCACCGTGAATCCGCGCCTTGAGCGTGACCTCGACCTCGAGATTGAGGTCGAGCCGGAGCTTGAGGGGGTTCTTCCCACCATCACCACCGCTCTTGGTCGTCTGTTGCTGTTGTTGCTGTTGCATCTGAAGCTGCTGCTGCTGCTGCTGCTGTTGGTACTGCTGCGGCTGGCGCTGGCGCTGACGTGGCGCCAACTGCTTCCCATTGCCGCCGGCGCCATCTTCGTCGTAGTTGTTATGATTCTCCTTCTCGCTGTCGTACCACGAGGGCTGGTTCCGGCTTGCGTTGCGCCGACGTCGGCGCCGCGTCCTTGATACCGAGGGCTCCGCCGACTCCGCGCGCGCCGGCTTCGGCTTCTGCTGCTGTTGCGGCTGTGACTGTCTCTTGGGCGTCGGCGAGCGCTGCTCGGCCGCGTCGTCTTCAGCCTGTTCGTCACCGGCATTGTCCTGTTCGCCCTGCTCTTGTTCGTCGTCCTGGGCAGGATCTTGTTGTTGCTCCTCGTCATCCTGATAAGGCTGCTCCATGTTGTCTTCAAAGTTGGTCGACGACATATTGGCTGTAATCGTCCTTTGTTTCGGTTTTTCGATGCGTTTATCGTGATTGATGAGGCTTTTGTTACTTTTATCTTCACGCGACAGACAACTTGGCCATGTGAGGTAGGACGCTACTAGTGGCAAGTAATCTAGATTTAATGTCCTCATCATCTCTGCATTCGCCTCATTCGCGTAAAGCGCCCAAGCCACCCTGATATCCCATTCTGCTCACACATGCTCCGAGGGCAGTGACGCAATCCCTTGACGAAGGTGGCCCAAGCAAGGAAAGGGGCCACCAGTTATGCACATGAGGTGCATACATATGTAGCCAAGTACGTATTTCCAGGGCTGGAGGAGGGTGTAATCAAGTTACAAAACCGGGTTTCCGACGATCGAGATCTCCCATTACGCATCGCTATAGACCCACCCCTGAAGCGAGAGACCTCGTGTGTCCGGCCCGTGTCTGAGACTGCAACTGTTGTTTCTCGCAGCTGATCAGCAAACTTGAGGTCGAATGAGTCGTATTTCGAAATAGCATGCTAGTAGTGTTCGGGTTTCATACAAATCTCCTTAGCTGTGTCTTGATATTCAGCAGATGAAACGAAATGTTCTTTGGCTAACACTTCTTGGCCATTGCTATTTTTGTCGATCTATGTACGAAACATCGCACTATCATGGCCTATGCCGAGTAGTATGGTGCCAGGGATGGGTCACATTTTAGCGGGGTTATTACTATCACTTGATAGGGCTTAATAGGGCTTCACACGTAGCGTTCGATATGTAAGCTTGTCCTTGTGGGCCGTATGGCTGACGAGGTGACTTCATCACAGCTGCCCCAATAGTACCACTGTGTACGTTGACGGGCAACCGACGAGGATCAAGAACTTGATTTTTATTCTCCGAACCATCCACACCTTTTTTTGCTCCTTCCTGAAGGCCGGTAGTATAGTCAGAACACTGTTGGCCAGACCCCAAAACCCTTATTCCTACGACCCAAAAATACCTATCTACGTACATGAAAGATCTCCCACGTGGAGTTACGAGTCCGTAGGTCCCAGCACAGGTCACTTCGCGGTACCTGACACTTCCAAAACACGCATAGTTGCCCACCACCAGCCACCATAAGTCGTCAGCTAGCCCCTAGATGGCACTGTCGACACTCGGCCTGATGGTTGTTGGTGCGATCCCTACGGTTATCGGCGTCGCGGAGGCGATCGACGCGCAGAAGAAACAGAACCAGCAGGCCAAAGACAGGATTAAGTTTCATCTAACGGCCAAATTCTCACCGGACGAAGGGGTACCAGAACAACAGGCATTCGCCGTGTTCAAGGACGACAAAGTAGGTGACGAAGCAACTCGTATTCCCACGGGCCTCCTGAATGCAGGACTAGTCAGGTGGACATGATGCTCACCAGACTTTGCACTGTCTCCAGCTCTATCTAGACCACCCATCCCACCCAATCGAAGGAGGATTCCGCTTCAACGGCTATTATTTCGGGTACCCGTGCCCTGAAGGGCATCAGGGGCTGGTAGCGCCGATGGCAGGCGATACGCCCATGTTGAAGTGGATATACGCGGACAAAGAGACGGGGCTGCTACGGCACGGGAGCCGGTCGGAGACGATGGGCCACGTCATCGGACCATGGAGCTGGACGGAAGACGAGGAATACCTTACGCTAGAGGGTGAGCGCGGCCGCTTTGTCGCCGTTGAGAACCCCGATGGTGCCTGGACTGTACATTATGACCGTGCCGGCGCCGGCGAGCTCGAGGACGCATTACCAGACGCCCTCCAGATTGTCGATATCGAGCTACACCGCGAGCTTCAGCTCGGCGTCTCGAGTAGATACACACGAGGTGACTAAAGTCTAGAGTAATAACTTTTCTCGTGACGGTGCGCATCGCTAGGGACGGGTAGAGCGGAATGGCTTAGCCTTCAACCAACTTAGGTCAGCGCGTGCATGCATAGCGGGTGGAGTTCAGGAGAGTTCCGGTGCGGACGTGCGTTGCCAATGTTTCCTTAGATAGTATACGCAGCACGGTATTTTCCAATGATATTCATTAGGTGACGATCCAGGGACACGGGGCCAAGTCTCGAGTACTTCCGAGTCACATGTAATTACCGATGACTAACACCTAACGTTCAAAGACATCGTCTCAGTCGAGGGCCGTAACGTGACGAAAAGTTGACACAGCACACATCCACACATGCAAGACATGTCGACCCAAGAACGCGGCACCTCCACATCTTACAGCCCGTCGGACGAGACCATTCCCTTTACAGTGCCAAAGCCGATCAGTGCTCCCACTAATTAACATATGTGGCTTATGAAGTCATTCCAGCCACCATCTACCCCCCTTATATACCCACACCTCATCCCGGCCAGTTATAGCGCCCTGAAACGGAAATTACTGTATCGATGATGTTGTGGGTTCGAAGCAGTTATGGAATACTCGGTAACGCTTGGTCCAATCGTAGATCTTCGATGCATGCGTAACATTCTGAGAAGGGATCCCCAAAAGGGGTGTCAGAGGCTTGTCCGGCTTACACCCCATGCCTGCACGCCACCAACTCTGAGAAGAAAACAGGATTCCAGGAGACATTCCGTCTTCGACATCTAGATCTGGACCACAGCGTGACGTTGACTGCGTCCAGCATGACATATCACAGTGTGGGAGGGTCAGCCAATGGCACCCATCACATCCCCCCTTGTCGTATCGACCCAGCCGTGGCTGTGAGTATGGATATTTCGAAAATATGTAAATACTCTACTCCTCCAAGCCATTAAAGTTTAGATCAGTCCTAGGTAGTCGCATTCCATCTAGATCTAAAAAGAAAGTTTCGAGTTATTCTTCTTTACGCATGCTCCAAGGCGGAATACTATCACACCCAAGTAATCCATCGTAGCGAAACATAACAGAAGTCACCATGTCCTCCCCCACCCCTTCACAGACCGGTTCCCGCTCCAGAAGCCGCCGTAGTCGTGCCCGCTCACGACGCCAGCGCCAGCAAGAGCAGGACGGCACACCGGCGCAGCCTAGTGCGTCCAACAACAACTATGACGACGAGAGCGCAGAAGAGGAGATCCAGTCACCAGCGCCGCGGCAGCGGCGTCGCGGGCAGCGGACGCAGCAGCAACAGAATCAGAACGGCGACGGCGGTCTCCTAGGTGGCCTCACGAATGGCGGGGGCGTGGACCAGCTCCTGCCGACAGGCCAAGTTGGCGAGACGGCGGGCAACCTAGTCAACGGCGCCACGGGCGCGCTGGGCAACGTCGCGGGCGGCGCTCTGCAGAACCAGCAGCAAGGCGGCGGTGGCAAGAGCGATACCCTTCGCCTCAGGCTCGACCTCAACCTCGAGGTCGAGGTCACTCTCAAGGCCAGGATCCACGGTGATCTCGAACTTGCTCTGCTGTAAGTCCCAACCCTTTCCGTCTTTGTTAACCAGTCCTCCCATTTTCTCATTCCCATACCGTATCGTACCTTGGTATGATCTCTGTCCATGGGCAAAGTTCTACTTCTCGCATCACAGTTCACCGTACTATGTCATATCCCATCTACGCCTTTCCGTATCCGTATCTGAACATTGTTTCTGATGGGCTTTATTCAAGGGACGGCTCTTGAGCCCCATCATACCTGTCTCAATATCCCCTGTCTTGTCATTAGCACATATCCGTGCATCCAGCTGAGCGCTGTTTCTGATACTTCTGTAAAGGGATACCTCCTAAAATACGGCCCAACAACAAAATTGTATGTGAGATATGCGATGTAGAATGGAATACCAATGAGGTATATACTACCCCGCCTCTCGCTTTCCCCTTCATGTATCGTCTCCCTTGCACACACTTTACTTCTTGCTTTCACTCTTTCCATATACGTACCATCATCACACAATCACTTCGACCTATAGACAGCAGATACGGCTTGAAAAACGCACATACTAATAGGTTTAGGAACTAAAAGCACGATGTAACGAGTTTCAGATCTCTACGCCTTTCCTTTACCACTCCGTTTACCCAACGGTTCAGTTTCTTGGGTTTCTGTTTTGCTTTTCTTCTTAATCTATATGCAGGCCTGTGTTCTGTTTGGCTGCGGGGAATCGGTCTTTATTCGAGTAATAAATCTTCATCACGAGGAAGACGGTCGTCTCAACCGCCTCTGCTACTAGACTTCTAATTAATACGAACACATGGCATTAGACGTCAACAGTCAGAACATAAAGGCCTTCCAGCTATTGACTCGATGTGTATATAAGCTTGCCGTCGTCATACCTATCTAACTAGACGACGTGTGCCTCTTCTATATGTAGTGTGACGTAGCCAAGCCCTCGAATACGCTGAATATGACATTATAGGTACCGTAACACCCGAGACGGGTGCGTGCACGGCGGCGACGTGCGCCCAAAGCCGCTTAGCCACAGCGTTCTGCCCGCAGTGCAGCATTTCCCCGAGACTTTCTTCCATCACTATTTTTCTTCCCGCCGAGGTACCCCGCGACAGCTATAATAGTGGCGCACAATATAGTACGACGGTCCGATGACATGTCAGCTTCTAGCATCAGCCATTAATTCAATATCCGAAGCCAATATATCGACCACGTCCGTAATCCACGTAGAGACGTCGGCCGCCTTCCTGTCGAAATAGATAACCCCGTGGCGGATGCTGGAATCTCCGAGGTCGTGACATAACACAAGAGGACGGAGTCCAATGTGCTTACATGTATGCACCGTTGCACGGCAATTAATCGACATACCCGGCCCCAATCACTGGATAATAGCATCATGAAGTCATGTTATCGTGCACCATGACCTTCGGCAATGGATATGCTGGTGGGGGCCCCCCAGCGCAGAGTTGAGGGCATCATCTCGCGAGCTGTACTCAGCCGTCCATCAACGAGCCCCCCGTTGGGTGATGCTAGATCCATAAGGAGAAAATCATGATGTTTTTGACGCCCCTAAAAGTTCTCTCGGGTCTAGGGTTCTTCTAGAGAGGAGCCACACTCGACTCGTATGCCATCCTGCAGCGACATCATGAGTTTTTCCTTTTTCTCAAGTGCTACCCCATATAGTAGTGTATTGCTTGCCCGCGTCGTCCGATACTCGATCGGGGTAGGGTCAGACTGACGCCAGACCAACCAATGCATCCTGCCCCCCGGAAGATAAGGCTGTTGTGCGTAGGCGTTCCGCGGACGGGGATGTTCGTCCCGCAAGAGTGGGTCTTCAGAACCCTACCGGCTCTGGTGATGCTGTAGGACTCAGATCTCTTAGCTGAATGAGTGCGACCTCGGGCCGCCTTCAGTCTACCATCTGCTTACCCTGCCAGAAGCCCAACTGGACACACTCAACCCCTGAACCTCAAGTATGGCATCTGTACCTCATGTCGGTTTGGGGTAATGTGCGAGTTATATACTGGACAGGTCTACCCGACTCTGGGGAGAGGGGCCGGATAGGAAGCCCTGTTGCGATTCACCAGCCCCTCTTCCTGGTGGCATCGTGATACTTGGTGTCCATCACTTGAGATACCCAAGTGAAGTGTAGATTCGAGCATCTTCTTCTGGAGCTCAGGATGACAGTATATAAAGTCAAAACGAAGTCAACAGGTAGGCGCTTTGTCAGCTGTCATTTGTCAATAGGCGCGCTGGTCGCTTGTCCTGTCTGTCTATCTGTCTGTCTTGCGTGGATAAACACACGCAGGCAGCATCTGCGTGATACCAGTTGAGTATTGACCATGATATTGTTAATGAAATTTCAGTGTTCTTACCATATCGATTCTAGTTAGGCAGGTCACACATAATCTTAGCTGAAATGTCTTACCGACCACCCTGAGGCTTGACCTTTTCCTTTCAGCCCCTCCCAGTTAAACACCATTGGGTTCCAATGTGAAGACATGCTCGGTAAGCTGTCAAAGAGGCTGGACACCACGTTGATTTCATTCAACCAGGACATCTTATCTCTTCTTTTTCGGTACAGGACCAGATGTTACATGGACAGATATGCTGTGCGACAGATAGTAGTGAGGTGGTGGAGACAAGGCCATTAGGGGCACCCCCTGAATTATTGGAACTTCTACAGCTCTACTGGCCAAAATGCAATTCATCTTTATATCTAATATGTGAAACAGAATGACTGCAATAATGGAGGAATGAAGTACCCATGTCGTTGAATTTTCACATATATACCTCACCAGGTACTTAGGTAAGTACGGTAGGTAGGTATAGATATATATTGAGCTGGTCGTCCCTCTCATTTAATGCACCTTTCTCCTGTACTTGCTTAGCTTGGTAGGTACTTCGGGTAGCAAACACAGCTTAAAAGGTGGGCTCCTTTGTTTCATCCTGTCTATTCGGTATGCTGAGGCAGGAACGACTAACAAGATAAACAGGCAGTCGGTACCTACCCAGGTGAGTGTGACCGGAACCTTGGAAATTCTTCAATTTAATTAGTGATAGATACCTACCTAGGTACTGGTTGACCCAAGTACCTACCTACAGTATTCAGAGGTATATAGGAAAATGAGATGGACCTTGTCGCTTACCAGGCTATCTACCTAGGTAGGTACTTAACGCTCTCACTTCCATACAAATCTACCTATTTGTATAATAGGAAGTAGCCTATTTACAAGGGAGTACTGGCATTGCCAGAATCAATGGATAGCAACTGAGGGGTCGAACCAGGCAACCGTGGAAGCAATTCGAGCAGTAACACAACCGAGAATAAAAACAACTACAGGTAATTCAACAGTCGGGGAGGTTATAACGACACATAACCCCTCTCGTCATTGTGTTAGGGCAGTGACAACGAAGGCGCCAGAGGTATGTGTCATCTTGACTTCAACTTAAGTATCATCAGCACTGACCCCAGATAGCCAGGATTCAAGTCGCGTCATACAATCAAATCACACCACAGGCTATAGAAAGACAGAGGAGAGTACATTACCTTAACACCGTAAATCCTTTTCCAATGTCTCCTCTCACCAGTACCACGATTCTCAGTGGCGAGGCCGCCCCGCAGACAACCACCGCTATAGGAAAGGAGGCGGCGGCAGCAGCATCGGCTGCTCTGACTATGGAGACAACCATCATGACCGGGCCTTCGCAACAGACGCTGAAGCTGATGAACGACTCGGTCTTGGGCAGTCTGATAGCAATGAGCCTTTTATGGGTACTGCTTGTCGTCTTCTTAGCCTGGAACTTTGCCGATATCGAGTCCCCCCTGTCCTTCGTCCGCCGCATGCGCCAGCGTACCATGGGCGGGGCTATGATGCCGCCGGCAGTCAAGACCGACCGCAGCAAGCGACAGGCGGCCTTCATCGCCGAGGCACTCGAGCGCCAGCGGCTCCTCCGCTCCGATCCCAACTCTACGCCTGAGCCCGAGCTCAAGGTCTTCATGCCCCCCTGCAACGATGAAGCGTCCGAGGTTGAGAGGGGAATGCAGAAGATGAAGAGGAGGTATAGGGGCATGGCTGAGGTGGAAATGGTGGAGCTGGTGTCCCCTGTCGTCATTCCAATGACGTAGTGACATATCTCGGTTGACAGAAACAGGACTGAGATTAGACTGAACGTTCAGCACAGAGCTGGCAATGATGATCATGATGGTCATGATTTACGATACCCTTTGATGAACATATCTCGGTTGACAGAAACAGGACTGAGATTAGACTGAACGTTCAGCACAGAGCTGGCAATGATGATCATGATGGTCATGATTTACGATACCCTTTGATGAACATATCACGGCTCAACTACAGCCCTCGGAGTTATGTTAGTTGGCAGTCTGGCAGGCAGGATACATACCTACCCCCCTCCGGCATTCTCATAATCGTACACCCGATTTGCTTTGGTTTACACAATTGAGGATTGTGGGCTGTACACAGAAGACGAGTATTCCAACAATGTCAAGTGCTCTTTGTTCTCTGTTGAGCACCAGTCAGAGCTCGGCCAAAGCCATACTCCGGGAGTGGCGTGGCAATTTCTTTGTTCCGTTCTAGATCCCTTCCTACCGGCACCCTCGCTCTAGTCAGTTACTGCTTTGTTTACGGACCCTCCAACTACCTAGCTATATGCTTCATGTGTTCATGTGACTTCGACTTGTTGGCTTGCAGATTGTATTTTTATCATAGATGCTGCTTACTCCCTATCTCTACTTTCCTGAATTGCGTTATCACTTAATGTACCAACAAACATAGGCGACTCGCAACTATAGACATCCCATTTCATCCCGGCCGGAGGATCGGCCAGAACAATGAAAGGCCTGGCGATAGTCAGCCACACAGCCAACACATTCAAGTGAGTGGTCACCTGCTTGCCGCCCACACCCTATCCGCCCACACCCTACTAACTACTGCCAAGCCCAGATTCCGTCCCAGAGAACTCAGGCCCCCCCGGCCCGATCGGCTCCGGAGAATGACCTACCCAATAAGCAGCGCCAGCGCCGGCAGCCGACTCGCGCAGCGCGACAGCGATGAGCTCCAGATCCCGGGACTGTCGACCGTAGTCACCACCACGATCATAGTCTGTGTAGTCGTGGTGCCCATAATAATAGCCATCATTATCGGGTGTTGCCGACGGAACCGGCGGCAGCAGAAGGCCGGCAGTATGGAAATGGGCACGGCTGGTCCACCCATACTCCAACAACAGAACGGCAGCGGCGATGTGGTATTTAGGGCCTCGGAGTCAGAGGCTGGGCTCGTGGATCCGAAGAGCCAAGTTGTCTATCGGAAGACGAGTGTCTGAGGACGGAACATTGAGACGGTGATGCATAAATGGTAGCTTGATCCGAGGCATGAGGGATGCGTCGGTACAATGGTCATCCGGACATGAAGCATTGTACATTTTGCCATGGTTTGGCTTATAGTCAGCGAAAATGAATATCAGAGTTACAATTGGTATGCGATGTGGCACATGCAGTTATCTCGGAATTTCTGGAAAATAGGGGCGTCTCTTGGCATTCTGCCGAACATGATGTATTCTCACTGCATCAACTACATCGGCTAACAATATTCAAGGGAGGGTGTTGGCAGGCCCCTTCATTTGATTCATTCCAAGCGTAGCTTAATGTGCAGGTGATAATTAGGAGAGTTACTGTGTCCTAATAGGCCAACATCGACACCCTAGATACACTGATACATAGTTGCCTGGTGTGGCTATGACCGCCTTTGATGATTACCTTGATCTGTAATACATTGAACTGACATTCACATTTCAAATGGTTGCGCAATATGGCATCTAACAGCCCGGGATTGAGGGTCCTTTGTTTCTGTTCGGAAACTATGCTTACACAGACGAGATCAGATTCAGAACTGCCGACCAACAACTCGGTCAATAAACGCCATGAAGCGCATTAAGCCCTCCCTCTAAGTAAGTTTCATGATTGCAAAGTTTATTTCTATGCAGCAGCTTATTTCCAAGTTGATCTACTGGATATATCATTCATCCGGGCCTAGAGGATACTTCGCATCACTTCTCCTCGCCCCGGGCCGATCATCAGCTTAGCATATCACAAAGCTGATGAAATTTTCCAATGATAAATATCAGTCAAAGATCTAGAAGGACGAGCACATCAAGTTCTCTTGTTCATTCCGCGGCACCTCGGCTGTGCGTGCACCCTAAGCCACTAGAATACAGAGTCATTCTTCGATCCATATTCAACAGAAAGGATTCGCAGTCGGGTTTTCCTTACCTGGCAAAGTGACGCTTAGTCTAGAATTGAAATATGTTTCCTATACTGCGACCCGAAACCGTGATGCTTGAGAATCGCGAGGGGGGGGGATTCACAACGATGGACTCCAACGTCCGCCTTGAGTCTATGACAGAGGCAAGGGACTACCTGGCAGGCTATGCAGCAGTTACGCCACGAACAAACAACCCACCAACCTTGAAACGGCAACCATGCACCGCTCGCTATGATTGAACGAGAGTGTGATAAGGGCCGTAAGCCAAATATAACGTGTACGACAGACACGCGAGGCTGGCCGGCTACCTGGTCGTACACGACGGCCTCAGGGGTCCCCCCTTCTCTAGTGAATTGTTACGCTGGCTGTATATATATAGACACCGGTGGTAGCAAAAAGGTCACTCGAGCCATTTCCAAACTTGTTCTTATTCTCACCGAACCACTCTATATTTCACAGAAAGACCTATCTTCCCAGCACAAGATACATAAACATCGACTATACTACCGGCGCCGTAGTATCTAGTGAAACACCATCGCCGACTTTAGAGCAAAGCCCACTGTCCCAACAC
Source organism: Eutypella sp. D-1 (assembly GCA_023313575.1). Lineage (NCBI taxonomy): Eukaryota > Fungi > Ascomycota > Sordariomycetes > Xylariales > Diatrypaceae > Eutypella > Eutypella sp. D-1. The sequence goes on from JAJTTP010000021.1 coordinate 419,248, forward strand.
GCCTAGAATCAGCATACCGCCAATACGCAGCATCGCTCAGACGTCAGATACATACTACGATGCTCGAGTTCACAGACATGTCCATATCGGACAACATCACCACCACCCACCATATTATGGTGGCCGCCGTTGAGTCATCCATGCCGATGGTGGCGCAGGAGACGAGAGATCCCAAGAGTAAGGTTGACCTGTCTCCTACACTAGGGATACTCATAGTCTTTTCACTTGTCGTTGTGGTGGTGGCATATGTTGGAGGATACATGTGTTATCTCAAAAGGAAGGAGAGGGCTCGTTCTGCCGCCGCGGGTCAAGATCCCCGCTGGTTACGGCGCCGGAGCGAACGGCAACGTGGAGTCATACGAGCTTACGAGATGACGTGAGCATCAGGAGGGTCATGACGTAGCAGAGGAATAAGAGGCATGAAACATTTTGAGAGTGTCACGCTATTTGCCCTTGCGAGGGATGAGTGTGTGGGCGCTGGAATAGAGATTTCCTCGCTTAGCAGACACGACAGCTACCGGCTTAGCATCAATACACACTTGCGCTTTCTCCACAACTCATAATCGTTAAATCTTGTAAACATTCCACATCCTTTTCCCAGTGCGGTGACTGGACAGGACATATGCCAAACCAAGTCTTGTTAGAGCTGATCCTAGTGGGATGTAGGAGCGATAGATAAAGTGTAGGTATTACACGGGAGGGTAAGTTCCAGGCTCTCGAGCTCCCATGCCAGCTTTTTTGCCTCCAGAACAGGGAGGGACAAGGGGAGTGGCGTGTTTGCCAGCTCGTCAAACAACATAAGCCGTAGTTGAGCAAACCGAGCGAGCACTATGAGAGAAACAACATACAAGGACCACGCATGCCGGAACTCGTCCCCCCTGCTTTATTGGGTTTCCAAGAAAGGGGGATCATACAGCGAGTTCCTATCGGGTACGGCATACCGGGTCAGGGGTTAGCGGTGTATTCAGTAGTTTGTTGGTTGGTTGTTTGGTGGTACATGTTGCTTCTGAGGATTTTGTCTGTTCTTTGTCTGCGTGAGTCGGTATGTTGGCCGTACAAGTATAGCACGGCTAACAGCGATCTCGCGAAGTAGCCCCTGCTCGCATTTCTTATCCCCTTCCGCATATTCGGCCTCTACCGCTCGTCTGGTTCTTCCCACCACTTCTGAAGGCCACAAGACTAGACAGAGTACCAGGGTAGCAGAAAAGAACAGCTTGACTGCGTCACTGGATTTGCTCTTATATCCCTAGCACGTACTACATCAATCATGGACGCGGTCGGGATCCAACGCCCACTGGAGGGTCTGAACGACCCAGGAACCTGCGCTACTTCTCTCTCCTCCCCTATTCTCCACCACACTGTCATGACTACCGACACATGCACCAACCCAACGTTGCAGGCGACACAGGGAGGCTCGGGCTAACAGCTCATCACGCTGGGAAAAGCCCTGACGCTGTGCGGTATATTGTCGATCATGATCATGATCACGACTTTCTGCCTGATCATGTTTTTTTGCCTCGTCTCTTACCGACGACAAGCTCGACAAGTCCTGGTCCAGCGATCGACCGAAACTGTAGCTGTCGCGATCCGCGACGTCCAGCACCTCGCAGGTGGTAAAGCTATAGCTCGTACAGCAATTGTGCGCTTTTCCCGGACCGATGATGAGCTCGAAGCCGTCACGGCGGTTGCCGTTACCATCACTAATCATGTCAAAGACGTCACTGAGTTAGGTGATATCACCGCCAAGTTCGCAGATGATGTTAAGGCCATTGCCGAAACTGCTAAGGCTAATGCAGATGCTGCCGCCGCTGATGGAGCAACTGTTGACGAGGTCGTTACCGCCGAGGACCTTGCCGAAGCCGTCGCGAACCTTGCTAGTCACGCTAGGGTCATAGCGGATGCCGTCGCCCGTGCAGTCGAAGCCGCCAAGCCCCTTGCCGACGCAGCGAAGGACGCCACCAAAGCCGCGGACAAAGCTTACTTCGCCGCCCAAATCCCTGGCGAGGCAGAGATGATCGCTTTTTTGCCCTGAACGCGAGCTCGGACGCAGAACCACTCCTAGAGATTTCACCCCAGTAAGGAGAGAAAAGAGAGTGAGTGGATGATATGTGGACAGCAAGGGTTGGGCAGGATATGAGGGCGGTTTTAAAAAGGGGGGACGGGGTATATAAGATGAAGGTGCACGGAAGAAAAGAGGGAATACCGAAAGGGAAGGGGGATTTCGCCGGCAAAGGATAATGCGAAGGGAAGGAGCCGTATAGAAATTCCTCCTACCATACACGCCCACTATTCGACCCAGTTGCTTTATTGCGCGCTTCACATCTTCACTGCAGGCAGTGGATGAATAACCCACACATCTACAAGAAGGCCGCGTCCCTACCCCTTGTTGTTTCTATGTAATAATGTAAAATTGGACGTGTGAGCATGACGTATATCCAATATATTATATGTACGTGCTTGAACATGCATACCAAGCCGTCCAGATCTATAGTAGCTGTCATTTGTACAAAATGATGGAACAGGCCGTGGCTATTCCGCTCATGTGTATCGTATGTGTGGATACTGTCCCACTATATTACCCCCCAAGATATAGAAAGTCCACGTGCTCATCATATATACAGAAAGAAGCGTTAGCATTCTCGTCTAGGATCCCGCTCATGCTCATGGCCAAATGACTCAGAACATCTCCCTGAAATGATGGTACACGCTCCCACAGATGTCTTCCATGGCGTGGGGCGTGTGCTGGATACCCGCGGTAGTGGCGGCCGCCGTCGAGGGGTCGGGCGGTGGCGAGTAGCCGCACATACTGATGTAGTCCTCGAAGATACGAGACATCTCGGACGATATCTGGTGGCCGTTGTCGAGGTTGATGGCCTGCGCATGAGCTTGGGCCTGGACTTGAGCTTGACTTTGTCCATGGGTTGAGGTCTGGGATCCGGGTGGCAGTACAGCACCGGGAGGTACTTGCGGCCTCGCAAAACTACTCTGCGCGACGGGGCTATGGCTGGCATTAGTTGCGGGCGTTAAGCCGCCAGCGCTGCTGCCGCCGCCGGTAGGCCCCATCTGGCCTGTGGCAAGCCCCGCCATCGTCAGGGCGGCGGTAGAGTGGGGGTCCTCGGCGAGCCCGAGGCGGGGAGCAACCTCACGGAGTGACTTGATAGTCACCCAAAGACGTTTGGAGACGAAGGAACGCGACGACATGTCTTTCACGAGATCAAGGGCCATGTAAAACTCGTCACGGCACGAGGAGCTGAAATTGACGGGAGCATGGCACGAAGCTAAGAATAGCACGGCGATCGATGAGGTCAAGAACTGGTGGTAGAAGGCCTGAATTTTGCGATAGATGTTGGTTGTGTTGTTTAGGTGTGTCAGGTATCGGATGGTATTCTTGGCGAGTTTGACTACACGCTCGGCAAAGTGCAGGTTCTCCATGATGCTGCTATGCGTGTGCAGGAATGGAGTGAAAAGCCAAATGCGGATCTGGTTAAGGCGCAGGTACGTCCAGATCTGCAGGCGCTGGATGTCGTACTCCTCCTGCGAGTTCACGGGCGGGTTCAGGTACCTGGGAACTGATTCCCAGTCCGGCAACTTGAGTTGTATCTCCTTCGGTATGGAAGTATACCACTGTTTGATCTGACTATCTAACTCCTCGAAATCGCTTGGATGAAACACAATCGCCTCGTTCGGCTCTAGATTGCGCACGAGCTTCCAAACTCTAGCGCTGAACTTGGAGTAGGTTATCATGGCCTTGAGAAAGGGGTGAGATTCCGGATACGGCAAGGTGGAGTCAATATCGTCGTCTGGGACGACCCACGGTAGTCCAGTGGAGAACGCCCACCGGCGATCTAATGTATAAGCGGACCAGAAAGTGTGGATGGCGTTGTTGCGGGCCTCTTCGTTCTCGATGCGCATGATGGCATCTCGTCGGTGCAGTCCAAGTTCGATACACAACCGAGCGACTTGACCCATAGTGCGCCAAGCGAGAATCTCGTCGCTCGACAGGAACCGGTATCCCGCAACAAGAGCGAGAAATGGGATAACTTTGACATCGCTCGGGTCGCTCATGAGCATCCTCTCAGCTGTGGGCCTAACACTCTCGAATATCCTATGAGCCTTTTCGCTAAAGCCGTTTTCCTCGACGACCAAGGCGATCGCCATGACGATCTTAAGCACCAATGTGCTCAGGTCGTTCAAGGCCCCAAAATCCTGCCCGTGCTGAGGAGCGAGGCCATTCTTCTTCATGGAATCCATCCAGTCTGCGAGGGATCTGGCGTGGGCGATGACGGTCTCGATACGGACGACAGGGTACATGATGCCGATCTCCTCCTCGTGCAAATGGCACAAGCGTATTATCTCGTCCTTATCGAAATCCCACAAAATGTCCGTGGAAGGTGTATATTGGGGAGAAGCTTGTTGGGCGCCGAGCATAGGGGATTCCGCCGGGGTGTCCTGGGCGTTGCAATCATCGTCGACAGCCTCGCCTAAATTGCTGTAACCCATTTTGTGAAGAGTGTTCTTAGCGACATCTAAACTGAAATGGGTACTCGTAGGGCCACGAAAGCTGGTCTGGCGCAGGTGAGGCAAGGTTGACTTATGCTGGGGGGCAGGCATGGAGAGTGCAGAGGATGACGAAGGTGTGCTCGCGGTAGAGGCCAGGGTAGGAATCCGTTCCTGGATAGGGGCTAATCGTAAACTATCGGCTCGAAGGGAGTTGATATTGCTGAAGAGAGTCTCAACCTGCTCCTGTAGTCGGTTGACCTTGTTGGCCATCTCTTTGAACTCCTCGGAATCCTTGAGGCTGTTGGAGCAGCAATTGGGTGCGTAGAGGCACTGAAGATTGAGGTTGCCGCATCGATGACATGGTGTCTCGCCGTTGCATTTGATTTTTCGTCTCTTGCACTCGTTGCTTTTCGGGGTCAGGGATTGTCAATAAATGGGTTATTGAGATTCAAAGGAAAACTGAAATGTATGAGGATGTCTCTCACCAAGCAATCGAGATATATCGGTTGCGCTTACTCCTCTGTTGGGGAGTCTTCGAAGCATTTGGTGATGAACCCTCGACGCTACCTTTCCGCTTCAGCGTATTGGTGTTGGTAGATGTGGTAGATGTATTTGAATTGAGGTTCGCTGCTGCAATAGCGGGAGAAGAAGCGGATGATATTGTTGAAAGGCCAAGACCATTATTATTGGTGGTGGTAGTGGTGCTATTGCCATGATGATGTTCATGTATAGACGACCTATGTGAATCATGTGCGGAAATATTGCCGCTTACAGCGGAACCTGGGCTTAGGTGATGGTGACCTAGGTGATGTCCCTGGTGTCCCTGCCCGTGTCCTGGGTGTCCCGGGAGCCCCGGGAGCGGCGACGGATGCTGTTGCTGTTGTTGCTGATGCGGCGCATGTGAAGAAGTACCAGAACCTGAATTAGATCCAGTTCCAGTCCCTGTCGCAGTTGTTGTCGCTGTCGCTGTCGCACCCATTAAATGTCTAACTTCGCCAAATTGATTCTCAATAAATTCCATTTTTACACTTGTCGTCCCCTCACCTTGTTCGCGTAAAACTCATTCCGTGTATGTGTGCCGCCAATTCTCGGATGGCGATCTTTTAAACCATCCATGATTGTTGGAGAAAAAAAAAGGAAAAAAAAGGTAAAGAAACAAGAGCCGGGAGGACACACCAAAAGGTTGACGCGGCGGCGGATTCTATCGGTTTTTGTTGGTGTCGACATCCATTGGAAACCCAGGAAGGTACGAATCAATGTATACCTATACATACAGACATGTAGGTACATAACTACTGGTACATACTACCGGTACATACTACTGATTCCTGATACATACAAATGCCGAGTGCTCCTTCTGTAGGGCTCCGAGGCTCCTCCTTCCTGTACTTACTTAGGTAGGTAGAAACAGTAGCACATTCTCGCAAGGCAGGAAGTACCTTGATTGCTTGACTAGCTTATCAGGCTTATCAATCTAACTACCAAGAATAGCGCGCGCATTAGACATCCCTAGACATGGGGTAAAGCCGGGGGAAGTTCAGCTTAGGCTAACTGGCTAACCAGAGCTAACTAACGCCCTATATGCAAGCCTAGGACTGCCCTAGGAATGCCTACATTGCCAAATTACCTACAATGGTGGATATCACCTATGTCAGTGGCTGTCCGGCTGTTAAGCCACCAATCGCAATCGGAGTAATTTCTATGTATCTAAGCAGAGAATCCACTGGCTTGCATGGGACTCCATCATGCCAAGGTTGCGAATAACTATGCGCCAACCGTTACACATGCATATGCAATACTGTCTCTCCCATAACTTCGTAGACAGAAGATAGGTTGGTAGGGTTGCAGGCTGGTTCAGCTATTACTACGAAAGTATGCACCTATCTATGCGCAGCTAGCTCGCCCCCTTTACCCTTCCACCAGCCCTAACCTGCTAACTTTCCCGGTCCGGTCCTCGCTGATGCCATGCCATGCATGATGGCGGCATGGGATACCGGCCTGGAATACCTAGAATAGGTAGTCAGTCTGTCTGCCGCCTTCTGCCCTATTCCACTACCAATGCCTATTCACACGCAAGCGAGCCCCTAAGCAGAACAAGCGTGCTCCCGGCTCGGCCTGCTGATATAAGTAGAGCTCTTAAGTGGCAGAGTGGTAAACTCCGTAATGACGGCGTGCCTCTCTGCATCCCGGTAGTTCGTTACACTAACACTAAGCACCACCGAGGGAGGCGGCAGCATTCCTAGGAAGCTAGGATAACCTTGATAACTTACAATACCAATATTTATTCCAAATATTCGGAGATTTCCTTTTACGTGGCTGCAGGCGCACAAGTGTGTTTTACCTATCTCATCTACCCTCATCTTACCACACTTTTTATTCTCCTTCTAGAACCTTTTTTTCCCTGCTTGACTGTGCTAACTGACCAGCCAACCACACCTCACCCGAGACTGCCGAGATGCATGGATTCGTTCCGCCGCAACAGCCATATCCGCGACGCGGCGGCAACCCCACTACCATAGCTTCAACGCCACTTCAGCTAGAGCATGTTTAACTGAAGTGCTGTACTTTTTAGCCCCCTCTACTACGCCTTTCCAGGGCCGCCTTTCCGTCCCCTTTAGACTGAGAGTTCCCACTGCGGCTATCCCCGACTGCTATCAGCCCGCTAAGGCTGGTGTATACACTTAGTTAATACACAGTATGCGAAGTGCAGTTACTTAAGGCCGAAGCGTTTATCAACTCTAGCTCGGACATAACAAATCAGCGAACGCATTGGTGAAACCGAATGCGAGAGCTCTACCTAGGTAATCTTTAGATCAAGTACGCATCTAGCAAGTTCGGCCGAAACTACTACTACTACCTATGAACAACACCCCCTCCCCCCTTTTTTTATTTGCAAGGGACAGTGGCCAACACGCAAGGGTCTACCTTGTATGAGTAATCTGTACCGAGCTACTCACTGATTCCATCGCCTCTTAATAGTAGCTACGGTAACCGTCCCGTTAAATAGACCATGCAAAAGCAATTCATACAATTTCGCATTGGAGTAGTATCTTTAGTTCTGGCCGGAGGGAACAACGAAGGTGAAATATCGTGCTTAAGTACGGTAATGGCGCTGCGGCGGCTCCCAACCCCCTGGTTAGCTAAGCCCTAGTAGCAAAATCACCTGATAAACGGGCCCGCATCCAAATGCTCGACTGCTTTAAGCTCATACCTCCTGTCTCTCTTCTAAAGACGTTTCTAGTATAGCAGAGACGTCGTGGAGAGAGCCGTAGGCGAAACGGTTTCTTTATTGGGACAGGAAATATATGTGGCTACAGAAGATAGAGCATGCCTATAGGTTCTCTCTAAGTGGCCACGTATAGCGGAGTCAGGCGAACTCATCCCAGATGTTTACCCCTTTTGAAAGCTCAGACTGGGCTATCATGCTGTGTTCAGGATTCCGAAAAGTTGTGACCCCCATCCATCTCGCATCACTACGATCATGTAGAGGACAGTATCACCTGCAGGGGACTGGGATCTCTGTGATATCGCATACATTGAAAAGAGGAGCTTCTACTTAGGTCAGCCAACCCATAGATCAGATAAGGAGACTCCGCAGCTAATCATGACTTCGTGTATAAGAGAGGGTATGCTTACGGGCTATTTTGTAAATACGTAGCTAGGGTTTCTGAGTAACGCGTACACTGATGTGACATATAGAAGCTATTTAAGTCATCCCCCTTACTCTACCTTGTAGGTATGGGTACAGGTCAGTGTTACTTTGTGAGCATATATGACATTAATCTTGGGACGAAGGAAATTTCCATAGCAATATTAGATGATGGGCTGCTTATGGAAAGATTCAGCTGTTAAAGGTCACTGCGGTAGCAAGGAAGTAGTAATAGGAGGCAGCAGGACTTGTAAAAACTGTATATTGTCCCATCTATTCATGCGGTACCCCTTTGATTCCTCAGATGAAAGATGTTTTAACACATGAGTTCGTTATGTTCACTTAGGTTAGCTGCTGGAAGACAAAAGGTCATAAGGTATATGTAACACATAATTAAATGTTCTCTATTTCTGAGAAGTAAGCAGTGAAAAGCTATACGTCGTGTGAAAGTTCTGAAGTACTGCTATCTGGGTTCATCCGTTCTGCATCCCATATTTCTATGTCCGCCGAAATCGACCTCTTCGATTCCAGAGTGAAAGTGCTCTTTGGCCCTCGGATTCCCGGAGAGGACGCAGCAGAATAGATTAAAGACCGCTCCCATGGACACTTACAGTAACAATGCACTACATTCTTAGCATATCACGAGGTGCTCAAGAATGACTACCTGGGAGGTCATGGAACGGATAGGCCGGTAAGGTTTCATGGGAGGCGTTTCACAAGCTACCTCGGCATTCTGGAAAGGGGGTGTTCTTGCAATGAAGCAAAGCCCTGGAATGTCACACTGACCAAAGCTCACCCAACAACCCACCTACTAAAGTATCGCTGGTGATAATCGATCTCCATCAGTGCAAACATCCATTGGCTCAGTAGTTTCCCGATTATATACGTCAGCGTTGGAGGACACCACCATCTGTCGGTCAGATGGCCATTAAAGAGCAAGCTGCTATGAAATGAACGAATGGGCACTACCGATAAGAGAAAGGTTGCAAAGACGTAAGGTTGAACTGTCTAAGAGGTGTGCTACATAGTCGTGCTATCTTATGTATGGACTAGGCAGACCCAGGACTGTATCCTATATTGTCACGTGGATGACTTCACTATCACCTAAGCGTTTATATTGAAGTCCATAGTAGCTATAAATACTTATAATCCATCCCGATAATGTTAGGGTCCTATCTGAACAGCTGAACAGGTCACAATATTAACGGTAGGTCATGGATTCGAATCCTTTCAGCACTAACTCATCCTTGGTACAGTGGCCAACGCAGAGTATACTCATAAAGCTGATTCCTAGCCGATGGCCACAGCTTGGTTAAATCATGCTACAATTGTACCCTAGGTATGCTGAAGTTGTTAGTTATTTGAAGTTTACATCGAGTGGACTTCTCCTGAGCTGGTGGACGAGTCTACACTCGTTGAGTGTCGAGAAGCCAGTCTTTGGATACATGAAAAACACATCGTAGTTGCGTCTCTCCGCAAAGGTCTGTTGCTTAAGCAACCCCGAAGGATTGCACTGAATCTCCACGGGCAATATGCATCCCCCGCACGGCATCCTGGTCTCCCCCAAATTTCCAGCTTCTGGATGCCGACCCAGGGACATGCGAGTGCCGATCAGGCATCGAAGACAAGGTGAAATTGGTGAACTATCCACGACCGACAGATATGGTGAGAAGAAAAGATGGGGAAATTTTACGGCACGCAGGAAAAGCAAACAAAATCAAAAGCTGGGTATACATATATGACGTGAAGGGACCCTTCAAGATAGGAAGGATCCCTTAGTACGATCTGCCTCTCCCTCAGTCCGTAAATTCAAGCTTCGAGGTTCTCTCGCGGATTGTAAAATCTTGAGGTTCTACCCCAGTGACTCTCTAGAGGACGTAGATAGAAATGAGGGCTAGTAGCCGCCCTCGGCTCAGAACCGAACATAGACTTCGAGAAACAGAACGAGGGCGACCTGCTCCTCACCGACGGCTCCTCATCGCCCTTGATCCTTGTCGACAAGAAGACTCGGCCAGCGTGCTGAGCCGCCGAAGACCTTGCCGTCGACTTCGCCCGCGTTACAGGTGTCAACGGCTCCACCATTCTCACTGACTACAAGTCGGCACAAAGCTTCTCGGGTTCCATCATCGTCGGCTCGATTAATGGTTCCCGCATCATCCAGCACCTCATCGACACGAATAAGATTGACGTCTCAAAGATCGAGGAAAAGTGGGAAGCTTACACGACGAAGGTAGTTAAATCGCCGCTACCAGGGATTGACTCCGCCCTCGTGATCGCCGGGAGCGACCGCCGGGGCACCATCTACGGCCTCTACGACATCTCGGAGCAGATCGGCGTCTCGCCTTACTACTACTGGGCAGACGTCCCACCAAAGAAACATGAAAAGATCTACGCCATCGATAAGACCAAGGTCCAGCCATCGCCCTCGGTGAAATACCGCGGCATCTTCATCAACGACGAGGCGCCCGGCCTTACGAGCTACGCCAAAGCCAAGTTCGGTGAGACAGAATGGGGATCTCCGTACGTACACGAGTTCTACGAGACAGTGTTCGAGCTGCTGCTGCGCCTGCGCGCTAACTACCTGTGGCCGGCCATGTGGGCAAGCATGTTCAACGTCGATGACCCGCTCAACCCCATCACCGTGGAGAAATACGGCATTGTCATGGGGACGAGTCATACAGAGCCGCTAGCGCGGGCTACTAACGAGTGGCCGATATTTGGGGAAGGCGAGTGGGCATGGGACATAAACAACCAGTCTATCTACCCGTTCTTCGTATACGGCGCCGAACGTGCGCTCGACTTTGAGAATGTTATGACGATGGCCATGCGCGGCGAGCATGACACCGCTATCGGTCCCAGCCCTCAAATTGATCTCCTTGAAAATGTCGTGGCCTCCCAGCGCGAGATCCTGAATCGCGTCTATGGGGGGAAGGTTCCGCAGGTATGGTGTCTCTACAAAGAGGTCCAGGCATACTCCGAGCAGGGAATGGAGATTCCCGACGACGTGATACTACTGTGGGCGGACGACAACTTCGGTAACATAAGACGCTTGCCAATACAGGATGAGTACGATAGGGTGGGCGGTGCTGGTGTGTACTACGTGAGTTTCCCATGGTAGAGTGTCTAATTGTATTTATGGTGGGACGTATATGACTAACTACCGTGCGAAGCATTTCGACTACGTTGGACACCCTATCAATTATAAATGGGTAGGTAGCATGATTGCAACTCCCCAAAATTATTAATTCGTGTCTCTGACAAGCGATACTTAGCATAATCAAGTTCAACTTCGTCGGACATGGCAGCAGATGACACTGGCATACCAGCGCCACGCTCGCGATATGTGGGTCGTGAACGTTGGCGACATCAAGCCTATGGTCAATACGCCGCTCCACTGAACAAAATAATGCGCATAAGTTAACCTAGCACAGGAGATTCCGCTCAACCATTTCTTTGACATGGCCTACGACATCACGCAGTTTGAAGAGGAAAACACAAGCGAGTGGTTAGAGAAATGGGCGCAGCGCGAGTTCGGATTAAACGCGCAAGGGAAATGGCCGAGATCTACGACACCTACACACATCTAGCTAATAGGAGGAAGTATGAGATCGTGCACGAGAGCACATATAGTATCATCAACTACGACGAAGCGGAGAGGGTACTTATGGACTGGGCAATACTTCGTGACAAGGCCTGTGCAGTGTACGATGAGCTCCCCGAGGAGTCACGTGCGGCTTATTTCGAGCTTGTGCTGCACGGGATCGAGGCGGGCCATACCATCCACGACCTCTATATCAGCACCGCGAAGAACAGGCTTTACGGCAGTCAAGGCCGCACCAGTACCAATGCCCTTGCCCACCGGGTGTTGAAGATTTTCGACTACGATCGAAACCTTACTGAAGAGTACCATACCTTGCTCAATGGCAAATGGGACCACATGATGGACCAGACTCACATTGGATACCACTGGTGGTAAGTCTCCCCTGTATCAATCATATACCGGAAACTCCGTGAATCCTGATGGGATACACAGGCAGCAGCCAAAGCGTCAGGTCACACCGGCGCTGCAGTTCATCATGCCCCGCGAGCGCGCCATTTCTGGGGACATGGCACTCATGGTAGAGGGCAGCAACGCCAGTGTCCCAGGGGACGACATGTACCACGCGAACAACGGGTGGTCGCTGAAGCTTCCGGAGATCGACCCGTACGGCCCAGAGTCGCGGTGGATCGAGATCTTCTCGGTGGGGACACAGGAATTCGACTACGAAATCACGGCTGACAAGCCATTCGTTAACATCTCGAAGCCGAGGGGCAACATCGCACCGACACCCGAGGGTGAGGTTAGCGACACACGTGTGTATTTCACCATCGACTGGGACGCCGTGCCCGAAGGCGAGGAGGATGAGATCACCTTCAATATAACGTCAAGTCGTGACTATGGTCTTGGAAATCAGTACAAAATTCCCGCCGTATACCTCAAGTACAAGAACCACCGCGTGCCTAAGGATTTCAAGGGCTTCGTTGAGAGTGACGGCCACTTGTCGTTCGAGGCGAGTCACTACACTGGAGTCGAGGGAGAGTCCGAGGACGGTCCGCATTACCGCACCATTCACGGATACGGCAAGACGATGGCAGGTGTTGAGCTAGTTCCATTTCATATCGACTCACAAACAGTAGAATCGGCACCGGTGTTGTTGTATGACTTCTATAACTTCCGGTCGGAGGAGAAGGCAAACGTGACTGTGCGCCTGGGGCCCTCTATGAACACGATCCCGGGTCGCCCGTTGCAGTTCGCCGTAGCGATCGATGATATTGACCCTGTTGTTCACCAGTACATCAAGGACAGCCCGGAGGGTGACCCACCTGCCGAAGGCTGGTACGAGGCTGCTGCGGACAACGGATGGGTCGTCACTACAACGATGAAGATCGATGCGGGCGCACACGCGCTCAAGTTATGGGCCCTGGAGCCTAATCTCATTTTTGAGAAGATCCTAGTGGACATGGGCGGTTTGCGCTACAGCTACCTAGGTCCGCCAGAGAGCAAGAGAGTCGGTAGTAGTTCATGATGGCAAGAGGGCATAGACTATAGTGGCGAACACTACGGATGAACATGCTGCTGTAGTGGCGTCATATAATATCAGCCAAGATTTTAATTAATATCCCTTGAATAATGACGGGAACCAGGTGTATCAACTATTGAGTGAACAAATTGAAAATGCAAACGTGCAGAGGAAGTAGAATCGCACAGTACAGGCAATTTCGGGCTACTGTACGGAGCGGCTCCCATCGGCTATTTTCGCCGTAATGGCGGAAACTCTCCGAATATCAATGATAACTGGAGCTTTGCGAGGAGAACTCACGCAGAGTATTTCCATCACATGTGAACAGAACAGATAATCACCACAAATTGTCAAAGAAACAAAAAAGTCATCATCATCGTCGCGACATATAAAAATGGCCTCAACCTGGGTTCCAGGCGTCACTCCGGAAAGTCCTTTCTCATTAGCGAATATCCCGTTCGGCATAATTAGCACTCCGGATGACGTAGCGCCCCACGCTGCCATCGCTATCGGGTCGCAGGCTTTAGACCTTAAGGTCCTATCCTCGCACCCAAAATTTCCCGAAATATTCCCCTCTCTTTCTGGCCATGAGGGCGTCTTCTCGCAGCCGACGCTTAATGACTTCGCTGCCCTCGGAAGGCCGACGCACCGTGCCGTGCGGGGCGCAATTCGGGATCTTCTAGCTGCGGAGACGTCGCGGCCTGACGTACTACGGGACAATGAATCACTCAGATCCAGAGTCCTGGTACCCCGCGAGAAGGTCACGATGCATCTGCCCATGGCTATCGGCGACTACACGGATTTTTACGCGGGGCGTCACCACGCATACGCGGTGGGCTGCATGTTCCGCGGGCCCCAGGATGCGCTGCAGCCTAATTATACACATCTGCCGGTCGGCTACCACGGGCGAGCATCGAGCATCGTGATCTCGGGGACGCCCATCCGGCGGCCCAAGGGCCAGATCGTTCTTGATCCCGCTGCGCAGCCAAAGCAGCCCACGACAGCGCCGTGTCGCCGGCTTGATATGGAACTTGAACTCGGGTGTCTTATTGCGACGCCCAATGAAATGGGTGAGCCGGTTGAGATTAGTAAGGCCGAGGATCATATCTTCGGCTACGTTTTGCTCAATGACTGGAGTGCGCGGGATATCCAGACCTGGGAATACGTTCCCCTGGGACCTTTCAACAGCAAGAACTTCGCTTCTACAATCAGTCCCTGGGTCGTGTTGGCGGACGCCCTGGAACCTTTCCGTACTAAGGGTATTGATAACGAAACGCCGCTCCAGGAATACCTCAAAGAAGATAGAGATGAAAGCGTATTTGACATCAAATTGGAGGTAGACCTTACTAGTAAGTTTTAAATCTTTTACCACTTATGGTCTTCGAAGTGTCTTCGACCCTATTCTGACATACTCCGACTTCAGCGCCGTCTAGTGACGTGACCACAATTAGCACCACCAACGCCAAGCACTTAATGTGGTCGTTCCCACAGATGATTGCGCATCATACTGTCGGTGGTTGCCCAATGCGAACCGGCGACCTTCTGGGCTCAGGAACCATCAGCGGACCGGAACCAAGCCAGAGCGGAAGTCTGCTGGAGCTAAGCGAGGCAGGAAAGAAGGATGTTATGCTATACGGCATGGATGTGCGGCGCTTCCTCAGGGACGGTGACGCGATTACAATTCGCGGCATTTGCGGGGAGCCGGAGCAGCGTGTCGGGTTCGGAGAGTGCCACGGTCGTATCTATGCTCCGAAATAAACGCGACTGAGTTGAATTCAATAAAGCGCCGTGCTGAAATAGTTGTCTTTGACGCAGATCAGCCCTCGCTATGATAACAATATTATAGCGAGGTGATAGCAGTCAAGGTTACAGAGGTATATAGCTACTAGAAAACCGGCTAGGTAGAATTGGCGCTGACTTAATATTATAAGTGCAATGCAGACTCCGTCTTCATCATTATCCTCACCGATAATTTATACTGCTGCTGCTAGCTCGGCTTTACCATATAAACTATAAAGTTTGCATCAATTTCTCATCTTCCGAGGATCCTCTTATAATAGCATTCTTCAGATGATTGGCGAATTCCTCCTCCATGAAGCCACTGACGCTAGGTTCATTGGTAGCCCTCAGTGTCAACAGTAGATTGAGCACCTTCTGTATCTCATGTTCACCATCTGGTGCGATGAGGTCAGGATCCCTGGCCATAGTCCTCATCTTGGTCTTCTCGCACGGGTCGACGTCTAGTACGTCAACAGCCAGCAGGTCCTGGTCGGTTTTCTCGGCTGTCAGTACATGAACCTGCAAGTAATCGAAGACAGTCGACTGAAGCCTGCGCATAGCTTCGGAAACAACTGTTGTGAGTTCGTGAACGTCTTCCGGGCTCTGTGATGGCGGGTACGCGACCAAGAGCACGCCCGGTCGAAGATGTATAAACGCCGTCTGTGTGAGTAGCCCGAGGGGCCCACTAGGCGCTTGTGGTAGGACCTTGGTCCAGGTCTCGAACTGCCGGAAGTCCTCTGACCCAATATTGAGCTCTATAGCCATCGTGCTGATGTTAAACGCGAACCTGTTTCGGCCGTAGAAGAGACTGTATGTGATATCCCTCAAATGCCTGCTAACGGCCGCGAGAGATAAGTGTGCCGAACGCAAGCATACTAATAATCACGATTATGCAGCTTGACTGCAGGGGGGGAAGGGGGTCCAGTTTTGTATCAGTACAACCACATGCCGGTCGCATAAGCAATACTGATTGAATTGAAGAAATGTATCAGAAGACCTATTATAGGTCTGATCACCCCATCTGATTTGATCGCTTACATTAAGTGTCCTATGCTGATACAGACTCCCCTGAAGGAGGCGCGATCTCTTGGCCTGGAGCAAGGGGCGGACTCAGCAATGGTCTGCCTTCCTCGTCCCAATGCACCGGCTGGACGAAGGTTTGCCGATAGGCATCACAACTTCCATCCTTGTTCCGATTTGCATGGAATACCATCCAATCCTCCGTGCCGTCTGGGCTCTTGAAGAAGCCGTTATGGCCAGGCCCGTACATGCCGTTCTCAACGCTAGTCGTCAGGAGCGGGTCCGGCAGCTTGACCCAGGATGAAGCCAGTAAAGGATCTGCCCCGTTCTTCAGTTGTAGCGCTCCCAGTGCATAATCGCCGGTATTGCAGCTGTTGGCTGAGTACACCATGAAGATTTCCCCATCGGGAGAGGTGATTCCCTCTGGGCCTTCCAGCACAGGGCTAGGTTTCGTTTCCCAGTCAAACTCAGGGAAAGCAATCATCGTGGCGGGTCCGACCTCGGACGGGGACTTCATCTCCGACACCCAGAGGGATGCACCATTAGGAGATTCGGGTCCGTCTACAGAAGAGAACTAAGAAAGGCTTTGTCAATAATTAGAAGTTTGACATTGGGGGGGGGGGGACCTACGAAGAAGTAATTCTTCCCTTCTATAATATAGATACTCTAAAGGAGGCAGTGTCAGTATGGACAATAAGAGACTTGGCAACCTTAGGGCTCTTACCCCATCCAACATGCCGCCGTCATAGTTAGGCGGGCGGATTTCAGAAACCAGCTTGTACGGGTCTGAGAGCGGTGTCTCGGTACCACCCTCTAAGGCCCATATCCGCAGAGTAGGCAATATGTCACCCCACGATTCATGATCCTCACTCGTAGAGAAGTATGCATCTAGTCCAAGTTAATATCGCTCTTGTCCAGCTCTGAAATATCAGAGCCAGTGTGACGCATGCGCATCAGGACCTGTACGTACTACAATGGTGTTAGCCGCAGCAGATCCGAGTTCCAAAGACACCATTGAAGATGCCCCCTCTTGTATTAGTAGGATAGCTTCCATACGTACCACCAGCGGTCGTCAAGACGCCAAATCTCGGGTGCCCACCAGTTCCGCGCAAACCTAGGGTCGCTCTTATCTTGATATATGGCCTGTGGGGTTGCCGACTTGAGACCCTCAATCGTAGATGCGCCAGTGATCTCGAGATTAGACCAAGTGGTCGAGGTCAAATAATACCTAGGGGTTCGTTGAGCGTCGGCCGAAAGTACAGAGTCTTCCAAATACTCACATGCCATCCCAATAAGCGATGAATGGATCACTCCCATTGACCGTTCTAATAGGATTCGTAAACCCCAACACCAAGCGAAGAGACCCTGCAGCTAGGACACTTCGTAAAACGGTAAACGATCTCATTTTCGAAGTCAATCTCTAAGGCCAACCTGTTTCCTGTGGTCCGACACTTCTCGTGAAGGACTCGAGTGCTGGCTCTCGAAGCTCAGGATAGGGCGACTGTAATGAGTCTTATTATACTCTATCTAAGTGCAAAGCTATACGCATATTCACCATTAGACCGATTCTACGCTTTAGGGTTGACGGATTTCTCCTATTGGGTCGCATGGGCAAATTTCTCGGGCGCCCAGAGGCTATATCCATGAAAAGACGTTAACGGGCTAGGTTATGCGGGGAACCCCAACTCTAACCCTTGTAAATCAGGCTCGTAGTTATAATGGGCGGCGCGGAGCGATGAGGGGCGATGACCTCGCAAGCCTCGGTCAGTAGAATTATCGGGATTGAATAATTACTTCGGCGCACTCTTATTCCGAATCCTGGGAAAGACTCCTTGGATGGTAAAATACTGGCTATTGTCCGACTGACCACAACCGTGGATGGGCTGTAGATAGGTATAGGTCCGCTCCCTGGACAGATATCTTGGCAATATTCGTTGTACATATGGTATTCTTGTACAAGCGCCGGATCCAGTAGTTTAGTTATGTAGATTACTTGCTTATGGCTAAGAGGTCACTGGAGCTCGAGTATGGAATCTGCTACTGTGAGAGGGTTAACATCACATCGCTTTGCATTTCGAAAATCGATAGAGTATAGACATTGCTGCCTAGAGTTTATTGACCAAGATGGGGACTAGGAGATTTGCAATTGTGTACACTAGCGTCACCTAGTTCTCAAGGCTTCTCTCGGGAAAAGGAAATTGACCAGACTGCCAGGCTGGGAAAGGGTACAGGTGGGTGACCGTGGGTCTACGACCCCTAAAGTCAACCCATCAAATAAGAATCGAAGTAGCCTTTTCAACGCGCATTTGCGAGAGACACGAAATAGTGGAAAAGAATCTACCCACATGTTCCGTTCATTCGGGACAAACGAGTATTCTCGGCATGGAAATGGTGGACAAGGTTGTGCCACGACAACCTGCACGTTACGCGGGCCGCGCCCGGGAGTCTGTTGGAAGAAGCAAGGCAGCCAGATGAATGCCTTCCCACGCAGCCCTTCTCGGAGCCAGACGAAACCTGCAGCAGTGAGCCAATAGGATATTCTCGATGCGCGGCGGTTGGCACTCAATTACAAGAGCTTGTGACGTGACCCGGCCGAGGGAACGCGACCTAGTCATGGCTATGTAGGATCAGCGTAGCAACAAACACCGTTTGATCGGGGCGTAAAATAACCATAGGGTAGGCGGAATCAGCCTTGAGTGGTATGTTTGCTGGTTCGTTTAGGACACCATCAGGAATTGATTGATTCCAATTCGACAATGAGGGGAAGGTATCGGGTCAATGCAGTTCCATATGCCCTACATTGCACTGCTTTATGACTCGATATCTCTAATCTGGCAGGCCGGGTAGGCGACAATGAGGCGTTATCACATCGGCCGGAGGCCCACCACACTTCTACCGACATACCACTCTACTGCTATGATGCCTCCGACATGTGAAAGGTGTGGAACAAACAAACGAAGGCAGGCGCCTATAAAGCGATCGAATACGGGGGTGGTGACGACCTGGAGAACACCGCAAAGTCTCGAGACAAGTTCCCTTAGCTAATGCACACCACCTTAACGTATCACCTTACAACTAGGCTAGTGAACATGGCGGCTCAAGCCGACTCCACGCAGTCCTTGAGAACCCTATTTGGGATTCTCGAAAACCTCAAGCTAGAGTCCTCGTATAACTCAATCCAAAGAGGTCTCGCAGAAAACGCAGCTCTGAAAGAAGAAGTTGCGCAGCAAAGAGCTGACCACATGTCACACATCCGTTCAATCGCCAGTCTCCAGACGGAGCTCGACAGCGCGACAGCAAAATCTAATGAGCAGACTATCCAGGTACAGAGGTTGAACGAGAAAACGTCGAAGCTGGCAAGCGAACTGGAGATTGAGAAAGCTAAGGTGGAGCAGCGAGACAAGCAACTTGAAGAGCGAGTCAAATCAGCCACAGAATTGAAGAAGCAACTCGTCTCAGCTCAGACAGCAATCAGTGGACTAAACAAGAAAGTCAAGGAGACACAGGACCAGAAAAGGAACGCAGATGCTCGCCTCGAACAGGTCACAAAGAATCTTCAAGCCAAGCTGTCCGAGACCACCAAAGCTCTACAGGATAAGACCGCCGAGGTCAATATGCTGTCGGAGCAACTGTACTCGGTGAAGCAATATTCCACGGAGCTCACGTCGCTTTCCAATGAAGTCATGTAAGAATGACATTCCTACTGCTCCCATTAAAGCCACAACCACTAACCCACTTTCATATTATTAGTAAGCAAAGACTTAAAGAGTCCTTCGCCGCGGTGCACTCATTCGCGATGCGGTTCTTCTATGAGAACCTAAGCAAGAGAGTACTAGAGGACAGCACAGCGTGGGAGGGTCTACGCGACCGGATCAGGTGGTTACCCCTACTCCCGTCGAACTCACCAGACGCAAAGCGCATGCGGGTCGCGGCCTGTATAGGCGCGCTGGGGTCGATGCTGGCGGTGCTCATATTCGTCCCTGTGTATATGGATCCAGACATGGGGGAGATCAGGAATCTGTTGACCGACATTTATATGACGGACCACACGCGGGAGCAGCACTTGCGCGGTGTACTGCTGTCCGTTCACCCTGATGTGCAACAGGACATCAAGAGGAAGCGCATCCTACATATTATTGAAACCATTTCTTTAATTTTCGGCCGTCTTCTTGATGACCAAACGAAGGATGTGTTCAAAGAGGAGCTGGTGCAGACGTGCAAGGTAGCCGTGGAGTGCTGGGATTCCGTGCGCCAGGCTCGGATAAAGGTCGACACTATGTACCCCGCCTTCCAGGGCACGGAGGAAGCTGCCGAACAAGAACAATTCACAGACAAGAACTGGCTTCCTGTTCCATTACCGACATCCATTATCACCTCGACGGCTAAGGATTCTGAGCATGGTGACTCTCAGAAGAAGGGCGGCCCGAAACTAAACGGGACGGCTAAGCAAACCGGCAACGGCAATGTCAAGGAGAATACCACGAAAGACGGGACATTGCAAACTGCTTCCAGTGGCGAACAACAACAGGTAGCGTTTGAGCGTGAAAGTATTCAGCGACCTGTATGGCCTGGCTTCTACGTCGAGGATGAGCTAGTGAAGGGATACGTGCTCCTCACTACCCAAGTGAAGGCCGCCAGAGAGGAGCTTCCAACGCGGCGTATGCAGAGACAGGCGCATAGGAACAGTTCGGTGCAGCCCAAGGCGCCTTTTTTATGCTAATGTGGATCCAAAGAAGGATTGTCCGAGGAGCACGACGTGGCGGTCGGGGGTAGCCGTCCCAAGGGAAGGTATAGGGCAGTGACGCTATTTGAGGACAAGGAAATGAGTGACGATATGACAGGAAATCATTGTGCGGTTTCAGAAATGTATGTTATTCTGATATTGATATATTATTATACTGTAATGCAGCGTAAACCCTTGAGTTCCGAAGCAAACATGCTTACGGAGTGGAAGGCGCTGTCCAGGCTTAGTGTGCAAACATCTTGCTTACCATGTAACCCTGACGTTATAATCATTGGTGATCTCGACTGTCAAGACGTGCACGGATCCAGGCCATGTATCCAGCAAAAAGCCCATTATCCGCCCACACACTACAGAAAGCCGCTATCGCCTGATATCTTTCCTCAATGTACGTGAGTCTGTCGTCGAAGCCACGGCGGCCAATCTCGCAGGCGGTAACGTAGGACAGCTTTTCTAAGCATACAGGGCAGAGATACGGGGGCTGTCTCATATCCTCGGCTACGCTGGCAGTGCCCTGCATGCTGCAGGCGTAATACACACAGTGGCCCATACCAAGACAGTGGCCAAGCTCATGGGCAACCGTTCGGGCTACTCGGGAGAGCCAGGTTCCACGATGCCCTTCAGTTGTTGTAGGTGTGCCGGTGTTTCTCGCAGCGTTGACCGCCTCTCGTAAAGGGGAAGGACTAGAAGCCACCGCTGAGTCGTCCATTCGTTGATTTGGCATTGCCGCCGCTATCCCACAGACCTTGTCGACATATGATTTACAATGCGACAATGGCCATATATGGCTAGACTCAATTCGAGCCCCTTCATCGAGGACAGGGTGATATCTCGCACTGGATACCACCGCCACACGACTACCACCATAAGCCCTTCCACAGCAGAAATCGTCATCCTCATCTTCATACATGTCGTGATCCACAAGCAATATCAGTGAGTACGCGTCCTCAGGCAACATCTCAATAGTGGCATCTAGTAGATCATCCAAGTTCAGCTGACCTTTGAAGAGCCCATCGGGCGACGGACGCACGCGGATGCGCGTCGCGTTACTTGTAGTCGCTAGCGCGACATATTGAGTCCCCTTCGTCTTCTTCGGTGCTGGCTTCGACCTCGACCTTGCTTCCTGCCATGACTCAAAGCGCAAGGGCTGCGGGAATGGTTTCACCATTATTCCATAATAGAAAGCGCTAAGGTAACCAATAACATCTTCGTAGGCGGGAGGCTGTAACTCTCGCATCACATTACTGGATTTCTTCCCCGGTCCTTTTTGGCTGTGTTCAACCAAAGAGCTTGTCGACTCAGGTCGTAGCCACTCATCCATGAAAGCCAGATCGGACGCGATACTGGGGGCTGCAGCGACATATAGGGTTCTACGGGACTTTGTTGGTTTGTTCCGCTCTTTCAGGTGGAGCCAGGACCGGAAACTTTGCGGGGGATACTTGGGGTCCAGCGCGAGGTCGTCTTCAGGCAGCACTAGAGGTGCGGGAAACGACGACGCGAGCCCATCAGCCGCGGCCGCCTGCGCTTTGACTGTAGGCGTTATCCGATTTGTCTTGGTGGCGGCAGCCAGCCTCCGTGCCAACGGCTGCCACGTAAA
Source organism: Eutypella sp. D-1 (assembly GCA_023313575.1). NCBI lineage: Eukaryota > Fungi > Ascomycota > Sordariomycetes > Xylariales > Diatrypaceae > Eutypella > Eutypella sp. D-1. The sequence goes on from JAJTTP010000021.1 coordinate 441,594, forward strand.
GCCGGCTTCCGCGGCGTGCGGAGATGGATCAAACTGTAGCTCCTCGTGATGGCATGGCTGGTGGGCCTGCGACATTGTGACCCATCCACGGAACTTTCAGATCATGAAATAAAAAAAGCGCCCCGAGGAATGAGTGAGATTTACCGATTGCACTACTTCGTAAGGGAAAAAGACAACGCGCCCTTTATACCAGCTCAGTCCAAGGTTTAGGCAACCACGGGGTCGTGTACATATCCTAAGATCAGTATAGCGTAGCTCTGGATCTGGCTCCTACGCTAGTAACAATAGGGGTGAATCCCGACCCTATAATATCGACGACGCGAATCTAGCCGATACGCCACCCCAGTGACGCTGGAGCTGTGAATGTTGACATTTTTGACATTTTATTAATTTGATTGGAAGTGCCAACGCGCCCAACTCATAGAGGGCGCACGTCGAATGTCTTCTCACGTGATAGGCCGACCTATTAAGAGCGGGATTTGCGCCTTGGCACGCCCTTCGTGTCCATCCTACTCGCACTACATGTCATTGAACCTGGGCAATTTGACTCAATGGCCTGCTATATAAATATATATCGCGAGTGGAGGCAGGATGTTAACAGTAAATCCTGTTGCAATGCATGAGTTCCATTGAACATGGCCTCAGAAATTAGCCACAACGCCACCCTTGTAGCTCACTGCCTTTGCAAGGCCCACGAGTTCAAGGCCGAGATCGCTAGATCCTCTCTACCACTCGACGCCACGAGCTGCCACTGCGACTCATGTCGCCGCGTGAGCGGTGCGCTGTATACTAGCTGCGCGTTGTGGCCGGGCGACAAGCATGCAATTCAGGAGTCGTCATTACAGACATACGCGTTTAGCAAAGTCCTTACCATCCATTTCTGTGGCACTTGCAGCAGTCCCATGTTCTGGCAGATTCAGGGCGATGGATCTGACAACATCACATACAAGGTCTTTACAGGCGTGTTGAAAAACATCGACGTGCCTAACCTCGTGCAGTTCAGTCACCAGATGTTCCTGGGCGACACGCGCGATGGCGGCGCTTCACTGTGGCTGCATAAACCTAACGAGAGCGGCGTTCCAGCCAAGCTTTGGGTGGGGCAGAAAGAAGAGAGTCAAGAGATCGACGAAGGATGGCTGTTCCCCGGTGCCTCACCAAGCGTCAACGCCAAGACTGCATTGGATGAAGTTCACTTCCGGTGTCACTGCAAAGGTATCGACCTTATTCTCCGGAACGCAGCTAGGGAATATAAGGGAACGGATCGGTCGGCTCTACCGTGGTTCGTGGCCCCGACGCACAAATGCATCGCCGGGTTCGACGTTTGCAATTCATGCCGCCTGCAGTCAGGCGTGGACATCTTTCACTGGACCTTTTCTCTTCTGCGATGTGTCGCTTTTCCTCAGACCCCGGATGCGCTACAGCGCAGCTTCCCGGAGACGAGTAGCGAACTCCAGAAGGCTGTGTCCGTCCAGGGGAAGGATCGCGACCCCGGCTTCGGAACACTTACCTGCTACGCCAGCTCGCCCGACGTGCAGAGGTACTTCTGTAATCGTTGCGGGGCGTGTGTCTTCTACTGTGTAGATGACAGGCCAGGAATTGTAGATGTAGCGATGGGGTTGCTGGACGCCCCATGCGGTGCCAGGGCGGAGGAATTTGTTTCCTGGACCTATGACAAGAAATTCAGCTGGCGCGAGTGTGTGATTGGCGGTTGGAGAGAGGGTCACATCAATGCAGTCCAGTCCGAAGTGAAGACTTGGCAAGAGAGGGAATAGAATTTACAGGCTAGAGCTCTAGCACATATGTAATTGACAAGAGAACATTAGAAATACGCCATATCCTGACGATATTACTGCCAGGCGAAACAAGAAGCAGGTCAAGAAATTGGCGATACGCGTTGCTTCAAGCAAGCCGCCACACGGCGCATTTCCGCTTGGGGGCGTTAGTGCCAGCTAGTTAAGGTAAGCTTAGCGAGAATACTGAAAGGCAGAGAAGCTTCCTGGCATGGGTTTTAGGAAAGCAAAATTGCGAGGGTGCCTTCGGTCATACATATCACGCTTCATATACCCTTGCTTTTTGGGCTTAACTCTCTGCGACCATGAAAATAAAGCCGAAGATAAGCTTTGCCAAATGTCAGAGCCCAGAGATCGACATTGTCATTAGTACGAAAAAAAATCCGATCTTTAAACGCCAAGGAGGCTTAATGATGTTTTGCGCTCCGGGGCGAGATGGGGGCACGGCCTGCCAAGAGTTGGTTGAGACCCTTGGCATCCATCAGTCGTTTCATGCCTGCACACCCCTCGGGATTCCGAGCTGCTGTAGTCAATAATAGGTATTTAACATTTGACAGTTCAGCCGCCCAGGGCCCAGGGGTCAACGGGAATAACTGAGAGTTAATTCAGTCGTAGTCGAGATCTAGAGGAATCGGTCCGCGCTATTACTACTATCAAGGTATCCTAGCACCCTGCAACACTGTAAGCCCCGTGGTCACGTCGATCTTGTTTCGGGAGAAAAGTAAGGACACAAGATCGCTTCCCTTGTTGGGTAAGGCTCGCAAACTTCTCAGCTTCTCAACTCCCATTCTACCCCTGACACTTTGGTAGGTGCAATCGGTATACAAGATGGACGATCCGGCTCTTCTGCCTTGGCTTTACGTTACCGTTTCCTTTCTTCCCTTCCCTTTCTCTTCTTTTCTTTCTTTTTTTCCCCACTGCCCTTCAATTCGATACCTATCCTTCACACTGAACCCGGAGTTCTGTCCTGGGCAGTCGACGACCTGCCAAGTTTACTTCATACGTAATAATAATTTACATTCTTATTTCGTCCCCGGTCGGACAATTTACAGAACATTCCTTCGTTTTTCCTCGTAGTACAAAAAGGGAAGGTTAGCTCGCTTCTAAGATATGGATCAGAGATTCCCCCGCAGCATCAGCGCTTTGCGTGTCGCGAGCTTCGTCAGCACAGCCGCCTGGATCCAAGGAACCACCGCTGACGGCGTGTACCTCCCCGAGGATGCCCTGAATAATTTCCTCCGGCGGAACGGAGTGAGGACCAAGAAGGCTAGGCAGGCTCCGGCCCCACCGCCGCCTGAGGAAGAAGAAGAAGAGGAGGAAGAGGAAGAGGAGGATGAGGATGAGGACGAGGAAGATGGTGAAGAGGATGATGAGTCCTCACTCTCCTCAGGCGACTCCGGCTCGGAAGCCGGCGTCAGCTCCGCCACCGGCTCATCGGGAGCCAGCTCCCTAGAAGATGGCGAGGTACCCCCCGAGGGCCTGCCTGGTGGCACGACAAACAACGCCGTCACAGGCAACTCACCGGGGGATCCCACAGCATCGATAGATTCTGGGCCGGGACTTGGCGGTGGCGCACTCGCCGGCATCATAGTTGGGTCAATCATCGGCGCGCTAGCTATTATAGCTCTGTCATTATTCTTAGTGCGGCGGAAGAGAAGAGCCAAGCGGGAGCGAGAGGCGGCCCAGGATGAAGAAGGGAGGGCAGGGCAGCCCATGGCAATGCAGGGCGCCGCCCCATCCGTTATAGAGCCCGTGCACCTCCGACCCGAATCGATTCCGCGAGCCCCGCCCCCGATGGAGCCTGCATACCTACGCCCCGAGTCACAAGCAGACGTAGAGCCACAGATGCAGGTGCAAGCGGAAGCCCGTCCAACAAGTGTCGCCCCGAGCGGTCAATGGGTTGCCGTGCCGCCTTGGCAGGAGGAGTCGCCTACATGGAGGGACCCTCAACCCTGGAGACAGTCGCAGCCATCCGTCGCCGTGGGTCCTAAGCCTGGGCCCATGCCGGTTGGTCTGCCGGCAAACCCGAGTCCGAGAGCTACGAGGCAAAACGCTGGAGCACAACAACCCGAGTACGACAGGCAAACGCAGTACAGTGAAAGTACCATCTTTGCATACAAGTAAATTATCGCCAAGGGAGCGCTCACTTTACGCAAGGCACCACTGGAGTACCACAGGTTGCGGTAATGGTGGTCTGTATGTTGGTCTGTGTATACTACTACATTTAGGGCTTACCTCCGAGTGCCTGCGGCTTCGACGAATCCAAAACGCTAGCTAGCTAGGCGTACCTTCTAATTCTCCTTAATTTTGCATTCACCGTCAATTGAGTGACTGGGAATAATACGTAGTAACCCGTAAGGACGCCGGTCCGATATGTATATGAATTGTCAACATCATAGCGAGATCGAAGGAAGGATCGAAGAGATGTGATCCGCGTAAGTGTAGTTCAACCCAGAATCAGTAAGAGATATCAGTGATGGATTAGGGGACTCAGCTTCGTGTAGCCTATGGGTGGAGCAAAATGGATATAGGGCAGGGGTCGCCGTTGTTTATATATTGCGACAGCTTAGTTACAAATGCCTTAGGTGTGTCTAGGTCGCAACCCGCTCAGTTCACGGGAATGGATGCATTTTTGATATATCTTGCCCTATTCTCACGACGACAACCCGTTACTCGCATTATATTTCATCATGCGCCTTTATAGCCCGAGTTCAAAACGTGCTGGCCGTTAGCAACTATTCGTCTAGCATTCAGTACGAGAGCATTTAGAGTCCATCAGCACTATTCGATTCTAAGCAGACTTAGAGGTCACCCGACACTACATATGGCTATATGAAGTCATTTCCTCCACGCCCTTTTCGAATATTTTGCTATGCTAGATAGTCATTCTACCGTCGCCCGCATAGCAAGGGTCAAACAGAGTGATCTCTGGAGGCTGACTGTCGGACCCAGCGAATTCTAGTAGTTAGTGTTGGGGATGATGCCATGTCGTCTCAATCCTTCGATAGATCTGGTGCCTATAGTTGGTAGTTATCGTGTTGTTAAATCTTCCCTGTCGGTCTTAAGGCGGACTATCAAACTTTACAAGGTAAATTATGTATGCCATTGTGTAAATATGACCACGAACCTTGATGTCCCGCTTTGCCTGCTCCCCTCCTGGATACCCAAATAAAGAATCGAAAACGCCGCTTTTCATCTGTGGGCGAATGCTTCAAGAGTGCCCCTTTTTATGATGCCCAGCCCGAACATTGAATCCGTTCTTCAGGTTCACATCCCGAGGGATAACCCGGGACGTCTGGTTGTTTTCTTCTCGGTACGTACAAGTTTCCCAGTCATCGATCCTCGACACGCCCCACGCGTGCTTGGCGTTCGGATCGGGGTAGCACTCCTCCCAGACGAGGCCGAACTTGACGGTAAGACCGCCGTCGATGAACTGGCCCTCACCCTTGTCTCCCGGGTCCCTCGTCGTGCCGCCGATCTGGATCTTAAGCTGCGTCTGGTCGAAGCCTTGGCCCTCCCCGCCGTCGAAGCACGGGGACCAAACCAGCTCGGGCGCCTCAGCCGTGACCTCAAAATCGTCGAGGAAATCGCCATCGCCACCGATCGCTGTGTCTTGGTTGTTGTCGATCTGCGGAAGAAATCAGCCTGACTCGTCTTTTCCATGACTTCTCTCGATGTTCTGTGTCATGTGGGATAGCTACCGAATGAAGTGATAGGGAAGTTTAAAGATGCAAGGCAGTATATGGCATAGACCTACCATGACGGCCGAGGACAGGTTCCTGACCTCAGGTTGCACGATGGGGTGAGATCCCTTGAAGTGAATGTAGTTGAAGACGGCCTTGGCACCCAACTTGTAGAGCTCCACGCCGTTGGTTAGGTTTAGGCGCCCGCTGTAGGTTACGTCCGAGATGGCAACGCGGTACTTGTACCACCACTGCACCAGCTCGATATCGAGCTCGCAGATCATGGACTCGTCGGTCCGGCCGTGACCTATGTCGCCGAACGACACACTCGGTAGCCGCAGCTCGAGACCGTCCCCTTGCACGTTCACGCCAACACTGCTACCCGGCGCGCACTGGTAAGGCGAGCTTGTCCTGATCATACTGACTCCGGGCATCTGAGGGGGCGGGTCGGCGAGGACACCCGTGGCGACGAGACCGACAAGCCCTGCGATTTGTGTGAAGGCTTTCATGGCGTTATCTTTGACTAAAAGTTCAGGTTCTTTGTGGGGGTGTCATGGGTGCCGTGGCAGAGGCGCGTCAGTTTGTCGTGAAATAATCGATCTAAACAGCGGCCCAACGACATCTTGAGAGGGGGATTTCTCTCATCTTAAATCGCTTCTAAACCACACATGTTCATCCTCGCCGGGTCTCATCGTAGCTGTAAGTTGAACCCCTGTCTCAAGGTTTGCAGAATAGTGGGGCTGATAGGGAGTGATCGGCGTACTCCTGGGCGCTGAAGCCAGCTACAGTGGTTGAGTGGTGCTTTTATAGGAAGGTGTTCTTCCGACGTGCGCGTAAATCGCCATCGTGCATATGGGTTAAGGTGGGTACCCATTGGGTACCCATTAAAACCTATGGGGTTTTTTTTTTACCCATGGTTGTTTATAAGTTTTTTATTGTATTTATAAATTAATTAAAAAAACTTATAAATAATTATAAATAAACATTTATATATATATATATAATGTTAATTAATAAGGTATATAAATTATATTTTTTAAATATATTATAATTAAAAATAAATACCGGTATTATAAAATGCGATATAATTAAAATAATTTTTATAAATTTAAATTTATATATTAATTTATATATTAATTTATTTTAATTATTACTTATATTATTATTATTATAATAATTATTATCCGAATCTTTTTATAAAAAGTTTTTATTATTTATATTAATCGGTTTATTAAATTATTTTAAATATTTATAATTATAACTTTTTAATTTAAAACTCTTTAAACGGGTTTTTATTTTATATTAATTTTAATATTTTAATTTCCGTTAAAAATACCCGTAAACCGGGTTATTAATATATTTATAAAATAAACGTTATTATTTATATAATCCGGGTTAATAAATTATATAATTTTAATAATTTATAAAATTAATTAAATATTTTTATATATTAACGTAATTTTTTTAACGTAAATATAAATAAAGTTAACGGTTATTATTTTATAATTAATATATAATTAATATATAAATTAATTTATAAATTACTAAAGTTATTAAAATAAATTCGGTAACTTTTTAAAAAGCTTTAAAGCTTTTTTTTTTTTTAAAATTTTGAAAAATTATAATAAATCGGTAAAATTAAGTTTATTATTATTTAATCTTTTTTAAAATTACCGTTATAAATATATTAATATAAATTTAATTATATAATATATTATTAAAATTTATTATTTAATTTATATCGGTAACGTTAAATTAATTTATTTATAACATTAAAAGCTTTTCGATAAAGTTATTTTTAAGTATATTTTTAAGTATATTATTAAATAAATGCTTATTATTAATTTTACTTTTTTTTTTATCTTTAAGCAGCAGTTATATAATATTAATACGGTAATTAATATAACAATTAATACGAAAAAGATAAAATATATACCGGTTTATTTAAAACGTATTATAATAAAATTTTAAAAAGTTTATAACTTTTTAATAATATCGTTATTTAATAAAACAATTTTTAAAATTAATTATTATAATTAATTTTAATATTAAAAATATTTCTTTTTATTATAACCGTAAAAATTATTTTAATTTTTTTTACGGTATAATTATAAGGTTTAAAAATTAACCCCGTAAAATTTAAGTTTAAATTATATTAAATAGCCGTTAATAAATATTAATATTAATTATTAATTATTAACAGTTATTAATAGCTATTTATAACCAGTAAATCTTTTATAATAATTTTATAATAATCGTTATATTAATTAAATATTATTATGTTTTTAATATATATTAAGTTATTATATGTTATGACCTGGCTAGGTCATTGGGCCCAAATAGGATTGGCACAAACAATCCCTAACCATGGCACTGGAAAGGACAGACACGATAAGATAAGCCATACTTGGGTCACGTAACAAGAAAGATAGCCTGGATAGCCCAGCTATCCCAATGATCCTAAATAGCCTGGGTAGCTCAGCTATCCTAATGATCCAACATCCAACATCACATTCCAGTGACAGGAACAAAGGACATAAAATAGTATATGTTATGACCGGTCGGGCCATTGGGCCTAATGGGGCTAACACAATAAGAAAAGATCCCTGACTTAAGTTTTAAAGAAAGAGATAGCCATATTAAAGTAAGCCATATACGCCACACAACCAGAAAAGATCGGTTAGATCGATAATAACCTTAACGATATTAAATTATTATATTCGGATACGATCTTAACGATTTAAACAGTAACCATATATTTTAATGTTAAGGATAAAGGATATAAATAATATATAGTTACGTTTATTACTTTTTTTTTAAATAGTTTTTAAACTTACCAGTTTATAATATAACTTGGTTATTTAAAACATTTTTTTTTTATTATTATTAAACGTGATTACTTATTATTTAAAACCCTTAGCACTCCTGTTAACATAAACCCCTTAACTGGACTAATAGTTAGGAATAGACCAGCCGTTATAGTATATAACTACGCTTATTACCTCTCTCTTAAATAGTCTTCAAGCTTATTAGCTTATAATATAACTTGGTTACTTAAAACACCCTTTTTTTTGCTATCACCAAACGTGACTACTTATTACTCAGAACCCCAGCACTTCTGCTAACATAAACCCCTTGACTGGACTAATAGTTAGGAATAAACCAGCCGTCACATTATACGTTTATTTTACGTTATTACTTTTTATTATTATATACCGTTTTACGTTTAAGCTTTACCTTTTAACTTAACTTTTTTCCTTTTTTATATTTAAAGCTGTTATATATTAAAATTAAAAGTGGTTATTATATTAATAATATTTTTAGTTTTTTTTATAAATACGAATTTAAAAAAAGTAAAACTTATATTAAAATCGGTAACGGTTTATAATTACCGATTTTTTTACGAACTATTATTTATAAAAGCTTAATAAATAAGTATTTAAATATTAAAGTTAAAATATTTTATTACTTTAACGAAATACCGTTATTTTTACCGTTTTTATTTTAATTATTATATAATATTTTTAATATAATAAAAAAAACGCCGCGTTATTTTTTAAATAAAGTAAGATTAAAAGATTATTTCAGAAATTTATAATTAATAAATTAATACAGTTAAAGATTTATATTAATTTAGTTTAAAATCAAGTACGTTTTATAAAAATAGCTTTAAATTAAATACATAATATATTATAAATAAAAGTAATAAAGTTTAATAAAAAAAATTCGATTTTTTTAAAAAAATCGAATACGTTTTAACCTTTTTTTAATTTTAAATATATTAATTAATATATTAATTTATAATTAAGTAATAATAATAATAATACGTATTTATCGTTAAAAATCTATTAATTATTAAATTTAATAAATTTTATAAATTAAATTTTATTATATTATCGGATATAAACTAAATAAGTATGACGGCTAGTTTATTCCTAACTATTAATCCAATCAAAGGGTTTATATTAATAAAAATACTAAGGTTCTAAGCAATAAATAATCACGTCTGGTAATAATAAAAAAAAAGATGCTTTAAATAACTAAATTATATTATAAACTAATAAGCTTAAAAACTATTTAAAAAAAAAGTAATAAACGTAACTATATACTATTTATATCCTTTATCCCTAATATTAAAATATATAATTATTATTAAATCGTTAAAATCGCATTCGAATATAACGATCTAACATCGTTAAAATCATTACCGATTTAACCGATTTTTCCTAATCGTATGGGGCATATAACTTATTTTAATATAATTATCTCTTTCTTTAAAACTTAAATCAGGGATTTTTTCTTATTATATTTAACCCCATTAGGCCTAATGGCCCGACCGGTTATAACACGATCTCTCCCTTTCTAAAATTTTATCCTTAAAATTTATTCCGTTTCTTTTACGTTTTTTAATAAATTTTTCTTTTTTCTTTTTCTTTTTACGTTCTTTTTTTTCATCATATTTAATTATATATTTAAACGTATTAAACCTTCCATAAAAACTACGTAATACGATTTTCTTTTAACTACCGTGTTATCCGTTAATCTTTTCGATATAACTTCTTATTTTTATTATAAACGTTATTACTTTAAATATAAAGTTTCGGAATCGGACTTTTTTTGTTATTTTTTTTATATTTAAAAAAACCAACCTCGGTATAACGTTTTTAACCTTATTACCGAATAACTTTTTAAAGTGTTTTTTTAACATTATAAATTAAAAACGGAACTTAAAAAAGTTATAAAAGTTAAAAAATGTACGAAAACGTATATTTAACGTATTTAAAAATAGAAAAAAATGTGATATAAAAAAATAATAAAAACGGTATTTTATAATATCGATAATTTAAAAAAGTTAAAAAAATTAAAAAAAAAAAAACGTCGGGCGGAAAATACGCGTTTTATAAAATTTATTAAAACGTCGGTAAATCCTAAGGTTATTCCGGATCTTAATTAATTTAAAATAAATATATCGGGTAATTTTAACTAAGATATTATTTTTATTAACGTTTCCGTTAGCGTTAATAAAAATTTTTTAAAAAGCGTTAAACGTTTATTAAATAATTAACGGGTTTTTATATATTTTCGGAGTTATTATATCCTTTTTATTTAACTTTATATTTTATTTATCTATCTTTTATTCGTACGTTTAAAATTTTCTTTACTTCGTATTTATTTGTTTTTATTTTAACGTTATCTTATCTTATTTTTATAACGTTTATATTCGTTACGTTCTTAAATAAGGAAATATAAAAAATTAAATAAATTTTAACTTTTAATAATAAATCCAGTTCGTAATTATTTTTTAATATTTTTTTAATAACTGGGTACGGTCCGATATATTTATAATCGAGTTTTTTATTAAGTCGTTTTATCGTAATATTTTTTATAATTAAATAAACTATATCTCCTTTTAAAAAAATTAATCCTTTTAACCTTTTTTAATTATAATATCTGCTTATTTGTTAACGTATAAGTTTAAGTTTTGCCTTTATTTTTTTATGTAATTATTTAAGTTATTCCGATATCAGTATAGCTTTAATATTATCCGGTCCTTTTTTATAAACGTTTCGATAAACGTTTAAAATAAATCCGAAATTAACATTAATAAGTATTATTTGTATACTTTTATAATAAGCTATGTTATAAGTTAATTATATAATAAATAACCACTTTACCTAATTATTTTGCTTATAATTAATATATTATCGAAAATAAGTTTTTAATATTTAATTAATTCGTTTTATTTATCCGTTTACTTAAGGTTTAAAAGCTGTTATAAGTTTAAGGTTTAATCTTAATTTTATTATAAAACTTTATTAAAATTTCGATACGAATATTATTCTTTTATCGGAGATAATTTCGAATATAAAGCCGTATATTATTATAATATGTCGTAAAAAAATATATACCATTTATTTTATGTCGGTATTTTCGTTATATAAGATAAAATAAAAAAACTTTATAAATCGGTTAACGATTATAAATATGTTATCATAACCGTTATATATTATTAAATCTTTTAATATCGGTAATTTAATAATAAAATCGAATATAATAAACTTTTATGGTTATTTATTAATTAATAATAGTTATAATTTTTTATAAAATTTATATCGTTTTGTTTTAATTTTTCCATATATATCATATCGTCGTTATATTCGTTATATTACTAATTTCATTTTATCGAATATATAAGTCCGTTATAATCGTTTAAAAATTTTATAATCTTTTAGGTATCCGTATAAAAGATATTCGTAAATCTTTTATACTAACTATTTTTACAGTTCTCGTAATATTTATAATTTTTTTATTTATTTCTTTATTAATAATTTGTTATTATATTATTTAATTTACTTATATAAATTATTCTAAATAATCTTAATAACAGCAATTTATCGTTATTTTAAATATCCTTTTAACGTTTATCGGAATACCGCGTGCTTAATTAATATATATTTTTTTTCCATAACAAGTTATTTATTAATAACATCTGCTTATCCGTTTTTTAATCCTTTTTTATAAATAATAATATAATCAAATTCCGTAAAATACTTGGCATATCGTAACTATTTTCCGCTAAAGGTTTAAGTAATAAAAAAATATATAATATTCTTATAATCGGTATAAACTTTAACTTAATACATATTTCTTATAAAATAATATTTAAATTCCTTAAATACGTTAACGATAATAAAAAATTCTTTATCGTAAATCGGATAATTAAATTCGGTTTTAATAAATTTATAAAAATAAAATATAATAAGGTATAATTTTTTTTCTTTATCTCGTTATTTAATTTATGCTCCGAAAACATAATCCGAAACGTCGGTCTTTAGCTTAACAGGTTTCTTAAAATCGTACATAATAAGTATTAATTCGCTAATAATAACATCTTTTAACTTTTTAAAAAATTCGTTTACTTTATTAATTTATATAAACCGTTTATCTTTTTTTATTAATTCCATAAAAAGTGTTATAATATATTTAAATCGTTATATAAACTTCCGATAATAATTTATTAAACCGAAAAAAGCCTATATTTCCTTTATATTAATAAGCATTTTCTAATCCTTAATAATCGCGATTTTCTTAAAGTTTATTTTAATATATTCGGGGGTAATAATATGTCCGAAAAATTCCATTTCCTATATATAAAATATACTTTTTTTAAGTTTTATTAATAAATTAACGTTTTATACTGTTTATAATACCTTATATTCATATTCTTTATGTTATTTTTTTAATTCCGAATAAATAAAAATATCGTTAAAATAGTAAATAATAAAAATATTAAAATATTCTCGTAAAACGTAATTAATTATATGTTAAAACGATATTAATACGTTAATTAATCCGAAAAATATAACTAAATACTTAAACAGGCCGTACTTCGTTTTAAAAGCTATTTTCCATTTATCTCCGGGTTTAATTTTAATATAATAATATTTATCCTTAAAATTTAAAGTAATAAATTATTTAATTCCGTATAAACGGTCCTTTATTTTAGTAATAAATAGTAACGGTATTCGGTTTTTAACAGTAATCTTGTTTAATTATTAATAATCGATTATTAATCGTAATTTGCCGTTTTTTTTAGGCATAAATATAATAAAATATTTTGCTAATAATTTTAATCGTCGAATATATCCTTTTATTAACTTATTTTCGAGGTATTTTCGTAATTCCTTAAATTCGATTTTGTTAAAGTTATAAATTTTATAAAATTGTAATGTTTTTCTTTTTATAAAAATAATCTTATAATCCCATTTATTACGGTCTGGTAATCCTTTTTTAAATTTTTCGTAAAACACTTTATTATATTTATGGTATTATAATAATACGTTACGTATTCGTAAAAATATAGTCGTTTCTTTTTTTAAAATGCTATTAAAAAAACGGAATCGTTATCGGATAAATGCGATAATTTGTTTAATCCTTTTTTTATATCCTTTTTCTTTAATTCGTTATATTCTTTTTAATAAAGTTTTTATTATATCTTTATGCCTGTACTTATTATCCGTTAAATATTAAAATCTCTTTTTTAAATTATCGTCGGTTTTTAAAGGATAAAAAAATATTATTTAGCCAATTCTCCAATTAATCGATAAATTATATTAATATAATTATAATTGCTTAAAAATTATATCGTATCTTTTTAAAAGCATAATATCGAAAATAATATTTTATTTTTATCCTTTAATATATACGTTAAATTAATCGGTCTCCCGTAATACTTTTTTTTCGTCGTATTTAAAAACATAACTTTCGGCTCCCGTTATATCATAAAAGTATTATTTCTTTTTTTATAATAATTATAACTTATTATATAATTTTAAGGTTATATAATTACTGTCGGCTTTATTATTTATTATAACGGTATATTAATTATTTTTAACCTTTATTCGTATTATAGTATATCCGTATCGTTTTTAAGCTTTTAAAATGGCTTATAAATATCGTATTACGTTTTTAAACCTTATAATACCGCTTTATAGCCTTAGTATAAACGGCTTTATTTTTTTAAATCCTTACCGTAAACTTATACGGTATTACATAGGTTATTATAAAATTCCTTCTCGTTAAATTCTTTTTATATATACGGTTATTTTTTTATTATTAAATTTTCGTAAAAATATTTAAAACTAATTTTATTAAAAGTTATCCTTTTTAACAAATCCTTATAAACGTATAAATCGGCGCTTAATAACTTATTTTTCCAGTATCGGATTTCGTATTTTTATTATTTAATCTTATTCCGGATCTTTATAACTTTTAACGTTTAATATATATATTCGTTATAATAATATGCCTAATATCCTCCGGGGCAAAACATCCTTTTTAACCATTTTTAACTATACGGTACGTAATTAATATAATATATGTGACGGCTGGTTTATTCCTAACTATTAGTCCAGTTAAGGGATTTATGTTAATAAGAATGCTGGGGGTTTTAAGCAATAAGTAATTACGTTTAATAATAACAAAAAAAAAGGTGCTTTAAATAATTAAGTTATATTATAAGTTAATAAGTTTAAAAATTATTTAAGAAAAAGGTAATAAATGTAATTATATATTATTTATATCCTTTATTTCTGATATTAAAATATGTAATTATGTTAAATCTTTAAATTGTAACGGATTTAATTAATACTTTTAAATCTATGGATTATAACGGATCCATGTGTGGCTTTTTTTATGGCTTATTAAATGTGGCTAGCTTACGTCTTTATTCTTCCGGTAATACCGTTAACGAATAGGGTTGCCTGCCCCACTTGGCCTAGTCAGGCCATAACAATATATAATTTCTTTATACCATCGTTAATCGGTTTCGTTTCCCTTTTATTATAAAAAATCAAATCCTTTTTTAACCATTCGTTTAATTCGGCTAATAATACCGATTTTTCGTTCCTTATATTAATAACATTCGTATTTTCGGCAATTAATAAGGTATTTTAAAAAATACGGCGTCCGAGTTTAAATTTTTTAATTAATAAACTCGTCCTAATTACGAAGCTATTATAAATAAATCTTAAATCGTTATTTTTTAAAGCGTTACTAAAATCGTTTAACGTAAATACCGTATATTTCTTATAATTTATAATCTTATTATTCCTTAAATTAATTAATTAATTATTTTCTTTTTTCTTTTTTTACGAAATAAACTTCCGTAAAAACTTTTTTTTTATCGTTATTAAAATACTTATCTTATTATTATTAACGTTATTATTTTACAGCGGCTTAAGTTAATCGTTTAACTTTTTATAATTTTTATTAATAAATATTACTATCCGAATATATATAGCGGATTATTCCGAACGTTTTTTTACCGGTAAAAAATTATTTTCTTTCGGGCATAAATTTCTAATTTATATTTCGTTTAAATCCTTTACATTCTTTTTTAAAATATCCTATTTTGCTATAATTATAATATTTAATTTATCGTTTATTTTTTCGTATCATATTAAGTAATATAAGTTTTAATGTTATCCCGTAAAATATATCGGTAAGTTTTTAATCTTAATTCTTATTATTTTAATATCTTTTAAATCCTTTAAGTATATAATATCCTTTCTTTTTTTATTATTATTTAAATTATTTATTATCGATTTTAATTATTAAAGTAATAAATTTATCGAAAGCATTTAATTTATTTTATATAATAATTTCATCCTTAACTAAGTTTTTAAATCCTTAATAAAACGTGTTAATAAAAAACTTATTATCGATTTAATCTGTTTTAATAATAAGTTACTTAAATTACGTAACGTACGTATAAGTTACCCCTTTTTATTTAAAAATTAAAAGTTATTACGTAACGGCTTAGGCTTTATCCGGATTTTTATAATTAACTTTCACCTTCTCCTCGAAATTTTTATATTTCTCGAAAAAACGTTTAATTTCCGTAAAATTTTTTTTCTTTTTTACCCTTACGAAAATATTTAAAATAAGTTTAAACCATTAAGTTATCCCCCCGGTAAAACATAATATAATATTAAAAATTTTATTAGTTTCCGTGGTATATACATAACGTTATTAATATAAATAAGTTATAGCTATAATAAAAAAAAGTTGCATAAAGGTAATGCCATTATAAGGTCCAAATCTTTTAAACTTAAATTTAATAGGTATAACCTTTTGGTTCGTAAATATAATTACCGTTTGCTCGATTTATTTAATTTATTCGAGTAATTATTAAATAACTTATTAAAAATCTTAACTTAAAAAAAACATAATATCGGATATTGCTTAAAGCTAATAACATTATTAAATAAAAACTTATAACGTATAATAGCTGGTTTATTTTTAACTATTAATCCAATCGAAAGGTTTATATTAATAAAAATGCTAAAGTTTTAAGTAATAAATAATTACGTTTAATAATAATAAAAAAAAAGATGCTTTAAATAATTAAATTATATTATAAATTAATAAGTTTAAAAACTATTTAAAAAAAAGGTAATAAACATAGCTATATACTATTTATATCTTTTATTTTTAATATTAAAATATATGGTTACTGTTAAATCGTTAAGATCGTATTCGAGTATAACGATCTAATATCGTTAAAATTATTACCGATTTAACCGATTTTTCCTGGTCGTATGGCGCATATGGCTTACTTTAATGTAGCTATCTTTTTCTCCAGAACTTAAGTTAAGGATCTTTTTTTATTGTGTTTAGCCCCATTAGGCCCAATGGCCCGACCGGTCATAACAATAAGTTAAATGTGACGGCCGGTTTATTCCTAATTATTAGTCCAGTTAAGGGGTTTATATTAATAAAAATGTTAAAGGTTTTAAATAATTAAATTATATTATAAACTAATAAGCTTAAAAATTATTTAAAAAAATAATAATAAATATAATTATATATTATTTATATTTTTTATTCTTAATACCGGAATATAATATTAAATGTTAAATCGTTAAGATAACTGGTTATCCTTTTTATTACGTAACCTAAATATGGCTTATCTTATTATGGCTATCCCTTTTAATGCCATGGTCAGGGATTGTTTATGTTAATCTTATTTAAGCCTAATGACCTAGCCAGGTCATAACATATTATTATATCGTAACTAACGTTTTTTTTTAAAAAACACGTATTATTTTATTCCTTATAATATTTAATTTTATCTTAAGCTAAAATATAGCTTTTAAAATATATATATGCACTTTATTAATAAAACTTAACAGTTTCGGTACGTTTTAATAAATATATAAAATTATAAAAATAAAACCGTTAAATTAAATATAAATAAAATATTCGATACGTTAAATAAATATAATTTAATTAACTGCATACAGGTTATAATTATTAATAATAATTTTAATTTTTTAATTAAAATGTTTTGGTAATAATTAAAATTTAATATTAATTAAATTAAAAACGTTTTTTACTTTTATTATTTTTTTTATATATTATAATTAATTTTTAAAAGCTTTTTTAAATTTTTAAAAATATAAATTATTATATAAAATAATATATAAATAAGTAAAAACTTAAACGATAAAAACGATATCGGTAAAATAAAAATAAAAAGTTTAACTATTAAATTTAATATTATATAATATATATTATTAAAAAAATATATATTACCTTTTTTTATTTTATTATAATCTTATATTAATTGTTATATTAATCCCCGTATTAATAATAATTTAATTTTAATTATAATAATTAATAATCTATATCAACTTAAACGTAAAATATTAAAAAACGTTTTAAAGAATTTAATAATAATAATATTAATGCGAATAATTATCTTTCGTAAAATTATAAAAACGTTTATTAATAAATAAAAGCTAAATAGATTATTTATAATAATTAAATTAATATAATATTAATTTAATTATATAATAAATATTATAAAGATTTTTATCGTATTAATTAATTTATTTAATTTGTTAATAAAAATTAATTTTAATTATATTTTATTAAGTTATAAATTTATTATATGTTATTTTAATAACTATTAATAATAATTTACCGTATTTAATTAAAAAAGCGATTTTAATAATAACTTATAATTAAAAACATTAAATATAATTATTAACGTTATAACCGTAAAAGCGCGTGATTATATTAAAACGGTTTTATAAAATTACGGCCGTTTTTTTATTATAGCTATATTATTTTATTTTATATATAACTTTATAATAAAGGCTTATTTCCGAAGTTAAAATTAATAATTATTTAAATAAAATAATAATAATTATAATATAAAAAATACGGTAAATTATTTAAAAATAGCTTATAAACTGTATGTTATGGCCTGACTAGGCCAAGTGGGGGCTGGTAACCTTATTCGTTAGCGGTACTGCCGGAAAAATAAAGACGTAAGCCAGCCATATTTAACAAGCCATAAAAAGAGCCATACATGGATCCGTTATAATCTATAAATCTAAAGGTATTAGTTAAATCCGTTACGATTTAAAAATTTAACATAATTACATATTCTAATATTAAGAATAAAGGATATAAATAATATATAATTACGTTTATTATTTTTTTTTTAAATAATTTTTAAGCTTATTAGCTTATAATATAATTTAATTACTTAAAGTACCTTTCTTTTTATTATTACCAGATATAATTACTTATTACTTAAAACCCTTAGCACTCCTGCTAACATAGATCCCTCGATTGGACTAATAATTAGGAATAGACCAGCCGTCACACTGTATTATATTAAATTTTATAATAATATCGATAAGTTTTACCGGTATAAAATCGTTATTAAAATAAGCTTTAATAAAATTATTTTAAATAATTAAAACTTTAATGTTATAACCGGTCGGACCATTAGGCCGAGTGGGGCTAACATAATAAAAAAAGATCCCTAACTTTAGTTCTGGCGAAAAAGACAGCCATACTAAAGTAAACCACATACGCCACATAACCAGGAAGGATCGGTTAGATCGGTAATAATCTTAACGATGTTAAAGCATTATATTCGGATACGATCTTAATAATTTAATAATAATTATATATTTTAATATTAAAAATAAAGGATATAAATAATATATAATTATATTTATTACTTTTTTTTAAATAGTTTTTAAGTTTATTAATTTATAATATAATTTAATTACTTAAAGCACTTTTTTTATTATTATTATTAAACGTAACTACTTATTACTTAAAACCCTTAACACTTTTATTAACATAAACCCCTCGATTGGACTAATAATTAGGAATAAACCGGCCGTTACACCGTATTAATCGTTTATAAGTAATAAAATTATGTTCTTTAAATATAAAAATAAATTATTATTGCCGGGTAACCCGGTAAAACGACGTAAAATTAAAGATTAGTTATATAATTTAATAATTAAACGAAATTAATCGAGAAAACGTAAACGATTATAAAAGTTAAATAATGCCGAAATAAAACTAAATAAAATAAAGCTAATTTATTTATAATAAAAAAGTAAAAAGATTAAAAATATACGATTATAAATTATAAAGTTAAAAAGTTTTAATATATTTAATATTATAATATCGTATTAATTATCGTATTAATATAATATAATTATAAAGAAAATAAATATTTATAATAATTTACGGTTTAATATAAAATTGTTTTAATTATACGTATTAAAATAACCGATAAATAAAAAGATAAAGATATAAATAATATAAAAAATATATTTAATAATTTAAAACGCCGTTTTAAAACATAATAAATTTTAAACCCTTTTTAATATAATTAAGTTCGTAATAAAAGATATAAAATAATTATTTATCGTTAAATTAAAATTTTTTTTAAAACTATTTATAAATAAAATTAATTAAATTCGTTAATAAATTCGAATCGTAAATTATTTACTTATTATTTTTAATTTAAATATATTAATAATTTTAAATCTTTAATAATATTTTTAATCGTTTAAAAATTATAAATAATAAGTATTTAAAAATAAAGTATATAATTATTTAAAATATTTTATTAATTACGTAATTAAAATAATTAAAGATTTAATTATTTAAAATTTAAATAAATTTATATTAAATTAATATAACGATTAATATAATTTTAATATTAATATTTATTTATAAAAAATAAAGTATATTAATTATCGAAAATAAAAATTAACGTTATAAGCCTTTATTTAAATATTAATAAATAAAACTTTTAATAATTTAATCCTGTTTAAAAAAATACGTAATTAAATATTTTAAAAGTAAAATTAAAAACGATAGCATTTTTTTACTAATTTATAATATTTTTATTTAAAATAATATATTATTTTAATTTAACGCATTTTTTTATTTAAAAATTTATTTTTTTAAGCTTTATAATAACGTTAAAATATAAAATAAGTAAAAATTATATATATTACTTATGTTAATTAACGTATTAATTAATATATTAATATAAAACTTTATAAATATCGGTATTATAAAAAATAAACGTTTTATTTATACTTTTTAATAAAAGATATTTTAAATATACCGATAATAAACGGGATAATTTATAAAATTATAAATCAAAGTTATAATATTTACAGTACCGAATTTAATAAATTAAATACGTTAATTATAACTTATTTTAATACTTTTTAATTCGAAAGTAAAAAAATCGACCGTTTATATAATGCATTCGGTAGCTTTAAAATATTTTAATAAAAAAAGATTATTACTTTTTTAACTTTATTTATAACTTTTAATAAAATGCTTTTTTTTTATATTATAATAAAATATAATACGTTTTATTTTATAAAAATATTTAAATGTAATAATAATAATAAAAAACGTAAAAAGAAAATTTAAATAAAAACGTTATACGTTATAAATAAAAACATATAATTATAATATATTATTAATAAATTTAATTTTATAACGTATTTTAATTATTTAAATATCCCGTATATATAACGTAATAATAAATAAAGTAAAAAAAAAAAAACTTTATAAATACTTATAAATGCGTTGAAAAATTTATAAATAATTATAAATAAATAAAAAATAACTTATAAGCATTTATAAGTTTTTTTAACGTATTTATAAATACTTATAAGTAAAAAATAGGTACTTACTAAAACCTATAAGAGTAGATGGGTAAAAAAAAATCCGTGGGTGGGTGGGTAATTTAAGGCATAATCGTGCATACCATGGACGTGCATGATAATACCCGGCGGGTCCTATGAAGGGCAATAGCCTTTACCCGCATTTCCAGCGTCCTCGCTAAGTCTTAGCAGCCAACAGTCGACCGTTTTACAGAACACCCCTGCCCCCAGCAATTCAAGCTATTAACCTTCGCAACTCCAAGTTGTAGAGTAAAATTCAGAAGAATATAGGATGCCTAATTCTATCTATATCTTGAATCTAGCTACTGAGTATTTTGGAAGGTAAGAAACTCACCTATATCGTTGATCATTCTATGTTTCACGCACGAGGTACATCAATTGCCGACGTGGGAAGCTGGCCCATGCATTCCGTCCTGCCCTTTTCAGCTCCATCATCTCGTTCAGAGCGGATACATCCGAGCATTGAGCTCACAGTCCCTGTAGCCGGGTCGATCGCATTTGATGAGAAACGAAGCGATCTAATGCATAGAATACGACGTGGTTTGCGTGTCTTCATCCTCGGTCCCGAGATCTCAAGATCCTTGTTGACTGTGGTTACTACCTTGATACTTATCTTTTCCCCCTTGCTTTTCTGTTAACGCCTTTTCTACACACCAGAGTAGCAAATCGATTCCTCGTCTACACAATTACAGTCTAGTATTTTGAACCATAATTGCAACGTAATTACGATGCGACTTTCGCTCCCCTTGACATGGATCTGGGCCGGGCCTTCACATTACCTACCAGGCGCTTCAGGAATCAATCCCGCATACTCCGTAAGTGCCTGGGCATTAAAGGCATCAAACGTAACTCAACGTCATAACATACGAATATACAAATCGACGCCTAGCACCCACTGCATGATAACACTTGATATGGTAGTCGAGTAAAGCTGCAGCTCGCGTATTCATTCAGTGTAGGCTATCTTCTTGCTACAGGGTGAAAGGCAACGTTCACGAAGTCATAGGTAGGGATAAGATTCGATGTATGAGTATGTTGCTTTCGCAAATCATTATTCAGTCTTAGTCCATCAACGATCAATATCGCGATCGTAGTATAATTGTCCACCCCCATGGCAAAGATGACCACGACCCTAATAACCACCATGTAACGCCGATCCGTATATGCATATACTGGGTGAATTCGCTCATGTAAGTGTGACCTTCACCCGTTCAGATTCCTCCTCTACTCCCCCGACCGTGGTGTCTTAAAGGACCTCTACCCCCGAGAAGTGTCGGTCGAGACTATCTTCTTTCTTGGAGATGTACGCGATGGTTCCGGCAACTGTCCCACTTCGTTAGTTTCCTGACGCTTTCGCTTCAACGGACTGTGTTGTCGGGCTTTGATGGAAGGTGGAGGTATTCACGTACTAGTCGCGAAGGGCAGTAGAATCGCGAGCATGCGGGGGTTGTGGGCTGTAGTCCTAGCCGCCGCCGCGACGGCTGCCCGAGGAACGGCGTTGTGGATGCCGCCCGGCGCCGCTGCAAATCTAGCTAAGTGCGGCAGTTCTGATACGATAGCAGTCTGAAGCATTATTTAAAAAGTAGTCGTTTTTTATACAGAGTTGTTCTCTGAAATCTGCGTCTGTGTATTTCGATGATATTGTTTAAGAATGTTGGAAATAGATTCTTCCCTTCACATTCGAGTGCGAGGTCCGATGGACTTATTATTATACCCAAATGATGTGTTTGCTCTCCGGCGCAATACCCGTTATCGTATCGTTGTCATATCGTCATATCCTCATTGTCATATGATGCAAGGGTTCGGGGCTCTCCGATCGGCTACTTTCTGCGTAGTGCGTCCCCGGATTTCCCCACCAAACCCACGCAACCCCCTAGCACATGACCTAGTATCGCTCCATTCCGCCGATTTCGAATTCGGCTACTTCCCCCCGCTGGACCGTTTGCGCCCTAACCACCAACTAAATTGATACTCGATACATGCCTAAAATGACATTTCGTACCAACCGCGGACCATTGACTACTGTGTAGTCCTACAGTTTTTGGAGGCCAGCTGCAACCGTCTTCACAGTTGTACATTTTTGTTGCTTATCACATGACTTCTGCGAGCTCCACATTTACCCCTATCTTGTCACCATTGTCCCCTTTTCCAACACCACCTATCGGTAGCAAAGACCATCCAGACACTGTCGAATCCGAACCAATTTCGACTGCAAGGTAACAACAGCTGCTTAAATGTATAACGAACCAGCTTGAGGCTCTGAGATGTAGTTGTCTACGTCCGCAAAGCCTAGGTGCTGTATTTGTCCATCGCTTGGGAACTTGTTGGCGAGGTGAGGAGGCATTTTCACCACACCCCATCTTAATTTTCGTCTAGTAAGCGCCTCTAGGCTCCGTCTGGATTCTTCATACTGTAGGCCTGCATCTTGGTGTTCGTCTGTCGGGTTGGAGTGTCCGTTTCCTAGCGCTGTTAGAACTTCATTTGGTGTAGGGCTTGGCGCTATTTCTTCAAAAATGTCTTTTGGTGGCGGTAGCAGTGGTACTAACTATTCCTCTTTTATAGTAACCAGACTTACCTTGTGGTATTGCAGTTGCGTTAACGTGGCACGCAGCAGATAGAACTAATGAGTTGGCCCCTCCAGGGATCATACCGGTTTGGAAACACCGGAGACTGAGTATAGCGGCCAATAACACCAAAGTCGAGCTCATTATCAGAAAGGTGAGAATAGCTGGTGTAGAGTAACCGACACCTGTCTTTGCGTTGTCAAAGAGAAGAATATCACTTTGATTATTCTCGAGCTCCGGCCAAAATCCTAGACTAGTTAGATGTGCAGGTACTGGAGGAATACAGAAACCGCATCTTACCGCCTTCAAATATATACAGGAAAATGGCGTTTGATACAATCCAATGAAGCAATGCACTTAGGATAAAAAAGGGGACACTAAATGTGTACGGTAGTTGTAGCCTATAGCTTGAGACTTGCTCGCCAACAGGGTATGATACTCGTAGAGGATTGTGAGATTGCGCAAAAGAATGCCACTCACGCTCCACTTGAAATCGTGTGAAAAACGAATTGAATGAGAAATAAGCAAATGATAAAATAAGTTGTGGCAGGTTGGCGAGGAGCAGAGGGCGGATATGTCCATGGAGTTGTGGATCTTCGATCGCAAGCCCTAATTTATCTGATTTTCCAAATGTTCCTTTACTACAGACGGTGAGTATGAGTTCATTTAGGAAATCATATATGCTTGTATGATGTTGAATCATACCATAGGCATCGCGCCAAATCAAAGGTTTGTCACATACAAGCTGTTTTGATTTATAGAATATGATTGGATCGTGCAAATCAATAGGGTTATAAGGGATGAGGCCCAAAGGGCAGATGTTTGACCCCGTACAGATCTAGGAACGATAGCAATAAACCGAGGGTCCGGATCTATCCATCGTCTGGGGGTCAGAGTAGATGTGAGATCAGTATGCGCTGCAACCTGAGGCCATGGTCTCCGAGGCTTGTACTCCAGTCTGTAACTATCTAGATATCCAAGAGAGCTCAGACCAGTAGTGATCATATCGGGATTTGAAATAAAAGAAGTCAAGGCATCACCTGACGTAATAAGTGATGTATGAGGTAGGCGTAGGACCACGATAGTGCAGCACGTGACTTTGACGATTATGCACAGTATAACGACCAGGATTAATGGATTTGATAATCCTATCTTGCATTTATATGTGAATGGCTGTGCCTGGCAGTATCTCACTTTTAGTTTATTTAGAATATTATGGGTGTAGTTATCGTAGTAATTAATCAGTCGGGATCGAAAATCAATGGTCCAATCCGAGTCCGATGGCAATTCATCGTTTGTCGAAATAAGGCCAGAACCTAAACCAAGTGCGTTGGCACAGGAATGTATGCAGTTTCCATCCATCGAGGTCATGGTTATAGAACAATGTGTGGAATACCATAGCGGATTCGTCTCATCTGGAGGCACCAATCGGTCCTGAATGATCGGGTTGTAGCTTATATACCCAGGGTCGTATATTTCAGACGGCATCCACCCCGAAGCGTCTGATGTTCCAGGCTCTATGACGAGCACGACGTCCCGATACCTAGTTCTTGGTGCGCAGGTCCGATACTCCAACAAGCATTCTTTTGGTTCGAGCTTGTCCCAACTTTTCGCGTCCCTTGCTGTCTTTCTTAGTGACTGAACGACCTCTGATGAATGATTGTAATAATCAGCCAGTGCAACGTCATCTCCATAAGTACTATCGAACCAGGAGGCCGAGTGAAACTGAAGTCCAGGGGAGCCAGCAGCAGCTAAACTCGAGCCTGGTGGGAAGAACGCCCTGTTCTGCGTAAAGGCTTCAGTTGCAATGGTAAGGCTCCAGTCGGCGCCTTGGAAGACAGTCTCAAAGATGGAACTATTGAAGAAGAGATGAATGGGAACAGAACTAAAAAATAGCAAGACCCAGCAAGTTATCTTAAAGGGCGATAAGAATCGTAAGTTTTTAGTGGATGGCACACCAATCTCGAGGGACCGTAGATTTGCGTGAGCTTTGTCTATCTCAGTACGGGATGGTGCGTTAAGTAGTTGCATAAAGAAATTGGACGAAGCAAGGACTGCAGTGGATATTATATTAAGTATCAGATGAAGTATCATGCTGATCTTGGACGATTTCTTGCAATGGCCTTCGAAAATTATACTAGATTGGGTGATAGAAGTGCCCGGTTGTGATACGCTGATGATCAGGGAAATCATCAGGAACACTCCACATAAGGATGCCACAGCAATGTTGAGCGTTCCAGTCCGGCGCCACTTCTGGTCTGAAAGCAATCGCTCTGGCAACATAGTGATCGGGTTTTCAGTCCTCGAGTGTGTGCTTTGGTATTACGGCAAGGGTTGATGAGGGAGCTTAAGGGGAGACGCCCCTGGATTGGATGTTCTTAAAAGTTGGCATATATGTCTGAACACATTGGGTCGCTTGCAAGGCTTTGTACAGTGGCCATTTTTAGCTTAAGAGCTGATGAGACTCTGCTGTGGTACTCGGGCTATGGTAGCCTGTACTTTCTCGTATTATTTGTAGGTGGCGTTTCTGTCCAACAGTTGCATTGTTTATTTTTAACTAAATATGCCTTGGTAACACTCCAGGGAGCGCTTAAGGGCCCAAAGTTCCGTGTAAGGCACAGCGCAAGCCTCAGGCAATGCCTGCAGACGCCTCCACGCCGAAACGAGATTAGAAGCAGGCTATGAAGTAATCTATCATCACCTCAGTTTTGGTGGCATTCCAAAATTGTTGCACAACGTGTGATGTCTTGTCAGTGGATTTTGAAAAGATATATTGGCGACGTTCACTAAAAACCAACCTACACTAATGCCCTTTTTTCCATTATGCCGCCGAGATTTGAAGGAACTCTAAAATTATCGACATTAATCTAGACAACCATTTCGAGCCGTACAATGGCACACGTTTGGTTATTACGCCTCAAGAAGTTTAGGCATGGCAGTAAACGAATATTTCGAATGCTGCTTGCAGCTCTCGGCCTAAAAGCATGTGAGCTGGGTGTAGACGTGGGCATCGTATGTCGCTTACCTCTTGCTAACGGTATCTACTAACCAATGTGACACGCAGTTCTTGCCCCTGATTCTATGGGATCTAGCGGAAACTATTGATTCAGGACTTGCTGCGATCCCCGAGATTGAATTCCAGTTTTCGACGATTATTGATGTTCTCGCCTGTATTATTTCGTTCGGCGGAATTATGTTCAATACTATTGATGATAATGCACACCTCCAACTGATTCCTATCTATTTTATCATCATGTCCGTGATTGGTTGAGAACTCCGCCATTGTATCAATCATCTTAATCTAACCATTATATAGGATCATCAGCGGCTGCTTTGCCTGCTATCAGTTAAAAAAATGGCCAAAGAATCGAAAACGTTACCATAAATCGAAGCCCTTCATCGCATTTACTGCTGACGGCACCCCTATCGCGATACTCTCCGACGATGAAGCCGAGATGCAGCAGATAGTGGCTAGGCTCCCAGTTTGATTCTCTTATACAAGAAGCACAGTAATGCCGCTGGGAATCATGGGATAATATGGCGGCGGGAGATAATTGTCACTTCATCCTCGAGTCGGCAATTGGGTTATCGGTCCTGGTCACAACATAAACATGGTGATTATGTTCATGACATATTCTGGCTTCTATGTATTATGCAAAGCGATTATGATCCAAAGTCTACTCTGAACAAAATCCCTTTTTATGCTCAATAAGGGATGTAAGATGGTATGGAAGGGGAGTTGAGACGAATATCATGGCTTGTATAGTAAATTATATTTGCCTATAAGTATGGCGGCTAACTACGAATTGAAAGGGGTAGAATTCACTTAATACTCGCCTTTCACACATAAAAAGTAGTAATTGAATAGGTTGATTCTATATCATATACTTTAACACATTGCATGGCCTAGAAGCGCGTCCAGGGAATGGTCAGACGATGGTTATGGTATCAGAGTCCTAGACCGTAGTGAGTATATACTAAAGCAAATGAACATTGAATAGAAAGGCTGAGGAACATCAAAGTGATTATTATGTACCGGTAAATATACCTCAGATCTTGTCATCCTAGAAGCGTTAGGCCTATTCAGTGGCGTGGACGGGTTGTCAGAATGGAATATCCTCACAATAGGCGCTTAGGCTATCGTGATACATCTCATAGCTTCCACAGCGACGTTCACTGCGAAAATATTATCACGAAGTTACTTAAGAAAGCCGGTTCTCGAGTGCCAACATTTGCTCCTGTTCTATCCATATCAAGGAACATTCATGATCTCAAGACCAAAAGCCATGATATACATTGTAAATCGGCCTAACATAGAGTCCTCGATAAAATCTACGGAAACCCACAAAAGCGCAGAAGAGGCACGAGGCATCCAGAAGGCAGAAACAAGGCTAATGAAACGTATACACCTCATCCTGCCGGCCTGGGCCGCCGCCTTACAGGTACCAGCTTGGCTTGCACCTAAAGCAGCCGCCGATGTTGGGCTGAATTTATTGAAATGGCGGAGTGGCACGACCCTCAGGACCGACCAGACGAGTATGAGAGGCTCGTGCCCATCTACTGACGTCAACAATACGAGAAAATGCACCACAGATACGCTGTCCGATGCACGAAACCCTCCTCGTTCCTCAGCTCGAGAAGTCGCTGCGCCGTTATTCTCCCCTGTATCACGTAGCACGACTGTCACCACACCCGCTCCTACAGCCACAGCCACCACGACGACGACGGCAACCCACGCCAATCTCCCACAGCGTAGCGTCTCCGCCCCCGCTGAATATACCCCTCCTGCCTCCCCCGCGGCGGCTAGGTCATCGCCGCCTACAGAAGCAGCCCCAACCACAGCCACCACCACCACTACCACGGTAACTCACGCTAATACCATACAGAGAAGTGTCTCAAATCACACTCAACGGGCCCCCGCAGACTCCCCTGTGGCGTCCAGCTCATCGCTGACTACAGCATCGCCCCCAATCATCACCAACACCGCAACATCGTCATCACCCCCAGAGTCACGCACGCCCACACCTACACCAATAACACCCGGCGGCTTCGTAGGCGGCTTCACGACCAACCCCAACACCAACACTAACACTAACACATGCCCACACCTAACCTTCGCACCAATGAACCCCCAGCCTCCCCCCGCAGTAGCCCGGGCGGGACAGCCCGTCATCTGGGCGCGGTATATGCGGTTCATCGGCCCAAGGGGTAGCAGTGGCAGCGGGGTTTAGCGGTGGAGCGGGTAGGGGAGAAGAGATGAGGTTGGAAAGGGTGTTTTTATTTAGTTCTGTGAGGTGAGCGGGTTTTGTTGGATATCACATCACAACACACATACAAGAAGAGCCTCCCTTCCCTCCCCCGTTCTGAGGGAGATTTGAGTATATGGTCTGAGTCTGAAAGGCACGGTGGCGACTGGAGAGGGGGGGTCAGAGGATTGGAATAAGAGGCTCATGTGTAGCTCGCATGAAGTCAGCAACCAAAGAACCAAAAAAGAGAAAAGAGACGGACAGTGCAGACACGGTTTCATTTTCATGATGTTTTGCCTTTTCTTTTCTAACTCATCCTCGTTTTTGACTCCTTTGCCGAACATGCTTTGAATTACTCGCTTAAAGTGAGCTACCTACCTACCGGTTTTTGGGTAGCCCAAGTACTTATGTAGTTGGACCTGAGAGAAGATGGTGATGGGAAAAAGGGGGATCGCACGTCATAAATCCATGTATGACCCCCAACATGTCCATGCCCCATGCTATGCCATGCTATAACATGCCGCACGATGAAACACCGAGCAAGATCCCGATCCAAACCCAGATAGACAGACAGACATACAGGAAACCCCCTCTCTCCTCCTCACATGATGACTTCATTAGCGACGTCCTAGAGGTAGAGAGATGGTCAGCAAAATCGATAAAAACCGGTAAAGAGAAAGACATGGGACGGAGATAAGATAAGACGTACCCTCTTCAGTTCCTTGAAGGGCAGGCAGACGCAGTTCTGGACGCGGACCTCGTCGCCGACGCCGCATTCCTTGCCGAGGATGGTGATGCTCTGGACCTTGACGCCGTTCTTGACCACACTCGTAGTGTGGCTGGTGACGGGGGTGGGGGTGCCCTCGACGCGGGCCCAGGCGCCGACGCGGCTGTTCCAGCCGACGATGGAGTAGAGGACGCAGGCGTCGTGCTTGATCTCGGCGTCCTCGAGGACGATGGACTCCTTGACGCGAGCTCCGGGGCCGATGTGGACGCGGGGGCCGACGGAGACGTTGGGGCCCAGCTTGGCGGTGGGGTCGACGTGGGCGGTGGGGTGGATGAAGACGGGAGGGATGATGTGGTTGGGCACGGGCTTCGCGAGCTCGGGGGACTGCGCCTGCAGGGCCTGCTGCAGGTACAGGGCGTTGGCGGGGACGGCGGAGCCGGCGGTCTTGATCTGGCGCCAGAAGTCCTTGGTCTCGTAGACGAAGAACTGCTTGTTGTCGGCGAGCTCGCCAAGGATGTCCTGCTCGAGGCGGATGACCTCCTTGTGGTCCTCGTCGTCGTCGGCGTCGGCGGCGATGAAGCTGGACTCGAGGTTGTCGGAGGAAGGATAGGAGACGAGACGGGGGCGCTCGGTGCGGCGCTTGATGGCGGTCTTGATGCTGGGGAAGATGGCCTCGGTGCTAAAGAGGTAGACGCCGCAGTTGATGAGGTTGGAGATGTGGCCCTCGGGCTTCTCGACGTAGTGCAGGACGCGGCGGGTGTGGGCGTCGGAGACGATGCAGCCGAAGTTGGTGGCGGCGTCCTCGGCGACGCGGGTGCCGAGGATGACGGCCTCGGCGTCCTTGTTGTTGAAGAGCTCGGCCATCTCGTTCAGGGGGAAAGAGCAGCAAACGTCGGAGTTGAGGACGAAGATGCGCTCGGGACGGCCCTTGAGGATGGCATCACGGAAGTGGTAGAGACCACCGGCGGTGCCGAGGGCCTGATACTCGCGGAGGTACTTGATGGGGAGGTTGGGGAATTCGGAGGCGGCCTCCTTGATGAAGTCCTTGAACACGCTCTCGTCGTAGTAGCCGATCATGCAGACCTCTTGGATAGAGGGGACTTTGGCAATGGCGGTCAGACAATGCCAGATGATGGGGTGGCCTGCGACATCGAAGAGAGGCTATATATATTTCCATATTTCTTTCTATTACTACAACTCCTACTAGTATTGCCATTGCTACTACTGACCTTAGGAACATCGAGGGATAACGGGCGGAATCTGGTTCCTCGCGAGGGGCCACCGACCTAAAAGAGAAAAAAAAGGGTTAGGAATAAATGTCAGCTAAGGGCATGATACATCATAATTCCACCCTATTTATCCAGGTATCCTATGCTAAACCCCCCCATATACCTGGAGGGAGTTATTGAGCATTAGGTGAACATAAAGGACGAAACATACTAAGATGACAGCCTTGGTGCCCTTACCAGAGCTGGGCTGGCCTCCCCGAATCGGTACCTGAAGCATAGTGGACAGATAGATCGACAGGGAATTTCACGATAATTTTGACGACGAATTGACGAATGAACTTCTTGCGACGCACTGAAAAAAAGAGTGAATGGGTCTAGCAGTTTGGTTTAGTACAGTTCGGTGCGGTGCGTGCGGAATGGAAATGGGAATTGTATTATCTGTGTATGGTGTATGTATAGAGTGAAAGCCCCCTCTAAGGTCGATCACCAGGTGAACAAGGCTTTATTATATATGAAGGGGGGTGGTAAGGAAAAAAAGAAGTGGAAGAACCTTAATGGATGTGTAACTATTTACTTTTTTGCTTTGGTAAGGTACCTTTTCTTACCTAGTCCTTAAGGTATGGTCTGTTGTAGCGAATACTATGCAGTCGGGTTGCTATCATGCCAAAGTATCATGTGGTTGCAATAGCTGTCCTAAAAACTCGTACTAAGGCATGCAAGCTGTTCACATTCCCAAATCCAATCAATCAATGGAAAGCGCTACATACGAGGCCAGCTCCCGCTGCGACACTACTACTTCGTACTAGGTAAACTTTGGAACCCCTCCAGCCTGCCTGGCCTGCCAGCCCTTCCCTGTCTTCAGCCCACCCCTGGAATGGCGGGAATTGTCCTGATTATCTGGCCAATAGGCGATGACGTACCCATGCCCGTGGACTTTGAAGCTCAATTGGAGCTAATCGATAAGATAAGCCAAGTCGATAAGGTCCATTACATACCTACTTAGGTACCTACCTGGGAACTGCTCCTGCACTACCACAACCCCAGCCCCGCAGCGGTCTGGGTAAGCTATGGGTAACTTTGGACTTGATTATACTCGACCTAGCCCTGGAGTAGAATTAAAGAGCAGTCACTAAGTAGCCAGAACCATTCTAGTGAGTCGCAGGGATGGGAACAGGACAGCTTCGTATTCAGGGGTGTGGTTAGTTGTAGCCGATAGTGCGTCGAAAGGAAATAAAATAAGTGGTCAACATAACGGTGAATTAACACAAGAGTCGAAAGCAATGGTCTTGTCCGAGATAGATAGAAGATACGTGCACTCATGTTAGCCCCCGGTTGGCTTGATCATTACAACGTTTCGTTTCGTATTGGTGGTACAATGCTCCTCTATGCTTGCTCGGCCGCCGGCTTCCCTCATTGCCTCAAGGTTGGTTGGCTCCCAATGCAAATCAATAAAGAAAGAGGACCATTGATTCCTACTTATCTTCGGCGCTCTCGTCCTTCGCCAGGTCGTGCTCCTTGAGCAGCGCCGTGATCTCGTCCGCACTCCAGAGCCGATGGTAGATCTTGCCGTCCTTCGTCTGTCCCACCGTCGCGAATTCAACTAGGTTTCGCAAGTTAGCATGTGTGGTTCAAAAAAAAAAATAGAACTAGAGGTTATGCTATGTGGATTGCTTCCGGGGTTTTGTGGCCCTCGGGGCCGGGTCAGGGTCACACTCACTCTTCTCGCTGCTCAGCTTGGTCGAGTCCATGGTCTTGCTCAGGACCTTGACGGCCATACCGCAGGCCTCCTTAAGCGAGCAGTCCTCCTTGTAGTCCTGCTTGAGGAGGCTGGAGGCGCTGGCATTGTTGGCGCCGGCGCTCGTGGCCTTCCAACCGCCGTAGTTCCCCGACGGGTTGCTCAGGTACAGCTGGAACTGCCTCTGCGGGTCCCACCCGGCGTAGATGAAGGACACGCCGAACGGCCGCAACCCGCCGTGCTGCGTGTAGCCCTGCTTCAGGTCGCATAGTCGCCGCACCAGCTGCTCGCACGGGATGTCCTCGTTGTACGTCAACAGGTACCGCTGCGCCGCTTGTCGGGCGTAGTTGATCAGGATGTTGGCATCGGCCGTCATGCCCGCCACGGCGCAGATCATGTTACTGGAGATCCCATGAGTCAGTTTAGTTGATTTTCTTCCCCTTCCCTTCCAAAAAAATTAAAAAAAGCGAAAGCTCCTGATATGCGAGGTGCGAGTGGGCGGAGAGCGGGAGGGTAGAGGGGAGAAAATAGAACAGAGATTTGTTCGTCCACGTACTCGTTCAGGATGTAGAGCTTCTCTGCCGACGTGTCCTGCTCTAATAACTTGGACGTGACCTTGCGCTCCGCGGCCAGCACGATGCCGTCCTTGGCGAGGATTCCGATCGCGGTTCCGGCGTGTGAGATGGCTTCCAGGGCATACTCGACCTGGTAGAGGCGGCCCTCCGGCGAGAAGATAGTGGTCTATATAGATAGATTCAACGTCAGTTGCGGGCCACAAAGACCAAACAGAAGGGGAAAAAAACCGCCCCCAAAAAACCACCGAAAAACAGGGCCCTCGACGGAGCTTCTGAGGAAAGCTTACTCGTGAATCGTAACGGCGAGACATGATGAGGGCGCCGACCGCGGGGGGACGGGTTTCAAACGGGTTTCCTAGATTTCCTAAATTTCTCTGGGATGATTTCACGATAAACCTGTCTCCCTTTTGCGATGGACCTGAGCGGGGCTGGAAATTGGTGGTTTTATGGTTGTAGTTGAGGTTGGTAGCATACAGATGTTGTCTGAGGGAAGGCTGTATTGTATGTCGGATTGTATGTAAGGCGGCGTTTACTGAGGTCCAAGGCTGCTGTAGTGCAGCAAGCAGCAAGCAGCAAGCTCAAGGTCAGGTATCCACCCAGCTCTTCAGGCTAGGCAAGAGCTCTTATACGTATACGCGCTGCAGGGGCCATCTCCGATCGCTAGGTACTTAGTCTTAGGTAAGCAGTAGCAGCAACTTTAAGTCTCTGCCTTACAACCACTCAAGCCACACCTGAAGCTCTTAGCATCATAATAGTGTGGCTTTCGTGTCGGGATTGATGCCTATTTTGCCGTACCTAGAGTCAACAAGATCTAAGGCAGTTGCCCCCCCCGATTGTATGTGTATTTGTGTGTGTAACAGCAGGTACCTAAGTAGTACACCGTAACTGCCTTCTAGTCCACCTAACCCCTCATCAACATCTGAGGGGCAGGCACGACACACTATTCCATTTCTCCAAACCGGGCAATCTCCAGTGCTCTTTCCACTACCCCCATACTCACCATGTCACATCGATATTGTACTATACATTTTCGGTACTTTTTACCTAGCTCCACATTGCCCTTCTGGGACGTATTCTCGGCAAACCGTGAATGTATCTTCGAAGTCACTAAAGTATCCTTCTGTCCCGAGGGAATAACTCCAGATTTGCTAAATCGACCCACATCTTTATAACTTCCAAGCCATTAACTGCGGGAATCCTTCCCACCGCTCCCACTTTATTATCTTCTTCCTCTTCCATCTCCCATCTGCATCTTTATAATCCCTCCCTTCTCTCCTCCTCTCCTACTCTGCCCCCCTCCCCTCTCTACAGCAACTTTCCTAACGATATAAAATTCCTCGATTGCCGTTATCTAGTTAGTCAGGATTCATCCGTTGAGTACCGTGTTCTGGTGGTCGCGATTCGCCTTCATCCGGGACAGGCTCAGTACAATAAAAGTCACGCGCCTCTACACATTCTAAATAATTCCACGCGGCCCACAATCGTCGCCGAAATCGCGGCCTTGTTTCTTCGCGAGACACGAGACGCGACCTACGCGACAGTAACAGTAACAGCGATAGCGACAGCATAACTTAACTACTACGGCCGCACTCCGAGCACTTTCCCCTATCACACATTCCTCGCCCCTACCTTCAAACGGACGAGGATCTTCTTCCCATTTACAAAACTCCCTTCGATCTCTGCCTAGTTTAGTATTTGAAAAGTAGTGAGGGGCCCTATCATTCAAAGGTGTTGGAACACATTTCCGGGATTTTCTCATCTTCACGTCTATCTATCATCTAACGTCCCACGTCTTAACTTCGGAGACGTTTGACGCCCGACACCTTCTCAACCCCCGTCGCGCCGTCTTTCCTCTGGATCAAGTCATAGTACAATCCAGATTTCGTAGTTACATGAATGCCTGAGAGAGATTGCGACCGCATCCTCCACAAAATAGTAGACGTGTGGCCAAATAGCACATTGCAAATCCTTGAATTTCAATTCAATTGTCGACTGTAGTTGAACCCGAGGGTCACCTCAAAAAGACCGCCGTCATGTCTGGTAAGCGCACCATCGTTCATACAAAAAGCTTTTGCGACATGGGCCACATTCCAGACCATCCCGAGGTCCTATCTGGAAGTCGCGTTTCTCGTGTCCCAGGCCCCCCTTCCCCCAATACCCAGTTTTCCATTTATAACGGTCTTTAGAGGCCGGGAAGAACATTAAATAGATATCCCCGAGACCTCAATCATAGCACCGCCCTCCCGTCTAGTTTCTTATATCCGCTCTAACACAGAATCTTATTCAGGTGAACCAGAGCCCCGTCGATCCGTACGCGCCACCAAAGGCCAGCACACCAAAGCCTTCGACCAGTTAGAAAACGGCCCGGAACCCCCGAAGCGACGTCAGACTAAAAAGACTGGCAAGAAGGCTGCGGAGAAGGAAGCCCAGCAAGAGGAAGAAGAGGAGGAAGAGATTATTCGCTGTATATGCGGCGCCATCACGCAGGATGACGACGATGCGAACGAACCATGGATCGCCTGTGATAAGTGTGGAGCATGGCAACACAACGTCTGTGTGGGCATGAGCGTTTTCACAGAAGATTTAACTAAGGATTATTTCTGTGAACAATGCGCCCCAGAAAACCACAAAGAGACTCTTGCTGGAATAGCGAAGGGTGAGAAGCCTTGGGAGGGCCGGAGGCAGAAGTACGAAGACGATAAAAAACGCAAGAAGGGAAAGAAGGGGAAGGGCAAACGGGTCAGCGACACCAAAGACCGGGCATCGCCGGCTGCTTCAACGTCCAAGGCGAAGTCATCTCCCACTCCGGATGTCAAGAAGGAAGAAGTCGTGCCAGAACCGACCTCCGCCAAGGGCAAGCGGAAGTCACGCGATCACTCACAAGGGCCACAGAGTAAGCATCGCAAGGTCACCGAGACGCAGGCGGCCCCTGTTTATCCTAAATACACCCCGCCCAGCAACCTTCCCGATACTATCCAGAAGTTAGAGGGCACACGGAAGCAGCATGCAGTCGCCCTCCAGAAATCACTCGATGCTGCCGTCGATGCGGCCGAAAAGAAACAGCTATACAAGACCCCTACCGGCACTACTAAAAAGGCCGTCACGGAACGTCTGGCCATTGAAATCGAGCGCGCTTTCCACGATGCTCATCAGAACAATAGGGAGGCTAATGCTCAACTAAGGAGGCTCGTGTTCAACCTGAAGAGCAACTTAGAGTTGGCCGCCAGCCTATTAAACCGCATATTACCACCCCCTTCTTTCGTGGTCATGACCGGCGACGAGTTGGCCACCAAGGAACTTCAACGGGAGAATGCGGAAATGAAAGCTCGTGCTGAGAAGCAGTCCATTCTACCGCCCGAGGAGATATCCCGAGTACGAAGGACTCATAAGGGAGACGAGATCGTCGAGTCTGACAACTTCGCCATCGCTTCGGAGGAGGCACCTTCTGCGCTTCGTCGACAGAGCACAAAGGATGGGGATGCAACCAGCCAAAGAAGCGCGTCCGCGAGGAAGAGCGAAGGTTCGGCAACGCCGGGCCCTAGATCTGCTTCTGCAGCGCCCCTCAGGGTTGACACCCAAGCACCTCAATATTCTCCAAAGGCGAATAACTTTGATATCGGCAAGGTGTTCTCCAGCGTGAAATCGCCGTCGGGTGCTCACCGGCGACGGTCATCGGCTCAAGTGCCATCTGCGGGTCCCGGGGAAGACGCCGATGTCGATAGGTTGCTTCGCGACGACGGCAACGAATCCCCACCCTACTCTCCAACCGAAGATCTCGACCCGGATATCGTGTGGCGGGGTCCTCTGTCCATGACGAATGTAGCCGACATCACAACTGTGGCCAGGTATATGGGCGGCGCTGACCTTAGTAAGGTCAGAGGGATACCTTGGAAGGAGCTAATCCCACCCGTCCTTACTGTTGCCGGTCGGATCCCAGAGGAGAAGGCGATTCCTTACTTGTGCGGTCTCCGGTATAACAACCAGATCGACCTTGTAATTACCAGCCTACAGCCAGCCAATATCTCGGATCAGAATGCACGTACCCAGTTTTTGGCCGTCATCGACTATTTCAGAAATAAGAAAAGGTACGGTGTTGTGGGGGAGAGGAAGCTCGGTAATGTCCGAGACACATACCTCATCCCGGTCTCGGAAGGCGACGGGCCGATTCCTGAGCCGATGCAGAATATAGGCGATCATCTCATTCCTCAGAATCGAACCGAGCCCCTGCTCTTGATGGTTTTCGTGGTTCGGGACGAAAAGCAAAACCCAATCCCAGCCGATCAACAGAAGGCTGAGGCACCGCCACCAACATCGGCCACGTCCATGGACGCCACCCCCTCGGCGCCGCCACGAGGCCCACCGGCCACGCCCTCCTATTCACCTGCTACGCCTCATCCGTACCATCCTCCCAATTACAACCAGACCCCTATTCCACCGCCGGCTATTACTGGCCAGCAGCCTACCACAGTCCCACCCCGACCAGCCACCACAGTGGCCCCGACACCCGCGCCG
Source organism: Eutypella sp. D-1 (assembly GCA_023313575.1). Taxonomy (NCBI): domain Eukaryota; kingdom Fungi; phylum Ascomycota; class Sordariomycetes; order Xylariales; family Diatrypaceae; genus Eutypella; species Eutypella sp. D-1. The sequence continues at coordinate 479,188 of JAJTTP010000021.1, forward strand.
CCTGTTCAACAGCAGCAGCCTACCCCGTCCACGCAAGATCCGCAGGTCACCGCATTGCGAGCAGCGCAAGCCGAAGGCGAACGCAAAGCCCGCCAGGTGCTAGGCCCTCTGTTCGCGAGTGCCACCGTGACCTTCCTCCTCCCACACGCTGCTCGTATGAAAGAAGGGGAGTGGAATGCTGTGAAGCGATGCCTTGAGCGGGACCACAGGGCGCGCGACGACCTACAACTGCTAAGCAAGCTCCTCACAGAGGAGGGCAATAGCGCGAAGCAGAGGGATCCACAGGTCGCCCAGGCTGCACCACCGCCGCCGCCCAATGCCGCTTCTCCTGGAGTGGTTCAGAGCACTCTCGCCGCGGCTGCCGCGAATCAGCCTGGACCTACTCCTCAGGCGGCCCAACCAAAGGCTTAAAAACTCTTTCTTTACCATTCGGTACCGATCATCAGTGTTCATCGGGATTCGGCGCCTATCGTGAGAACATACATGTGCTTTTTTTCTCACCCGCGACGCGTTCGCGGTGAAGGTACCATACTTCCAATAGTACGATATTAAACTTCATCTTCTTTTCCCTTACGATGGGGCTTGACTACGATGCGACCACCTACCTACCTATCTACCTCATGTGCAGCAGCATTGCGTGTGTTGGCACCCCCATCAATACCCCCCCACATGAGCAGCAGCAAGCAGGGCATTTGGCTTCGGTAACGTGGATATTATTGGATTTGGCTTCGGGACCTTTTATTATGCGCAGTGGGCTTTACAGGACAAAATAAAAACAAACTCGGGACATTTATTTAGCTGCCAGATAGGTAAATCCAAATCTACTTATTACAGGCTTTTTTTCCTGGAGACAATCACGTTTAGTTGAGTGGAAGTTCAGTACGAATGGGTAAGCGTGTTGGTTGAGATGACGTTAGAGAGACTTGAAATGTGACATTGTGCTGCCGGTCTTACTCTATACGTGTGCGCGAGTATCACATCATGGCTTGTCGATTCTGCTCCCGCGTTGCTCTTTATTCATGACAAGCTCGTTTCATTAACTGCGCATTTCCAACGGCCGCGAAATATACCACCTCATATGTGCCCGTCCCTCGGTGATACCCACCAACCATATACGTGCGACGCCTTACCATTGCGTCCCTTATAATAATGTAAGTATATCGGATAACGACCGCAGTCCATCTCATATATGTACATAAGTTCCTCCCCGCTCCTCTCTACGGCGACTAAGTATGTATCCACATCTGCACCCCCCACCCCCCTTTTCGCACAACACCAGAAATAGATCACCCTAGCGCGAAGCACACAATGAAAACCAACAGCAACGCCCCCGCCGTCGCCCTGTGCCCGCCGCTCGCTGCCGCCACTACACCCGTCTCCGAGGCCGTGGCGGGCTGTGTGGTGGTATTCCCAGCCCCGCCCCGGCTGGGGTACACCGTCAGCAGCGTATCTGGTGGCGCGGGCTGTGTGTCGCCCGGTGGTGGTCTGCTGGGGTCGGGACGCGTGGTGTTGTTGTTGTTGTTGTGGGGTATTGTTGGTGTTGGGTGTGTCACTAGTGGTGGTGGGGCGCCTCCTCCCTCTGTCGGGTTTTGTGTGTTCGGTGGGCGTCCCCATGGGTCGGCTTCTGCTGCTGATGTCTCGGCGCTCGGGGACTCGTTTTCTGCTCCTCCCTCGGCGGTGGGGGCGTCTTCTGCGTCTGGATTGTCGTTTCCCTCCAGTGGGTTTGGGGCTGTTTCTCCGTTGCTTGATGCGCTGGTGTCAGAGCCGGTTGGAAACGCGACATCGGTGTCGCCTCCACCCGGTCCCGTGTCCGCTGTGTTGTCGGACCCGTAAGGCGCAGGCGCGGATTCGGGAGGCGCAGCCCCGACATCTCCCCCGCCCACCACAGGCGCCGGCGGAGGCGTCGGCGTGAAGCCATCGAGGTACGGACGGCCAGCGCTCGGGAAAGTGACAGTAGCGACGAGGGGCCCACCGTCCGCACCCACAATACCGCAGGCCCCGCACGTCTCGACGGCGGTGGTGAAGCCGTAGGGCACGCGCGTAGGAGCCGCGAAGCCGGGGAGCGAGGAGAGGCCGACGTAGGTCTCGGTGACGGTGTACGCCTGGGCCGTGAGCCCCGTCGCGCACAGCACGCTGAACGTCGCCGTGTACACGCTCGTCAGCGTGCACGTCGCGCAGTCGCACCCCGCGCACGCCGGCATCGTGTATTCCACCTGGCCCGGTCCCGGGTTCGGCCGCCCGCCTTGGAGTCCCTCCGCTGGTGGATGATGATCTGGCGCCATACTGGGTGCCGATGGTGCGCCGCCCGCGAGGTCGAAACATGATGTCACCACCGCCGTCGTGTACGAGACCTGCTGCGCGGACGCGACCACGGCACCGAGAATCAAGGTGTGCAGGCGTGCGATGAGACGCGACGACCCCGGGGAACGATGACGTCCCTTAGTCCTGGCAGCCAGTCTCATGGCCGCTGTCGTATGCATGAGATGGTTGGCTGTCTATCGCTGAGTCCGGACAGCGCAGGGGGGATTGGAATTCTCGAGGCCTAACGAGCCCCTGTTTCCCCGCTGAGACGTTGCTATTATATCAACTCTGGGATTCTTGCGGCTGGTAATCATCTCATATGAGGACGCATTCCTGTCTTCGCTATGCGGCTCTTGTGCTGGTGTCGACTAAAGGGGGCGGTAGTAGGCACTGCCAATCGACGCGACATAACTTTTATTTCCCCTGTCCTTGGGGAATTAAACATCTCTCGATCTTGCCGTCATAGAAAGGTGGTCTGGGAGATTAACATTCCCATGCTGCTTTCGGCCTCTGTCGTTGTTTGTGTGCGGATAGTCAGGGGTAGATAGCGGGTAGAATGTCTCACACAGCTTTTTCCCCGCGAGACATTTATAATCAGCCGCCATGCCTTCCTCATTGTCAAGTGCGTCGTTGTAATCTTAGAGGCGGGCGGCGAAGGCATTTTTCTATAAATTATAAACAAAATCATCCCCATACTCTCATGGAAACGCTGACTTCTACTGTTGACCTGCAGGTTTTATGTGACCGTGATATGCACGCACCATAGGAGGTCTCGGCGTTTATCAGCATATCGGTCACATCACGGAACTTGTAATCAAGTTCATGTCAATGGAAGCGGTATATTGCTGCCTGGACCATCCCTGCACAAGAGCTCATCTCGGTGCATTCTGATTGGCGTGGAGGAGTCTACACTATGACTATGCCGCGCCAAGTAGGCGGAGGACTCATCTAGACTGTGAGTAGGATTTACAGTAAGTTGATATCTGGCGATGTAAGCGCTAGATCCTCATGTAACGCAGGAGCCTAATCAACGGGCGCTTCTTTATAAAGCTTCATATGTTGTTTTGGACCTATTCGACGTTACTTCTCAGTATTCAAATTATTCCACAACATACTTCGACTAGTTACCCAGCAATGTCTACAACTACAGCCTCAGTGCAGCGGAAGGTAGAGCCCGCGGTGGAGTCCGATTTCCCGCATCTGGTGAATATTTGGTACGATGCCTGGCCCAGCAAAGAAGCTAGGGCTATGCTTCCAGACAAGCCAGGCGGTCGCAGGTGGGTTCGCGAATCGTTTGAGGGGTTCCTCGTTCCGCCCATCGGGGCAGGCCGTGACACAAAGCTGCTTGTTTCGAGAGACCCAGAAGGTTAGGATCTACGGTCTGTAATACTATACATGCCGTTCTCGTGACTGAGCCGTTCGCTCTTCCTAGGTATCCCCGCGGCCTTCGCCATCTATCATATATGGCACGCCGGCAGTGACCCATCCCAGAGGTCGTGGAGGGCGCGCTGGCATTCCGTAGACGGCAACCCGGACATGAACGACGAAGTCCTGCAGAAGTCCTTCGACCCGGTCGATAAGTCCCATGACTTCCTGTTGGAAGACCGGGCGCACGTACGTGAGCAACCCTTTCCACCAGGGCCTTTTGATCTTGTAACCAGCTTGACAATGTGTCGATCACCTAGACCTCGAACTACTTGGGACGGCGCCGAACCGCCAGAAGCAGGGGCACGGGAAGGCGCTTGTCGAATGGGGAACTGCGCTGGCGGATGAGTTGGGAATCGAGTGCTACCTAGACTCCAGTGTCATTGGGCGGCCCCTGTATGAGAAGAATGGTTATGTCGCGCGGGATGTGTCGGGCCTTGAGCTGGTTCGTCCTGTGAATCCGATGGTCCGACCAGCAACGGTTTAAGAATCTGGATCGGTGCTGAGGGGAGTATGCTCCGGCGCACTACAACAGCCACACTACCAACTTCTTATAATACATATTGTCCATGCATTCGCATCACACCCTAAGTGCTTTTGGTTTTGCCGTTTCCCTTTTCCTCTTCTGCCTTTTCCACTTCTGCCTTTTCCGCTTCTGCCTTTTCCGCTTCTGCCTTTTCCGCTTCTGCCTTTTCCTCTCCAGACTTCACCGCGCCTTCATCATGGGCTTCTTCCTTCGTCTCCGACTCCCTCTCTACATCTTCCATACCTTGTTTCGTTCTTTCTACCTCAGATTGCAGGGCCTCTTGGTCCGCAGATGGGTCTTTCCTAGACTTTGAGGGTTTCGCGTCCCCCTTCTTCTTGTCCTCCTTCTTCTTGTCCTCCTTCTTCTTGTCCTCCTTCTTCTTGTCCTCCTTCTTCTTGTCTTCTCTCACACCCTCCTCCGTCGCCATTTCCGATTCCTCGAATCTCTTCATCCTCTCTGCCATCAGCTCCCCTATCTGCTTAGCTCGCTTCTTTTGAGCTAGGCGTAAATTCCTCTGGTTGACGCGCGAGACAAATTAGCAAAGCATTAACCACTAGAAATGCAGGGGCGAAGTAGAAAAGAAGTGTAGGAGCCTATGGTGCGTTGGTGGGATTCCTTACTATATGGCTGTCGATGAAGAAGGCAAATCGGTTATTTAATTCCTTCTTTTTGCTCATCATATCTCTGAGGTCTTGGCCAAATCCCGCCAACACAAAGCGTATGAAGTTTTCCTTGCCCTTCTTTTCTAGCGCCGAGTAGGCCCCCCAGCCTAGGGATTCGGCATCATGCAAGGCTAGTTCTATGACTTGTAGGAGAGTCGGTGACTTTGAGCCGTGAATCGGCCGCTGAAGCGCCTCGACTAACTGCTTACTGGGGGGCTTCGGTTCTTTATCGAGCACACTCATTACGCGTCGATTTCCACTGATAACACTTTTAAGTGGTTCATCCGCACTTCCCATCTGGTTGTCGCTGTTGTCAACCTCGTCACTTGCAGCTTCAATTAGCTCCCTTCTTAACATTTTCCAGCTTTTTGGGGATCCTCTTCGCTTGTCACTTCCGTCGCCTTTCTGGTTGGCCTTCTCTCCCTTATTGACTACGAACATCGGAATCTCCTCGGGCTCGTCGGGTACGGAGTCGGCATATATATCCGCAGCCATTATGCTCTTGCCGCCGTCTGCGGTCAGGCGTTTGCGGACTCGGATATTGACGTAGTCATCATCGAGCGATCTCGGCCACCGGGCCATGTGGGGGGACTCGTCATGAATATCCATCTGTGCCGTCGGGCAGAAAAGAAGCGCCTGCCCCGTGCGGAGGCCGACGATCGTCCTAAACAGAGTGTTCTCATTTCCAGGGTCCGTGCTGTTGGCGCCTGCGAGATGCTGCTTGAGTACTTCGTACCAGTTCGGTGAGAGGAAGCGATGCACGAATGTTGCGTTAGCGAGAGCAATGAGCTTGGGCGACAGTGTAGGTTCCTGGGTAGCGATGGCAACCCGCGTCCCCGTGTGTCTCTGCTGGCGGATAACCGAGACCAGTTCCTCCGTAAGAACGCGTGCCTCGCCGGATTTAGAAAGAAACTAGTCACGGTCAGATATCTCTCAGCTCTTTCCGTAGGGCGCATTTTTATAATCGCCTTATAATCATGGTATCTTACCTTATGGGCTTCGTCCATAGCCACAATGCGCCCACATTTGTTCCGCTGCTCGAGAAATAATGACAAAGATATTGCAAAGATCGTGCAGGCTTCGTCAGAACTTATGAAGGGGTCGCTAAGATCAACAATGGTCAACGATCCCGGTTCGAAAGCCCATATATCCTCCTCAGACTTTGCTGGACGGGTCGATGTCGTCAGGTGAGAGGGTTCCATGAAGGTGTCCAGAAGCTGGAGACGGAGGTCCAGAGGGGCCTTTTGTCCTGACAGCCATTTAGCTTTCGCGAGGCGCTCACGGAATCCCGTATAGGTGAATTGTTCCCCTTCCATAGCCATTTGTCGGACTATGGACATTACAATCTCCATGTACAAGGGAGTCTTCTCGGATGTTGGGTCGACGGCCATAAGCTTTAGAATTCTCGCGACATCTAACTGGTTCTCTTCTAGATATAGGGGTAGCACTTTGGGTCGCGGGCTTCCAGGTGGTAGACCCGGTAGATTGTTATATAAGCGCTTCATTGCCCATATGTTCGATGGCGACACGAGAATATTCACCGGGATGCCCGAGGAGCATAGGTAGGCAGCTTCGCATAGCTGGGTAGTACTTTGACTTGAGTAACTGTCGTAATGCATCACAAGGCCCGCTAAAGGGCTAGGGAGGACGCCAGCCTCATGATTAGGGACGAGGGCGTTCTCTAAAAGACAGCAGAGGGTATGACTTTTCCCCGCCCCTTGAGATCCACAGATGAAAGCGGACCATGGCATGTTGACGTTGCCCATCACGAGGCGGTCCTCCTCTGGGATGGAAGCGTCATCCTTTTCCTCGCGGAGACCGATCAGCCCGTACTGGGGAACGATGTCTGAGGTCTGTTTCTTTGGAGGCAACTCTGATTGCACAAACTTTTCAACGGCTGACGTGAAAATCGGTGTGTTCTTGAAGCTTTGAGATAGCAATCTATGGGAAGAGCCTGTGCGCTGCTTCTCGTTGATATCTTCGTCGTTAACAAAGGCCAGTAGCTTGGAGTACTTCGATTCCTGGGATTCCGGGGTGGCATCTGCAGAAGACAGCGATTCGTTGCGGAACAGCCGCTTATTCTCAAAAGACCCCCTGAGGACTGCCAATGGTCTGTGGACAGTCCTCGTATTCCGGCCTAGCATGTCTGCTAGGAGCTGTCTACAGCACCCGACACACTAATATAGATCTACAGGTCGGTAGGTGTAACGATAAAAATTGGATTGGGAGAGATTGCGATGTTAACCAATTTGGCACTCAGCTCCTGTGCCTCCAAGTTGCTGGGATAGTCAGTCAGGGGTACCTATGTGGCCGATTGCAGGTTCAACAGCGGTTGTGGGGTTAGAGGAAGAGATATAGAAATATCAAATTTCCAGGATTATGGAAGTCTGCAAGATAACGGACTCTCTAGATACTGGTCGTTGTATGACTCTCCTGGCTAAGGCGGGTGTGGGTTGGACATAGTTCGTAATTGTTCTTGTATTCATCTGAGAGTATCGCTCTTAGGAATTTTTATTTTTTTGGCGATAACCCGGCAGAACGCCACATCTATTTACGCCACAGTTTCCTATGTAGTGGTACCTGCTCTTATTAGCTGGAATTGACAAACAAACACCCTTGAGTAACAAATGGAAAAAGAACATAGAATCCAATATTAAAATAAACTACCTAGTAGGAGTATATAATGCTTCCAGGTTGTATATGCCTACCTTAGGTACCTAAGTGTGTAAGTATTTCACCATAACGCTCGCTTCGCTTCGTAAAGGTATAACCACAAAAGCTACGAAGTACAGAGCCAGGGGTTGAATACACTAAGCGTACGAAGTACTGTCAAAACTTAGGCAGTTATACTGCTGAACGTATCCAATTCGTAACCAAACAACCCATTTTGATGGCCATTATTTACGAGAAGGGAGTAATCATTTCAGTGCTTCTAAACTTGCAATTTTCAATTTGACCCGAACTTTTTTCCATCGCGCAGGTACCGCTCATTTCGACGTCCTCGAATGAGACGAGAACACTTCCGTCTTGTTCACAATATGCTCCACATGTTGCATACTGTGCTCTGAAACCGCAGAAGCCGCCGATGCCAAGCTTCCGATCAGATCCAATCTATCCCCTCTCCCCAAGTCTTGCTCCCCGTGCCGCCTCTTCCTCTCCCGCTCCTCCAGCTCTGGGTCGCGCCATACACCTTTCCCAAGACTAGAGCAGTGTACCTTCCAAGTACTAGCTTCAAAGGTGAGGTAGCTCCAGCTCTCGTTAAGATAGCATCGCTCAGTGCCGACGACAATACTCTTAACCATACCCATAGTACCCGGTGCCGGCCGGAGCTCCTTGAGCCCGGCAGCGAGCTTAACGAGTCCACTAATGAGCGCCAAGGCAACTTCACGGCCCCCGCAAGCGTGCATCCCGGTACCGAAGGGGGTCAGACTCTGCGTCCGCGAGGGTCGGAATTCTGTGGGAGCTTCGACAGCTGTGGCGTCACGCACAGCGTGGCCCTATAAGCAGAACATATCAGCCATGGTCCCTGAAAAGGGGAGACTTAGACAGGTTGAAGGGGAATACGTACAAACATGATGACGACGGCGTCACCCGGGTTGATCTTCTGACCCTGAACAACAGCGGATGTGGTCGCAATACGCACGTCACGCTGGGAGGTGGTCAGACGCATTGCTTCAATCACATAAGCGCGGATCGTCTTGTCGTCCCCGCGCACAGCAAGATCTTGCACCTTGGACCAGATGGACGTGTTCTCGGGCGCGAGGAAGAACTGCATGATCTCGCAGTAAGCGGTGACAGGGACGGCGATGGCACCGAAAGCGTTCAGCCAAAGCGCGTCGACAGTTTTGTCGATAGACCCGCCGTAACCCTCAAGCAAGGTCTCCACGATTTTCAGACCACAGGATCGCAGTGACCCGGTCTTAACCGAGCCCTTGCGCGCCATAAGCGACGACGCGAAAAACGAGAGGAGCGAGCGCGGAGGGCCGTGCACGGCGTCGTTGATGAGCTCCTTGCTGGACTTTATGACGATATCTGCACTCTCACGCGCCCAGCGACGCCGGTTCCAGGCCAGTGCCGGGTCGTTGTTGTTAGCACCCCACGTGCGGATATTCGAGAGATGCTTGTATAGATCAGCCTCGCACAAGCTACCCTTAGGATTCTCCGGAGTCTTAAGGTCGAAGTAGAAGATATCGGCGATTAGCCGGGCATTGAGCGGAATGGCAATGTCACGCAGAAGGTCAACCTGGTAGAGCCCATCTTTCATCTTGAACAGCTCTTGCTCCAACAGAGCCTTTCCCTGTGTGGCGATGAAGTCTGCCATTATCTGGGGGAAGTCAGGAGTGCTTGCGAAAGCCTTCTGAAGGAGCTTCTTGTCGGCTGCATTCTCGGGCTTGTCACCTGCGAGCATGTACCAGCTGCAGTCTTTCTCCCCCGGGAACATATCGTTGATAGCAGCAAGCCAGGGCACCACGAAGCGCTTGTTATCCTCCAAGACCTCACGGGCAGCGGCCTGAGTAGTCAGCACGACTTTGCGCCTGGGGGGCTTTGGGTCGGCAGTCGTGTACTGCTTGATTGTTCCTATTTCCGTCGCGATCTGCTGGTTCATCTTCTTCGTGAACATAGGCTGCATGATGTGAAGAGAGTTGTATGGAAACCATTCGGGGACACCACGCTGGATGAGCCTGTACATCATTGAACCACCAAGGGTCTTGTAATCTTGTTGCACCTCATTATAACCCCAGGCCGTGAGATTTGACACGGTGTAGTCGATGGTGTTAAAGCGATCGGATCGGACGAGCGTCACGGCATCCGAGAGAATAGCTCGGCCGACCGAGTATGTAGGCATGATACCGCAGCCGGGATCCATGGCGGGCTTGATATCCTCAATCATGAGACCAGGATAGAGCTCCACCATATCGGGGTGGGTGTAGAGTTTCTCCAGGATGTTCTGGATATCCTTATCAGAGTTGATCTCCTTGAATTCAGTATACCGCTTGAGGCCGAAGAAGTCGCGGAACTCGTTTAAGGACGCAACTTGCCACTTGCGTGCCTGCAGCACACCGAGAATCTCGACAACGCGAAGTGCCTTTGGTATCCGGCGAGCCCCGAAGCATCCGGCGGGATCCTCCATACTCTCCTTGAGAATTCGGACGAGGTCTTCATCACGGAAGCGACCATCTTCTTGGCGCTGCAGACCGTCAAAGGTGCGCTTGCTGGGGTCCGGGTCGGTCCGCTTCTCGAATGCCATAAGCCCCTCTTTCAAGTCAAGTGGGGTGAGTCCGCTCAGTGTCTCTGGGGTGCGGTCAGGGAAGACCTCGCAGAAGAATTTGTTTATCCATTTCTCGTCTCTCTTGGAAATACAGGCATGGAATCGATAGAGAAGACTGAACTCCACGCTGACTTGGTTGCCGATTCCCCTGGGCGTGCCGTCATCATTGAAATGCTTGCCAATTTCCACTCGTGGATCAAGCGTCCATGAACTGTTGGAATGATGGGTGTTCGTAATAGCCCGAAGGTAGTCATGAAGACAGATGTTGATGTATAAACCGCCAACAATCAGTCTAGCAGTGTTGAAAAGGTCATGGTCTTGCTTGGCAGTGGCCTTCGCAACGTCTTCTGCGCTAGCCCCTGGAAGGACTGCAAGTGTGAAGCGGCCCCCTTCATTGATCTTGAGAAGGATGTCGGCAACGTAGTTATGGAAGCGGCTATAGAGAACCAACATAACATTGACGCCGGGGGGTTGACCGAGGAGACGCTTCTCGGAGAATGTGTCAGGCTTCAATTTTCCTTCCTTCATGGTTCGGATCTCCAATTGGTCCTTCAGGGAAGATCCATAGAGTGGCGCCAAGTCAAGGTAGGATGAGGTGTCTGAAATGTTCATATTGGTATGGTTTGTGCGGAAGATGTCGTGGATAATGATGGATGCATGATAAAACAGCATCGAGGAGATGCCAGCCGGGTTCTCTTTGAAGTTTTGGTCGTCCCGAGCCATCAACATGTCGAACAACAAGCCTGGATCCGGCTTCACGCCGTGCAGCCGCTTCTCAGTACGGATTGACTTTGCGTATGGGGTGCCAGCTCTACCGAGATCAGGTGATAAGATGTTGTTATAGCTACCATCGGGAGTGCGGTACTGGAACATGCCATCAGGAGGTTGAGGAACTGCTGCGCGCAAGATCGTCTGCGGGTCCCCTGGGGCTGGAAACTCAATGGTCGATGTAGATGGCGCTTTCTTAACATCCTCCCGCGGGCCATCCTTGGTCGCGACAATTTCGTACTTGGCATCACCGCCAACATAGCTCAAGGGCGGATGCTGGAGGTTATCCCATAGCGTGTCAATGAGCTTGTTTGTCAGGTTCCGGCGGACTGCGGAGTCCTGTGGCAGTTTGGTAAGGATATTGATGAGCAGTTCGGTGGTGTGTTTCTTGTCATCCAACGGCTCTCCCTTCTTCAACAACTGCTCCACAAGTGGCAGAATCTGCGAGAGCTTGTAATGGCCATGCACAGATTTCAAATCCTCCAGGAGAGCTAGAGAGACTGCTTTGGGATCCGCGAACAAGTTGTCAGACCTCTTCCTGGGATCGGCATAATCCTCCCCCGCTTGGTACTTGGTGTTCATCATATTTTTGGCCTTCGTGGCATCACTCGAGTTATTGTAGACAAGAAACGCAGCGGCTCCTGCAAGTGCTGCAGTGCCAATCTCAACACCTCGAGGTATATCGGAGAGCATGGCAATCTAATATGAGAAGGCAGTCGAACAGGAAGACAGAGCCATATAACCATGTGTTACAAAAGAGGACAGAGCTTAAATATAAGAGCTCTGGACAGTCGTAACGGATTCCCGAACGACACATCTAACCAGTCGTGACGGGCTCCATCGGACGCCATTCATTCTACAACATGAAGCCCAACAGAACGATAAGGCCATCGGCGAAACTAGCATCATGCCATTGCCCAATCAGCGTGGATGCATATTAACCACTGTGCGGGGATTGACTGCCCAGACGCTCATTCCGAAGGCTAAGACACCTTTACAATGTCGTGTTCCTACGGTCTCTTTTCTTCTTGTGCCAGGTATCAATGGTGGCGCTACGATAAAATGTCGAGCTGGGGACTCGCATGAGACATGCTTGTAAATGGCGTACAGCTGGGCTGCACAGGACGGCGGCAGCAAGGGTGCACAGTAGATATCTCCACTCGCTGCCTGCCGAGGTAGAAATGCCACACTGCGAGATAACACAGGGTCAATCTACGCGAAGGCTTTCATGTTTCTTACGCAGGATGGCAGGATGGCTGGCTGGTCCAGGGCTCACAATCATTACCTCCAAATTTATACATGGTAGAAAGTCTCCTCGGAGCAACGGACTTCACAGATCAATGGCAATACAACAATGTTATTACAGAGGGGAATCAATCTGGACCCTGATTGACGCGATGTGCGAGTACCTTGTGAGCTGAAACGGCCGCGTAACGCTGACTTTGCATTTTGATCCCTGGATACTGTCCCTTCAGCTACCTTCTGAACAGCCGCAAACCTCTTCGGCGACTAAGATGGGAATAACCGCCAATATTGAAGGCATACCAACCATTCTTAATTGGATGACTTGAATGCAATGCCACATTGGGTTCCAGACTTCCTTTGGCGTTCCATAGCCCTATTGGCCACCGTTAAACTATCGACTAACAGCGCCTATCATTCATACCACATTCCTAAGGCAATATTCTAGCCTAACAAGGTGTTATCACAATGGGATCTGGTATTCCGGGGACTCGGGGACTAACGAGTGTGTCGTTGATGGGTCGTGAAATCGACCAGAGAGGCCGGTGCACCTGTGAAAATACCGGTGAGATAGTTACATCTTAGCCATACGCCACAGTGTATTGGTACTGTACATGCAATTGGTCCTATGCGTAAAATCTTGTCGAACGCTTATGTGCTGGCCCAGCAGTTATTCGTGCAGTGTTCGGTTACATCCGAGAATCACTACCGCGGGTGTTGCCTCCTTATCAGTTTCCGTCAGGCGAATTATCTTCATTAACTTCGTCTACTCACTTACGCCTCCTCTCTAGGCACACCAAGCTGTGATGCCACGCTCCCCAGCCCAGCTTATAATCCCACAGCGGGATCTGCCAAACTAAAGATTTCATCCCCTGTGGGCGACCGTTTATGGATATATGGCGGCTTTCGATGGTACACGGCAGGGGTGTCGACGAGGCTATGGTGACGCTCCGTGTGCGGGGCCATCCGTCTTGATGGTAGATCCAGGCAGCCTCATTATTGATGAATGCATGGTGGCTTCCGACCATTGGCTCTGAGTGCCGTAGCAAGTCAAAGCTAGTTCCAGTTGAAGTGCGATATCCTTTGCATATGGGCGCTCTGCATGGCTAGCCACTAGGGGGTTTGCTCGCTACATGTACTACATGAGCCATCTCGATCTTACGTCGATGTTCGAGTCGAGATGTGCCGCGGAGGTTGTGAGAAAGAGCTCCACGGGCAAGACGGGGTCTCAGTTATCGGGGGGGGGGGACGCAGATAGCTATGCGTCGGTATCACCGACGTTATATCCCTCCTAACTCTGACCCAGCATCTCGATGTCTCAGTCACCCACCTGAGATGCGATGGTGGTGTCGGATACAGTGTAAACCAATGTATATTTATTGGTTCTACGTTGCACACCCACTGGTGAATATCTCTGAGCTTTTCTATTAAGTTACATTTCCACTACCTGTCCTTGATCATTGCGCATACAGCACCATCTTCATCCATCATGGCTTCCCGCACTTCAAGGTCGTCGTATTCGACGGCAACACAGTACTCAAACAATTCATTTTCCCATTCTCATTCCACGAGCAATGCCTGGGAAATGGGGAAGCCCCCCATCAGGAAGCTTGTTCTATGCTTTGATGGCACAGGCAACACTTTTACGGGCTCATCCGGCGACACCAACATCGTGAAGCTCTTTGATAAACTCGATCGTGATGATCCGCTACAGTTCCATTACTACCAGAGTCAGTATATGATGTCTCGTATTCTTGACTGATAATGATTGCTTACCACGTAATGACACGGTAGCTGGCATTGGTACATATGATATCGGCGGCGGATCCGTCAACAAAGGCCTTCTTGGGAGCATCCGCAGCGCGTTCTCGAAGTCCATTGACCAGGGATTCGGAACCTCGTTTGACCACCATGTGATGGCTGGTTACAAGTTCCTCATGAACCATTAGTAAGTGGTATTTCGTGTAGTATTCAGTATACTCCTGGTTTGAACAGGAACACTAAATCAGCTTCTTGCCATTACGGCGCTACCGCTCAAGTTCGGTATCTATCAGTATGCAATGATAAGCCCTACTGACCTCCCCCTTTTTTTTTTAGCAATGCGGGTGACAAGATCTACATGTTCGGCTTCAGTCGCGGGGCGTTCACTGCCCGCTTCCTCGCCCGCATGATAAACACCGTGGGATTACTCTCCATGGGCAACGACGAGATGGTGCCTTTTGCCTACCAGCTCTACCAGAGGTATGAGCAAGGCCAGTTCGAGCCACCGCCTCCACCGAAGGACCTCAAGAGGAGCCTGACGGAAGTCCGGGATGGGGTGAAGGATGCTGTGAAAGTAAGCATCGACTCTGTGAAAGGTACCCTCACTAGCGAACCGTCGGGCTCCAACTTGAGTGAAGAATCTACCGAGACCGAAACTCCGCCTCCAGTAGAGCACTTCCGGCCCAAACCTGCCGACGCGATAACGAAGCAGGCCATGAGGGAGTTGACAGCCTTTAAAGGAACATTCTGTCGAGACGTGAAGGTGTGGTTCTTAGGAATCTTTGATTGCGTGAACAGCGTCGCCGTGCTCGAGAACCCACGCGAGCCCGCCACTGTCCTTGGAACTGCTCACCACGTGCGTCATGCTGTGGCCGTGGATGAGTTCCGGGTCAAGTTCAAGCCGGCCCTACTCCACCAGGATGTCAACGCCTTTGAAAATAACAAGGAGACCGTCAAGGAGGTCTGGTTTCCCGGTAACCACGGTGATGTTGGCGGCGGATGGCCCATCGTTGAACGACCAAAGGGATTCTGGGATACCTTGAAAAAGTGGTTCAGCAGTGACAAGCAGCAGTATGGAACATCGTCTGATCCCGCCGCGGATGACTTCCAGCTGAGCGACATCCCACTCGATTGGTAAGTACACTTGATTGACGACAATTCCTCAAATTGTCTCTACCACGATCACCTCCCTCTGAAGGTGTATTCAGACAGCGTGGTTGCTCGGTTGCAACACATATCTATTTCTCAAGGAACAAGAACTAACTGCTTATAATGTAGGATGATGCGGGAACTGGAACTCGTGAATGAAACGAACGACCCTCGATTTGCCATCTCCTTCAGTGTGAGGAAGGAGGGTTTTAGGAGGGGCCTAAAGCAGAAGTTGCACCAGGCTAGGGAGGGTGTATTGCATGATACCATGAGCATTGGTGGTGGCATCAGCCCGTTCAAAGTTATCATGTGGAAGTTCATGGGTTAGTTTTTCTACCCTTGTCTGATTGCCCCTTCGGTCATTTCACAAACAACTCAAGGCAACTAACGCAAGCCACTGAGCAGAATACCTTCCATTCATATCCCGTTATGAGCTTGAGCACGGTCGATGGGTCAAGCGCAGATTCCCGCTTAACAAAGGTTCGGCACGCGACATCCCCCGGGGCGCAACCCTTCATCAGGCTCTTGTCGACCGCCTCAAACACGGATCACTTAATTATCGCCCACGGAACAACCATGGTGAGGGGACCATGCCTTGTTTGCTCGATGAGGCGGGTTCGAGTGTCGCTGCCGTGAAGAAATTGGAACAGCATGATCTTCATCAACTATATACCTTTGATAAGTGAGCGTTGGGCCGTTGAGGTAAGCGAATGCGTCTAGTTGCGGGGCGAAAACGCTAGTTAAACCGTCTGAGAATGTCAAGTATTGCTATACTTCATGTATTGTTTATGAACACCGTACTCGAGGAGTTTGCTGCAGGAATTCCTATATAACTTCATTCATGTACTGTCAATCTTATTCCAAACTTCCGCACTAAACGACCGACAGAATCGCGATAAAAGCAGGCCTGCAACTTCGTAGAGACGAGATGAATTAAGCAATGCCACGCTGCGTCTGCGCTAAGAGCTAGCCGGGTTCAAACGTAGACTATTGCATCATTATCACCCTCCCGCGTAAACGCCCACTTGCGCCGTTTATCGCCGAAGCAGGGGCAAACTCCAATTGAGATCCAACTATTGGTTCCTGGATGGGTAGAGACTCGATCTTGTCCCTTAAAGGCATCGTCACCTAAGTCCAGGGGCATGAATCTGGTTACTCCAACGCAGATATTACCGAGACGGGGCATTTCTCCCATCGATCTGCCCCCGCAATCCCCAGGATTTTGTTGATCACCAGCTATTTCCTCGGGGCGTGGGCTACGAAAAGCTTGTGATGACTATGTCGATTGTACGATTGAGCTTATATAACCATTATTGTCCCTCGTATTATGGCTGCTGTCTTTCCAGGGAGGAATACAACTCTCCTTCAATTTCTTAATCAGAGGCATAGTAGGGATCATAGACCATTGAGATAAAACCAGGTTGTCAACTTCACACAATGCTCAGTATTACGAAGGCTCCCTTGGTCCTCGTCTTGGCGGCACTGGCCTGCCTAGCAGGCGCTCAGGATGCTGTGGAGGCAGGCCCGGAGCCAGCGACACCGGCAACGGCAGCGCACCAGCCAGTCCCGCGAGAGACGAGCAGCGGAAATCTACTGAGCAACATCTACAAGCTGGCCAACGGGCTGGGGCTGACGCGCTGCGTACCATACGCTATACCGCTGATATCGACGCTACCAAAACTGCCGAATGGCCTCGTGAACAACGATTTGGTCACACAGGCGCTCAGCCAGACTACGCTGCCGTTGTCGGACGTGTGCGACTTCTCTGTCACCGGCTCTGTCGGGCCTATCTATACGGACTTTATGCCCGCGTGGTACAGCTGGCACAATGCGCACACATCCACTATCAGCGAGATCCTCAAGAAATGTCCATCTGCGACCGCGCTCGTGCAGACCGTGGAGGCATACCAGAGCTGTCCCCAGATTTCATCTGTCAAGGCCACCGCAACGGTTAGCGATGGAGCGGGTAATAGCAATGGCGATAGTGATGGAGAGGCCGCAACCGAGACTGGGTCTACGACCCGACCGGGAGCCGGAGCGACGACAGATGCCGGAGGTGTTGGAACAGGTGCGCCTGAGGAAACGTCGGCTCCGTCAGATACACCAGAGGCCCCCGCATCTGAGGCGACGACGCCGAGGGATACAGGTTTGAAGGCTGTTGCCGCCGCTGCTGCAGGCTTCGTCGGTCTTATTGCAGCGCTATAGCTATGATGCCCGTTAGGCTATGCATAGGTCAAACATGACACAATTACTTGTTACAGCCGATATATGTACGTAGTCACGATAGCGACATGACACCCGTATTAAAAATTGTGAATAAACCTCGATTTATATCGACCAGTTATAAGCCGACTTCTGAAATGGCGTCAGGAGCAGGCTTGGGAGACTTGTCGAA
This sequence comes from Eutypella sp. D-1, assembly GCA_023313575.1. Taxonomy (NCBI): domain Eukaryota; kingdom Fungi; phylum Ascomycota; class Sordariomycetes; order Xylariales; family Diatrypaceae; genus Eutypella; species Eutypella sp. D-1. Next base: position 496,686 of record JAJTTP010000021.1, read on the forward strand.
ACTTCTCATGGGCTGCAGCCCCCACCGCTCAAACATAGCCTTGTCCTCGTCGTATCCATTGCACTCAGTGGTCAGCATCTTCTCGCCGGTAAAGATAGCATTCGCGCCCGCTGTGAAACACAAGGCCTGCTTCTCCTCCGACATGGTCTTCCTCCCAGCCGCAATACGCACGATAGTCTCGGGCATGAGGATGCGCGCAGTGGCTACGGTGCGGAGAACGTTTGTGAAGTCGACAGGCTCGCGATCGCCGAGTGGCGTGCCTTTGATGGGCACAAGCGCGTTAACGGGAAAACTCTCAGGATGGCTCGGCAGTGTCGAGACGGTGTGCAATAGGCCGACGCGATCGCCGTCGTCCTCGCCCAGCCCTAGAATACCACCCGAGCAGACGCTGACGCCAGCATCGCGGACGTAGCTTAGCGTTTGCAGACGCTCGTCGTACGTCCGCGTCGAGATGACGGACGGATAGAACTCGCGACTCGTGTCGACGTTGTGGTTGTACGCTGTCAGACCCGCGGCCTTGAGTTCCCGCGCCTGGTTTCCATCAATCATGCCAAGTGTCACGCATACCTCCATGCCCATCTCCCGGACGCCGCTAACCATGGCGGAGATGTTCTTCATGGCGTTCTTGCGCCCACGCATGTCACGCCACGCGGCGCCCATGCAGAACCGAGTGCTTCCGTTGGCACGAGCGACACGCGCGGCCTCCAGTACCGATTCCACGCTCTCTGTCTTCTTCGCCTGCAACCCCGTGCCCCCTTGGTACCGTGTCGACTGCGCACAGTACTTGCAGTCCTCTGTGCACCCGCCCGTCTTGATGTTCATCAGCGTGCAGAGCTGCACCTCGGACGGGTCATGAAATCGCCGGTGCACAGCTCCCGCCTGGTGGACCAGCTCCAACAACGGCTCATGGTAGATCGCCGCAATCTCCTCCCGCGTCCAGTCATTCCGTGGCGAGGTGGCCGCCACCGCATCGAGGAGAATCTGTCTCGCACTCCGAGCTGGCTGGGGAGGAATCGGAGATTCCTTAGGCCGGTCCTGGCCCACGGGAAGTTTGGGGGGTTGGCTTTTCGTAGCATCACCAGCACCAGGCAAGGTCGGGGGTGGCGGAGGGAAGGTTGAGGGAGTCCATACAGGCCGTTCGGTACCGGCTGTGACAGCCGATGCAGTCGCTGCAGAGTATGCACGGGTCCTCACAGTTGTGTGAATAGGCTGTGTTATCCGTGCGACAGTGAAACGCCTGAGAATGGGACCCGAGTACGCCATGGTAACCGCGATGGCAATGCGACCTGTTCCAGATGAATAAATGACTCACAAGAAAGGAAATAAAACCATTGTTCTGAGCATCGCAACAAGAAATACACCACTACAGCTAAACACTCCGCCCCGCACTTATCAAGTGTTTTGTTGGGATCACTCTGAGGCGCGCAACTTAGTGCAACACCGGGACTTGGCAATCGACGCTCCTGAGTAAATGCCGATCAGAGCCGTCCCTTTTGTCCTTGCCGAGTTAGCGCCGGGCCTGGCTCGTTACATATTTGTAACGCACGCTTCAACATTCGTTGGCGTATTTTTTAGATCCCCACCAGTGAGAACGTTGGTTAGGTCGTAGCGACGCTGATTTGACGAAGGGATGTTCGTCCTTCCAGGTTATCCAGTCCAGCTAGCGAGCAGCTGAGACTGTTTTTATACCCAGGCGCCAGAGCGGTCCCTACCGAAGCTTGTAATGGACCAGTTGTACAAGATCTAACCGGTTATATGGGATTTAGATCGGCATAACTCACTGGGTAGAGGCGATCTCTCAAGGGCTGTTACCCGTAACCTGACGGGTGTCGTTACGCATTACCGTGGCGAGTGACTTTTGGCACATCGAATTTATAAACATATTTTCGCGATATAGACAGGTGCTGTTCGTCCCGACGTCATCGCCGATTTCCTAAAACCACATAATTCCCTTTTACCGCCCGTAGTCTATTACCGTCTCATGTTGTACCTGGATCACCCCTCCTTGAACAGGAACAGCGGGCTGGGCTGCCACGGTAGTCTCGTTGACACCCCTGGCGGTGACGGACAGCTCCTGCAGAGAGCCTAAACTGCTGTTCTTGGACTTCATGATAATCCTGGATTCTTCGTCCTTACGGTTCGGCGACCAAAGCTTCACTTCATCGTCGTCGGCTCGTTTCTCAAAGTGCTTGTTGTGGTGGTCCACCGAGGACAGTTCATACGAGCCATGTTGCATCATCCGGCGCTGACGATTCTGTTCAGTTACAGTGGCGAGACCGTACGATTTAGATTTTGTCGTAGTCCTCGCACGGTTGGTCGTGTGAGTCCCGATGATGGCGGGAAGGAACCGGAGGAAGAATGGTTTGAGGGCCGGGACCGAGGCACATATGATGCCGGCATTGACCTCCAAGTAGGAGAACACATAGTCCTGGACTACATCCCAGGGACGATCATCAGTGTTAATCAGATGTGGAATTAGAGCAGTTCGTCTGGTCGCAATGGCGCAGACACTAGAAACAGTCAGCAAAAAAACAGGCAATATTGCTCAGGGGTAACTTACAAGATGCCGGTCGCGAAAAGCATACACAGCGAAACCTTCTGTCTTGTTGGAATATTGAGATGTACTACAACCGGGATCGGCAGCAAGAGGGTCGCCAGATCCATAAGAATATTGAGAATACTGAGAGCCCAGTATGCATTCCAAGGATCAATACATGTTGATTCTTCGATGTTCATATCCCAAGCCGCGGCAACCGGGCGGCAGGGGAAGACATTGAGCAAGATGTATACGAGCGAGAATGAACTGACGACTGCCATGAGGCCGTAGACAAGCGTACGGAACCATTGTTGTGGCGAGAGTCGGAGATAAAATAGGAGGATGGATAACTTGGCGAAAGTGATGCTCAGACTGTAGGTACATGTCCCAACAATAGCATACTACACTCAAGAAGTGCATCAGTAAGCAGACATGACACTCTCACGGCGCAGACTAAATAAAGCACTTACCACAGGATACCCGATGTTGTATTCATCATATAATATGTCCCATTTGTGGGTTCCGAGGCCGTGTTGTGAATCTACCTCATATTAGCACAGCCAAAAAGGGCAAATCAAGTCTAAAACCACAAAAACATACGTTTAAAATTTATCACTATAGATGTAATCGTCATAAATAGCGAAAAAAGAGCGAAAGCTATCATGTTTGTTAGCACGTGTAGTGGCCAAGACTAACATCATTCATCTGCTCACTATCATCAAGGCTTATCCTCCCACCCACGATATGAATACGGGTGTAGAAACGCACACACACCGCAACCGCCGCAACGGTGGTGGTCGCGATCGCTACCGCGAGAATATCATGAAATCGTGATGGCGGGTCCGTGAAGGACCGAACCTCACCCACCGGGGGCTCGGCCAAGTAAACGTCGGATATGCCCTTCGGTGGCTCAGCCAAATAAGTGTTGGACATCTCAAATTTTCAAATGGATGGCAGCAAAGATTGGAAGCCGTCCGCGCTCGAAGAGAAAGGCGGGATCGGATGGTCACCTTAAAAAGATAAATATAGATGTTAGAAACCAAAGTGAGTCGACTGACCAGCCAGTCCCTGGTTCTACCAATATATCGGTACGACCTGACGGGTCGGCATAACTATTGTTATATAATAAAGGCATCGCTTGGTCTACTCGGCGAACGGGTAACACAACCCGGTCACTAATGAATAATGCCCGACATGGCCAAGATCACTTCGCAGTAGCTCGTCTCACTCAAAGCCTTGTTTAGCACCCACTATTAAAACCCTTTAGCCCATGTCCAAGCCAAGCAGAAGTCCCTAGGGATAAGCACGGGCCCCTATGACGAGCCTTATTTTATGCACATTGCATCTACTCATGTACGAGCTAGGAGCCTACGAATTAACATGCCAGCATACCCAGCACGCAAATTGTCGCTACAGAAGCTGCTGGGCTAGCTGAGGCTAATGACGTTAGCTGTGGTCTTTCTCGCGGCGTTTTTACGCTATACAAACCAAGCAGCTGAAGAATCTTGTTTCCCCCATGGACTTAACAGAAAGACGTTAAGCTTGGCGTTTCCAGTATGTCTTGATGATAAGCACAACAGAATGTTTCGTCTCTTATTCACCTCCGCGTTACCAGGCTGCTCGACATCTTGTTGCATGTACGGTATCTTCCCCAAATGCTGTTAGGAGTCTAAAGACCTCGGCGCGACTAGGGAGATCAAGGTGACCAATAAAGACAGAGTTAATTTACCAGCGTCATGTTACCGGAAATTCATGTCCAACTGAGCAGCCACAAATCCGTATAACTGCTTAACAGGCTTGATAGGTGGATGTGGGAAATGCTATGTTCTAAGTGGTAAACTCCGAACGGTTTTTGTCATGATTTTACGCGTCATTGCTCTGAAACGATTATACTGTAGATCGCAGTACTGTGGGGAAGAATTCGGGAAGACCCAAAAATCATGCGAGCGCAGCGCCGCATGCCATTTACCACGGGGTTTGTACTGTACACGATCGTCGCCTAGAGGTTAGAGGGTTAGGTTAGTTGTTCCATAAGAGAAAAGTCATTCACACAATCCCTGGACTGGCACGTTTGTCTATCTGGTTACCTCACTCATCCCAGATCGAATAGTTCCACGAGAACACATATCACCAGGATCTCAGCTAGGAGATCAATCTTGGTAGAGCAGAAGCTATTCTTCCATCAGTTTAGTCAACTCCACAAGCGCTGACTATATCCTCGCCAAGCCTACCCGAATGTCTGGCGTAGGATCTGTAATGTGGTTTTCAGCCCTGGCTCCTGTCCACGCGATTTAGGGCGACAGGCCCCCTGGGCCCTTAACCCCTGAACCAAATGATAGTTACGTAAAAGCTTCCGCGCAGCTGAGATATGCCGGTAAAGTTATGGGGATAACTGATGTATCAACGGAAACATTTAAAAGCTACGATCTGGAGCTTTTAGTCGAATGCCGCTCGTCTTTGAGAGTTTGTTTCAACATATCACTCAATCGTTGAAGTGTGATTGGTGCAGACAATTGTGTGTTCCGAACCCAACGTGGACCCTTCCTACAAGACGAAGGTCTTTCCCGTGCCGACAGCCGCGGCACGCGTGGTGTCATTTAGGGCCAGTAGCCTCAACGCTCAATATCACCCGTCGTCTTGCTACGGATTTTAGTCTCTATGCTAGTCCCAGGTTCAGTGAGATTACACAGCCGAAGACAGGAAAGCCTCCCTCACCAAATAAGCATCTCTTTAGTACACTTGGTCGATACTACCATATACCACCATAGCATTGTTTAGTGTGTCATCCGTAGTCGTTCGAATCAGCACTAGAGCATTGGGCTAGTCATCCAGGCACAACCTACCGCGGAAGCAATAGGAACAACCCGTCGGCCGCTCTGGAAGCTAGTCGTACAATAAACTCCCTAAATTACGAACGAACCCCGCGGGGAAACTCGATTTTTCTCGATACAGCATCCTCCGATGGGAGTTAGGTCTCATCTCGTAGCGTTCTAAGAAACGTTCCTGTGAACATCGTAGGAGAACACTTGTGACGAGAATTCCCCCATTCAGTGCATGCATGCGAAAACTATACGAATAGCCCTTCATCGAGTCTAAACACCTATCTGTGGCGTTACCCGGTGCGGCCAGAAAGATAGAGTCACTAATTTATGGAGTAACCAAACAGCAGAGGCCTAGCTAATTAGATCAATTAAGAGGCTGGGATAAACCTTTCTCGATCGGAAGACCGCAAAAATCACAGCACCCTATCACACTCAATATCACACTATCTCTTCATGGACGGACAATACAAGCTCTATTGTGGCGTCGTTTGCCGAGATTGACGTGCTACCACGCCGCTGCACGCGAGTGTCTGAGGCCTAGTATTGTATGAAGATGAAAGGGTCAAAGCGCGTCGCAATATTGACAGGTGATCCGCAAGCCACAACGTTACCGATTTAGTGCCCAGAACCGTACTCGAGAAAAAGAATAATCACCGATAATCTAGGGAATAGCCGCCGGGGCGCCGTTGCAAGCGACCACAATATATATGTAGTATGGGGGATACCAAGGATACATATATACATTTCTGTTGATCTCGGAAAATTTTGAGCTTGGGCGTAAATCCCCTCTGGATTTGATTGTCAGGTGAGTTGATCCCATCGGGGCCGAGACTGGGACTATTGGCACTGCTCATATCTGAAATGGGTACAAGGTGTGGGCCAGGGGTGTAGCCCACCCCTATTCGCCCCTTTTCATCACTACGAGGCGCGAACAAAAGGACAACGAGAATAACATCTTTGACTCTGGTGTAGATAAGCATGTGCGATGCCTCAAGTCTAATTTATTCTTCACTGCAGTTCCATACAACTTAATAGACGAGTTCATGCAGAGGCTCGTTATATGCTGTCGCTTGGGTACCGAAATATTCCGTTGGCATTGACATTGATCACCAATGGGGCCCGCGTGCGCGCGATCCCATTACCGGACACCTTCCGCTGATCAATATCTTCACGATCTTTATATAGCCTCGTACTGCATCAGATAAATTGAACCTGACTATTGGCCAGTGCTTCACAACTAATCTACCCCTCCTGTTCTCACAATTGTGAAAAAGTCGGCATTGCGTGAAGCGCGGCAAGTGGGCCACTCCAGGTTTTCTAGTCAATATATATTACGAGTGCCAGAATGATACTTCTTCTAGAATCTTCTAAAGAAAATACTATATACCTAGCCCGGTTGGATATCGCAACGTCGTTATCTTCCGTCCCTTGATTTACAATGATGCGTGAGTCCCCAAACCGGGGGGGGGGGGGGGAAACCAGCCGAAGTCCGGTCCGGGGACGGCAATAGATGCGGGGTTGTGCAACCTCAGCAGCTCAGAGCAAACCTGTTTCTCTGTAGGACTCCCCTTCTTCGTCCCACGAAGGCACGTTTCGCATGTCATCTGAAGGAATCTTGCAGAACCATCCAACCTTGGAATAAAGACCGTGCGATGCTTCGGCGTATAAGGCCAAAGGTATCACCATGGGCAAATGAGATGTTATCCGAGTAAACTTGCACGAATACGTCTATTCGGGAGATTTGAGGAAGCATAGTTCCCTTCTTCTTTGTAGTCGTTCGCGAAAATATGCTCATGGTGGAATCTTGTGCGACTGCTGTTGTTGGGTTGTAAAAAGAGGTTCTACGATAGCAGATGATTCACACATTCCACAGGGCGAAAGATGGGGTTGGTGTCACCTCGACTTGACTCCCCTTTGTAATACTCCTTGAAATACATCAATTCGATCTCTATAACTGACTGTTTCCATTCACAATGACTGCGCACCAACTGGATATCTCTAAGATCACATGAAACAATGCCGTAGCATGAGGAGTAACATAGCGTTTAACAGTCATACTTATCCATCACCTAAGTTAGTATTTAAGAAGCCGTGTCTCTATGATGGACCTCTATCGCGACTTGATATACGTTCTTACCCCTAATATTCCACTCGCATTCTATCATAACTAGACACGAATTAAATAAGAAGCTATCATACTTCATCTAATACGTATAACCATGTTCATCCCCAGGCTGCGACTGATCGCTCTTTCAGCCTTGGCCGCTGCCTCTGCTCTGGCTGCAGTATCCCTAGATCGCAGCGCACGAGATACCGCGGGGGATGACGATAGCTTCATCAATCAGTGCGGCCATAAGCTGGGAGACCATCATCTGAAACGAGAAGAATCCACAGGCAAGTGGTACCTACATGCTGTTTGTGAGGGGGCCGAGGATGGAAGCGCACATTGCTCTGAGTTAGACCTTGATACGTATGTATCTACCCCCCTTTCATATGCCCATGGGCCCTTTTTTCTTTTAGGGCATCTCCTACCGGGATGCTTTGCCCCAACAGACTGGCACCCTCATCTTCAGACAGTTTGCCCTATTGCTCTATTCTTCAACTCAGAGATGCGAGGTCGCTGATAATAGCCCAAATCCATGAAACTCACATTAGGTGCCTCGAGAATTCAGACGGCTACCTCCGCGAAACTGAGGGTGGAAACTTCTCCAAGACTTGCGACAAGTGCATCTTACAGACAGACGCTGGCGGCTATTCGGTGCTGATCCAGTGCGAGTGTGACCCGATTGCACCCGAAAAAACGCTGTTGCGTATTGGTAGGTCTTCCTGGTTATAACCGCTCCGTTTCCCCCGTTACATAGAACTAGCTAACATGTACTAGATCCATTTATCACTAGTAATGCTGGGACGTTGGAATACAAGAGTCATAAAGCCAGGGAGTGCAAGGTCTGAACACGATGGGCGTATTCCTAGTCTGACTGATTCGTAGCTCTAGACTAAGACTTGGTCCTGAGTGATAGAAGGCACAGCATTAGTTGCCAGGAGATGCCATAGAATATAAATCATCACCAGATCTCGCATCTCTTAAAGTAGGAAAGCGATGGCGGCGCTCTCTCCTAACTGGCATGGGCCTGAGCCTCCACTGAGTAGTTTTATGGTTTCTAGAAAGTGCTACAATAGCTTGTTCGCGGGCCTATCAGGGTACGAAAAATGCGAAAGTGGTTTTCGTCATTGATGCCCAATTACGGCTCAGACCGGCGTCTCTCATAATGACTGGTCTAATTCTTGGGGGCCCGTATGCTGCTATCGTCTTCTTGGGCTAAGAAGGGTATCGTGAGATGGGCATTCCTTTCTCCGTCTCATCCTAGTTGTATCAAGGATAGGAAGCGTGTGAGTGCGGGAATCAAGTCCAATCCAAGGTTCTCTAACGTTCATTCAGTTTGGACTCGAGAGATCAGCCGCTGTGAAGTCATCATTTGGTCAACTCGAGAGACCGCAAGTGCCAAACGGACACCGAGGTAATAAATCTGCATCTAGCCTTGAAGATGACCATATCTTAGGATTTCACCGTCCTTCCGTAAGCACCCCCAGCTGCCTTTCTTGACTCGATGGCACGTTTATATGGTGGTGCTGTGGGAGGTTGTATCGGATCTAGTGACACATGTCCAGGTGGGAGGCGGTAGGACGCGTCTGAGTCAAAAGCCGAGAGGTCCCCGCATGCAATAAAAGGCGCGATCCAGCGAACATCGCTATCTCGGCTTGGTCGTGCGTCCTCGGGCTCAATTTCGATGGTCCCGTGCTCATCTGTTTTCGGGGAGGAGAAGGGGCTGCTGTTCCAAGCTCCTGTCTCTGTATTCTGGAGTACAGTCGGCGGGGCGCGATGCAACCTCTCGTCATTCTGCCGTGTCATCTCAGACAGGCGAAACCCGACTCCCAACGGCTCCTCCAAGCTGGCGGAGAAGCCCCTGGGGGGCCGGAAATTCAGGCAAACGATGAAGGCCTCGACGCTGCTGGCGCGCGAGGATCTGGGCTTCGCCACGTGGACCTCCTCGAAGAAGATCTTCAGCTGCGCGTACAGTACGTCAACGTTACGGCCGCGGAAGATCTTGGCGACGAACTTGCCGCCGGGCTTCAGGACGCAGAGGGCCAGGTTCAGCGCGGCGAAGAGCAGCTGCGACTGCACGTAGATGTCGAGGTCGTGCAGGCCGGTGACGTCGGGCGCGCCGTCGCTCAACACGAGGTCCACTGGGTGGGCGGCCTGTTGGCTCCTGTTCTTCTGGTCGTAGTCCGGGTCCAGGGCCTGTAGTAGAAGCGGCACAGTTGCCGGGTGGGTGATGTCGGCCCGGAGAGTGACGATCCCGGGGAGTGGACTAATAGGCTGCAGGTCGATAGCGACAATCTTGACATCTTTCCCGGCTTGCATGGGCTGAGTATCACTTCCAGCGCCCGTCCTTTCTATCGCAGCCTTCGATGGAATAGGCCCGAAGAGACCAAGCATCTGCTGACGGAATTTGGCTTCTCGATCCTGCCATGCTGACCGGCCAAACTTCTCACCTTTGATAAGAACCCTCGAAAGCACCTGGGACCAACTACCAGGAGCGGCGCACAAGTCGACTACCCGTGTCACATTGGAAAACAAGTCGAACTCTAGTTGACGTGTGTTAGCAGCATACATGAAAGTAATGGCGATCAATATGGGGGACACGGGTATCGACAGACCTTCATCGAGCTGTAGGAGTTTGAAAGCACTTCTTGCCCGCCACCCTTGTTCTTTAGCCAATCTATAATAAGCATCACGCTTATCCTTCGAGGATTTCCCCATATTGATTAATGAATTGTGTATTATTGTTCTTGAATTTGTAAGTGACTCCTTCACTTTTTGGTTGTAGAGAGCTCAGTCATCCTCAATTTTCACCAATTTAGCAATTGAGTATTCTTTAAAGCGATATACGCAGGTATGGAGGTACGGAGACTAAACGCATGGAATAATTGGAACTACCTAGTAAGTAATTTAAGCTGCGGTCTGTGCATGTGAAAACCCACCACTATTTTCATCTTATCTTATCGGTGATAAATGGGCCCATTTTATTTTTCTATCGAATAGTCTACTCACCTGCTGCTGGTCTGTACATTACTGAGCAAGAGTACTTGAACACTTGAACAAAGTCAACAATCAAGCAAGCAAAGCTACGGAAAACATCCCCAGCTCCACACAACCTATTCTCTGGCGACTCCCATAACACAGCGTTAGATACTAGTCGGGGAAATATGGCAGGCTCAAAAAAGAGGAAAGCGACTATACATAATAGCAATGGTGATAGCGACAATCCAACGAAAAAGCCCAAGTCGCAACATTCTAACGGGAAAATATCCAAGAGGAGACGACCTGTCGCGATCGACTCATTACGATGGCGCAAGGCAAAACTACCCGATATGTTCGATGATGCCGAGGGTTTTTTTGGCCTGGAAGAGATTGATGATGTAGAGGTCATCCGTAAGGACAATAACATTGTGCAGTTCAGAGCTGCTGTATCTTCCGACGATGAAGCAAATAAAACGGAGGAGGAGGCTGAGAGCGAGGAGGGCTTCGAAGGTTTCGACGATGAGCCTCAAGAAGCCGCAATTCCAATAAAGAGGAAACCGGAAGAGGAACCCTCTGAGAAGCCCTCTGAGAAGTCGCAAGGCCAAGAAACTAAAAAGAAAACAAAACAAGAACCAAAGGAGAAACCCCAGAAGAAACCTAAGGAAAACAGCAAGAAGGAAGATGCCGAGCTCCAGACCAACGCTTTCACTGGCCTCGAGGCTCTTGACGAGTCCCAAGACGACGTTGATGTATCCGCCTGGGTTGATTTGGGCCTATCTCCCCAGCTGCTCGAGTCCCTCGCAAAATTAAAATTCACAAAGCCCACACCTATCCAGGCTGCTGCGATACCCCATGTTATGGCTGGTCATGACGTGATAGGGAAGGCCTCGACGGGATCCGGAAAGACGTTGGCGTTCTCCATCCCTATAATCGAGAAATGGTTGGACACGTCGGAGGACGAGTCTCGCCCCGAGTCGAAGTGCCCGATCGCCCTTATCCTGTCGCCGACGAGGGAACTTGCGCATCAGCTAACGGATCACATCAAGAATCTCTGCGCCGGCTTACCAAACTCCCCATATGTCTGTTCCGTTACGGGCGGCCTCTCCGTGCACAAGCAGCAGCGCCAACTAGCAAAGGCCGACATCGTCGTCGGGACGCCTGGCCGGTTATGGGAGGTCTTGAGCTCTGGCCCCGAGTTGATGATTTCCTTCAAGAGGATCGGCTATCTGGTTGTGGACGAGGCCGATAGGCTGTTGACAGAAGGCCACTTTCAGGAAGCCTCTGAAATTTTGAATGCTCTCGACCGCGTCGAGGTGGACGAGGGCGATGACGAAGAGGAAAGTGTGCGAAGACCCCGACAGACGCTCGTCTTCTCCGCAACGTTCCACAAAGGCTTGCAGCAGAAGCTTGCAGGCAAGGGGAGATATGACCTCATGAGCAAGGAAGACTCAATGGAGTATCTTCTGAAAAAGCTGAACTTCCGCGAAGAGAAGCCCAAGTTCATCGACGTAAACCCCGTGTCTCAAATGGCCGAAGGCCTCAAAGAAGGCCTGATAGAATGCGGAGCGATGGAGAAAGTGAGTACCTTCGATTGAACTACTCACGGATGTACTAACACCCGGTAGGATCTCTACTTATACGCACTGCTCCTCCTCTACCCGAACGTGCGGACGCTAGTCTTCACAAACTCCATCAGCGCAGCCCGCAGGATAGCCCCGATGTTGCAGAACCTAAACCTGCAGACAAACCCGCTACACTCTCAGATGCCTCAGAAGGCACGCCTACGTTCCATCGAGCGATTTACCGGGACGCCTCAGGGGAAAACTTCTATTCTAGTGGCCACGGACGTCGCCGCGCGCGGCCTCGACATCCCGAACGTCGATCTCGTCGTCCACTACCACGTGCCGCGGGCCGCGGACACCTACGTGCACCGCTCGGGGCGGACAGCGCGCGCCGACAGGACGGGCCTGAGCGTGCTGCTCTGCGCGCCAGAAGAGGTAACGCCGACGCGGCGGCTCATCGCGAAGGTGCACGCACAGGGCAAGGGGTCGTCCTCCGGCAGCAGTAGCAACCGTGGGCCGGGCGGGAGCTTCTTCGTGCAGACGCTGGACGTGGACCGGAAGCTGGCGGGGCGGCTGAAGCCGCGGCTGACGCTAGCGAAGAAGATCGCGGACGCCGGGCTCGCCAAGGAGAAGGGCGGAAAGGAGGACCAGTGGATGCGCAAGGCGGCCGAGGACCTCGGCGTTGACTACGACAGCGACGACGGCGATGCCGCGGGCAAGTGGGGCGGTCGTGGGCGCGGCCGCCGCGAGAAGCAGGACGAGGCACGCGCCCTCTCCAAGGCCGAGCTCGCTGCCCTCCGCGCTGAGCTCCGCGACCTCCTCTCCCGCCGCGTCAACACCGGCGTTAGCGAACGCTACATTGCGACCGGCCTCGTGGATGTGGATGAGCTGTTGAGGGGCGCCAAAGGCGACTTCCTCGGCAGGGTCGAGGGCCTCGATATCGAGAGCCTGTGAGTTGGCGTTGCCGCTTACATTTGAACCCCAAGAACCGGATCACAGTAGATAAGCATCTTAGTCGGGTCTTTCATGGACGAACTCCTCGTAACAAATACAATATATAGGCTATGGTTTATATGTTGTATTTACCTGCACACCACTACTCCCTCCTTTGCGTTAATACCCCCACAAGCTAGCTTTGCCCCCTATTTTAGCCCCTTATCTTGGGCAGACCCACTCTATTAGCACTACCACCTTATTACGCTTAACAAAGACGCTCTTCACCCACCCCGGAATTCTTAATAGTACAAGCACACTTAGGTACAAGGAAACATTGAGAGGAGGGTCCAGCTGAAAGCCTTCCCGTATAAACCCGGACCCGATTGCGAAACGCAGAGACCTACCCACATAATGAACCTTGCGCTCCAAAGATGAGCAAAGTTCGCTCTTGCGAGTGGTGTTGCTTTATGTCAGGGCGAACTTAAATCGGACCCCTGAGGGAAACAAGAACTATATGAACGGGCAACTCCTTAGTACGCAAGGGTGATCCTGAGAGCCGAGCGATGCCATGTGGCCCTCCTACTCGCTTAAGTAAGCGCGGCCCGACCCACGGCTTGCCACGATAGGGGGCTCACTGAAGAGAAAGACTAACACCTAGCCCCAATGGAGATATCTTACACCGTATGGAATGTAGTTCTTCAGGTACTAGGGTTTCGGTTCTTTGTTCTCATGTATGGTGTTGTTCATTGGCTGGGGACTGCGGGGCTTGCAGAATCAGCCGTCTCATCCTGAGTGACACGCTCTCAGGAAGTATGATGTCTTTTCTGTTCTTTCATTTTGCGTGCAATATGGAGCACTCATCAATCCTCACTTTCCAGGCCCTTGCTTACATTATGGGCCCGGAAATCTAGTACATTCGTCGAAAATCTCAAGTAGAACGCATAGTCCTGAAAGATACAGAAACACATGCTGTCAAGCCAGGAGCACTTCAAAGAGCCAGAATGCAACATGAAGGAGACTTTGGGCAAGGTATTCCATTTGAACGACGACTATCCCAGGGATATACCCGAAGGGAAAGAATACATGGCGAAATAGACGCTGACCGTGCTGACAACGTACGGCGAAGTTCGAGCATTATCGCCTACGATGACTGGGCGGTGTCCGACTTCGACATTGCACCTTCATGTTCTGAAGTCCGTTTGACACCCAAAGACCCCCCAAATTCCTTTGAACACTTGTTCTGCGATCTATATGTACGCCGAAAGACTACCTGCGTTTGGTATCGACCATGCTTCTTTCTCTTCGCTACCGCCACCCTTATTATTTTTCTAAGCCTCGGAATATCTCTCTGGTGGGGATTACAGAACGATCTCTCTGGAGGTTTCACGATCGGGTCGTATGTGCTTGGAGCAGGAGTGGTACCAGTAGCACTTATGGGCGGTATCCACGCCACTTCTTGTCGGTGTTGGAAGAAGATGACCGATGAGACAATGGATATAGAGATGACATAAGGGTGAGCTAGGATTTAAGTCCACAATGGCCTGGCTCTTTACTGAGAGGCCAGCTTGACCCTTTGGTACTATTTACATACGACGGCTTGGCCTGTAACCGATACTCAGCGCTGTGTTAGAAAATACATGATCGGGACGGGACAGCGGGAAGTTCCATCTTTTAGGTCGTCGCAGGCTTCCTAGCTAGCATTTAAGCTAAGCCAGGAACAAGGCTCTAGTTATGTGAACTTGAACTTTATATCAATCTTATGTGGTCTGGATTAACGGCCTACACCTTCCTTAGCCTTATAACCGTCCGCGGGTAGCTTTAAGAGCCTCAAGGTACACTTCCATAATACCTACCTAGGTAGGTATACATGGATAAAGTGTAGCTGGCTCTCTACCAGCGCTTCTAACGTATTAAAGGCAGAGTGAAAGGTAATTAGTCTAAAGACGCCTAACCTCCCCTTCTACTATAATCTTATACAAATGCCGATGTTTCTAAAGTTAGCAATCGCCAATAAAGAGGTGAGGGTATGATACTGTGAGATCAGGGACATTGTAGAAAGGTTTAGCATGAGGGGATTCGGGTTCATTGAGGACTAGAACTGACCTGGGAGAATATAGTATCTAATGATCTTAGAGACGCCATAGGCAAGAGGCAAAGTAACCAGGGTACTCGAAGTCGTTGTCATGATCTGACCTCGTCTCGATTAGTCTGCCACTTACAAGCGCCATCAGTCTCGATTCATAATCCACGTACGACCCTCCATACCGTGTGCAATTTCTCACATGGATATCCGACGAGACATAAACAAGCGACCCCATGCTGTCAGGGTTCCTGGGTCGCAACTAGAATAAATATAAAGTTTGCGCAAATCAAGATACGAGCAAGTACCAGACAGCGGGGTCACCATAGCAAAATGACGAAAGATTTAAGGGGGGACGAGCCACTTCCCTTTTCATGGTTTCAATAACCCGAAAACTCTCATATGTATAACTCCATAGTAGGGCATTACATCATACAGACACATATCGTCTGTTAAACTGAGGTAGCGAGACCTCATAATCAATATGGGCAGCAACAAGACACCCAACCTGGCCGTAGAGGGTCGCAGTGAGCTGTCTGCTTCACCAGCCCCAGCGTACAGTAGCAGAAATTTGCAGACCTGGGAAGATCTCCGTCCTCGTCTCGATGCACCAGACCGAGAGAGGCCGAGACGTGAGCTAGACCCGACAACTCCCAAGATCGCGAGACGAATGTGCTACCGTTGGTCCATACGGCAGAAGTGGTGGACTTTAATCATCGCGGCTACCAATCTATTCCACGCCAACCTCAACGCCACCCTTTACGCCAGCAGTGTCGACGGCATGGCGGCGGAGCTCAGGGTCTCACCTGACTCCGCTGCCTGGGGTACCTCTACTTACCTGTTTGCGTTAGCTATCGGCTGCGTGTGCTGGGCGCCCTGGAGCGAGGAGTATGGACGGAAGATCGTGCTATGTGCGTCTATGTTCTTCGTCCCGTTTGTTGCCTTGATGGGGGCGCAAAGTGGAAACCTAGCAGGGATCATAAGCTCGCGTTTCGTCAACGGTCTGCTCATGGGTAGCAGTAGCATCGCTTTCGCGATTGTCAATGACCTCTTCAAGCCTAAAGATCCGTGGTATCAATACGCAGTGTTATTCCTCTCCGCTGGCGCGGTTAGCGGGTTCACCCTTGGACCAATCATCGGGCCGCACCTCAGCATGCATTTTGGCTGGCGACTGTGCCTATATGTGCCCGTACTCGGTGCATCCGCTCTTCTCTGGCTATTAATGATTACCGTCTCAGAGACGCGCTCTACAGTAGTCCTGGACCGCATCGCCAAGGAACAGCGCAAGAAGAACCCGGCCCAAAATATCTACGGGCCTACTGAACTAGCTGAGGGGCACACCAAGGTGCGCGATCTCGTGGCCATCATCCTTCGGCCCATTATCATGATGATGGAGCCCACGGTGCTCGTCGTTGCGTCTCTGTCCGCCTTCACTGGCGCCCTTGTGCTCATCCTCATCCAGTATCTCCCGCTAGTCTATGCGGAGAGATGGGACTTCGACAGTTTCGTCACATCCTATACTGGCGCCCCGCTCCTTGCCGGCGGCGCGTTGTGTTACTTGCTACTTGTGCCGGTCGTGCACCTAAGCAATTTCCTACGACGGGGGGAACTCGATAACGACTGGGGCCACCACGAGAGCCGACTACTGTGCCTCGTCCCCTCGGGATTGACACTACCGTTCGGCATGGCTCTCATTATGGCGACATTGTGGCCGCAGAACGACAACCTAGGCTGGGTAGGTCCCATGGCTGGTACTTTTATGGTTGGCTTCGCCGATTTTGCCGTCTTCGCCTGCATGACGGACTACACGTTGCGATCATACGGACCCTACGCCGCCACGGCGACGGGAGTGGTAGGCCTTACCCGCAACTTGCTCGCTGGTGCTCTCATCCCCGCCGCTCCCGCCATGTACCGGAAAATGGGACCCGGAGCGGCCACACTCGTTCTTTTGGTCCTCTCTACCCTTCTCTATCTAGGCATCTCGGTTTTCTACTTCTTCGGGTCCTTTTTACGCAGGCTGTCTAACATCCAGCTATGCATCGCGGATGCGGAGATGTTCATCAACGACCGCGTGGTCCACTTTCTCCCCGACATGCCCGGGTGCAGGGCCAGCACGGAGATGGTACTGATCCGGATGCAAGGCCCCTACCGAGCCCACCCGCTTGGGGGCTATCAGGATCAGCCTTCCACTCGCGACGTCGAGATGCTTGCCTCACTTGACCGTCCCGCGCCCGCAGTTACTCGCTATCGGCTGTGGGTGGACGGCTCCATCTACGAGGAGCGTTACCACCGAGATAGCAATTCCTATTGATGACGCCACCTGAAGTTTACTCGTCGGATTAGCTAACGTGTCTGAAAAGAGGACATAGTAGCCGACAGCTTCTCCCTGGTGAGAGGGCGAGGATGATACAGCGTCGACTAATCAGGGGCTTCCCCTCTAAAGCCCTTCTCGAGGAGCCGAGACAGTACTTTGTTCTTTCGGCCGGGCCCGCCATAGTTTAAAATTACGTTTCTTTCCGGGTGCGTGGATGTCGATAATTGGATATTTCAAAATAATGTTTAATAGTCTGTGGATTCATTGTACCTTACCTTACGTATATTACGGCTATCCCTGTGATATAAATCCAATTATCACATAACTAATACAATGCATACGACGTTGCTGACGGGAGGTAAATTGAACTTGAAGTGTATCTGGATCAAAAGAGTGTGCTCGTTTAGCCAATCACCAGTGTTGGTGCTCCAGCTGAGTCTTTAAGGGGGTTCACCTAACCACACCTAGCCTATTCCCTAATATTTATAGAGCACGCGAACTAACGCCCTAAGTTGTGGACATAAATTTCAGATAATATATATTCTTCTATTTGGTCGCGGTCCAGCTTCCATGCCTGCTTTTGGTGGAAGTCCCGCATTAAAGTGTGGTATCATTTTAAACACATAGCAGATGTGTCAAGCTACACTAACAGCTTTTACAAAACCAGCATCAAGAATCGAGATTGGTATGCAGAATTGGATTTCTCCACAGTTGATGAATGTCGTCATTTCTACACTGGATATAGGGGGAAGGAGTATATACAAAGAGGAAGAAAAAAGATATGTACAGAAAAGTCAAGCGTGGCGGATCTTTTTTCCTCTCCCCATATATACAATGAGAAATGCCTTAGATAACCGAAATGCCAACCATCTTCCTACCCTCGCGTCTGTATGTAAATGCAATTGAAAAAAAAAAGTCATCGTTCATTCCCTGACAATCGGAGCCCGTATCCGACGACTTCGAAACCATCCCGCGTGCCTGCCTCTTGTCGTTCTTCTCTCTATCAAGTCGTAATAGCAGAGAAGGTCTTTGCCGCTGGGGCAGTCTTCAATGTCATAGGGTAAGCCTTGTCAGGGCAATATGCCCTACCAGTGAAGCACTCTCCGCTAAGGAAGGATGATCCTGGGGTTTCGTTATGAAACCCGGTTCCAGTCCCGCCCGTGTAAGTTCATGTGAAAAAGCAAAAAGAGAGTGTGTAGGTGGTAAAGATGAAGATCAGGAAGCGATCTACTGGAGACCGTTCTTGATGTTCTGGTAAATGGAGGCGGGGTACTTGAGGTTGTTCTCGGCCTTGGCGAGAGAGCCCTCGCCACCCTGGCCGGTGAAAGCGACGTTGATGAGGGAACCCTCGCCCTTCTTGTCGCCAGAGGCCTCCCAGAACATGGTGCCGCCGAGTCCCTTCTCCTTGAGGTACTCGAGCTTCTCCTTGACCATGTCGGGGGTGTCGTAGGAGACGAGGCTCTTGGTGGCACTGTTGTAGCTGTAAGAAGCACCGGCCTCCTCGTCGTACTTCTCCTCGGCGCCGTCCTGGGGCAGAACCTTGTAGTCCCAGATACCCTCCTCCCAGGAGCCCTTGGGCAGACCCTCGTACGGCTTGCCGAGACCCTCAGTCTTCTCGAAGCCGCGGCCGTACAGGGGCAGGCCGAAGACGATCTTCTCCGCGGGCACGCCAAGCTCGAGGTAGTCCTTGATGCAGGCCTCGGTGCTGAAGGGGGTGGCCGTGGGGTTGCTGTCGCTCGGGTACAGGTTAGCCTGGTGGCCGGAAGTCTTGTCCCAGCTGCCGGCGTAGTCGTAGGCCATCAGGTTGAGGAAGTCCATGCGCTTAGCGCACTCGCCGACCTTCATATTCTCGTAGTTGGTCTTGCCGGCGGGCATGGCGCCCGTGAGCAGGAAGTGGTAGCCGTCGGCGTTCTTCTCGGCGTAGGAGTCGAGCTCCTTGCGCACCTCGTCCAGGAGGAGCTGGTAGTTGTCGCCCTCCGCGGGGCTGGCGGGGTACTCCCAGTCGATGTCGACACCGTCGTAGCCCCAGTCGCCCATAATCTTAACCGCGCTCTGAGCGAACTTGGTCCGGGTCTCGGCGCTGCCGGCCACGGCGGCGAAGTTCTCCGACCACGACCAACCGCCGATGCTGATCAGCACCTTCAGGTGCCGGTTCTCCTTCTTCAGCTTGAACATCTGCTTGACGATACCGTAGGCGTTCTCGCCATCCTCATCCCAGGCTGTAAGACACGAGAATATTAGCTCTTGAACACAATGGGTCTATAGTGGACCACTTAGAGAGTGCAGCTCTTTTAGTCACTTACAGTCACCCTCGTAGTGCTTCTCGAGATCGGCGTAGGTGTCACCGGAGAACCTAGAATTTCTGTTAGCCCGAAGCCTAGCCATTGGATCGGCTTAGGAATTAAAGGACTTACACAGTTCCGTCCGGCCTGAGGTTAAGGAAGGAGTGGAGGACCTGGTTGATCTGGCCCACGGGCAGATCAGCCGGCTGGAAGTTCCTGTCGTAGATACCCCTAGATAACGATTCCATGGTCAGCCTGTGGTTCGGATATCCGACCGAGTCGGCAAAAAGGGCCCGGTAGTCTGCCTTACCAGTTGGTGAAGTAGACGGTGTTCTGGAAACCGTCCGCGGCCCGGACCTTGACGGGCTGGGCCTTCTGGAGGATGTTGACGGGGCTGGCGAGGCCAGTGGCCGCTAGGAGCGACATCGCCGCGGTAGAGAGGAAACCCTTCATGGTGAATTCGAGATGCAAAAGCTTTCTAAGCAAGGAATGTGAAAAAGTTCGAACAAAAAAAGGAGTGTGTATGTTTGAATGAAGCGAAGAAAAGGAATGACTTGGTTGAGACTGAACCTTGAGTTGTTGACTGAAAGAATCGAGATAGAATAACGGGAGGCGCGACGATGTGCTTTATAGTCCCAGGAGAGCGTCTCGCCTCCCCCATCACCCATATCGGGACCAGGGTCGTCTGAGATGCCACATGTGTTGCGCTGCAGGTCAGGCCAGGGAACAGTGAGCACTGTCTGTCTCGGCGGGAGACACTAAGCAGGCGTCATCGTCCATTCCGGCGGGTGGTTGTAGGTAGCATTTCACGGTCGCGCCATAGCTGAGAGTGGGGGAGAAGCACTACCAGCAACGTTGCGGTTCACCTGCCCGAAGCAGATGACGATGGTAATCGAAACATCGCCTTGGTCCCAGGGATGGGGTATTATCTGGTGGTATCTTAGCGGGCGACGTAGGACCGATGCAGCAGCTTGACTTTTGGACAGACCCCGGATTACTGGACCAGAGAGATGAGATCCAGTGGGAGGGCCTTGTATGCTGTGCGCGCTCTCAACGTTCCAACGTGATGTTATATCCCTATTCCCCTAAAGGAAGGTGGGGACTAGAAAGTGTGCTCATTCGCATTGCTGGGATAGGCACTTGTCTCGGCAGGTCATACATAACACATCTAAACTTGCAGGACCATCGACGCTAGCTAGCTTGCTTGCTTGATTTCCTTACTTTTTGCTGACGACCTGCCTTAGCCAGGGGAACGAATCTACCCGTCCTCGTCCGTCCTGTCCAATAGTCGTCTTCGCATGGGACGGTGATCCGAAGATCCAAGAATAATCACGCCTAGCTTTCAGGAGCACCAGCAGCCTCGAGCTGGCTGGCGCATGGGACAAGGGCACGAGAGTTGCTGTCTTCTCTTGGAGTGTTGAGGTAGCATCAAAAGGTATCATGCCGAATACTACCCCACAATCAAACATGCCAATCTGACGCGACCCAGAGGGCCAATTACTGAGTCCAGCATCTTGATAAGGTAGTTGGGTAGGTAGCCAAGTATCTAGAAGCCTCAAAGGAATATAGCACATTGCCGGATGTACCAATACGGAAAATAGAAATCGTTGCTAATTATGGATTTGCTGGGGCATGTTGGCCACCCTTGAAAGTTCTAGTCTTTATGCAGTTAGAAGTGGATGGATATGCAGGGACGCGGGGGAACTCGAAGATCGTGGCGATTGAGCCGGTATCATGCTGTTGTTTTGTGTCTTGAAACACTTAGGAATGCGCTGTGTCGCTCTAGACTTCTCGACAGGATGTTGGTGGCCGGGGCAGGACATATGCAACCCACATGAAGATATGCACGTGCTCTATGTTAGGAGGTGACTAAGTATGTGTGCTATAATGTGCTATAAGATGGCGGCCCGATCATTGGCTCATCCGTTGTCGATGTTGCAGGTGAGGAGTGTTCGAGGAAGTGATAGGTCCTACCCTCTTCGGACACCTTCCCGCCAGGAATTCCCGATTTGGAAGTTAGATCTATCGTGGCTGAAATGCCCAGGCACGAATGACAGTAGGATTCACGGTTTACTAAGCTCGACGCAACACCTAATGAACCGAACTAAGAGACTAGTGCGAATAGTTAAAATAAAACGTTCTACGGTGGAGAGGAGAGAGATCAATGTTCGAAGCGAAGGAAGGCGATGATATTTCTGAAATGGGTCTTGCGCCCTTACCCACCAAAATTGTAAGTAAGCTGTGCTCGGAATAGACTCAAGCTGTAGTCTACGGGGGAGAATATCACTCCCATACTACCTATTACGGCCATCTTGGCTCAGGGCAGAGCAAGCGCCTTATGGGGCTGCAGTAATCAGCCTTACTTGCCTATCGATAAATTCGATGGGTGATCTGCAACGTTACGGCAAATAGAAGGGAAAGTGGCATAGGTAGGCAATTGCCTAACTTGCTAGTCCCGAACCTGTTGTCCCCTTACATAGTACCCCGGATCAGCCTCTCATCGGCTTGTGGACGGATGGACCTGCATCGTGCATTGGTTGCCGTCGCACAAAAATGCAAGAAGAGGAACCTGGCTTGATCAAAGAGGATCTTAGATATAATACCTATTAATTATCATTGCTGCCGGGGGCTGGGACAATTCATGGCCTGAGGTCGGCTGCTGGCAGGCTCATACTAAACACCGGGCCCGGACCTAGCCGCTGGAACACATTGATAGGCAGGTAACGGTTCATAGGTGCGATTAAATACGTCTACGACGAAGACTTTCCATCAGTGCCCAGGCTTATATCTATGGTCCCACAGGGCTATATCGATGAGGCTCAAGTGAAATCGATAAGTATAAGTATTCCTTGCTTCGGGTTATTTCCCGCTGGACCCTGTCCTGTCGCACATCGTGTTCGCGAGAGCCTCAGGGTAGCAGTAGAGTCTAATTACATTAGTAGTACCTGGTCGGTCTCGGCATGCCGTGTTCCAAAATCGGGGCGAGACGGGGGACTGAGCACCGGATCATCCGGGAGAGCCTTCAAACACAGCAAAGTGAGCTAGTACGTGACAGTTCTGCTTCGTCAGGGGCCGGGCCCATCTTGGCCTTGGGACCGGTGGTTCGGAGCGCGCTTTCTCGCCCGCCGACCATTGGCCCGGCGTAGATCACTAGAGTAGTCACTATGTATGTAGATAATACGATGGTAAGAGATAAATGGCCACGGCGCCGACGCATAATAATGCCTATCGTATGATTGAAGGCCACAAAACAAGATATATCGAACTAGAACAGTAGTAGCAGCAGCAGCAGCAGGAACACATCGTTCCAATTGATGATGGCGGCATGTTTCGATTCCAGCACCGAAAGCGACCTTCCCAAGATTGCGATTTAAAAATAGGTCATATAAGATAAAAAAGCACGAAACAGAAAAGGATATGTAAATAGGCGAGATGAATCTGGGACTTTCCTAGAGAGGGTAAGTTCGAGTTGCGGGCGACCAGGGGAAGGGGGCCTTTACTTACGTACAGAGTCGCGCTCGACATGGGTTTCCGATCGAGCAGGCTCAAGCTGAAGCCCAAGAGAAAGGTGGCCAGTGGCAGGTGAAGAGGATGATGGGAAGGCTGAAAATACCTTCATGCATGAAGAACAACAAACCACAAGTACAAGTGCGTGATTTGTCCCCACAGCCGGCGAGGATAGACGGATTCTTTATTAATGGTGCTGGCCCCCAGCTCCAGGGAACTTCGGATTCTATCAATTCTTTCTCAAACCATTCAGCCGTAAAGCCTCAGCTGCAAGCCACAGGCATTCTCAGGCAGGCAGGGCTCGAGGGCGTTTTATTTTTTTCGTCGCTACCTCCACGACCACGTGTGTTGGTTAAAGGGTTGTCTCGGCTAGAGATGATGATCTACGACGTGAACTGCCTTCCCCTTGCCCCTGACATGAAATGGGAGAGGGCGGGCACACAAGAGCAAGGGCATACATGCTGACAATGCCGTGCCTCCGTGCCTTGCGCGTTGGCTCTAGTTATATACATAAGACATACATGTATGAAGTAGATTCATCAATGGGGACATTTCACATTCTCAACTCTTTCTGTAACAGCACCGTATGTACTTGGGTAGTTAGATAGTAGGTCTGGGGTATGTATGTTACGCGCCCGTTTCCTCATGTACCGCAACACACACAGGGGGCTCAGGCGGCTCGGATTCTCTCTCTGGGTAGAATCAGCCCTACGCTTGATTAACGGGCGCAAAAGCCAAGACGCCACCACCAGCCACGTGGGCTGATCAGATCTTAAGGTGCGCTGGCAGGCTGGCTCGGTGGCACCTAGCCTAACGTGTCCCATCCCCCAGAGTCGATCTCGAGAAGCGGAGATGGGTACGACGTCGTCGGACCTATGTATAGGATTTCTTGTTCTTTATGCGAGAACTCTCCTCCCATCTATGTACATATGAACGCACATAGGGCCCATGATAACTGCGGGGCCTCTCCGAGTCCGGATGTAAGAAAGACTTTGGGACTCCTCGATAATTATGCGCGAGCACCACCGTAATCTCGCCTTACCCTAGTTAGGTAGTAGTAGTTAAGAGGGTTCCCCGTTGCGTAGAACGATCAGTAACACACGCACCGAAAAACCAACGTGTTCGCCCGCTCGTGTGCCACTAGACGGACGGACGGGAGACATCGTAACATCATTCACTTGCCATCCCAACCCATCCCATGGTATTTTTTCTCCCTGCATCTCCATTTCCAGGGACTAGGTAGCAGGCACAGCAGTATCTACGCACCTCACGCCGTGCGCGGTGTGCCTGCAGCGCGGGCGGGCATATCGTCCGGTTTGCGAAGGCGGTCCGTCATTGGACCTCCCCGGAAACACTATAGTGCCATGTCGGCAGGACTGGACTCGAGGCACGAAACCGGGCGGTCGCACAACTGGTTGGCCGGCTGAACCCGATCGTGCGGGAACGTGCGTTATGCGTGCCACCGCGAACTGACGGTCGGGCTAGGAATCCTGGGTCAAGTATGTAAGTTGTTAGGTTGGGCGGTTGTGGCGGCGTGTAAATGTTATACTGTGAGGGAGGGCATTAGTGATTAGTAAGATGGGGAACTTGGGATGTTATGTTAGACGCAGGTATATATATATATAATTATAACATCGCGTTTCGAAGTGGTAAGATGTTGGGGGCCTTGCACCACCTTTCCCCCCGTCATCTTTTAGATAAATCCGGCTCCGGGTACGATATCCTGCAGCGCACAAGGAATTAACTTGTAAACCACTTCTTCCTCTTACTAATGTCGAACATCCTATCTCCATGATAAATGCTAAGGTGCCAAGCCGAGGTGTCTACATAAGAGGGCGTGGTCATCCTGCAGGCCCAGCCTGCGGGTGACTACCTTCAGATTGCTTGCCGGAGACCTCCAACCCAATCATGTGATGGGGAACGCGTTCGAAACAAGGCGCAATATACATAATTGACTCGGTGGCCGTTATAGGCCATTTTACATACACTGCAACCCCGACTGTCTTACTGACGTAAGAGTAACGGAATCCTTCAACCGCCTATCTATCCTCGGCAATGCTACACTGTTGATTACCAGCATGGTTGGTTACTCCGTGCCATGCCGCTTTTCCAGCCTCATGGTCAAATAACTATAGATAGCCTAGCAGCCACCCCAGTTAACTGTCACTTAGTAACTTCAGAACTATGTAACTTAGTTAAAGTGTCTACTTAGGTATATCATGCTTGTGTATGCGCCAGAAGAGTGGCAAGAAAAGAAGAAGAAAAAACGGTTTATAGCAATAGAGTGTTGTATGTATATACATACACAGCTAGCCTGCCTAGGTAGGTAATGTCCAACGGGTAGATTATGGGAATCTGGAGATGATGCCCCATCGCTGCCGTATGTATGTATGTATGCTACTATGTAAGGCCGAGTCTCTCTTGGGTCTGCATTTCCAGATAAACAGACATACCCGACATATACACAACATGCCGCCTCTCCGATTTACCCATGTGTATGCACTCACGTTGCAGGCAATTCTCCGTATCTCGGGGCAATGAGTGCATAGTATCCGACCCAGAGCCTGCACCGGGCTCGGGGGGTCCTTAACGCGCGAGGCCCCGTGAACGCTCAGCCTGTCAGCGCGCCTGCGTCTACCTGGTACTTTAAAATATACCTACATATATTAGGGTCCTTAAGTACCTAAAACTTATGTTTAAGTTATCCACCATGGATTAGGTACAGTAGGTGCAGTTTACCTCGGGGTTTGCACCTCGTAGGGCAAGATTAGATACCCAGTAAATCATGCGCGCTAAACGACGGCGCTTTCCTCGAACCTTACCTAGCCTTACTTGACGTGCACGACTTTAGGCCAATCACAATTAACTTACCTGTTAGTTAGAGCGACTGCCCAACCAATGGGATCAAAAGGGAATGGGGGAAGAAACTGGGGACTTCTGCTAAGTAACAGTAACCATGCCTGTTGTTAAACTTTAACCTGCACCGCTCCTACCTCCAGCAGTACCTTCAGGGCCACCTACCTCAGGTACTTACATCACCTACCTAAGTAAGTACAGTAAGTAGGTAACTACTAGAGTTTTCTGCTTTAGTTACTTAGGTAGGTACTAAGGTTATCTCGAATCTCCGGCATTACAGGCGTCGTCGTCGGCCTTCTTTCTCCCAGCATACCTAAGTACAGGTAGGAGAGTCCGAA
Organism: Eutypella sp. D-1; assembly: GCA_023313575.1. Lineage (NCBI taxonomy): Eukaryota > Fungi > Ascomycota > Sordariomycetes > Xylariales > Diatrypaceae > Eutypella > Eutypella sp. D-1. The sequence continues at coordinate 523,002 of JAJTTP010000021.1, forward strand.
AGAGAGAAGAAACCCCCCCAAACGATATCTATCTACTACTACTACTACCTACGTACCTACCGTCCACGGGTGTGCATGTAGAATAAGATACTCTATATATTTTCCCCTATAAGCCTGATCAACATATATCGTATGTAGGGGCCATCAATGATCCAACACGCATACACACATCCATACACCACACAACCCACACCTGACACCCGGCGATGATCTTTAACTTCCTCCGGGTATGACAGGCAGGCAGCAACAATTCTGGCAATTCCAGTAATTCCCATTTCCATCTGGCTTCCCGAGGTCCCATTATCTACATATGTAGGTATTTCCATCATACAACGACACGAAATATCCTAATACGACCAGATTCTCCTCCCCATTAAGCCCCCTACCTAAAATTGTTCTTTTTTAAATCTACCTACATAACTAGTGCTATGAATTAGTTATGAATTAATTATTGCATATCTGATCTCGTCCCCCCTGCCCTATCTTGCCTTGCCTTGCCTTGCCTTGCCGAACCTTGGCTTGTCTTGTCTCGTTCATTAGGGGCTTCTCGAATACCTAGCTACCACCATTACTACCACTATCACCACCACTACCACGCTCTCCTGCTCTCCTGCCTGCTAAACTGCCTTTAGTAACCTATTGTGTGTTGTACATATTGGGTTGGGATGTTTGAGTAATGAAATTTTGGACTGTTGCAATTTCATATTGTCTCCTGACCTACCTCCAGAGCCTCTAGAGCCTTCAGAGGACTCTGACCTGACTAAATTGACTTGGCTGACTGGCTGAACTGGTCGAATTCAACTTGGGAATTTGCATTGCCAATCAAATCCGCCTTGCTTTGCTCTTCTACTCTACCGGGCCCAGTTGTTCAACTCATTCTTCTAACTTACTTACTTTTACTACTACATTTTTTTTTTCCTTCTCTCACTTTCTTTATCTCCCGGCCTCTCGTCAATTCCCCCCTGGTCTCCCTCCCCCCCTTTTTTTGACTTGGACGTTTCTTTCTGGATCGGACCGGCGCTCCACTTAGAAGCACCGCGCGTCAAAATTCCCCTTTTTTTCTTTTTTTTTCTTTCCCTTTTTCGCCTCTACCGTTCCCGGGCATCCGCGCGCGCAACAACCCCGGTCACCGTCCACCGTCACCCCGACGACAATTCTACATTGTAAAATTGCTTCCCTCCTAGAATTGTCTTCCCCCAATTTATTCCTACATAGTTGAACTCTCTTCAACCCTTGGCAAATCCCATTGTTCAAAGTCACGACTTGTCAATTCGGGTATTTCCTCCCTGTCCTACCTCGTGTGACGATCGCACTTTTGTGGGTTACCGTCCTATAATATATCCCATACCCATCTCATCCGAACCACTCTTTTCCACGCGAAGCCGGAAAAGACAAGCAACACGGCTACGACTACGACCACGACCACGACCACGACCACGACGCGCTTGTTGTGAAGGAGGGGATTGAGACATACGACGTGGACCTACCTACATAATATTGCTGCCGCTACAGCCACCATCATCACCATCACCATCACTGCCACAGCACCAACAACCAACGCCAACCGTTCAATCTGGCCGTGCCATGGATAGATAGGGCTCCCCATGATCTTAATAATACAGGCGGACTCTCTTCTCTTCCCCTCCCCTTTCCCCTTACATCCCGTTATAGATTGATGCTCTAGGAATCAATCCCCGAGATCCATCTCGATGAGACTGCGCAGCATATCCTCTTTGGAGGAGCGTATAGCCTTCCTCGATGATGACCAAGATCGTCGCATTCTCTCTATTTCCCCCTCGAGCACAAGCAGCCTAGGATCCGACTCGTACTACGATGAATTATACGAAACCAAGGCGAGGTACATGGTGGGATTCAGGTCTCCTTGGAGGAGGCGGGTGAACGCGTGGATTCGTTCGCGTCCACGACATTTGCGCCGTACTTTCCGCCGAAATCCAAGGTCCTTTTTTCTCACAGCTCTTAAATATCTCATTCAATTAATATGCGCCTTTCTGGTTTTGATTCCTATATTTGCGCCTTCCTACAAACACCCTCCTGCCCATTACAAGGCCTTGGAATCTCGGTGTCAGGGCGGTGGGAAGTATGCTGACGCTGGCTGCGCGAACCCTCATAACGAGCAGGTCTTCATCAGCATCACTCTTTATGACGCTGGGGGTCGACTGGCCGGTGGGAGATGGGGTGACTCCTTGCTACATTTAATACATCTCATTGGCGAGAAGAATGTCTTTCTCAGTATTTACGAGAGTAACAGTGGTCCCGAGGGAGAGAAGGCTTTGAAATCGCTCAAAAGCCGCTTGCGCTGTCGCTTTTCCATCGTCAGCGACCCAGAAACTCCTAAATCCGATTTCCCCACGATCGCCATGCCCGACGGCTCCCACCGCTTAAAACGACTAACTTTCCTCACCGAGATGCGCAATCGTGCTCTGCGCCCACTGGATACCTACGATCCAGAACTGGGCGTGGTCGACTACGACAGGATCCTCTTCATGAACGACATCGCCTTCCGACCAATCGACGCCGCACAGCTTCTCTTCAGCACCAATGTGGGACCAGATGGCAAGGCACATTATCTTTCGACTTGCGGCCTAGACTACAAGTACCCCTTAATATTTTACGACTTGTATGCTATGCGCGACGCTGAGGGCTTCTCAAACGGCCTGCCCGTGTTTCCTATATTCTCTGGTGCTGGTCAGGGGCTTTCACGAGCTGCCATGCTCTCCGAAACCGATGCTGTGCCCGTCTCTGCATGCTGGGGAGGCATTGTCGCGATGGAGGCCAAATATGTCCAGAATCCGAATATGACTCTCCCCGAGCCCACCTTCCAGGACATGGGGAGGCATGTGATCGATCCCAACGAGCCTAGGAACGTGACCTCCCCTGTACGGTTTCGCTATGAGCCTGAAATCTTTTACGACGCCTGCGAATGCTGCCTGTTCCTCGCAGACGTAGCTCAGGTAGCCAAGAAGCAGGATGCCAAGGAGTTGGGCGTATACGTGAACCCGTACGTCCGTGTGGCATACAAGTACTCCTTGCTTGCTTGGTTGCCCTGGCTGCAGAGGTGGGAGAGGATATTCACGATACCTCAGGCTATTCTGACGCCCCTGTTCAACCTACCTACACACAATCCACATCGGCAGGTCAAGGAAGGCCAGCTCTTCACGGAAGAGATTTGGGTGGGCGAAGGCAGTGCGGCTCATTGGGAATTAGTCCAGCGACAGGGTCGAAACGGCATGTTCTGCGGTGTCAGGGAAATGCAGACCATCCGGACTGGTATGTCCCGATGCCCCTCATTGGATTAACGAAGCTAACCACATTATAGGAGAGCGCACTGACGACGAAAATTGGGATAACAACTATATACCCAAAGGCCAGAGACTATACTTCCCGACGTAACCAGCACATTATTGTCAACCGAAAAAGAAAAAAAGATACTATTAATAATACACATGCGCTATTACGCGATGGCATCGAGAGATTCGAGGACACGAAAATCTCCCACCAGACATTGGAGGCGGCAACAGTAGACGGAGCGAGTCCTTGGGCTTTTTCCACCTATGTGGTGCTTAGAGCCAGTCGCATCCACGCTCTATTGATCCTGAAACGCTTGACCGACAAGCACGTCTGGTAGACCAACTCGAGCGTCTCGCCTGGGACGCCCTTAGGATGTCCGGTCGACTGGTCCACTTCGTCGTCGTGAACGGACGATGTGCGAGTTGGCTTATGTGGTGTCGCAAGCCATGCAACCGTCCGAAATGCCTGGATGCGCAAGACACTGGGCGCGCTTTGCGTGTCGTATCGAAGGAATTTTGTACGAAAATGGAGAGGCGGGGCCTGCCGGCGGAAAGCCGGCGCTCTTGGTATTGGAGCTGACCAATCCGCGCACGAACCTCTTTCGCTATGTCTATACTACAGAGATAGATGTCTATCTCGTGTGTATGCTTCATTCATTGGGCGGTGTTTTGGTGTCCGGTTGTCTTTTTTTTACTGGCTGTGATTCTTTGTTCAAAATCACGGGCGGCAAAGTGTCTGCGACGATGGGCGAGGTAGGGATGGGCAAGGGATAGATGCGTTCTAGGACGCGGGGTTTAGGCACCTCAAGGGCTTTTTAAAACGAAGCCGGGTGAGCTGGGCCTGGCCGGGCTTGTGCGAGACGCATAAGAACCGGGAAACGACGACGTACAGAGAAAAGAGAATATTATATGGAGAGGAGGAGAGAGCGAGTTGGCCCACTCCCAGCCCCGATACATAGCAGCATGGCCCTCCAGCCCACCCTATCCAGCTCGACTCGACGGTTGTACGATATGTAGTCCTTCTCCTACCCCGGGTCCCGCCTGGCTGGGTGTTTGGTATACATACACACGGTCCGGACGCGAGCCTCCAGATTTGAGGGAGAGATGGCTGGCTGACTGACGGGTTAGATGGGGGGAACCGGAGAGGTGGTAAAGGCAGGCAAGGCAATGCATGCAAGGCAGAGAGAGACATACAAGACGGTCGTTTTTTTGTCCAATTATTTATAAAATTCCAATCAGATACCCCCCCAACTGCGATTATTATCATTAAAAAAATCATTCTTCTTTTCCTTTCTTTTTTCTTTCTCTCCATGCCTCTCTTGACTTCTTGCGTGGTTTCTCTCTTTTTTTATAAAAAAAAAAGTCTTTTCTGCTCTTCTTCTTTTTCGTTTTCTAGATCCCCTTGCTTTGGTCTTCCATCTGCCGTGAGTGGGAAGAGGCATGGGGGGAAGGTGTTTGAGGAAGTGGAAGTGGAAGTGGAAGTGGAAGTGGAAGTGGAAGTGGAAGTAGATGTGGAAAGTAGATGTGGTTTGGGGAGCTACTTGCATACCTACCTACCTAGGTAGCGAGAGGAGAGGGAAGCAGCGGCAGCAGCGGCAGCAGCAGCAGCAGAGGGCAGGGTCGGGAGGGGAGGTAGGGAGAGATGAAACATAAATATTGAATACATACAATACATACCGAATACACATACTGAGCTGAGTACAAACACATTCATGAGTATGATTCATGGGATAAGATAGGGGTGGGGTGGGTATATACTTTGTGTGAAAACAGGTGTCCGCGAGGAGTGGGTGTCTAGATGCTGTTGTGCTATATTGCTATATTCATCAGCCCCCCCCCCCCTCTCCGCCTAAGCTAAGCCTTCGCTGGTGGCATTTTCCCCTTTGGCTTTGGCTTAGGAGGGATGTGTGTTTATATTTGTGTATAATGGGGCGTAGCGTGGCGAATCGCGGTATGTATGGCAGTCTGACAGTCTTGTCTGGTACTACCTACCTGCCTGAGGATCTACGGGATATGAACGATAATAACCAAAGAGTCGTTCATATATATATATATATATATATATCACCCAACTTTCACACCAATATCCCGCCTTCTTATCTCAACCCACGGTGGTTTCTAACATGCTACACGCTGGGGTTGGCTGGCTGGCTTTTGCCATAAAGGTGTCACTTGAGGTGCCGAGGAGGACGGCGATATCGAGATGGAGGATGCATTCTAATTGGAAGTCACTACTAAGAGATGGAAGGTGTAATACTATGGGTAATATCTATCCTGACATGTATTCGATATAGACAGGGCCAGGGCCGGTCTAGGTGTAATAATCGCGTTTTAAACCCTCGGGCGTATCTATCTCGGAGCTGGTTATGGCAGGTACAGCGCTGGTTATTCACCTCGGACAGCTGTCTGTCCGTCTGTGATCGATGGGATGAGTGGATGGATGTATAAGCCATCTACACATATCGATAGAATAGGCTGGAGAATTTATTTTCAATGATCTCCTATATATTCAAGTCGTCGATAATTCCGTTTCAAGATTTCCTTCACGATATGGGCTTCCATGAGGATCTAGGCCAGCATTTTCCATGTATTCACAAGCTTCTCGTGATGTCGTAAATAATAAGAACTAACATATCGTCGAATGCGCTCACTCGATAGTTGGTTATCATGGTCGATGGAGTCAACACCAGACGGTACGGCAAATTCGACTTTTCTGGTAATAATTCCCATGCCAACATTGACCACAACCGAAACCACAACGTCGGCGCCTTCGATCATGGCAATCGAGGCCATAACCACGCTTACCAATACCCGGAGATGGACGTTGATTTGAGTTCCGAATTTGAGGGCCTCCCCGTTCTTTTAGTTATCATATATCCATCCATCTTGTTCTATACAGGGCTAAGGCCCGGTCCGGGTGTAATAATCATCTTTTGCCCCTCTCGTATATCTGTTCGGATGCTGATTATTACAGCTACATGACTGGTTATTCACCTCTGACGGCTGTCTGTTCGTCTGCTGTGGATGTGAAGAGCCTAGGTGCCGGCAATGCCTGTGAAAGGAAGAAAACTGTCTACCAGCCCTGGGGGCGTGCCAGAACCACCAGATGACGCCGGGGGGCCGCCGGAGGCAGGATAAGCCCCCTTGCCCTCCCCCCCCCCCCCCCCCCCCAAGCCGCTGAGGCTACCGAGTGTCTAGTATTCGACTGAGCGCTGACAGAAGGGTTAGGTGCCGGCGAACCCCTAAGGAATACCAGCGCTTGTAAAGCGGCTGCAGGCGCGTTGGCGGGGATCTGTCGACCAGGGCCTTAGATATATGTGAATAGGGGCTAGCTAAGCTAATCAGTAACCATAGTATGGGCCGTCGTAATCCCCTTGTCCTAGGCACCATTATAGTACGGAACATTATGAGAAGCGAAGATGATGGAATGAATCTGTATTCGCTGATATAACTAGGCTGACTCTACGGACGATGGTGGAGAGTATGACCAGCCACAAGTCAGGGTTCAGTGAATCTATCTAGCAATAGTGACGATGATGAGACGGTCCACTTCTTCCAGAGTGAGCCAAACTCTAATAGATCCGGTGACCTCCCCGACAGCGATGAGCACATGAGCAACCTGAGCTCCGAGCCCCCGAACTCCCTGGTCTCTGATGACCTCGCCATGTCCGGTGATCAAGAAGTCCCGGTCTAGGTGTGGTAAACGTACCTTCCCTTCTCGTATATCTATTTAAGAATTGATTAAGACAGTTACGGGGCTGCTTGTTTACCTCGAACGGTCGTCCGTCCGTCTGCTGTTGGTAGCATGGTAGGTGTAGGATAGGGACTAGGACATAATATTAGTAGCACCACCAAATGTTTCATGTCGGGTACAATGTTATCACCGGTTTCGTGATGGCATTACCTGCATCGTCAGTATTATTTATTGTCAACAGCCAACATATATATTTACCGAACTTCTCATAACCGTGAATGCTTTAACTGCCTTGGCTGATCAACTGGAAGTCCCACCATCCATCTTCCTGGTTTCTCCTTTAACACACAGCAAAGCACATTACTCTTTTGCTAGGCCGTGATCCCAGGGCCTCCGTTGATCTCTCTCCATCGAGGACGACACGACAGAAATGGGGCGTGGCTCACGCAAGATGATGCTTCATCTCACCCGCCCCAGCGCTTGGGTTTGTGGTCGTATGTGAAAGTGCGGAGGGCTAGGGTGGAAGGAGGGGGATGACTTGAGAAACGAACATGGAGATGGGAAGACCACCTATACCATATTTCGATACGCACCAGAAAAAGAAATCGTATACGATTCGGGGGGTTCAGCTGAGAAAAATCAATGGCCCTCATATCTTCCTTCCCATCACCCTACCCCCTAACAGACATCAGTTCCAGTACCCTAGCCCTTATTCTGATCTCAGCCCGTCCTATCCCGTAAGTTGCTAGACTCTCACAACTCTCTAGTCCGCTTTAGTCTACCTCTTCATCAGCCGCCCTCGGCTTTGCCTTCGGCGCGGGAGCAGCCTGAATCACGGCGTTAGTTCGTATATGGAGAACGAATATACCTATGAAGATACATAAGTGTGCAAAGGGCGGGCAGCGGCGTACCTTCTTCATTTTGGTCTTGGTCTCGCCGCCCTTGACCTTGGCCTCGACCTTCTTCGCGGCCGCTTTGACCTGTTTTCCATGACATGCCGTCAGCCTATGTGTGTCCTCATGTCGCATCTTAATTTTTACCTTCACAAAATGGAAAGGGGGTTACATACCTTGGCTCCAATACCAGTAGAGGATTTCTTGGGCGCGGATGTCTTCTTAGTCACGCCGACGGGCTTGGCGGCCTTGCCAGTGGCGGGGGCAGCAGGGGCAGCGGGGGCCGCAGTAGCGCCCGGCGCGGACGCGGTAGTGGGCGTCGCCGTGGGCGACGAAGACGAGGAGGTCTTGGCTGCAGCCGTGGCCGGTTTCGCCCTCTTCGGCTTGGCGGTACGCTTGATGGCGGGCTCCGTGTCGACCTTCTGAAAGATGCGCGGCTCTGCACGTGTGCGCACTCCGGTTAGCGCACTCAAATGCGCAGCACGACCAGATGGGACAGCCCCCGTTGCTCTGTCTCGTCCTTGCTATGAGTGAAGACCGCTTGTGCATCCCGTATTGGAGATACGACATATGGCGGGCAAACGGGACTGGGAAGTGAATAAAAATACGTGGGGGAAGAAAACATACTGTATGAGCGTCAGTCCGCGAGGCATTAAGAACGTAACGATAGACTTACGTACCTAGAGTTGCCTGTGGCAGATCGCGTCCCCTCGCGCGGCATATTTGGATAGTATTCACAAATGGAGTGAGAGAAGGCTACAAATCGAAACTCTGCTACGTAATCAGTCTTAACTGGGCAGGCGTATTGCTCAGGCGCCAGCCAAAAACACCAAGTAATAGGTGTCGCAATCTCGGACGCGGGGCACAATAGGATGCGAACGGAGCCAAAAGCTTCCTCAGGCACCAAGGGAAGTTGGAAAATGGATGGAGGGGCAACTGCGAGCCTTACCGGTGAATAGACTTGCGCAGCGGTGCACCTAGGGATGATGCGCCACTCCGTTCACTTCAAAACACGGCTGGGAATGGCCAGGACTTGCGTGCCCGACAATATAAATAGGTAGATAGACTTGTAAATGAAGCACTAATAGTGTAACTCTGCGTTTTTGTTTGATGGATTAACTGCGAAGATGGTGGTTAATACAATAATGAACGCGGATGGAGGGAAGAAATTAAATAATAGACAAGAGAAGGGGAGAAAAGAAAACGGGAAATAGGTTGGGTAGGAAGAAGGTAAATGGGGAGGGAAAAACCTGATCGTAGTAGGTGGTGGTGGTGATTCGGGAGTGCTATCTATCTATCCATCCATCCACCTCTTCATCTATCTATGCCCGGACCATGGTCGACCCCTTATTATCAACCACGCGCTACGCTGTGCTGTCATTGTCGCCCGCTGCCAATCTTTATGGTCCTGGTCGGGTTGACCCCGGACCCTACGTACCACCCAGATCGCCCAGATCGCCCGCCTCCATCCCATCAACCCCTCCCGAAAACGAGATCAGCTCAGAGCTTAGGTTTATTCTCGTTGCGTACGTGTAATGTTGGCGGGTGGCCTCCTAATCGGGTACCTCTTGAATTAACCTAGCTCTAACACACCGGGGAACCAGAATGATTGAGGTCGGGATTTGGGTTGGGCTCTATACATGAACTACGTAGTCAAGTCGGGTTGGAGTAGAAAGCAAGCAGCAGCAGCAGCAGCGGCAATAATAACGTCGATGTGGTATCAGTCACACGCACACCCGCATATACGCTGCTTCACTTATACCGGTCTAAGTGGTGTGGCAGGGGGGGCACAGACGGGAGGGACCAGGGCCAGGTCTTTTTCACAGTTGCTAGGTATTTATTCACACTTTTTCCAACCCCAGCTCCTTGTTCGTTTACATAGGTAGGTAGTAATTAACCCTTCTATTGGCGTAATTCGTCACTTAAGTTAATGGTTCATGCGGTAAATATCATCTTATCGTCTTATTCTCTCTCTTGTAGTAGTTATAGGCATACCGTACTTGAAAAGAAGAAGAAAATCAAGACTATTTATTCTACCAAGTCTACCCTATCCTATCAACCTATGACGCCACGCCACTGCCTTTTCTGGCAAATGACTCACTGCCCTTATCTTGACCCGTTTGAAATTGGTGCGGGCGGACGAGCCTACGTGAATAGAAGGCTGTTAACTGGTAGTAGCTATTGCTTTTCTTTCGCGACTGACCCGTCAACTGCTGGAAAGGAGGGGCGGGTGGATTCAGTGGCTTGCCAACCACTATAGCTACCTTAGTACCCTAGATAACCACGCCACCCCTGAAATCTGTAGAATGATAAATGGACCCCGGCGTTCTCATTTGTTCTGCTTCCCGCCAGGTGCTTAGGTTCACATCTCTCCACCCCTCCCTCTTTTCTAAGGACGGACTCGACTTCAACTTCTATCGAACAGCCGACTTCATTTACTAGGTAGTTCTTTTACCTCGTTGATGGCAACGCCTTATAGCATTTGACATCGCGCGCTTCATTGGCATATTACCGATTCCATCTAATGCGTGCAGATTGTCGACCAAGAAGGGAACATTCCCATCTCCGCCTTGCATAAGCTCGCCGCAGGTCCCATGAACAACGAGAGCAGAAATGCTGAGCGCAGCACGCGAAATCACTTGCTCTCGGGCAGTAGCTCGTCATGGCCATGTAAAACGTTGTAGCAAGCTGAATCATGTACCTTCTTCACTCACACCTACCGAACACACGACCGGACGGGGCACGATCCGAGTCACAATTAAAAGGATTTGGCAAGCCAGCAAAACCGAGGAGTTGCGGATTGACTATCTGACTGAGTGATTGACGTGAGTCTTCCCCCGGTGAAGGAGGCCATCGGATTTCGGTCATCTCCGCCACTCGTTCCTGGTGTTGTCCATTTCCCTAGAGCCCTGTGCTTTCATTTCCCCCCTTTGCCCATAGCGAAAAAATCATTCGACTGCCTGGATATGAAGCATGGTAGTTACAGAAAAAGAGAACCGGAGTCAACAAGCGCAGAAAGCAGGCTGCATGCAGTGGGGCAAAAAAAGAGAAACGGAAAACGATCGATCCATCGAAGGGATAATCAGAGACGAGAAGATCCGCCGTGCTGCCGCTCGCCTTGATCTCCTTGGACGTCGCAGCAAACCCCAGCTCCGCGATCCAGCACGGAGCAATAAGGGTCGGGTGGCCAAAAAGTGCCCATATTGCCGGATAGCGTCTCTTTCGATTGCATCGTTATATATCAGGAAAACGGCTCATCGCGGTGATTGGAAGATGTAGAAAGACGACAGAATCACGATTCGGTGGCAAACCTTTTGCCTCGCTTGATGCTGATCAGCTGCCACTCGGCCTGCGCATACCACCTTTTCACATTCGCAGGAGTTAGCTTCAACCAAAATTCCGGTGCACTCATCTCTCTCTCCTCCTGCTGCGTGAAGGAGGGGTTGATAAATTTCCAGTCTATGGGCAACCGCGACGGCTTGGCTAAAAATAGTAGGTCTGGTCAGTATAATAATTCATACTTCGGGGCTATTTTCCACCGGAGCGGTTATGAAGGGGTTGCTGAGGAGGCCGTCGAGGACGTAGCCGCCATAGCCATCTCCGCCGAATGCGATCTCACCCTGGCGGGTCCAGCCTGGCCTCTTCTCAAGCCACCGCCCTCCTAACCACCTCCGGATGCAAGTATCGGAAGGCTTACGCTGTTTGGACTTGAAGGGGATGAGCTTCGACGTGTTCTCGTCGAAGGACGATGTGGTGCACCCACATGATAGGCCCGGAATTTTACGCTGCTCTGACATGTCGGCTGCGAGCGAGTTCCACCGACGGTGGGGGATGGTCATTATTATGGCCTCCATGCTAAGTGCATTGCTAGAGACCATGAGCGCCTTGGTCTCATCATCGGGGACATTAGTAGGGACCTCCTCCTAGGTTGTCTCATGAGCTATGTCCTTGACAACCTTATCGCCCACCTTGGCATCTGCCTGCTCGACAGGCTCACCTGTGGTCGTATCAACAGTATCGGCGAGCCCATCGGAACGTTCAGTAACCGTCATCGGCTCGGTGGTATGAGGGGGACACTGTTGGCAAATGCCATGGGTGTAACCAATGTCGCGGAAGTACCAGATCTTGTGCTTGGGTGCGAACAAGCTAACACTCAGCGTGTGGAAAGGGGCATCTCCGAGGCGCTGATAATAGAACTCGCCTTTCTTGTCGAGATGGTTGAAGAACGCAGTGTGCTTCTCACCGCGGAAGAAGTCCAGTTCGCCAATCTCAAAGTTCGAGTAGAATTGGCAATTGTTGTATTTCAGAATCGACATCAGAAGGTGAGCTGCAGCACCCGGGTAGTCGTTCTGATCAAATTCACCAGCGGCATCTTGGAGTAACCAGAAGAAGTCGGCTTCATCATCAAGCATGCCCTCATTGGCCGCCACAAACTCCGCCGTGCTCTCCCAAAGAGAAGGGATGGATCGCTGGTCCTCAAGAATGGCCATGTTGAAGCCGTACGTCATCTTGTTATCTCGCATGAAGCGGAAGACGTCATAATTGATGTCACAGGTGTATTGGACCTGCATAACAAAGTGTTAAAGCAAGTCATTTTGGATGATTATTGTCCCCGAAGGCTATGGTAGACACTCGCGACTCGAGATGATGGATGGGATGTTTACTTACATCAGGCTCGATTCTCCAGTAGTAGTCGTAGTCGAGCAGACGATCCTCGAAGGCGAAGAGACCCGCGTTCCAGCGGCACATATGATGGTAACTCTCCAGCCAGGCCTTGCCGACGCCGATGTCTCCCATGAATTGACGGCCAACATCGAAGCGAGTCTTGTCAATCCAGGATGGAACCTGCCAGTGCTCCGGGCGGATGCGTTCGAAGTAGCACTGTGCACCAGTTGCTTTGGTCACCTCGTGCTTGAACTCCTCGGAGAACTCCTCGTTGTTGAAGAAGACCCAGTCGTACTGATGGGTCTTGCGACCATTGAAACGAGCCTCAACCTGGGTGATGCTCTCGACCATGCCCTGAAGCTCAGAATTACGAACAAGGGCAATAAAGGCGGCCTTGGGTCTGGTGGACAGGGTGAGATGAATATCCTCATTAGTCAGGTCATCCATGTCGGTGTAGGTGTTGTCACGAAGCCACTGGACCGGGCCAGGGGCCTTAGGCTGCGAACCATCGCCAACAGCCATAGAGAGCTCAGGCATGGGCGGGAAATACTCATCGATGGGCTCTCCATCAACAGTGGCGACTTGGTTCATGTTCTTGAGTGCAACCCAGACACCGCTGAAGACGACAAAGACCAAGACGCCGAAGAGGATGAACTGGCGAAGAGAAATTCGGCTAGTTTTCCCCAATCAAGGACGATCAGCAACGACAATAGGTGCACACAGGGTGAAGCGGGGTGCTGCTTACCGCATGCGGTATGTCCAGTCAAACCAGCCGGCTCTATATCTTCTAGCAGGAGCTGGCTTGCTGTTGGAAGCATTCTGAGGCATGAAACTCTCAAAGATGTCCATGGTACCAACCTTCTGGGCAGAGGGCTGGAACAAGGAACGAGGGTCATCCCCAGTTTGACCACTGGTCGCCTTGCTGCGCTGATAAGCGGCCGGCATCTTGAATGACGAGCCACGAATCACGACAGAAGTGTTTGCTGAAATGGAGAGGTTGATCTCAAAGTTTAGGTTTCTTGGTATAAGTGATTGGTTAGGGAGTGTAGGAATGTTTGGTTCACAGTAGTGACCATGAAGTTGTGAAGGAGTGGATAGGTGAAGGAGTGAATGGATTTGGAAAAGAAAAGAGTGAATGAGTGGCTTGAAGGATGAAGTTCCTAAGGCGGGGTAGTAGTAGAAAGTCTGGGGGGTTATGGAAGGTGTAGGAAGTTGTGTGGTTTCAGAATGTTTGTTGCACGTGGTAAGTGGGAAGTGGGAAGAAAGGAAGTGGGAAAGTAGGGTAGGCGAGAAGGAGGATAATAAGATAACCAAGGAGGTCGGGTTGAGGCAGCCACGGCAACAACAGAAAAGGCAGTAATAACAATGATAATAGGAACCAAAGACCTCGATAAGGGAATGAGGGAGGGTATCCCTTAACCGATAACGTGATCACTATAAGCGTCTGATGGATCACATGAAGCATATTATCAAATCAGGAGTAGTGCAACCTAGCTCTTGATGTATTAAAGGGGGCCTGTCTATCTTCTACACATGTACTACCCCGCCTCTCTACCCCGGGTTAAGGATGTAGACCTACCTCTCCAAGGTACTTTGGTGAAGTACAGATGATCTAGAAGAAATCCGGAGTTTGTACCCCAGATTTACAAACACTGAAAGGGAGCAGGTAGGGCTAGTAGACGAGTTTCAGGCTTGGCTTGTTGCCCTTTCTCCTACCTCTCGGATCTAGATCCGAAGACCGTGGTTGGCCAGCAAGCAGCGGATTAGGATACACAATCTTGAACCTTCCCCATATGTATTGAGGTATCAGGGAAGCTCAATAGTACCTACCTACCTCCAGCTCGGTACATTGCCATCCCATAATACTGTTCAGACAGGTAGGTGTGAGTAGCTAATTTCCGAGAGAAACACCTGCAGGGTTCTCATGAGGAAAGAACGATGACGAATCCCTATTGTTCTAGGGCGATATACCGGCTTAAGCGATATGTTGGTATAAGCTTGAGGAACTTGGAAGCTCGAGGAGGAAGCGGGGGAGGGAGGGGAGAGCACCTGCTACAGTGATATCACTGCATTAGAAACATTGAAGGTAATCTTGGAAGAGTCTGGGTCTACTGGGGGAGTTAAGAGGTTTATGGGTACGCCTACCTACCTAGGTAAGCAGGTAGAGGTGGAGGAAAACTTACTAACGCTGCAGTTTTCACCCTTCCCATCACTCATGAGTTGAAGCAAACTGCCCTACATACCTAGGTAGCCACTCATCCTACCCAAGGGACATCAGGGTATACACACAAACTCGCCTAGGTGAAATCACGTAATCATAATGGAGGATGAATAAACATCTGATTTCCAGACGGGTTATGACACTCTAGTCCATAGTCATGACAGAGCTATCCATCCACATCCCCGGACGGAGACTCATAGTAGGGGTACCCCTATCTTGTTAAGTAGCGGTCCTATTCGTCTGATTAGATAACTACACCATTATCCAGGATGCCCATGTGTTATCTGCCCGGTTATATACTTCCAAGTAGTACCGTTATAGAGGGGTTCCTGAGTGTTTGCTTTGGGTCAGATCAAATAAAATAAATGTGGAAATCAAAACACCAGCAACAGCAGCAGCAATGTATTCACAGACGCGTTGTTGCTGCCGTACCTTCCTCCATTGTGTTTTACATAAGCAAAGCTAAGATTAAAGAGGGCACACGGACCACCTACAGTTCTTGTTATCAGACATACCCGATATAACAATGGCTCTTAACCTGGAACCTTGGAAGTTGTTTGCTTACATGAGCTTAAGTAAGTACCTTGCTCAACTAGTACTACTGCCAGGGCAGTGGATGCCAGACCGTAAGTACAGAAGTGGCACACCATCTTTCCAATGCCTCATGTGTAGGAGGAAGTACCGGTATCACGTCAACAAGCTCCTGTGATACATCAACGGTTAGGTAGGTGCAGCATGTAGCTATAGGCTCATACCCCGCTACTTAACCTGCTTAGATCCAGCAACGTGAGATTTATTCATCAACCTGGGCATGCTCAAGCTTTGGTCCAAGTGGGCACCTCTTCAATCAACAACAAGTATGGTACAGAAGACTCATGTCGTACATAGATAATGGGGGAGAAGAAAAGGTCCAAAAGTCTGCAGCACAGCATGCCATACCCTACCACCCCGCCCCTGTCCCCCTTGTCCTACCCGTATGCTAACGCCTAAACGCCCCTTTCAGTTGCTTAGGTTATTATTATTACCTGGTAACCTTAAGCCTCCTCAATGGCCATGGCATCGTCACCACGGCCACCGTTGCTATCATCATCGCAATGATTGTCCCCATCATCCTCGCTTTCATCCTCTAGGGTGAGATCGAGGATGCGCGCGTACTGCACCGTGAGTCTCTGCAGCTCTCTGAATTTGCCTGTGTGTAGTTATGTCAGTTGAATGTGTTTGGAAAGAAAAGAAAGAAGTAAAAAGAAAAAGACTATAAAGTGTGAGGAAGAAAGAAAGAAAGGCTAGTAGCATACCAAGGATCATTACCACCCCTTTGAGCAGCTCCTTGCGATCCCATCCACAGATCAACTCGTTCTTTCCGAACCAGCCCCTGCCTTCCTTGTCGCCCTCGCCCTTCTTGTCTTGTAGCACGTCGCCCAGCAGAAGGTTGAGGAGCTCCTCCACCTTGCCCCGGAGGCCCTCGGCACCGATCCGCTTGGCGTACATGAACAGGTAGAGGCGGAATTCCTCCTTCGAGCCGAGGCTCAGGGCGCCCGCGATGCGGTTCTCGAGATGGGCGATGCTGACGGTGGACTCGAAGGACTCGAACCCGTCCTTGGATAGCAGAGTCTTGATCAGTCGTTGCAGGGTGTACGCCCTACCCTTGAGCAAGAACTCGTTAGTCGTATGTCTCTCCAGGTAGGGTATTATGCCGGCAGAGACGGCCGCCTGGTCCTCCTTCGTGTCCTTCGGCGCCGTGGGCCCGACGGCTGTCGTTTGTATCGCGCTGACTGAGGAGTCATTGCTGTTCCAATACTGGCTGCCCACCGCCCACCATGGTTCGGAAAGACGCTGCCAGGTGTACATGTCTGGGGAATAATAGTAACCGTCGCCGCTTGTTAGTGTAACGACGACATGACCATTTGAATTCAAGTGCGCCGAGGTAACCCCGGGAGCAGGCATAGCACCATGGGGGTGCAGAGAGTGGACGGCAATGTCGAGGACCGGGCCCAGCGACACTGGAGGGTGCGGCGACGACATTGTCTGGACATTCCAAACGTAGCACATGCCGGCGGCCGTAATGCAGAGAAGCCACCAGTCGCGACACTCGAGAATAACCGGCTGGGATTCTAGCGTCATCGCATTGATCAGACGGCGGCCAGCCGGGGTCCAGGTGTATATGGTGGCATCCTCGCAAGCGGCAGCCCAGAACTTCTTATTACCCGTTACAAGGATGACGGCTCTGGGTAGGTAGTCTTGCCACAATAGTGCACCGCGTTTCGTAGCCATGAGATGTGACGGGTCCCTGACAGATACTGGGTTCTTGGCCTCCAATATGACGTTCTCTGGAACCCTCGATGCTTCCTCCAAAGTGGTATCTTCGAGTAAGACACCTCGTTCCAAGGGGCGTACAATGTGTGACCGTACTTTCGGGACGGCGAGTCGGACTTGAGAGAGAGAGATAGCAGGGTTCAAGACCGCGGGTCGGAGGTAATCGGGCGTGGGAACCACACCATGTCGAGGTGGTTCAAGCGTTGCCGGTTCGAGGCCGTCGATACCATTCCTCACGATAGCCCTGGAATTCGTCACCTGTCTCTTGCTAGTGTTCTCTTCGTCCTCATCACCCTCGATGGTAACAGCTTTCCGCTTGTTGCCCAGAAGCATAGTTGCCAAGCCACCCTCGGGAAGGCCGTCATAGGGCTTTGACAAATCTAAGATCGTCTGGGGCGCATCATTTTGCGCTGCTTTGGAAGAGCTCGAGCCCACTAGTTGTGTTTGGGGAAGTGAAGATTGACCCGTACCAGAGGACGATATCAACATGGGCGCCACTCTCTTCTTCCCATCCTTGCCGACCGTGACCCTAGATTTCAGCTCATTTACGCGCTGCGCGGTTTTGTCGGCCGACTCCGGTGCTGCCGCCTGATCCTTTTCGGCTTCTGCTTCGGCTTCCGGTTGACCGTTCGTCGCAGGTTCCTTGGGTGTTGCCGTGCCCGTCTTCGCCCCGTTGGTCGCCGGAGTTCCATCTTTAGGGAGTGGGTGGAAATCGCCCATCAATGCACCCATCCTCGACTCGGCACCCTTGCGCTCGCCCTCCTTGCTGTGGTTCTCTAGCTGGAGACCATCGACGTCTTCAGCTATTCCCATCGCCTTCCTCGATGCCCCATACTTGGATAGTGCCTTGTCGGTCTCTTCGAGGTTCGCCACCCAGCCTAACTCCCCGGTCTCAAACTTGCAGCAAACGATTCCTCCGTCCAAGCTGGACGCAAACAGGGTCTGGCCATCGGGGGTCCAGGCGAGATCGGATATGGACTTCCCTGCCAAATCCTGGAGAATAACCACGGGCCTCGATGTGTTCGTGTTCCAAATACTCAAAGTCTTATCCTGGCCAGCAGATGCTATCACCGTAACGAGAGCACCCCCCGACGAGTGGCCATTCGTTGCCCCGTTCTCTGGAGGTTTCTTCGTATGAAACAATCTCGGGGAGAACATGCAAACTTCTGTCGGGCCCTCGTGACCGATCAAATTGATCTCGCTGTCCCATCGTGATCGCTCAATAATTGCGACGGAACTGACCGGACCATTCACAGCGTTGGCAGCAGCAATGTGATTGCCATCGGGCGACCAGGAACAGCGGCGGAAGTAGGTGGTCAAGGGCGAAGACTTGAAAGGTGCATTTATCGTGGTTTCCAGCTGAAAGTTGTTAACCATGTCATGCTGGGTCGCGTTGGGTGCCGGAGAAGTAAAGCGAAAGATCTTGATGGTACGATCATCACTGGCTGTGGCGAAGAACTTGTTGGCCGGATCGAAGGTAATGCCTTTGACGTGGCTCTGGTGGACAGACAGGACTTTGAGCTTCTCGAACGTATGACCAGACCAAACGACAATCTTGGAGTCCAAACCGACAGAGGCTAACACAGAGCCATCATGCGACCAGGCGAGATCCTGAACATCGTTGTCATGACCTATCAGACGTCGGGATGTCTTCCAGTTCTCGACCGGGGGTGGCTCATTTGTACCGAAGGTGGCAATAGTCGGAGGACCACTCTCGAGTTGATATATGCAAATGATCTTATCGTCGGCACCTGAAGCGAGATAGCGGCCATTAGGGGAGAATCGCACGGAATGAATAGTTCCCAGGTGATGACTCATGTGGCATAACTGTCTCGGTTTCGTGTAGGATCGATCTTCTGAATTGTAGATGGCCTCGGTAGACCATACTCGAACATGTCCATCTTTTTGAGCAGATCAGATAAGTTAGCCTTATATTGAAATCGCATTCTATGCGAACATCGTCGTCGTCGTCGTCGTCGTCGTCGTAGATATCGTTGTCGCATGTTCTGGGGGGCAGCAAAAAAAAAAGAAGAAAACGTACCTCCACCGGCTGTCGCAAGTCTCTTACCATCGGCAGAGACATGACAGCTATACACCTCGAAATCCTTCTGCTCGCCTATGCGCAAAGTTGTCTGTCAGTCAGGATCCTCGTCTTTCTCTGTCTTCATCAACAAGGGACAGGGATTTCCATCTTCTATATATCATACCTTTATGGCTCAGCCATGATGGCTTAATGATACGCATAGTGACTGTGGTGTTAGGGTTGTTTCTCGCATGTCGTCATGAACCACGGCACTTTCGTTTGAGTCGTGGCAGAAATATGAACACTGCCTTTTCAAGAGCTTTCTCCTTGCTTGTGACGAACTGCTGGTAGTTTCTTACGAAATTGCGCGTTTGGCGATGTTTGGGTGGTTGAGCGATTCTAATCAAGTGGTTTAGAGAGTGTGTGAGAAAAAAAAAGTTGGTAAATGGATCAATGGATTGTATTAGAGCTCTAATGGGTTAAATTGATGAATTAAGGCGCGCAGGTACGCAGGGCAGGCAGGAGTCGCGACGCGGGCTGAACTAAGCCGTAAGCTGGGATCAGCCTTCCCGCATCGTCTCTCCATTTAATTGAGGCACTAGCTCTATGGTACTTACTGAAGGTACCTAGTGGAGACCTAGTGGACCGCAGAAGATAAGATGCACCAGCCACCATTGCCACCATAGCCACATCGAAAATTACTTTTCCCTATTGTTCAGGTACCCTTGGCACTCTAGAATGCCTCTCCAGGTCTAAAACCCCTTTTCCAAGTTCCAGATTCCAGATTCCAGGTTCCAGGTTATCATGGACCCT
Source organism: Eutypella sp. D-1 (assembly GCA_023313575.1). NCBI lineage: Eukaryota > Fungi > Ascomycota > Sordariomycetes > Xylariales > Diatrypaceae > Eutypella > Eutypella sp. D-1. Next base: position 542,932 of record JAJTTP010000021.1, read on the forward strand.
GAAATATGGCAATCCCTCACTATGTAGGGTTTCTTCTTAGGTTTCTCCATTTTCTTTAGGTATTCAATTCTATTCCATGAAAACAAAGAAACTTACACTGATCACTGGTGCCCGGCGCATGCGCCTTGCTACCGAACAGTTATCAATTTATCATTAGGTCCTCTTGTTCACTTCTACTACCAGTCGTTAGCATAGGACAAAGGGGGGGCTTCGTCTGAAGAACACAAGCTACATTTAGAAGCCAAAAAAGATCTAGGAACTCAACTCACAATCGTTCTCGGGCCCATCAGCAGCATTATTTTGAAATCTTTTTTTTAAATGGAAACTTGGCTGACCTGGGCAGCTGGGTGCTGGTAGTGTATATAAACTGACGGACAAAACAAAGACAATGAAACAATATCCCTATGTACTCACTAATACCGAGTCTCGTGATGCGCGTTCGCAAGCCGCGCATAGCTCACATCCTGCTTCCACTTGATATGCTGCAGCGCTTCCCTGGCGTTGTTGATCCTGTCCTGCAAGGTGCCAAGATAGCCGAGCTCCTCCTCCGGCACAGCCTGCGCGAGATTCTCCACGAGCCGGTCAATGATCGGGTTGAAACGGTCATAGACCGATTTGGCGAACTCGTTGGTATCGTACGCGTACCGCTGCGCGTCCCGAATCTGCTGCTCCAGGTAGTCCGTGTCCCTCGCCCGACAGGTGCACACTATGCAGCGACACACCGCGAGGGCCATGTTTGGATCTGGGTCCGGGAAACAGCCTGCCTGCCTCTTACACTCCGGGTCCGGGTGTGTGCAAGGCTTCCTGTTTCCCCCGTCTTCCGGGCGCTCCGTCTTTCCTCCTGCTGCCGCCACGTTCATGTATATGGGGTCGAATGTTAAGACTCTACCGATGCTGGTAAACACCCTAGAAATAGAACGTACGCCGAACGCAAAGTTGGACGCCAGGTTCCCGATCACGAGGCCGTGCATCGTGACGGGCAGGAAGAACACCGCCAACATGGCGAGAATGGCGTCTGGGACGTAGAATGCTACGAACAAGTAAGCGCCGAAGAGCGATGCGAACAGCGTATACCATTGACGCGTCGTTCCTGGTGGGTTGTTCATTGTGTAGGGGTATGATGAGTATGTTTTTTTAGGCTTGGGTATGTGTATATGTGTGTGTGTGTATGTGTCGTGAGTTGCTGGAGTTGTTGGCAGAAACATTACCTTGTGATCTCGTGGCATATTATATATAATCTCGTCTTTGAAGCTCCTCCATTCATCAAAGCCAGACATTATACATAAGCATAAAGAATTGTTGCCCTTGACCACTCTCTAGAACGCTCCGCCCCTATCCATGTACTACGACGCCATGTCTACTTCTAAGGATCACCTCGATTTCATTATACTCATTCACAATGCATTGTGAAAATGGTGATTCGGGAACCAGGAGCTCGAGCATTGTCGCTTGACAAGGCCAGGCAAGTTTTGATGTAGACTGACTGACTTTGGGGAACAGACGTCCATAGCGATCTTTAGGTTTCTCACACGAGTTCTGAATAGCCATTGTTTTTCTTTGTATCTAATGGCGGTGGTGCTTTGTGCTGGAAGGACAGTGTCTGCTGCATTGTTCTGCTCCTCTTGTAAACGCCAGCCATCCAAAGGACCACACTACCCATTGATTTCACAACACAAAGACTAAGTTCGACCTGGGGTAAAGATGTTCCGTGACTTGCAATCGTCGTATACAGGTAACAGTGACCAGCTTCAGAGCATAAATAGAGGCACGGAATCCCCATTCTCAGACAGCTTTCAATCATCCACTCAGAACAGGACAACAGGCACTCACCAAAGCTCAAGACTATTATCTACAGCTCTAGCATACTAACCCACAGCTTCAAAAACACTCTAACCTACATATTTAACATCACAAAGTCAAGATGGCGGACCAGACTTACTCTCAGGCGTCCATTGAGGAAGGTGAGATTAGAGAGCTTTCCCCTGAAGTGGTATCATCCCCAAAGACACCCACTCAGAGAACACCCACTCAGAGAACACCCACTCAGGGGACACCCCTTCAGGGAACCCCCGTTCGGGGAACCCCCTCTCGGGGAACGCCTATCCAGGGCACGCCTCTCCAGGGAACCCCGATTCATGGAACTCCCGTTCAAGGAACTCCCGTTCAAGGAACGCCTATTCAAGGAACACCTGTCCAGGGAACACCTGTCCAGGCGATCCAGGCCCAGCAGGTGCCCACTCAGCCTCGTGCTGCTAGGACTAGTGGCCCTAGCCGTCCGGTGCCTATCCCCAGGGCTGACCACTGGTGCCCTTGCCCCCACAAGATACAGCAAAAGGCGGATCATTACTGTCCTTGCCCGCACAGGCTGATGATCTGAGTTCGCTTCAGAACTTCAGGGGTGCCGTCATGGAGAGGGGGAGGTTGCTCTTGGTTCTAGATCATGGCGTTCCGGGTAGGTCCATATGTTTTCCAATATATAGAATAAGCTTGTTTACATTATTAACGCATTGTCCCTAAGTGATCCAGTGAAGTGAAGGATATGTAAGAATTTGACATAACATAAATTTCTACAGGAGGCAGCTAACCCGGCCTACCGTACTAGGTCATGGTCGGTAGACGAGCTGATATTCAATAGCCTTCTATCGTCACTCCCCTCTGTAGCCAAGGACGTCATGTTGAGGATATCCAAGTAAATGCCTATACTTAAGTGAGAGCTCACTAAACTGGGAATATGGCACGGCCTATAGACACCAGATACCAGGCGTCCTACAACTATCGATTTAACCCCGATCCGTTACACTTCAAGCAGGCTTCTCGAGCGCGACCTAGAATAGAATAGTGGTCTCTTAAAAATGGCAGAAGCCTGTAGGTACGACTAGGGACGGAGCTATCCCACAGATAGACAGATAGGTGGAACAGAGATCAGAGTTGGACGCTAAAACCTCATTCCCAGATATTTAGTATTAACAGTGTTAGCAGTAAGTCTCGGTGGAGTCATGAAACCTCCTCCCTCCCCTCCCATCCCTACCAAAAAATATTATTTCACGGCATTCCATTACCATAACTGACTCTTGGTTTCTATTCAAAGTCAAATCGTAGTGCGAAGATGGTGGTTTCATGGAAATAACCAGCTAGCGGCTCATCGGATATAGAACCCCGGCCTATACAACGGCAGGTGGGCCCAGCTACGCAGAACTAGCACCCTTCTCGGATACGGAGAGGCTTCAACCCATGTCCCGATCGGGATGAGCCGAGGAAACGGGACCAAACGATGGTTGAACCAAAAAGAAAGAAGCAGCCCGATAATTGCCCTACCACAGTACCTAACTAACTACTACGGGGGGTTTCCCAATTCGTGGGAAATTATGGAAAAGGGTCACACTTTTCCCCCCTTTTCGCACCGTTCGATTCTCAGGCAAGAGGAGCTTGGCTGCTCTTCCTGGTCGTCGCGCCGGAAATGAAGGGGGAGGGGGGGCACACATTTTGAGGACACATTCGAGGACCGCGCGGGCAGGCACGCAATGATGTACAGAACATGTGCGAAGGACGGCGGCACGCTTTTCCGCCCCTGACTCTTATATCACGACGACTAAAGTGTCTTAAGGTATAAATGATTCAATGTCCCGCGTTTTAGGAACCGTCAAAGAACGTCTTATAAAGGGCCCCCTCTCCGAGCGCACGTCGCAAGCCAAGACTTTACGCACGCGAATTTATGACTTATATGTCGTGACGGAGTAACCTACAGAGATAGTGCATCGACAACCATGAGACGAGCGAAAGCAGCGCTGGTTCTCGCGACCGCGGCCGCGGCCGGCGTCGCCGTTGCTGCCCCGGAGTGGCAGAACGTGAGGATCGGCGGGGGCGGCGGCTTCGTGCCGGGCATCGCGTTCCACCCGCAGGTCGCGGGGGTCGCGTACGCGCGGACTGATATTGGTGGGCTCTACAGGCTGGACGCGGCCGACGACTCGTGGACGCCCGTTACGGATAGCATCGCCGACCATGACGGCTGGCATAATTGGGGCGTTGACGCCCTCGCGCTCGATCCGCAGGACGCTGACGTCGTGTACGCCGCGCTGGGCATGTATACGAATGATTGGTTAGTAACCACTTTGTGAAGTCGGGTTTCTTCTTCTTTTCGTTTTAGGGAAAAAGAAAAAAAGGTGACGCTTGTCGGGCTAATGTTCTCTTGCCGATAGGGACCCCAAGAACGGTTCTATCATCCGTAGTAGCGACAAGGGTGCGACCTGGACATCTACCGAGCTGCCGTTCAAGGTAGGCGGCAACATGCCGGGGCGGGGCATGGGCGAGCGCCTCGCCGTGGACCCGGCGGATTCCTCAATTCTGTACTTCGGGGCGCGCAGCGGGCACGGGCTCTGGAGGAGTACGGATAGTGGTGCTACGTTCTCGCGGGTCGCGTCGTTTACGGCCGTCGGCACGTTCATCCCGGATCCGAGCGACGCCGGCGGCTACAACGGCGACTTACAGGGACTCACGTTCGTCACATTTGACTCGACGAGCGGGACGACGGACGCTGGCGCTACGGCGCGCATCTTCGTGGGCACCGCGGACAACGAGACCGCGAGTGTATACGTGAGCGAGGACGCCGGCGACACGTGGGAGCCCGTCGCCGATCAGCCGGGTACGTACTTCCCGCACAAGGCCGTCCTGCAATCCGAGGAGGCGGCGCTCTACTTGACCTACAGCGACGGGACGGGCCCCTACGACGGGACGCTGGGCGCCGTGTACAGATACGACATCGAGGCGGGAACGTGGAACGACATCACGCCGGTGACGGGCGGGGACCTCTACTTCGGGTTCGGCGGGCTCGGGGTCGACCAGCAGAAGCCGGGGACGCTCGTCGTGGCGTCGCTGAACTCGTGGTGGCCCGACGCGCAGATCTTCCGCTCCACGGACTCGGGCGCGACGTGGTCAAGGATCTGGGAGTGGGCTGCCAACGGCGAGGATATGAACTACCACTACAGTTTATCCGTAAGTGCGACCATGGTTAGGAAGGCAGGATATAGATGGATGGGCGCTGATGAGAAATATTTTCGCGAGATAATAGACCCCGAAGGCCCCGTGGATCAAGCCGGGCTTCATTGACCTCGATACAAAGCGTCTCGGGTGGATGATCGAGGCGCTGGAGATCGACCCGCACGATAGTGACCACTGGCTCTACGCGACGGGCCTAACGGTCTATGGTGGGCACGACCTGACGAAGTGGGACACCGAGTCGAACGTGACGATCGAGTCGCTCGCCGACGGCATCGAAGAGTTTGCAGTTCTAGATCTGGCCTCCGCTCCTGGGGGCAGCGAGTTGCTAGCGGCGGTCGGCGACGACAGCGGCTTCACGTTCGCGAGCACGGACGACTTGAAGACGTCTCCCAAGACGCCGTGGAACAACCCCATGTTCTCGTCGTCCACGGGTGTCGACTACGCCGGTAACTCCGTCGAAAGTGTCGTCCGCGTCGGTAACACGCCTGGTGACCCGCAAGCCGCGCTTTCGAGCGACGGCGGTGTTACCTGGAAATTACACCCTGGCGCGGACGGCGCCATCGCCGGTGGCTCGGTCGCCTACTCGGCGGACGCGGACACGGTGTTATGGTCTGCAACGGAAGGCGCCGACAGCGTGCAGCGCTCGCAGAACCAGGAGGCCTTCTCCGCGGTATCTGGCCTCCCGTCGGGGGCCGTCATTGCGTCGGACAAAAGGAACAACACTGTCTTCTACGGTGGCTCGGGCACGAAGTTCTACGTAAGCACGGACGCAGGCGCATCCTTCGCTGAGGCGGGCGCCCTCGGAGATGCCGGGACGGTCCGCGACATCGCCGTCCACCCGCTGGAAGCGGGCGTGGTGTGGGTCTCGACGGACGTGGGGGTATTCCGCTCCGGCGACTACGGGGCCGCGTTTACCCAACCGTCGACCGAGGTGACCAACACCTACCAGATCGCGCTCGGCCGTGGATCGGCAGAAGATAGCTGGAACGTCTACGCCTTTGGAACCGGAGAGGCAGGCCCGAGGCTGTATGGGAGCGCGGACGAGGGCGCCACTTGGGCGGACATCCAGGGAAGCCAGGGTTTCGGGGCGATTGACAGCGCGCGCCTGGCCGGCTGTGGAAACACGGCCGGACAGGTGTTCGTGGGCACAAATGGCCGTGGCGTGCTCTACGCCTCGGCACCTGATAGTGTACTTCGAAGATGATCAGATGGAGCCTGATAGTCTCGTAAGTAGAAGGTACAAAATTAAAATTCTCACTACGATGGGCCATATGAAAACCGGGGGTTTTACCATCAGTGCCGAAGTAGTATATTCCCGCGGCAGCGTATTGATTCTGCCCAAGTGAGAGGGGGAATACAGTCTCACGTCCAGTAAGATACTCATTGTTAGCTTTTCTATTATTTGGCCACAAAAGTTTGCAACGAAAATGCTTTGTAGCTACATGTTAACCTGGGAAATCTGACGCCCTGGAGATCAAGACAAGTAAGACAGGTAGAGAATACGATTCCGCCCCAAAAAAAATAGATTTGATGATATCTCTGCCTAGCTCTAAGAACCTACGTGGTATAGATGTAAAGACATAGAGCCACCTACCTAGAGGTTAACTGACTCTAAGCATCGACGTAACTAGGTACCTAAGTATACGAAATATGTAAGTAATGATGCACTTCACTTAGCAGATGCCCAGGAATACTACGCGTTTCTAATGTTAGGTAAGCAGCTCAATACTGGACAGCGCGAACTGAGGTATGAGGTAACCTTACAGAATCTACGAGGTACCCACTGAAACCCACATAGAAAGTAACTTCATGGTCCAAGCTTTCCACATCAAGTTTAGCTGCGCTAGCGTAGGCCCTCTTCAATAACTGGCTTAACTTTGACTGGCTGGCCGGGTCTGTTGGTAGCTAAAGGTCCACAGGTGCTGGCAAAGCTTTTTGGTTGAACAGCCATAGCCTCGTCGCGCTTTCCTTTTCCGAAAACAGTTCATTCATTCATCATCTTGTCAACTCTCCGGGAAGGTTGAATCGGAGACAATTGAGGGAAAGCGCACCTTGCACATTAAGGATTTTTTCTTAATAAATTTTTTTTTTCTTTTTTCCTTTCTGGATTTTCAGGTTGAAAGAAAATCAACCAACTTGAATTCCCCAAGTTCAACAAACAACAGCCCAACCTAAACTTAACCGACAACACAATTCGAGAACAAAGTCGGCTTTCCATTCATTTCTCTTGTTTCTTTTTTCAACTCTCACAGACCTTCCCTACGTGCGCAAACCCAACATACACACACACACGCACACACACACACATACACCTCAACACTTAATACACTTACCTACGATTTTGACAATTTGACCTATTTTATAATTGCAGGTCTACCAGATCTATCGGGTTTACCAAGTCTCCGAGAGAGATATTCAGAGATTCATCTATCTATCTATCTCACTAATAAACCCAGGCATTTCCTTTCTTTGTTTGCTTGTATTTTCTTTCATCCACTACCAGTGCCGCTATCATCATCGTACTCATCCTCATCCTGATACCGATCGTCCTTATCAGCATCGTCAACTGAATACCGAATTGTTTCCGCTTGACGTTCAACCTGCTTCAAATACTCCCTTTCGCCCGATTAGTGTAACAACCTCGATTCCTCGATTAATTGATATCCGTCGACCGACCAGTGATATTACATCCTGCATGCTGATGAATTCTACTCGGCGTGCCCTCATCTGAAGACAGGATGGCCGCCGCGGTGGATCTGGGCTACTTGGCTACCCATCTGGGTATGCCCCAGGAAAACCTCACCACTGCCGTAACGGAGCCAACCATTGATCTCGTCAATATCATCTTGTCTGCCGCAGCAGCCAAAGGTCGTGAATATGATGACATATTTTCCGAGAAGCTAAGATTGGAGGTCGAACTTGAGGCCTCTATTCGTACTGCCGAGGCTCAGCGCGATAAGAGTAACGAGACTGTCGCCAATGCTCTGAAAGAAAATGAGGATCTCCGGAAAAAACTGAACGAACAGGGTAAGTAGCCTCCCGGTCCTTGTTGTCCTTCGTCGTATCCCTGTGCCTATACTTGTTATTGTCGCATGTACTCACAAATACCAGAGTCCGCTCGACAGGCGCTTGAGAACGAACTACAGTCCATCAAATCATCCAGTTCGACCTCACAATCCGAACTTGAGAAACTGCGCGCCCGTATCGCCTCTCTCGAGACCTCCAATCGCGAATCCCTTGCCATAATCGACACCAAGAACCAGGCAAACAATTCTCTATCTGAAGAACTGCAGGCCCAGCACCAGAAGAACCTAGAGCTCAGCCGCCAGATCGCCGCCCAGCAGCAGGCTGCCCATGAAGCAGAAAGCAGGGCTAATGAGGCCAAATACCGGGAACAGTCTCTCGAACAGAGACTCCAGATGGCCCAGAGCAATGCCTCTTTCTACGAGAACGAACTAAATACGAAGACTGCCGAGTCTAACAAGTTACGCAAGGAGAAGAATGCCCGGATTGCCGAACTTCAGCGCCGGGATGATGAAAGCAGGTCCGAAAATGAAGCGCTGAAGCGAACCGAACAGCAACTTCGCCAACGACTCGAAGAAGCCCAGCGCAAGGCTGAAGAGTCTCTGACCAAGGTACAACAACTGCAGGAAGCTGCCGCCCGCAATGAACAAGGCTTCCAGGAGGAGATCGCCAGTCTGCGCCGCTTGGTCGATTTGAAGGATCAGCAGACCCTTACCCACAAGAACCGAGTGCAGGAAGTCGAGTCCCGCGAGGAGCAGATCAAGAGGGAGTGTGAGGATCAAGTTCGCCGCATTAATGAGGAGCTCGAGCGGGCCAAGAGTGATTTGGCGGAAATCACCGAGAAGAAAGATGCCTTCGAACTCGAACTTGGCCAGCTGCGTGCTAAGCTCGGAGCTGCCTCTGCCGAACAGCCTGAATCCGCCCCCCAAACTCCCCGTCCTATGAATGGCTCCATCTATCGTGCATCCTCGCCCATGGTGCGGACCCCGGGTGCCATGCAGAAGAAGTTGACTGATGCAATGGATGAGATCTACAAGCTCAAGACGAAACTCGCAATGGAACAGCAGCGCAGCAGCAGCTTCGCCGAGAACCTTGACGAGATGCTTGCGCAGTTGGAAGCTAAAGGCCCTGAGCTCATGGAACTTCAGCAGGAAAATGAGCGTCTACAAGAGGAGATCAAGAACATGTCGCTTCTGTCGGACGAAAGCTTCAAAGAGCGAGATAATGCGAAGAAGGCCTCCCGCAAGGCCGAAAACATTGCCTCGACAGCACAGGCCGAGGCCAAGATCCTGCGAAGTCAGATTCGAGACATGGGGGCCCAGGTTCAGATGCTTGTCTTCAACGTCGACTGTCTTGAGAAGGGGTACGATAGGCTCACCATCGAGGAAACTCTGCACCTACAGAAACTCGAGAAGGGCCAAACCGAAGGTACGCTGGCCAACGAGGACTCCGATCTTAGCGCGATGATCCTCGAACGCTTGGCTGTTTTCAAGAACGTCCGAGAGCTTCAGGAGAAGAACGAGCAACTCCTTCGGGTCACCCACGAACTGGCTGAGAAGATGGAAAATGAGGAAGCGGTTGCGGCCAAGACCCAGGCACTGGAGGAACACCAGGAGCTGATCACCCTGCGCCAGAAACTGCAACTTTTCGAAGACCAGCTCAGAGGTCTAAAAGCGCAGGCAAACACTATCACCCAGGAACGGAACATGTTCCGTCGCATGGTTGAATCGAGAGCATCTGCTGACGAACTTACCACTGGGCTTGGCCAGTCGACCCAAGATGGCGTTCTCAGCAGTATCGAGCAGAACTCCGCGATGGTCGACGACAATTCCGATTACACCACTCTTCTACGCGATCTCCAGCAGAATTTTGATCAGTACAGGAACGAGCAATCCGTTGACCGTCAGACGATGAAGGAACAGATTGAGAGGCTCTCCGTAGAGAAGAACTCGTTGCAAGCCGAAAACGCCAAGGTCACGAGCCAGCTTTCCCTCGCATCAGAGCGATACCAGATACTCCAATCAAATTTCACAGCTCTCCAGAACGAGAATCAGGAGCTGAAGCAGCGACACCAGAAGATGTCCGAGGATGCGGCCAAACAAGATCTCCAGATTTTGCGCGTTACCGAGGAAATGGTTGAAGCCAGGGGTGTCGCCGATGGTATGCGCAACGAAAACGCCAACCTCAAAGCCGAGAAGAAGCTATTGGACGAGATCCAAGAACGCCTCAGGAAAGAGAATCAGGAGCATATGCAGGAGAAGAGCCGCCTAAATAGCTTGATGGCGACGCAGCAGACGCTTCAGAATGAACGCGACTTGAGCGAGGCAGAGACGAAACGACGACTGCAAAGTCAGATTGACACGCTAGAGGCGGACCTAAATACGGTTAGGCGGAAGCTGTCCGGTGAAGAGGAAGAAGTAAAGAATTTACAAAGCCGGAAGGAATACGACGCGAGGCAGTTCCAGAACCGAATCGACGAGCTCACAACCAACTTGAGCCAGATCCGTGAGGAATTGATCGCGACGAAGACGAGCAAGGAACATCTTCAACTCAGGGTCGATGAATTGACGATCGCCTTACGGAGCGCGGAAGAGCGCACCGAGAGACTTCAACCGAAGCCAACTCCCCGACCTGGGTCGTCGGTTGAGCCTGGTTCTGGTGTAGCCGATGTAGATGCGGACGAGCGCATCCAAGAACTTATCCATGAGTCGGCTGATTTGAAACGAGAATTGGATATCACGAAGACTCATCTGGAGAATGCTCAAGCTCAAGTCGAGCAATACCGAGAGTTGAGCCAGTCCGCGGAGGAGGAGCTCGAGAAGATGAATTCGGCCCAGGAGCAATACGCGCAGGAAATGGAAGCGAGACTCGCGACGAAGGATGCGACTCTCAAGGAGTTGGAACAACGAGTGGAGGAACTTTCTGCGGAGCTGACCAGGTCTAATAACGAGTTGTCAACCCTTCACGACTCCCAAGCCGACATCACCCGCCGCCATGAAGAGGAAAAAGCCATCCTCGACGGAGAAATCAAGCGTCTGAAGGATGAAGAGGAGAAGTATATGGCATCTTCTCAATTCCATCAACAAGATCTCCGGGCACAAGCCGAAATCGCAGCCAACGCCCAACAGGCATACGAGGCGGAAGTGATGAAGCACGGCGAGACTGCCAAGACCCTTTATGCCATCCGTGCCGAATACAACGACCTGAAGGCTGCCGCCGCCTCAGCTCGAGCCGAAGCCGAGTCTGCCAAAGCCGCGCTGTTACAGAGCGAAGGCTCTTGGGATGAACGGCGACAAACTTTCGAACAGGAGCTTGCCGAGCTCCGGACGCGAAGGGACGATGCAAACGCACAGAACAAATTGCTCCATCAGCAGCTCGAAAATGTATCGGCGCAAGTCTCCGCACTGCAGCAGAGTCGCGCATCAGCCGGGGAGAGCCTAGATACGATCTCCAGTCAACCGAGCGGGGCTGGTGATGATCAGTTCCGGGAGTTGTCAAATTACCTACGCCGTGAAAAGGATATACTGGAGGTTCAGTATGATCTCAAGGTTCAAGAAGCCAAGAGGCTCCAACAACAATACGAATACGCCCAGTCCCAGCTAGACGAAGCCAGAGTCAAGTTGGAACAGGAGCGACGTGCGCATGCTGACAACGATCGAAGTTCAATGGCCCAGAAAGACCTGATGGCTAAGCTGGAGGAACTCAACCTTTTCCGTGAGAGCAGTGCTGCTCTGCGAGCTGAGGCTCGAGAGGCGCAGGCTCGGTTGGCTGAAAAGACCGCCAGAGTCACGGAACTGGAAGCCACCATTCAGCCCCTGGAAGCCCAGATCGAAGAGCTACAGAGCCAGCTCGGGTTTAAGGAGGCGGAGATGAAGCAGCTGCAGGAAGACCGAGACAGGTGGCAGAAGCGTACGGAAGACATCCTCTCGAGGCACGGAAGGAGCGATCCGGCCGAGGTCGAGGAGCTCAAGCAAACCGTTTCGAACCTGGAAGCAGAGCGAGATGCGCTTCGTGCAGCCGAAGCTCCACTTAAAGAAAGGATTGAGCAGCTAGAGAAGACTCTCGAAGAAAAGGAAAGCAGCTGGCAAACCACACGTGAAAAGCTCATCAACTCGGCGAAGGAGAAAGCCAGGACTCTCATGGCCCAGAAGAACGATATAATACGTGAGAAGGAACAAGTGCAGGCCCAGCTGGATGAAGCCAACGGTCAAGTTTCCACCACCAAAGTGGAGATCGAGACATTGAAGAAGGAGAGGAGTTCCTTTGAAAGCCAGCTTAATGCCTTCAAGCGTCAAGTTGAGGTCCTCCAAGAGGAAGCCAAGAAGAACTCAGCAGTCCCCGCGCAGCCCGCCCCGGCCGAGCCTAGCAATGATTCACAAGCTATTTCTGAGCTCCAAACCCAGCTCGACGAAGCACGGGCTGAGCTGGAAACCATCAAATCCCAGAAGGCGGGTGTCGAGCAAGAGCTTGAGAATCTCCGGGGCCAACTATCTTCTACGATTGCCGAGAGAGACCAGGCTATTGCGAATGCCCAGGCGAACGCAACAAACGGCGACGCGCCAGCAGCGAACGGGGAGAGCGTAGCGGTCTCGCAGCAGGCAACGTCCGCACCGCTCACAGACGAAGAACGCAAGGCTCTTGAAGAGAAGATCGCGGCCGCCGAAGCCCGAGCTGCAGAATACGAGGCGAGGGCCAAGGAGGCAGAAGAAAACATCAACGCAACGGTGAAGACTCGATGTGACAAGATGAAGGAATCGTTGAATAAGCGTCTTAACGATTACAAGTCTCAGCTGGAGACCGAGAGGACTCAGATGAATCAAGAGTTTGACCAACAGAAGGACAAGATGGAGTCCGACTACAAGTTACGCGTGGAACAAGAACGCAAGATCTGGGAAGCAGAGCACCCGACTACGTCAAATAACCCACCGGCGACACCCGTCAAGCAAGCGCCGTCAGAGACTCCAACGGGTACCCCTACTACTTCCGTTCCAGATCTCAGCGGCCTGAGCGACAAAGACACGCGGGACCTAATCTCGAATAACCCTACGCTCAAGAGTATCGTGCAAAATAACATTAGGAATAAACTTGCTGCCGAAACCAAGAAACTACGGGAGGAGCTCGAGTCGGCACAAAAGACTGAGTGGGAACAGAAAGTCGCGCAAGCCCGTGAGCAGGCGACCAAACTCGCGTCTTCCAAGAGTAACCTGCAACTCAACATGGCGGACAACAGGATACGCACCGCGCAAGCGAAATTGGGTGTCGTGGAGAAGGCCGCACAGGAAACGCCTGCACGGCCTGTTGGCGAGGTGTGGAATGAGGCTAAGAACGCGAAACCTGCACCTCCCGCCCCGGCTGCCGCAAAACAACCGGCACAGCAAGCGGCTCCGGCAGCGGGTCAAGCCACCGCTCCATCCTCCGCGCCAAATGCACCGGCACCGGCCGCAGCACCTGCATCTTCGATCGCGAAACCTCCTGCACCGTCAACGCAGGCATCGCCAGCGGCGCCAGCGGCTGCAGACAAGCCAGCTGGTACGTCCCTTCCTCCTCGACCTGTCAATTCGAATATGCTAAGCAAATCAGCTCCGCAAGCGCAAGTCAACCAGCCTGCAGCAGTAGCGGCGGCTCCGGCTCCAGGACCTTCAAGCGGCATTCCTAAACCGACGGGATTGCCCATGCCCGGCAACCGGGGCCGCGGCGGAGCACGTGGACGCGGAGGCCGTGGGGGCGCACAGCAGGGACGTGCCAGCCTCAACGCCTCGGCGGAGAATTTCCAGCCGGGAAATAAGCGCCCGCGCGGCGATTCGGAAGCGGGCAACGGTGCCAAGAGGGCGAGAGGTGGTGGCGGTGGTGGTGGTGGGCAATAATTTACTTTCCCTTGGATGTGTCCTGCGAGCGACGACATTGGGTCTGCAATGTAGAAATCTAGCTTTTTGGCCGATCCTCTTTCATTGTCTACGAGGCTTTCGTGGGGTTACAACATAGGGGGGCGAGGGGCAAATCGCATCGTGTATTCTTATTATTATATGTACCATGACGGGAAATTTGCTTTCATGAGATGATTAAAAAACCATATGCATGGCGTTTTCTTTTTTCCTTTTCTGGACTTAATCTACGGACAAGAGGGCAGAGAATAGGGAACCTATGTGAGAGGGAGGCAATGGGTTCTTCAAGTTGCATGACATTCTGAATGTGCGGTTGTCGTAGGCTAGGATAATGAACGAGAGACAGAGAGAGAGAGAGAGATCATTAAAATATGTTTACAGTAAAGTGAAAGTTCAGCACGACAAAGAGCGCAAGACTCAGGAGTATAAATTTGCGAGTTCTTCCACTGGGCTTTAATTTAACAACCGTTCATGGCCTGCATGCCCGGGCCTATGTATTGGCTGCTATCGTCAAGTACCAAGTAATATATGTAAAAATCGAAGAATTGAAACCTCCTGCTTCTAGTGCAATCTACATAGCTATTGTGTCCTAACATGCGTGTCTCCATGCCCACCCAGTCTTGCCAGTCAGTAGGTAGACAACCCAAGAGCCAACTTGCAATAGCTTCCTTCGTATGCATACTTAGGTAATTAGCTACCTGGACTACACTAAACTTGTCCAGCTGGGGCACGCTAGGAAGCCTCACCCCTGTCGTCGGGTGAACCAATCACAAAACGGCGAGCTCCGAGGAGGGCTTTTCGCATGACGACAACGGGACAAGGCGCAGTTACAGTAGTAGTTGGCAGCGGTTTCAGCCTGCAAGTTGGGGCTTGGAAAAGCAGGCAGGTTGGCAGGCTGTACTTACCATAACTACCTAGGTAAGTATGTACATATTAGTGGAACTCCTGGAGCATCGTGACTGGGGGGGATGAATGAATGAATGAATGCATGGATGATAGGATGGCTGAAGAGAGTCTGGGCTGTCTGGGGATAAGGTAACTACCTAGGTAACTAACTGCATATGTCCATATACATATATATCGTGGTCCTTCCTCTCTTACATCCCACACTACCTACCTTCACACCGTAACTCTCCCAGCTGGTAAACAAAATCGTGCAATATCACCACACCCTACTTACTACATAACTAACGCCATTTTATACATCCATACCGTGGTTTGTATATACATATTTCTCACGCATCATCTCTTAAGCTTTCAAGGTGAGTTAGTCAGTCAGTCGGTTTGGTTTTCGATTTTTCCCGCCCCGGAGGTTCATTATCAAGTTGTTAGAGGGGGGGGGGGACTATGTAGAGGACTCACTCGATGGGAACCTTCGCCACATTACGTTTGTTGCGCATGTTACACACGGGCGGGGAATGTAAGAAAAATGTGGGATAGTTAGAAGAAAACATTCACATCTTTCCAACCAAAGAAAGATCCAAGACCGATCCCACTAACATCACACATACCCAAAGTAAACCACAACTTCCAAAATAACCGACCTTGTCTTCTTGTCTTCCAAGGACGGCCTAGAATAGAATCGCCACTTGCACCCGCGCGACGCAACCACCTCATCCCATACGACGACAGAAGCCCAGAAAAATGGCGTGCAACACCCACTCTCACTCCCACGCCCCCGTCGACGAAAACAAGACGGGACCCGGCAGCGCGGCGTCGTCGACCATCGAAAGCATCGTGAAGCCGGCCGAGGCCACGGGCGGCCGTACTCGCTGTATCGAGTGCGGCGACTACGAGTGTTGCTGTATCCCGTGTACCGTCATGTGAAGCAAGCAAGCAAGCTACACAGGGGGAGGCAGCAGCAGCAGCAGCAAGTGCAGATGAGTCGATGGGATGATGAGACGAGATGAGAGTGATGAAGGCGATGAGGTTACGCTTTTGGGGGGGGGGGGGGGGACGCCAGGGGTGTAAAAGCTGGGAGAGGGAGGAGACGCTTGCTTGGTTTTTTTCCCCCCAACACGATGAAGGGATCACGAATGTCGTGCGGGTGAATGACTGCCTCTGTCTGCGCACACGTGCACACGAAAACGCGGGAACATGAATATGAATACAAATATAAATACAGAAATGCAGAAATACAAATAACACACAACACGAATGAAATACGCGATGCGATGCGATGCGATAGGGGAACGACGTGCTTGGGTCCTAGCAGGCTGCAAAAGACGCGTGAGGGTTTATTTCGATCATTCGCTTGTTGACTCATGATTGATACAATGATTCCTACATGTGTAACTAGTAAGAGACAAACGTAAAATTCTCAGAATATTGCGTGAAGAGAAAAAAAAAAAAAAACTAGAATGGGGGTATCTTGCGGGCGCCGCATTTTTTCCTCTCGTTGGCGAGCTAGCTAGCCACAGAAAAACAGGCCGACCGTGTTTATATGTTCGGCTTGGGAAGAAAAAAAAAGAAACGAACTCGTTTACAAGAGGAAGCAAATGTCCCAGAACGCCATGAAAATGCAGATATGGACTGGCACACCAAGATGCTCCTAGATAATCATAACGCCATTTCCCTCTTCCCATCCAATTTTTTTCGCCTCGCCCAGCGCATATCATATCCGACCATCGTAACTCTCCAGGGTCCTCCAGAGCTCCTCATCGCGGGCCCAGGTAGACGCCCAAAGCGGGGCCTCCTTGCCGGCGGCGGCGGGAACAGCGGGGGGCATCGGTGTCGGTACCGGTAGTATAGAAGTGGCGGAAGAAGGGTCCGGGACCGCGTCGTCGATCTTGAGGCTGCCGAGCCCCTCGAGCACGCGCTCGACCTTCTCCTTGGCGTCGCGGACGGCGTTGGTCTCGGCGCGGGTGCGGTCGAGCTGGGCCTGCATCAGAGCGATCAGGGACTCGCGGGCCTGGTGGGGGCGGTACTCGTTGATCAGGTGGTGGAAGTTGATGAAGAGGTCGCGGATGTCGGTGATTTTGTCCTCGGCCTGGGTGTTATGTTAGAAAGCGGAATATTCGCATGCAGCACACAGAGAGAGAGAGAGAGAGAAAGGAAGAGGGGGGGAAAGGAGGAAGAAAAAAAAACATACAGCGCCCGGGTTCGTGGCAAAGACGCCCATGAGCTCGAGGAAGTTCAGCAGCAGGGACTTGGCGAGGCGCTTGAGGATGGTGGCGCGGTCGAAGTGCTTGCCGTCGGTGTCGCGCTCGTCGGGGTTCGGGAACAGGCGGCGCACGCCCTGGTCTTCGAGCCGGGGCAGGTCGTCCACCAGCCGGTACGTGGCCCCGAACACCCGCCACGCCCCGTCCGGCGGCTCCCGCGGCGGTTGCAGGTTCCGGAGGTGGGGCGGTAGATTCTCCAGCCGGATGATATTGTCCTCATCGTTGTTGTTGGTGTTGGTGTTCTTCGCCTTTGTAGTTGTCTTTGTTGCTGCATCCGCCACTGCCTCCGTATTCGTTTCCGCCTCCGCCTCTGTTTCCGACTTTAACCTCCGCAGCTCCTCGATGCGCGATACGTTCTCCGGGGTGAAGTCCTTCCAGAAGGGCGGCGGCGGAGGCCAGGTGGAGGATACGGCGTTGGCATTCTCTTCCTCGTCCATGGTGTGTCTGGCTTTCTTGACTACCTAGGTAGTTGTTGCTTGAGCGTTCCCAATGCTAAATGAGGGCAATTTATTGCATGTATAAAAGTCGAGGATTGAGGGCTTATTAAAGATTATAGTTGTTCAGGGAGAAGTTATAAGATGGGAGATATTTGTTGTCTTGCTCTAAAAATGCTGTGAAGTGCGACTTAGAATGGGAACCTGGAAGTACATACATAGGGCTGATACGGTTATAAGGGTATGCTGGTAGAATGATGCAAATAAGCGATGAAGAAAGCAACTAACTCTGAGAATCAAATTTTGATTGGATGAATTGGAACCCGTGGACCAGGGGTAAGCTTAAGCTCCGTTACGTAGATGATCTAACTAAAGGAAGCTAAGGAGCGGGGCGAGCTAAGGAGCTTCTTAGCGCTACGCTGCATACTATGTAACGCTAAGCTAGAACCGTACAAGCCTTGACGTTATCCCATGGATTGAAGCTATTTGGACGTACCATATGGAAGGAGGAAAGGAAGGCACAGGACCCTTTTTCTTTTGCCTTTTTTCATCATATTCATTATTTTCTTTTCATTATTTACTTAGTTACAACAGATCAGATCCATAGATGCCCTGACTTCCCCCTAATAACAACAGTTCATTCATACATAGATACTTCTATTCTGGAGCCCCGTCCAGCCAACCAGCATATGTTTACTTACATACTGAATAACCTACCTACCTAGCTTCCCACCTACCTAGAGGTAACTTCATATTTTTGATATATTTTGAATTCACGACGGAAGCCTACCATTAGAAGCCTCACCACCTCATCTATCACCACATGTACAACACACCTTCGCATACACACATCTTCACGCCCTCGCACTCTTTCTCGACGATCGACCCCCCGACGGAATGGCCGATGCCCGAGCTCTCCTACGCGCTCACCGCGCCGACAACCGTATCAAACACCCCCACGCCACCTACTCCGACGCCGGGAAGCTGCTCTGCAAGTTATGTCACGAGACCGTGAAGTCCGAGTCGTTATGGGATGGCCACATACGGGGCGCCAATCACAGACGGAATGTCGCCGCCACCGTTCAGGCACGGACACAACCGACGCCCGGGGAGCGGGTGAACGATAATGATGAGGAAGAGGGGAGGAATACAACCACCACCACCACCACTACTACTACGAACACCAATAAGCGGAAACTCGACGACCTGGACACCCCCATGTCCGACGCCGCCGACGCCGACGAGCGCGCGGACCCAGACCCCTACGCGCCGAACAAGAAGCGCAGTAAGACCGACCGGGAAGGAGGAGATGGCGCAGACCAGGCCGGGGCGACGACCACGGCAGCCCCTAAGGAGAAGACGCAGACGCCGCCCCTGCTGGGCCGCAGGACCTCCGGGACCCCTGTGCACGGTGTCGAGATCGCGATACCATCGCGGCCCGCTACACCTCACGCCGGCTCCACCAACTCCTCCACCTCGACGCCCCTGGCTGTGCCCGGTCGCTCCCCGCTCATCGGTGTCGACGGCGGTGGCGGTACCTCGACCCCGAACTCCTTCCCTTCTGTTATATCCTCCACCTCAAACCCCAACAACAATACCAGCAGCAGCAACGGCCCCAACGCAACGAGCACGACAACAGCACAGCAGCAGCAGCGGCAGGAGGAGGAGGAGAAAGCGCTCGCCGCAATCCCGAGATCAAATCCCATAGACGAAGCAGAATGGGCTGCCTTCGAAGCCGAAATCGCAGCCGCCGACACCGCCGAAAACCCGGCACCTCCTCCTGCGTTCCACGAGGAGGCGACGATCTCAGCGCCGGCGATGACGGCAGAGCAGGCGGCGGCGCGGTCGCGGGAAGAAGAGGACGAGCGGCGTAAGGCGCTGCAGGACGCGGCGCTCGCCGACGAGCGCGAGGACGCCGCCGCCCGCCTCGAGGCCGAGTTCGACGATATGCGGGAGTTCGAGAGCCGCGTGCGCAGGCTCAAGGAGCGGCGGGAGGAGCTGCGTCGTGGTTCTGCTGCTGCTGCTGCTGGTAAAGGCAGAGGGGAAGGAAATCCTGAGGCTATGGCGGCGGTGGTGGCCGGGGACGAGAAGGGGGGCCGTGATGAGGCTGAGGCTGGTAGTAGTAGGGAGAAGGATAAGGGTAAGGGTAGGGAAGAGGGCGGGGGTGGAGATGAGGATGAGGACGACGACGACGACGATGAAGATGAGTACGACGTTTTTCGGTTCCGCGGTTAGCGAGCTTGGATCTGGTAAAACTGGTCAGTCAGACGATGAACGGTCCTTCGTCGTTTGGGGAGGGAGACCCGGGTGGCTCTTTTGTTACTGCACAATTCCCCCCCTTTTTTTCAAGGCGGGGGGGTTTCTCTTTTTTTTTTCCTCTTCCGCACTTGCATTCGCATTAGAGCCGGGCGTTTTATTCTTGTTTCTTCTTCCTTTTTTTGTTTTGTTTTGTTACATTTGCATTTCCAGTGTTTCATAACTTCACAATTGCACATTTGCACACACACAAGGGCTCCCCGGGGTCCCGTGGTATGTATATCCAGGAGCTTGCTGCTGAATACAAAAGAAAAACGGATGGGTTTTGCCCTTTGTCTATTCCAGGGACGCATTTTGTTTGTTGCTTATTTTTTTGTTTTTTCGTTTCTACCACTTCTTGCTGAGTTCGCATGGTTGATAACGTAAGTGAGTAGAGAGAGGAGAGGAAGGGTGAACGAGAGGGAGGGAGTGAAAAAGGGGGGGGGGAGCATATCTGTGGATGGATTTGTAGTCGTACTTGTACGATCGTCGACACCATCGCTAATTGTATATATATAACATGGTAGGCGTTCTTCCACATGCAGAAGTATAGATGCCGGCTGAATCAACGGCAGCTAGTTTGCTGGTCTGTCTAGCTGGATAAGACTTTAAACACAACATATACACATACATTGATATATTTGAGAGCATATATACAACCCCACGCATGCAACCCGGTCTTGTTCTATCATTGTCAGCGTGGACATGTGACTCGGCTGTGACGTGTTTACCGCCGGGCCAAAGAAACCTGGAAAGCAAAAAGTGTCCGTGAGAGTGGTAGTGGTGGGTAATATGGAGGAGGCCATTCATCAACACGGCGGGGGGGGGGGGGGGGGGGGGGTTTAAAGGAAATGTAGGTTATATGTCCAATCTTCTCTTTTTCTTCGTACATTGTCATCGTGATCTTTCATAGGGATGTTCTTCCGGCACGTCTGTGCCCCTTTAAGTCTCTCATCCCATTGGCTCCCCCACCTGTCCAACCTATCCCATAGTATAGACGCCCTTATCCGGTAGGGGAATAGTCAAGTCAAAAGGAGAAAAGAACAAAGGAATATATGGCAATCTAGTTAAGCCGAGATCCGTGCCCCAGAATGTCCGCCCGTCCGTCTATCATGTCATCGTAAGTCATCATATCACATACAAGAAATCTAGTGCCCGTATACTGCGTTATGCGTGCACCATGCCGTCGCGTATAGTTCCTGCTCCTTCCAGGTTAGAGAAGAGAGAGAAGCGGGGTGGTCTTCTACAAGGTCCCCTGGCTCACGCCTTCCCAGAAGCGCCGGAGCCGCCAGACCCTGCCGACACCGGCGCTCTCGTCGGAGCGGCGGACGCCTTCGGCGCGGAGACTGACCTCGCCGCGCCAAACAGCGCCGACCCAGCGGCGGAGGCCGTCCTTGAGCCTCTCGCGCTCGACAGCGCGCTTACGTGCCACGAGCGCGGGGCTCATCCTGGTGACCTTGAGGGCGCTACTTCCTCCATCACAGCCACTTCCCCTTTTCCCACTTCCGCTGTCCGGGGCGCCGCCACTGCTGCTGCAGAAGAAGACGCACTCGGCGGGCAGGACGCCGCGCTGAGCGAGAGACTCGGCAGAGGGGCGGTGGGGCAGGCGGCGCGAGAGCCGGATCGCGGCCAGGTTGCGCGCGAGTCGGCGCGACACCTGTGTCGTGCGCGTCTGGAAAATACGGCGCGAGATGAGCTCCGGCAGCGTTGGCCGCGACGGTGACGTCAGGAGGGGCGGCAGCGCCGCCCGCGCCCGCCGCAGCCGATACCGGTGGATGAGCGGGTGCACCGACAGCGCCCGGAGGTGATGGTTCGTCTGTTCGGGAGGCGTTTTAAGTCAGCTTGCTCTCCTACATTTGGTCGGGCTTTCATTTCTCCTTTTTTTCTTGTTTTTGATTTCATATTTTGTTTTAATGGACTATAAGAGCTTCGGGTATGAGGAAACCAAGGTGGGGTGATGACGTATGCCGAAAAAGGGGCAGCGGAAAGGCAATACACGAAGGACATGCCTGAGCCCATGCGTGACGACATAATACAAAACCCGAAGTATATAGATAATTTCACGTGCGCATGCAGGACTGCCAACTACACTGCATTGCTAAACAAAATCAAGCCCAGGCATGGATATTACATGGGATGTGAGAACAAAAAGAAAGAGCATTGGAAATAAAGGGAAGTGGTCGCGTGAGCAGGACGGTATCTTAGCTGGGTACAAGGTCGAACGTATCACGAACTAAACGAGGCGAGGGCATTCCCTGTCACAAGAAACGGATCGGTACGTGAAAATCGAAGACAAGGCTACCCGGCGACAAAGTGGCACGGCTACCTGCCACGATCACACAGGAAAGATCTTCCAGAAATTCTGACAACTCACCCTTGACGTTGCTAGCAGATCACTGACATCCAGGAAGCTGAGGATGTGCATCAGGATCTCGTTCGGCAGGCAGTCCAACGGCGAGACATCCCTGCCCCAGAATGACAGCGGCGAATTTCTCCCCGTCGTACTGACCATCATCGACATTTCTGCCCGAAAGCCCGGCGGTTTCTGTTCGGGCAAATCGCCTAGAGGGTGGGGATAAGAGCCTTGCATTACTAGGGCCGCCGACGTCCTAGGGCTCGATCGTCTCAAACTGTCGGTGCTCGGATACACTGTGGCTTGCCGCGGTTCACCAAAGACCTCACCTGTCTCTCTCACAGCCATTGAGACGGGATTGGTCGTGACAGGCGACACTGTTGGTTGGGCATCAAGAACAGGGACCATCCTCGAGGCCGGCTCACCTTGTTGTGGATAGTGCTGTGGGGTAGTACCGCTTGGCCCCTCAGTGAGGGGGGTGAGGCATGGTGAGGGCCCAGGTGGCGTGCCGGAGAATGAATTCGCGGGCGATGATGTGAGCAAAGTAAGATGGCGGGTTTGCGTGATGATCTGTTGCTGGGGGTCTGTGTCCGGGGCGGATAGTTGCGACATGGCGGATTCTTCATCGGCTGTCAGTGCCGATGCGATACGACTTGACTTTACCTGAAGGTGCATGAGGTAGTAGTTACTGCGGTTCCTCGGGCAGAGATCTTCCCACTGCCTGCGTCACGAACAGAAAATCGCATTCCACAGACGCACAGAGATTCGTATAAACAGGCAGCACGCACAACACATACATACACACACATCAACACATAAATGGGGTGTTGTGTATGCTGTTCTGTGTTTGCCCCGCTGGTTCCTTGTCGAGGGATGACGCGCGCGTGTTAGACACGAGGTATCCCGGCAGGCCAAGAAAATCGACGGTGTTGTACCCGACAGGGACACAGGCTATCGAACGATCAGCTACTAGAAGAAATAACAATAAATGATGTGCCGCCAAAGGCGGGCAGAGGCGGGCTGTGTCGGTGAGTGGGTGCATGAGTGGAATGAGCAAAAGGTGCGACTGTGACAGCTGAGGGCGGGCCGCGGTATAGGCCGCAGATATGTTCCAGATTCAATGCCCCCCTTTTCACTGACCGGTCTACCCTCGGGGCTCGCCCTCGTCCTCGCACCGCGTACGCGATCACAAGTGTCATTAACCTAAACGGAATCACAATGACGTCTAAGTGAGGCGAAGGGACAACTAGGGTATATCTCCCGTCTCTGCCCGAGGGATGGCTGCGGGGATCTTGTCACAGAAACGATGCGGATGGCTAAACGCCAACTCGCCTATGTAGGTGATTCTAGATGGGGACAATAGAGACACGCGCAAATACAGGGGTAGGTGAGGCTAATAGGCGCCCCTAAAAACAAGAGCATACAAGTAAAGGTTGATGCCGCGGTTATGTAGACCGACGGATACGACCCAACCAGCCAACCCTACAGCCAGCCAGCCAGAGAGCCAGCCAGCCAACCAGTGAATCAGCTAGACATCTTGCTTTCTTGCTTACCTTTAAAATGTTCTTTCCACGTATGCTGGGTAGCAGATGATACTGTTTAAGAAGTAGTTTACTTGGTGACTTCCAGTGATACCTGTTTAGTAGGTGGGCAAGAGCGTCAACTCTGGGGGGACTACCCGTCAAGCTTAGAAGAAGCCGAGGCAACGGAAGTTAAGGTGACCTGGTTTTTGAGCTGATGATTTGGCGGCGCGGCTGAGGCGGGAAATATTTGGAAAAGGTTAAGTTTGAGGCAATAGGAAAACTGGCAGGCAAGCAGGTTGGCCAACGTTGCAGTGAGTAGCAATAATGCGACTGTGACAATGAAGGTTGGTAGGGAACCTTGAAGCAGGCAAGCAGGCAGGCAAGCAGGCAGGCAAGCAGGGAAGTCAGTGTAATGGTAGAGTAGTAGAGTAGTAGAGTGGTAAAGTGGTAAAGTAGGATAGATGGATAGATGGATAAATGTACCTATTGAAGGTGACGACGGTAAGGAAGAGGGGCTGGTAAGGAGGGGCTGGTAAGGAGGGGCTGGAGGGGTCTGACTTTACCGTGCAGCAATGCCAGCACGTACAGTATAAATGTATGTGACGTTGGAGCCCAGACCGGGGGTTATGCGGTACGGTAGCATGTGTACATCTGTGAGACAGACACGGTGCTGCGTCAGAGTGTCAGAATTAACGGGATAGGCAGTCGCAGGCTCAAGGAGCAGGGATGGTGTAACTTCGAGGGTGACTTTGACCACATGATTCCAGATCGATGCACGGGCCCTGGATAACTTAATCCGGAAATATCTACCTGCACTATGCCGGCTCCACTACGCCAGCTACCCCTACTTGTACCTAAGTAGGTACATAGCCTTAGGTAGTGGACCTGTATCGTGTAATTACGGGGTACATGTCTACATATGTACGTATCTACCTACATTGTACCTAATGTATTCCATCATCCTAGGTACGGCCCTGCGGATAGAGATGCTCAAATGCTCCAGTTTCGCTCCAGCTTCGAATACCTGGGTATATGATACGTCAGTACAAATTCGATAGTTCAGTTGAGATTAGGAATAAGGGCCTGTCAAATACCGACATACCTACCTAGGTCAGAAGCTACATAGGCAAGTAGACTAATTAGTATTATAAGATCTAGATGAGGCTACGTATGAAGTATTGATAGGTACATGTGGCCTTCCAACCATGGAACATTCAAGGTCTGCATATGTGTATCTAGCTCTCCCAAAGTTTATCGTTGAGTGCGAATAGTTCTCGCCTGTACCGTCAAGTGACGTCTGCTTAATTGTTGAATGTTGAGTTTTTGAACTTGGATGCTATTAGGTGCTACTAGGTATGGAAGAGACTACAGTCGTATCTTCACAGGGGTGGCTTCAGCGTAGCCCTAGGTAGTTGGGTGGTTGCTCAAGGTGTACTCGTCGATCAGACCAGCCAATCAGCCGGTTATATAACTTACCCTTTACATAGGATGCATCTCTATAAACACATATAAACACAAAGCCGGCCAATTATTTATTAGGCGCTGTCAAACCCCGGTCATAGCGACCTGTTCCGAGCCGGAAGCAATCGGGCAGTATCTCAACGTCGTCGATGCCAAGGAGGGGGCCCGTGTTGCACGAAGACAACCTCACCCAATTAGGAGAAACATGAGTTAATGAATTGACAATTACATCTAGCCTAGCCCAGAATTAGGCGACGCGGAAAGCAAGATTCTCTCCTATATCTTCCTTGTTTTCTCTTCTTTCTCTCCCCCTTTTTCCGACCCCTTCTGCATCGGGCAGCGGTGTAGACTATGGCCAAACAGCCCGACGGTTTGTTCTTTAGGCTCCGATAACCGAAACCGACCTTCATGATGAAATCCCAATGAATCCCGGTCACATACAGGAAAACTTCACGTTGCATGTACCTGGCATACAAGTAGCGTGGTGCGGTGGGCTCCAAGTACCGCGAAGGCCCGTCCCCGGTCTGTCCCCTGTAGCGCAACCTGCTATAGAATGACGTGTAATAACTCCGTCCCTTGGCCGAGAGCCCCACACTCACCCGCTCTCCGGGATGGTCAGACGAACGACGGGGCACATGGCTGGGGTGGGCATAGCGCAAGGCCACAAATGCTGTAGGGACGCCTTTACGAGACCCCCACGAGGGGAGAAGGTGTGGGGGGAGGGGGCGCGCGTTATATATATTCTCTTTTCCCTTCTTCTAGATAGGTACTATGGTATAGATCAATGCCTAATGACAACAGTAATTACCAACTCTGGCTTAGTTCGTGGCTCGTTAAGCCTGACTGGACCCGGAAGACAACACGATCAACCTTGTAATCAACCGAAGAAGACAATGAGGCACAGATGTCCCTGTCTTTGCCGACTTGTCCGCTGCAATGCAAGACAGACAGGGTCGGTCACATCGCGCCACGGCTCAGCAGTCCATCCGCAGTGGAGCACATGTTTGAAACGACATCTGGGAACGGTACGCGCTGGCCTTGTCAACCGTGGCTTTGCTGCTGTATATTCTAGAGGACCCAATGCTGAACAACGACGACAACAACGAGCCATGTTTTTGTTTTCTTGCTCTCTAGGGTTCATGTTGGAGAAGTCTAACCTCTGAGGGTTTTGGAAGCCTGCTGGTCGGCTTGGAGTACGTAATAGCTCCCTATCAGCCCCCTCCCACTCACCCGTAGGAGACTACCACGGATAATACACCGAAAGAGCGAATAAAAGCCCGTCTGTAGAATAGGGCCCTTGTCGTACAACGAGACACGACGATACGAGTAGAGTTTCGATCTGAGTTAGCAAGCCGATGCTTGAACAAGCCATATATGACCTGTATGGTTCCACCCGGATCCCAATGGTGCTGGCGAACGACGATGCCCTAGGGCCTGCCCACCATTCGGGTCTCTCTAGGCACATCCCGCTGCGGCCGTCCGGCCCCCAACCAATGATCTGGCACTGTAATCCTTTTAGAGGCTCTTGACCAAACACACCCACACGAAGAATAGCCTGCGGAGAGGGGCTTTTTTATATACTTACCTACCTATGGCGCGAGACACTCCCTCCTCCCTATATCTGCGATTCTAAGATACTTTGTGCTCCACACCACCGAAAATAAACCCACTCGCCCGGCTGACGAGCACCGTGATTGATGGGATGGAAGCGTCCCTGAATGGTCCTTCCAATGTTCGGACTATGGGAGAGCGCATACCATCGAAGCCACATGATTCGTAACGTGCGCAGCTACATAGAGAATATCTGGTTGGGGTTATACGAGGGCGCTGAAAAGGTTCCGGGGGATATGTCATTGGTTCGTCTTATCATAGCGTTCGAAATCGGGTAACTAGCCGCGTCTGTTGCGCAGAAGACTGTCGCTCTCACGCTAGCACCGGGCGATGGATTAAGTGGCAGATGGCTCACATTTTGGGGTGATCGAACCTGTGGGATTATGTGCTTATGCTGTTCGAGTGCGGCACGGCCCGCTGTCAGAAGCCAAGACGGAAACCTACTCCGCAGAAAAACAAAAAACAAAAAAAACAGATCAAGAACAGCGCCCGGGCCCAGGCGTGCCCGGTGTAAGGGGGTGACTCATTATCAGCATGCGCCATTGCCGGGGTGAAAACCTAAAAAAAAAAAAAAAAAAACAAGCACACAAAACCATTGCTATTAGTGCCAGGTAACGTCACCAGGCGGGAAAAAAAGAAGATACTGCTACACCTAGCTTCTTTGCTCCCTGCTGTAAAGAGAGAGGCTCCAGTTTGACTACTGTACCGTTTCGGATAAGCCAGTACCCGCATTGCTGTGATGTCAAGCCGGGCCACAGACGCACCTGAGTAGCCTGACATGACACCAGGCTTGCAGTACAGTATGCAATCTGCTCTTGCAGCTACTTAGGCTGAAAGGTAACGATGCCCAAAACCAGGGAAGAAACCCGCCTAGCTGCCTTGTGATGGGCTAGAGAGAAACAGCACCGGGTCCTAAGTACTCTTTTCTCTCAGAAACCAGGGGAGAAATTCTATCTGCAGCTGAGATGTCGACAAAAACCCTCGCAAAGCTCTCTCGTAATGATGTAGGGGAAAATGGAATTGCTGTACCCAATTACACCAGCCTGGTTATACACTCCAGGAGGGCCCGGTATAATTACATGTCAAAATTTCTGACGGCCCCAGGGGTCGGGTCCCTGGGCCGAACCCCAACCCATGCAAAGCCCGTCAAGTAGAGTTCATTGATTTGCATATGTGCCCATGAAGCCCGCATGTGGATGACAACACCGGTGAAGAAAAGAAACGGACCACCCTCCTCTCCCCACCAGCCCACCGCGCCCATGCCGATTTCTCGAATGTTTCCATGCCTGGATGATGGAATGATGGTCGAAAAAAGTGAGGCCAGTAATGAAACACTGGCAGGGAAACCCGGCAGGCTAGCGAATAGAGGCAGAGGATGGTAAGCCAAGACAACGTAGAGGGAAGAAGCACAGCAGGGGGTTCACCACCTGCGCCCCGGGGCAAAAGATTCTTGAGCGGGATAATGAATTCCTTCTTTTCTTTTTTGTACCTTCTTAGATCTCTCGCCTTATCTCATCTATCCTCCGTCCCTCCCCCATTTCGAAATTTGCCCGCAGCCTAATGAGGTAGAACATTATGCATCTTGTGGGCCCGGCCGGGCCAGAAGAGGCCTGCCACGTTGGCCGACCCAACCGCCACCCTCGTCTCCCTCTCGTTCGAAGTCAAACCCAGGGAAGCCCGTTTCTCTCCTTCCGGGCTTCAGCCGTTGAGGACTCCCTTGCTACATGTGGGATATATCCATCGCCTCATAACTGGCACAGCAGGTGATGGGCGAGCAGCACGCATACATATAGTAAAACAAAAGGCTGGTACTGGTGGAGGTAAGAGGACTGCGGGCGTGGGCTTTCGTGTTTTGTCCCGCCAGAAGGCGAAGTCTTGTCCTTGTTTTTTCTTTGGTCCTTGTAAAAGTCAAAGTAGGGGCCCTAGCTAGCGTTTGTGGCCGTGGGAAGGCCAACTCGCCCGGGCCCGCCATCGAGACCTATCGGGGTATTCGCGCCGGGGTTGGTGGAGAATGTGTGAACTGATGGGATATCGAATAACAAGTGGTCGACGTGGCATCCCAAGCCAGTAAGTCTAGGTAGGGGCTTTTTATTTTTATTTTTATTTCTCTCGAAAGGCCGAACGTGTGTATGTGCGTATGTGTTGGGGTGGGATATATGTGTGAATTGCCATGTAACCCAACGGGCAGCACGGGATGGCAGGATGGTTTCCGGCAGAGTTGGTTGTGTGCTGGACGTGGTGGAAGGGACTCGCTCTTGCGTATTACATGTCGAGGATATATGAGAGGTAGGGATTTGCAACTCGGGAGAAGGGACATGACGGTGGCGAACACCAAACGAGACGTATAAGTATCCTGTTCGTTCTGATTATTGCCGTTGCTGAAGAAAGGGGGAGGAAGAAAGCCCAAGATATCAAGGTCAACCTCTTCAGCGGATACTTCTCCACAAGCCGAGATAGGTGCATACTCTACTACGGATAGAGACAAGCAGTAAGTGTACATGAGGACTCACAGGTAGTGAAGGTCTAGTGGTTAGGCACTTATAAGGACAACACAATAGCTAACAAGCGATGGTAGTAGACACTCTTGGCACTTACGACAACAACATCAGCGACGTCGACGGTGACGATGTGCTACTTCGACCAGACACGGTGGAACTGTGGTTACTGGAGATGGGGGTGAGTAGCGCGCCTAGGCATCCCGAAGCTTCCCGTACCATAATAGGGGTTTATGTTCCTTGAAGGATGGACGTCTAACAGGCTGTACTGCCCGATACATTGCAAGAGTTTTCTAACGCCCTTGGCATCTTGGGTTTCTCCCTACTCAGGCATTTCCGTCAGCAATGCACGAAAGAGTACCGCACAGGCGAGACGTGCGGCCTGAAGCTCGTCTTCGAAACAAACTTCCACGAGGACAAATGCAAGCTGTGTAAGGATATGGAAAAAAAGCAGCGGCGGTACTCCAAGCTCGAGGCGGATATCCTCCGGTGGCAGCGGGAGGGGAACCGGAGTGCGACGATCGAAAAGGCCCAAAGAGACATCCAAGAAGTTAGCGATGCTCTTTACAACATGAGCGTACAACACGAGGAAAGGAGACGATCTTTGTCATAGGAGATGATATCTTGCTTCTTCTGCTTCTTCTTTTTTTTTTCTTCCTGTTCTATCCTTCCTTCTTTCGTTGGAATCGAAACGGGAGAGGGATATATGAATGGGGCGGCTATTACCTACGGCCGGGGGGAAAGTCTACTAAGGGGGATCAGTGGAGTCGCTTTCGATGGGCCGACATGATGACTTGACACGATAGTGATTGGGAATACATTGGGCTTCGAATTGTCCAGATTCTTTACGGTGTAATTTACAAATATTTCTGGGCACCAATGTTCGACCACTGGTATTTTCCCTGCCCATCGTTTTGTCTGCGTCTTGACTTCTCTAACATGCCACTATCTCATCTCAAGAGACTCCTATACAGGTTTACACATCATCACACATATATGCCGGGACAAGCCGAGATTGCTACTACGATTTTTAGCCATTCAACTTCCTGCATCTACTGTTCAGACGGTAGAGTAATGGCTAACTAATCAGGACCTTAGGCACCAACATGCTCCTCCACCGGACGCGGCTTTTGGCCTTTTTTTCTTTTTCTAAAAAACCGCCATTTCCAGCTGCCAAAATTAGGGCACACACAAACACACACACACACACATACACAAACACACAAGCCCAGGCCCAAGCTCAGGCCTTGGCCAAAGTGCTTCATCACACGTGTGTTATTCTTATGGAGCCCGTGCTGTTTGAAAATATGAGACGGAGTTATTGGCCAAGGACTGTTACTAATCAGGAGCGGGATGGAGCACCAGGAGAGAATTATTAGAAATAACGGTGTAGTTAAATTAACCACTACATTACACGCTTCTGCATAAAACAACCGAGAATCTAACTATCAGCTGCGTATGCATAACTGTGTGCAGGTGGGGATGAGATGGGACAAACCCCATCCAAAGTGTGTATGGAAGCGGTATGGTCCTCCGGCTAATCCTGGTATAGAAGATATAGAACAATAGAACAAAATCAAACTGGTCTGGGGTATCGATATGAACTGCTCGCGTGCTATCTAGGCGTAGTGAGACGGGAAGACTGGGATGGATACAGGGAGACTGGATGATTCATCTCCTCACGCTTTCCAAGCATCTGTGTAGGCATGTCAAGCCGACACCGCGCTAGGCATGCGGGACATCCAAGGATAAAGCTTCACCCCACATATCTATGGGATTATGAATGGATCAGACGCAAACTCCGCACTGACAATACCTGAATCCACCACTGAAAACTCTCGGATGCCCAGAAAGGTACAAGGGCCTCCACTGTGAGTGCAAATTTCGTGCTTTTGTTGCAGAGCCGGTGTGATAGCAAAGGGGTATATGGAACTAACTGGATCGTACAGGGTCTGGGTATGAGTGTGGAGTATCGGGTAGTTCCAGAAGGGAGAATCGAAGCCGAATTGTGGCCCGAGCCGAGCTGAAAACGGCGTCGGTACGGCCCACCTGCGGTTTTTTTCCCATCACACGTTCATTACGCGTCACTAATTATGCCTTTATGCCGCTCTTGGAACAGCATCTGCGAAAGTCCCGACGAGAGACTCGCCAGAAAATTCCTTGATATGATGGCTTTTTCCGTGAGCGTCTGAGGCTTCATCGTCGCTGGGCAGCCACTCAACCACGTCGGGGTCTGCCCCGTCTTCGGGTGATATTTTGGAGAGAATATTCTGGTAACGAGCCAAGCGGGCATCTTGGCCAGAGAAAACAGCGGGTTGCGCGCGCTGCGGCTCTTGAGGCGTGATCTCGAAGACGTCGACGAGGTTGCTACAAGGAACAGTTAGTTAACCTAGCTCACGGGAAAATGTCATTATTGACATATACGATGCGACGGGCAGACTATGTACTTTGATGTGCGCGCCACTACCCTCTGTAGAGCCTCGACTTCTCTCTGCGACTCTAGTGGATCGGCCTGGGAGTTGGCGTTATGATCGGCGAAGCTGCCATATTGCATGGTGTTGGAATCATCGAAGAGCAATCGGGATACATCGTCCTAAATAGCAAGACATATTAGAGCGCGAACGGTAGGTAAGTAAAAGGCGTAAAGAAAATCCCAAGTACCTCGTCCAATGAGTCTGACCGCCTGTGACCGAGGCAGGAAGCGCAGACGCCCATCTTGTAATCTGATAATGGGGACGGGCGATCTTTGGTACGAAATACGATTTGCGACAAATTAAAATTTATGCGCGGGCAACCGAAAATGCAGCAAAAAGTGCCACATTCGGAGGGATAAAATGATAATTAAGATCTAGAAGAAATTCATAAGGATCGTATAATCTGCCCGGTCATACCTGGCGAGAGTTAGAGGTTGCGATATGCGATGGGACAACCTTGCGTGTGTCGCAATCGCAAATCGCAAATCACAAAATCGCGGGTCTACAGTCCTTTTGATGGTGTAGTGGTGATGGTGATGGAACCATGTGATTGTTAACTAATGGTTTTCCCCCCTCTAAGAAGTAAGTTATCAGTTGTTGCTTATTTCGTTTATTATGTTAAACCCCAGTAGGGAAGATAATTGTATTTAAGTAGTATCTACCTAGGTACATGACTAGGGACGAAGTACCTTGTATCCAAGTCTGCTAGGTCTGCCAGGCGATGAAAGTTCTAGGTCGAAATGATGGCCCGTGCATACTTAGGTAGATTTTAGTTGCGTCATCCCGGGGTCTCGAGGTCTCCGGCAACCCGGGTACGTATATAGATGTGGCTGATTCATACTTCGTACAAATACTGCTGACAAGGCTGGTAATTGTGGCGCGACGATACAAGTATCTGAACAGGTCAGGCCAGTTTAAAGCACTCTTGAGTCTTTTCACGTTCTGCATGTATGAAACCTCCCTGCAAGATGATACGGGAGCGAGAGCGGAGGGGTAAAACCATCGATAAATATACATATAAGTCCTTTCTACAAGTGATAGTCTCATCATTCGATTAATTCCAAAGCTCTTATGTATGTCTCGTATTCTCCTAAGAGTCCAAAACTAAACAACACCCAAGTTGACGCAAAGCTCTCAAATATCTAACTTCCCGCAATGATAATCGCGCCGTATAACTTCCGTATAACTTCAGCCTGGCCCTTCCTCCATCTCGTATGACTGCATTGCGGAGCCGGACTGACAGTTCATATTCGATTAACCATGCATCTCGTGCACCTGCGTGGGATGCTGCACGGGAGCCTCGTACACCTGTTGGCTAGCGGCTTCCTGTGGATTGAGTCGATGGGTGGCATGCGAAGTTGTCGTTGTCATCGCATTGTATGTCGTCTGGGCTGAGTAGGAGTTTTGCCCCTGAAGCTCCGGTCTAGAGGAGCCTTCGTATTGGGCAGTTGTGGCACTCAGCGGCAGCTCCGTCATCTGTGGCCCTGGGGACTGGGCGTGTAGCTCGGAAACCGGCTTGTTTGCGTTCGCCGACACGGGCGATATGTTCTCGACCCTCGACGGCAACTCTTCCTTCGAAGCACTGGGCCTTGGGCTGGACCTCGGCGGTGACGCCGCGGCCGCCACAGCGCCGTCGAGCTCTGGTCTCCCAGATTCGAAGCCTGGGTTGCTAGCCATGCCTGATGCCGCTTTGCGAGCCTTGGCTTGCTGTGACTGTCGCCAGAACAACCACGCTGAGAGGCCGATTAGTGCCAGTCCCCCAATTACACCGACCACAGCTCCGACGATGACTCCCGTGTTTGAGGAACGCCCAGATTGAGAACCAGATCCGCCGCCTGACTGTCCGTCATTAGAACCGCCGTTAGAGCCATCCGAGCTAGAGCTAGAACCTGAACCCGAACCGCCGGACCCAGAACCTGAATCGCCAAAACCGAGATCGCCGAACCCAGAGTCCGGTGTGGACGTCGGTGTCGGTCCCGAAGTAAAGCCACCGCCGGCCTGAGCCGTCTCCGATGCTGCTCTTGCATGTTGGCGATGTACTGCGCGGTCATAATTTCATAGTATGCCAATGCCTGACTCACCTGATTCTACGATGCCCTCAGGTGTTACTTGAGCCTGCGCGGCGCTGCAGAAATAGTCAAAGACTTCAATGGCTGAGCTGATGTCTTCGCTCGCGGTCTTGCCGCACGAGTACTTCACGTCCGAGGTAATCTTGTTCGTGACGAGGCGTGACATCCCATTTTTCAGACACACACAGGATGCTAGAGCCTGGGGACCCCCTGGACAGAGGTCGTTCGTTTGCTGCTCAGGTGTGTTAGATGGTCCAAAAGGTCGCATGCCACATGATTCGGCTTACAGAGAAGAATTCGTACGAGACAGCAGACTGCGCACACGGTGCTAGATCGCTGTACTGGCTTAGGGCGGTGATGTAGTATGTCACTGTCACGCTTATCAACTCTACCAATCCTCCCTGCCACCTTCAAACCTATGGACGACTCACTGTCTCCAGGTGGGCCCGAAGCTTTAGGAAACGAGGACGTTCCGTTGCTCAGCCCACAGTACCCCGCGAATACTTCCTGGGCAGATGACATATCCGCCGTATTCGAAGCGCATGAATATCGGACGGAGGTGTTGATGCCTTGGCTGGCGCGTAGGGAATTCTGATTCTTATTGCACACACATGACGCTAGGTTCGCGGCGTCCCCAGGGCACAGATCGTATGTCTTATTTCCTTGTCGTCAGCAGCGTGCGACCTATAGACATATGAAGAGCAATCGGTCGGGACCTTAAGTGGTCGTACTCACCATGGATCTAAACCGAGTCAGTACCTGCAGCAGCAAGGGAAAACTACGAGGTCAAAGACACCTACTGGACAACATAAGCTAGCCCGCTGGCGGCACAGGGCGCGAGGTCCCCAAACCCCGGCACGTCTGTGATGAACTCCGTGACCGAGGTCTCTGGCTCCGGGAACGAGAATTCATCGCCCTGGCTGCAGTATGCCTCGAGAACGGTGGCGGCGCTCGCCTGGTCCTGGGTCGCTGTCGGTCCGCAACTGTAGCTTACGGACGATGAGATAGCTTTGGAGACCGCCGCAAAATTATTGTTCTTTGTGCACACGCATGACTGCAGGTCCTCGACCGCCTCCGGGCAGTTGTCATATGTCTGCGCTTGCACATTATAAGAAACCGCGGACGCCGCGCAGGGAGCCTGGACGGTTGAGGTCAACACTGCCCGCGATATACAAACTTCATGCTCCACAAGGAGGTGGGATACGAAGGACAATGAACATACCAGCGCGGTGAATATCGTCAGATCCGTGACATAGACGACGTCTTGAGCTATAGCGGCCGACGCGCTCAGCGCCATGAGGGCGAGGAAGTTCCGTACTCCTAGCATTGTGAGTCTTAACAAGGTCTTGCTATTCAAATGACAGACTAGGTTAAAAGTTTTAGGGATCGATAAAGCGAGAGAATTCAAAGGAGCGGTTCCCGCGTTGAATCATACAGGTAGGTTGTATTGTAGAAATGGCAAGACGACGTGAACAGAGCGGGAACGGGACGGGAAGGGATCCCAAGAACAATATCCAAGCACCCCGATCCTAGACAATATCGAGAACACCTACCGATCCATCTCAGTCAAGTGACTGCCCTAAAAAAATAAGCATATCTTGTCCGCCACCCTCATTAACCACCTGCATCTGTCTCTAGCCTGTGGCGCCGCGAGGACCATTCAAGATGTGCTGGAGTAATATACCCCTGTCAGCTGAATCTAGGACGCCCCCATAGTGGCGCCGCCGTATCTCAAGATAGCCTCAAAAAGTGACGGTACAACAACGCTTCGAGGCAGCGACTCTTGACCTAGCTCAAGACTCGAGAAACTAGACCCGCCTGTCTCTATTCTAAGCGCCCGACTAACTCCTTGGCTCCGAGTGTCAAGTATATACACCCTATAGTAGTTGAGTAGGTGGAAAAGGACCAAGTCTATGGTCTTAGATGGACGTCAACGATGTACCCACCAAGAGGTATAGTGCAGCGCCATCGAGTTCACCCTTCCTATAATGAAGGATAATCGCCAGGGGAAATTGTGTGGATAGGGCTCCGTACCTGGAGGAAGGGGCTGAAATATCACTTAGTAGGATAATTCAAGAATATTGGCCCGCGTGGGCTACGATAGGCATTTACTCTTTTTGGGAAAATGGCTGTTGATGATTGGACGGGAGTAGCCGATGGTAGCTAGCGGGCGGCAACTTGGATGACCCGGACGTTGTCCCGTCTCCTGAAACGAGCCACCGGCTACAATTGTCTTTGGGATATTACAGGCCTCGAATAGCAGACAGGCGCGCAGGTCAGCCGCACGCAAGAAATGGATGAGGTCGTTCCGGCCGTGCGCGATGTCGTGCACACATGGCAACTACCAGACAACTACGATATCCAAGAGGTGGCTCTATCAGACAGACTGGGTGCTACTGAAAAGCGCCCGTCCCCCTCACCCGCCCCGTCCTAGATTCCCGCCCGCCGTCTGCCTTATACAGTTATTGACAGCACGGGAAGATTTGACATAGTTAACCTAACCGCCGGCAAGAAGCTGAAAATGGATGTCGCAGGGTTTCCCGTCTCCAATGACCATAGGGACTATCTTTCAGCTCAACGCCAAGCTTCCTAGAGCTAGTTTACTAGTCGCTCGGCGCCAATCTTTGACATCACAGAAGGCAAGCCCCTTGGATACACCCATGATCCATTAACTATCAATGTAATGCCTATGGTGGACTAGGCGTACATCGATGATGCTACCACTTCTTGACGTATACTCTAGTAGTCTAGTTACTGACTAATAATAGACGGCATGGTCATGTGCCCGAGTTCAATAATGAACCTTCGCATTCATCTTATCGAAAAGGTTATTTAGGACCCAGACAATGCTAGAGACTCAAGATGGTTGTCGTAGTCTTCAAGAGTTCCTTCAAACTATTTCCAGGTAACCTTCCTCGCACACCCACTCAAGTTAACATTCCTCCGAATGGCCGATCGAAACATATCGCTACCGTGTGTGAGCGGGCTCTCCTCGCGAATCATACAAGCCTGTGATGAACCTCAACCCTAAAAATCGTCCTTCCCTCAACCTTTAACGCATACAAGATCGCCATCATCCTGAAAATCGCAGTAGCCAGTGGCGCAGATGGAATCGGGGTGTCGTGTCTCCGCATTCATCTATTTCACGACCGGACTTCGTTAGACACGCAGTTGCGGTTGTAGGCGAAGCTACCACGGCCTCGAAGTTCTATCCAAGGCTTCCGTATCGAAGGTATGAACTCACCAGGGCAGGTCTGCCCTCCCAGTACCCGCAGTATACACAGGCACCGGAGTGCACCGACTGATAGCAGTTATGAGGGCTTGTGGTTTCGTTGCCAGCGTGCGACGGCGGCGACCCCGCCTCGATGCACGGGACGTAGGGGAACATGATCTTCCAGCCGCAGTCTGGCGGGTCGGATACCGCCGCGGCGACCGAGACGATGCCGATGAGGAAGAAGTGCGGAAGCATGGTATTCCTTCAATCAGTTGTCTGCGTTGAAATCGGATGGCACGAAAATGTCAAATCACTGACTGAAGAGTATGAAAGGTCGATTCCTGACGGTGTGGGCTGATTGCGGGGGTGGTTTACATAGGACTTAAACTTGCCATCAAACAGACGCTGAGGCATTATATAGGAAATACTGCTTGCTATGGACCCGTCTTCGAGGCACGGATAGGCTATGAGCTCAGCAGCACCACACCTGGCCAGGCGCATGGAATGCCTACTCTAGGCATTGATATGGTAAAACACTATCTAGGTGCGCCATACATAGAGCAAGCTAGAAATGCCCAGATAGTTTGCTGGGAAGTTTGCGACCGACCCAATATCCCGGTCCCAACTCCCCAGAGTTACACGAGTGGCTCGCAGTGTACTTAACACAGCACGATAAAACCAGCGATTAGAAGCCCAACGACGGCTTGATGACGTCTTAATCTTGATGGCTGTGGCTTCATTAGCTGTATGACTGACCGACTGTCGTTGTGGAGTTTGCTCGGCGAAATGGTCACGCTGCCTACGTCCCTACCTTGTTCACAGTCTTTCGTCCATTGTTTGCTATGTATTCCCGAACCTTTTTAACACCATATGCGGGACATTTGAACGTAGATAACATAGAGGCAGCGCCGCTCTGTGTCGGCATCTATCGCTGGACGCAGAAGCTGCTATTTTTGCTCACCGAGAACAAAGTTTCGGGGCTACGTGCATACAGGCATCGCGTGAGTTAGCTATTGCGAGGAGGATGAATTCATCGGATTATGGCAATATCTTTAGTATTCCTCTGTTCCACTAACTCCAGTGCCTCTTTATTCTGACGGGCCCGCTATAGAAGTGCTCAATTACGCGCGACACCAAGGCCCAACTCTTCCATAAATATGGCAGCAGCCTTCTCACCAATCATCAAGGAAGTGCTATAGGTATTAGCAGAAACCATTTTCGGGGCGATGGACATGTCAGCGACCTTCAATCCCTTCAGACCGTGCACGCTCAAGGTCTCGTCTACCACGCCCATCTGTTCCTTGGGCGCCATCCTGCAGGTGCCGAGGAAGTGCCAACATACCCCGACAGTCTCCCGTACCCATTGTTGTATAGCTTCGTCATCCTCGGGTGAGTATTCAATATCTCCCTTGACACCTAAGTCCCCATCCAATGCTCCAGTATCACAAGCCGCCTTCGAGCCTGAGGGGAACCGTGGATGGTGCGAGACTACCTCACCGCGATACGATGGCATTCTTCGCGCGGCTTCGCGCTGCTTCTTATAAGCCCAGACATGTGTCTTCAAATCGAAGTCGTTGGGATCAGAAAGATAGCCAGGCACGAAATCCAAAGGATCGTCCATTCGAGCTCCCGTAACGTGCTAGCCAGTAATAATCCCATTAACTTTATAATCCGTGTAGTTCAAAGAATATAGCCGCTGGAAAGTTCCGAACTTACCACATGGCCCCTCGAATATGGGTACGCCGGGAAAGTACAGAGGGTAAAATATGCCCCAGCTGCGAGGTCTCCACGGTTGCCCAGAATGCTATATTCACCATCAGTTCCAGTTACCATCAAACAGTAACGAAGATCGTAGTCTTACCCAGTGTAGAGGGCCATACCCGCCAAGGGTCTATCAAAGGAGTTCTGGAAATCTTGTATCCAGGTCTTCTGAAACTCGACACCAAGACGTTCGAGCTCTGACCCCGTCGGCCGGTGCTTGGCAAATGCATCGAAGCCATTCCATTTCAGTATCTCGTCGCCATCGGCCACTAGGCTTGAGGTGTTTCGGACCCCATTGAAGACGGAATCGATAGTACTGCTTGGGGAGACGCCGCATTTGTAATGCGAAGGAAGCAACTGATGATCTTCATAGTTGCGGCCAACTCCTGGCAAAGCATGAGTAGTCTGTATACTCGCTCGTCCCAGCATCTCAGGATCACCAACACCAGACCTTTCCAGGATCGGTGGCGAACCAAGCGCACCAGCCGTAAGGACAACAAGCTTTCTAGCTTTGATTGTTTGTGCAGGTCCAAGGTTAGAACCAGTTTGGTATCTGGGGTTCGGCCTGATTTCGACACCCGTAGCACGTTGGTCATCGAAGAACACCCGCAGGACCTGTGTTTCAACCAAAACATGGAGGTTCGGATGTTTACCATCCTGCAAAAGGGGATGCAGATACTTATGGGCCACGTCTTGCCGTCGGCCATCCTTAGGCGACACGTACGCAAACGATTTCGCCGCACCGTGTGATGTTTGGAGATCTTGCAAGTCTTTGACTTCAGGGCACCCTATCTCTGTCATGGCAGTAACGAACTCTTGGCCTAACCCCTCTCCGCGATATAGTTCTGTGGACACCTCAATAGGGCCATCATGGCCGTGGAACTCACGATCGCATATGCCATGGTATGTTTCGAACTAAAAGGACCAGACATTAGAAATCTTAACACTACTTTGAGATAATCGATATCTAAGAGAAATTGTTTGCTGGAACTAACCTTCTTGAGATAAGGTAGAATGTCGGTTGACGACCACCCAGGCATGTTCCAGGCGTCATAATCGGACTGCTGGCCTCGCACATATACAAGCCCGTTGATTGAAGAACTGCCACCAAGAACACTACCTACGGTAGCAATGATCTCTCGTCTCATAAGTTGCTCTTGTTGACTGCTCTTATGGTGGACACATGTGAGGCTGTCGGGCTTCAGGTTGGCGAGAAGGAGACCTGGATGGATAACCTGGGGATGATTGTAATTGTCCTGGCCACCCTCGATCACCAAGATAGACAATTGCGGATCAGCCTCTGCCAGTCTTGATGCGACGATGCATCCTGTTGTGCCACCTATCACAATAATACCATATCAGCGAAACTTCCCTCACGTGGAATTCAATTGCAGGCCGTACCTCCGGCGACGATAATATCCACCTCCTGAAGTCCTTCTGGGAGAATCCTATCCAAGCCCATCTTTGAGGATAGAGACCGGCTAAGAAACGGGAAAAGTCTGGTACAGAGACAAGAATGAAGTAACAAGTTCGGAGGAGAAACTGCTGAAAAGAAGAGGGGGTTATTTCTTAATATGCCCTGAGCTACTCCAAAAATACCGAGGTTATTGAATGCGATGCGTACTGGCTATTGTAACGTCATGCCTACTAGCCGTATATTTATTGATGCAAGGTAGTTTTATTTGATAATATGAATCCTACCATCCTGAATCCTCCAAGACGCCTTATTGCCGGACAACCCGCCGTGGCTTGTGGGATCCAAATTGACTACCGCATATAGTTAGTAATAGCTTCCAGCCCGTAGAACCTTGGCGATCACATGAAATGTAGCTCTTCTGCACAGAGGTTTTCACGCCTTCCCTGAAGACCCGCATACATCCATTTGCCATTCCATGAGTTTCTGGATCTCCTTGACACCCTCCTCCATAAGCGTCGTGAGTGACGCCGTTGGCGCTTTCTGCTTAAGGTGCACGAGGTAATCGTCCAAAACCAGCTTGTTGACGTTAACCTTTGACACACCGCCCTGTATGCACTTCTTCATGATGTCTTCAGGGAAGTCGTTTGTTCCATGAAGCACAATCCTGACCCTGTCGTTAACGGTCTTACGAATCGTCTCCAGCCTGTCGTATTCTAAGACAGGACCTCGTGCGCCATACTCTCCGTGAACGTTGCCGAACGCAGGGGCGAGGAAGTCGATGCCCGTTGAGATGAAGTCCTCGACCTGTTCTGCGGTCGTGAGTTTTCCCTCTAGGTCTGCGGTGTCAGCGATGCCGTCCTCGCCACCTTCAATACGACCGGGCTCCGCCTCCGTCGTGATCTTGTGTTCGTTGCAAAACGCTACAAGTTGCCTTGTCTTAGCCAGGTTTTCATCCATTTCATAATGCGACATGTCGATCATGATAGAGTCGAACGGTAGCTTTGAAGCAGCGTGCCGGATGAGTTCCTCGTCCTGCGCATGGTCCAGGTGTATCGAGATCGGCACACTGGCGTTGCGGGCCGCCAGTGCGGCAGCCTGGATTAGCAGCCCATCGCTGAAGGTAATAGCCCAGGGAAACACCTGGATGATTAACGGCGAGCGCTTGACTTCCGCCGCGCGCACAAATGCTAGTATGCATTCGATGTTGTACCTAGTAAATTTATCAGCAACCATGTGTTTCCCGAGAAGCAAGGTCAGACTACCTACGCTATCGGGGCAACGACTCCATAACCGCCCTTTTCAGCTGCCGCGAGGATCTGATATGTCTTGTTGGCTTTCTTCCACTCCATGTTCGCTGTATAACAAGGTGTGTTGATTGTACCTGTCTGATTTAGGGCGATGTCGAGTTATCAGTTAAGACTGATATGGAGTAATTGTGCCAAGAGAATACGGCGTCGTGATGGCTGAGCTGAAAGGCTTCACGATAATATACACTGCGTAGTAAATTTTGAAATAGATTATTCTACCTATGTAATACTGTAAGATCAAGATTGCTACCGTGCGATATAATAAGACTGTATAATGGTCAATTCACATCGTACTCTTCTACTAAGCTATCAGCGATGCGAGACTAGAGGCGCTGTCTTTCGAAGACTACGACATTAGCGATCATATGACGGCGGGTTCTTGACTATACGATGTGGTACCGCACTCGTTTCGGACCCCCAGGAACTCCAACAAGACCCCCAGGTTCCCCGCATGTTTATGTTTGATTTAGTGTGGGATGCCATTTGCCGCGTCTCGAGGCATCAGAGTGGAGACCTGGGGCGGCTCGCGACAGCGCGGCTCGGGGTTCGGGGCTTACGTCGAGGGTTACGGATCAGGTGGATACTCGGCATACCAGGTTTACGAACCGCCTCCGGGTGATTCTTCACGCGCAATAAAGTACATAACTCTAGATGGTCACATGATCGAGTAGTTGGTCTGTGTTAAACACACAGGTGATGACTATTACTACCGTTCACCCCTTTGCCAACTTACTAGACCATCCAAGGCAAAGCAAGCGTACCTTCACGGCACACTCGCATACGAAATCATGGGCAGCACGCAAGGTCTTAGAATCGCCATCGGTGGCGATGATGCCGGGTACGACTACAAATCGGCCCTCTCCAAGGATTTATCTGCGGATCCTCGTGTGAGCGCTGTCATCGACGTTGGACCTAATGCCGCAAGCGACAAAACAGCGTACCCCCACTATGCCATCGCGGCCGCCGAGAAGGTAGCCCGGGGAGAGGCCGATAGGGCTCTCTT
Source organism: Eutypella sp. D-1 (assembly GCA_023313575.1). Lineage (NCBI taxonomy): Eukaryota > Fungi > Ascomycota > Sordariomycetes > Xylariales > Diatrypaceae > Eutypella > Eutypella sp. D-1. The sequence goes on from JAJTTP010000021.1 coordinate 585,411, forward strand.
GATTTGCGGAACTGGGCTTGGCGTAGCTATCTCTGCGAACAAGGTTCCCGGCGTTCGCGCGGTGACGGCGCACGACAGCTTCAGCGTTGAAAGGGCAGTTCTGAGCAACGATGCCCAGGTGTTGTGCCTGGGTCAGAGGGTCATTGGTCTGGAGCTTGCACGGAGGTTGGTTCGGGAGTGGCTAGGATATACGTTTGATCCGGTACGTCTGTGCTCGCCTACCCCGATTCGTTGAGTGCTTCCTAGATGTCTTGATTAAAGATTGCTGATAGTTGCCCAGAAATCCGCGTCTGCTGCCAAGGTACAGGCGATCAATGACTACGAAAAGAAGGTATCGAGTGCATGAGGGAATTTCCGTTTGAGAAACCATGCTATCATTTGCGGGAGTTTATTTATCAATTCATCTGGAATGCCAATCGTGAAGATTTGGTGTCTTTATTCCATGATCCGAAAGCGTGGCTCACCCTGCTTTCGCCCACTCTGTTCGCAAGTCATTTCTTAAAGCTGTCATTGGCCATCCTGTCCTTGCCTCACAAGCATCTATCAGTGATATAATGGTCTCTCGCTGCGCGTTATCATGAACACAGAGCCCGGCTGAAGATATCAAGCCGTCAGTAAACATTACTCGTAGGGGATTCGGGTATGGCTGACCTCCAAAGAGGCATTGCGCAGAAAGGATCTGGCAACCCTCATCGCGCAGCTCCATCGCAATACCGACGATCGTAGATACTTCGTGTGATAGTGCTCTCTATAAGTTGGTTAGCTCTCCGGACATTTCATAAGGCGTTTTCACTATTCAAAATGCACCTGTATTTTGAGATAGCCGTCAAACCCATTGTTTGCCGGTGTATGTAAAGTGATTAAGATCCTTGCGAAGCTGACTACCTGGAGTGCCACGGCAAAGTGAGGCGGGTGCACCCAGATTGGCTGGAATACCGAACTTGGCGTCGCAGGCGTGGGTAGTGGTTGGAACTTGGGGCCACACGACGACTTCCAGTTTTCTAGTATTTCAAGTAATATTTGGCCCTGCTCCGAGCGCCATGAGCTTGCAGCGTGGTCGCCAGACGAACCGTCCGGGATTGCGCAATAATTCACTGCTTGAGAAAGTAGGTAAACAGAGCGACAGGCTAGTTCGTCTTGGGTCAGTTGAGAAAACCCCTTCACTGGCCTCCAAAAGCTGAAGCAGCGTCGTCGCTCACGAAATGCAGCCCAGACATCCTGCCGCAGCCACGCCCACCACACAGATTGCCCAAGTCCGCCACGGTCACCATTAACGTCCTGGGATCTCTGGATCCAGAAGACGCCTTTCAAATGCCGCTGCCAGTTACTATCGGATGAGTCTAACATCTCATACGTCGAGATGACTATCGCCGTTCCTAGCAGCTCTTCAGAGAGCGCGTAGCTGTCATATTTCTTGAGGGCAGTCTGTACGTAATGGAGTGTCTCGTAGTAATACTGTACCGCCTCATTAAGGTCGGTTACGGGCTGTCCTGGGTTGGTCGTTGGGGCCAGCGCGCTATGCCTGGCAGCAAGCGCAAGGATCGCTTTCATCAAGCCCTGGTTACGCAGCTTCTCCACGTTAACTAACCATCCAAAATAGTAAAGGGATAGGGAACTCACTGCTAAGCGCGTTGCATAGGTTGAGAAATGCCGATGTGGATCGAACAAGTCAAGCTGCATCCGAGATGACTTGGTCAGCAGGTAAAACAGGGTCGACCCGAAAAAAGAATGCGGCAACGAACCCATGACGCAGCTCTTTCTGCAAAGCTGCGGAAAAGTCTTGCCTCGTGAGGTTGTAGAATTATGTCCTCTTCAGAGCGCCAAGCATATCTCTCCTTTGTGGGGGATTCTGTGCTTAACGTGACGCCGACGTCAACCTGGCCTGGGCCCTGTAGTAAGTCCCGGTATCCCTCGGCGGGACTGGTCTGTTGCTCGAGTGTCAGACTTGGGGCCAAAGAGAATCCTTCATCGGCCTGGGCCGCATCTGCCGCAAGGAGGTCCAGCCAGCGTGTTGATGCCAAGTCTGCCGTGAGGAGCTGAGACCCTCCCTCCGGAGAACAGCCCTGGAAAGAATGGTCGGCTATCGGAGCGGAAAATAGTGGGTGTTGCCCCGGAATTACTTGTTCTGGGGTCGCGCCAGATACGCTGGATGTACCGTCCGGCACATCAGTTACATGGCGGGCGATGTTGCCATCTGGTTGGGTATCGGGCAAGCGGGCAGGTCGCGGTTCGCTCGCATATATGCAGGCTCGCTGCGAGATAGAACATGGCCCACATATGGGGACTACGTCGGCCATATGTTAGTCACCAACATGGACAGTAATGTACTGACTGACGTACTCTTCTCATCACATTTCTTATGGCGCTTCCGACAGGTCAAACTACCGCAGAAGATGTTAGCTCGTTCAGCTGCTCATTGTCACTATCGTAGACCAAATGGCTCCGACATACCACCCGGTCTTGGTTCGTAAGCCCCGGCCCCGAGATTTTCGGACTCTCTTTCTCGGCGGCCCCTCTCGGCCGGCGGGCTCCGTTGTATCAGTCTCGTGGCTTGAGAGTCTTGTGTCGTCCATATCCGCCGAACCGACTGGGAATGGGTTCGAGACGCACTGCATGCGCATATGCATGTTATTGCTGGAATCAGCGGTAAATGTGAAAATCACGCGTCTCGCGATTCGTGACCAGGGGATCAACCTAGCTTACATTTTAGTCAACATCGTCTTCCCACCATCTTCTCGCAGATCACCTGCAATAGCCGATATGCAGAAACTCGGGGTCCCCTTCACCCTAAAACGCAACTAGTCACTACGCTAACACAAGAGCTCGCGATTCGGCGACGAAGGTTGGCTAACGGCATGAACTTCTAAGAAAGGATTCTTTCCCCATCCCCACATCGTCACATAGGTCCCCCACATGTGACTAATTCCACCTTATAAGGCATGGGGTGGCCGCGACGTCTTGGACGCGCGATACGCGGTAAGGTCGCATACATCGTCGGGTTATTCCAGTCAGATTGCGTCGGGCCAACATCGTGAGCTTAGATGTCAAGGCCGCGTGGTGTCTGAAATTTGCCATTCACCCATGACCATCACATTGCGCATAGAAATGTGTAATCGTGCAGCTAGGAGAGGTTCGAGACCACGATGGAATACGACTCGTGCCCTAGAGTGGTGGGCAAGACCCATGAAAAAGATTGCTCGTGATGATCAAAGATTGAGTTTTCACTCCCGAATTCAAATAGTTAATGGCCATAACGCCGCAAGTTCCATAGGGTGTAGGTCAGTAAATTTGAATAATACCATTTTCCTCGTGACAAGAGAGAACGGCAAGCCTGTCATGTCGACCAAGCACTACTTCCCCGAAACATTAGCCAATACGCTCGTTCCTGGAGCCCTGAAGGCCTTAACTACGGCAAATCCATACTTAGGCCTCATCGAGTCGGAGAAAGTGGTGTACTCTACTCAACATGATTCCAGCAATGTGACCGTCATCAGCGGTGGTGGTTCAGGACATGAACCTGCTTGGTCCGGCTATGTAGGAGAGGGCCTTCTTGCCGCCGCGGCTTGCGGTGATATCTTCGCTTCACCGAGTACTAAGCAGGTGATGGCTGCTATGAAGGCCTGTCCATCGTCCGAGGGGATGATTCTTATGATCACAAACTATACCGGTGATAAGTTGCATTTCGGTCTAGCCGCGGAACGCGCGAAGAGCGAACGCATCTGCAAGAACATCGCTGTGCTCCCTCAGACGGATGATGTATCGATCGGACGGAGTAAATCGAGCGCTGTCGGGCGGAGAGGCATGCCCGGTCACGTAATTGGTATGCTCATCTTGATTCCTTGGCCAGATCTTATATTTCAAACTAATTGTGAATAGGGATGAAAATAGTTGGCGGCGCTGCGAGCAAGAAATACAGTTTCGACAGATGCGTTAGCCTCGGGCACGCATTAAATGATCAAACGGTATCGATTGGTTCAGCACTTGATCATTGCCACGTACCTGGCCGGCAAAGTCATCAGGCTATATCAGATCACGTTTGTGTGATCGGCGCTGGTATCCACAATGAGCCTGTACGTCTCCCGGCTTTCGGAGAAAGACGACTGTCATTGACCTATCCTAGGGACAACAACATATCACTCCGTTCCCACCAGTAGATGATGTGATCGACCGATGTTTGCGGTTGCTCTGCGACCCGAATGATGTCGAGAGGGCTTTCGTAAAGTTTGATCCAGACGACGCTATAGTTCTTTTGGTGAATAACTACGGAGGTTTGTCAAACTTGGAGCTCGGTGCCTTGACCAACAAAGCACTCGAGCAGCTAGGTAAGCTTTTTGAGACAGTCAAGAACATTGTGGGATGCTTATGCGGCTCTTAGAATTGAAATGGAACATAACGCCGGCAAGGATATTCTCCGGGGCCTTCGAGACGTCGCTGAATGCTCCTGGGTTTTCCATCTCCCTCTGTAACCTATCCAAGGCTGCGGCTGCGTCGGAGTCACAGGTTACAGAACTCCTCGACTTACTTGACCTGAAGACGACGGCTGTCGCCTGGCCGACCACAGCCCCCGCATCGACAAGAGATGGTGCTCAGCAAGCTAAGAGCACTACAGCCACCAACACCCAAATCAAGCACAATGGACAGAACGAGGGTCATATCACAAGTAAGATTGACGAGTAAGAAATGAGGAGTAATATATGCTAACAGGATGGAAGTTGATCCGGTTTTCCTAGACAGCATAATACGATCTGGCTGCAAGGCAGCGATCGCGGCTGAGCCCAACTTAACCAAATGGGACATGGTGATGGGTGATGGTGACTGCGGTGAAGCCGTGCACGGTGTATCGCAGGGTAAGTGTGCCCTGAGTTCGATACTGTTGCACAGTTTGCTAATATTCAATCCTCAAGCAATCATTCGCATCCTTGATAGCAAGGACTTACTGAAGGGCTCTGTCTTTGACCTGCTTTCTGCGATCATGGACGCGGTCGACGATATGGGTGGCACGCTGGGTGCTATTCTGGGAATCCTACTTTCAGCATTCTCGACATCGCTGAGGACGCATGTGAAAAAGCTGGGAACCTCGTCCCCAGAGCCCTCTGTATACGCACAGGCCCTCGCTGAGGCCGTCACGACGCTCAAGTCATACACCAGCGCAAGAGAGGGCGATCGTACCGTCATGGATGTTCTGCTCCCTTTTGCAGACAGATTTTCCGAGACCAATAACTTCCATGCCGCTGTCGAGAAGGCGTATGAGAGGGCGGAGGCGACGAGACTGCTCAAGCCACGTTTTGGGCGCGCGACCTACGTTGCGGAAGCCGCTGGCCAGGAATTGCCGGACCCAGGTGCTTGGGCTCTGTACGAAATGGTGAACGGTATGTCGAACGGTATCAAATCATTCAAGAGATGAGTGCCACTCTTGACAATTAACGCTAGCGGTGAAATGCATGATAGTTAGTAAATAATACGTACTGATTTAATGTCATGAGCCCACACGTTACTAGTCCTGCACAGACCCTAGTGACTATACACTACTCTATTTACCTAGAGTTACTCTTTCAGATTCTATGATTCCCTCCAGTTTCGGCGTCTGCACTTCGTCGGGATGTTCCAGCCTTCATAGAAGATGTTTGCCTATTTGGTAGATTGTATTATCATCTTCCACTCCTTGTTGCAACTCGTAATAGAGCCAATCATAGCTAACACAAGCCTCATCTCAGCTGTAGATATGGGTTCCGGTAACATGTGGCGCTGTAACACCGGGTGGTTAAACCGATACAACAAACATACAATTGATAAGTTTGTCCCTGCTTAACTGCCTAATGCGTCAGGCTGCCGGCAAGCCATAAACTCGAAGTCGACGCAGCCGACCTTCACTCTGTTTCGCTCCACCTGCATTTATAGGAAAGACATCTCGCTCTTTAGACCCTGCGTCGGCCGCCGCAGTCCCCAAACCAAACCACTGTTTCCGAGTCACGCCGCTAAGTTACTAACCATCATTTCACTATCCGTATTACCCAGCTAAGGGACCTGTGACATTTAGTGAACAACCCAGCCTTTCTTCGGCAAGTATAAACGCCTTGGCATATTATATCACGTATCATCTCTTCTCATCATGTCAACGATGATCATCATCTTGTCAGTTATTTCCTTTGTTATGGCGGTCGGCATCCAAGTCGCTTTGAGTCCCTCCTCACCTCAACTATCGGCAATGTCAATACCTTGCAACAGCAAGATCCACGATAGACTCGACCATGCACTGTCTAAAGTTAATAGAATTCGGGTAACTGGAGGAACTGTGGGTATGTCTATTGGCGTCATGTATCAAGGCGAGGTGGTTTTGGAGCATAACTTCGGCTTTGCCGACCTAGAAGCAAAAGTGGTTCCAGATTCAACTACGCGTTACCCGTTGGGTTCTTTGACAAAGGCCTTCGTCGCTACCACAGTTGCTCAACTAGTCGACGAATATCTCCTCAAGTGGGATGAACCTCTCAGTACTTATATACCTGAGCTTTCCTTCGACTCCGATCCATACTTGTCTACGCGTTTGACTTTGATTGACCTGCTCTCCCATCAGACTGGTCTTTCTCGACTTGATGCTTTGTGGCTTGGTGCCAATGGAGAGGTCAATATACCAAAGAATTTCACTGTCGCCATGTGCAATCACCTCCCATATACGTATCCATACCGTTCAACTTGGCTTTACAACAACTGGATGTATGCTTTGGCTGGTGAAGTTATTGAGCGCGTTACTGGATCGCCGGTCGGTGAGGTCTTAGCTTCTCGAGTTCTCGAAAAGGTCGGGCTCGCCCAAACGACCATAATTAAGGACGAGATACCGATTAATTCGACAGCTGCACCATATCTTATCTTAGATGATAAATCCCCATCACGAACAGCCGAGTTAGGGCTAACCGATGGAGTCCTTATGTCCACCGCTGGTGGCATCCGAAGTACTGTGCACGATATGCTTAAATGGGGACACGCGATCCTCAGTCCGTTCCGCGATGAGAAAACACCCCTCAGTGGTCTTGATTCCATTCTATCTAGCCATAGCTTCTTAAAAAGGGTTTACGCTTTTGATGAACTATACACTTTAGGCTTTGCTAAAGTGACCACACCAGCGCGGTTCGGCAGGATGGGTTTCAATCCCTCGCTAATCAAGGAAGGGATGCCGATCCTTGGAACAGACTCTGACTCACGACAAGTCTTTTATCATAACGGCGCTATAACGGGCTACAACAACTGCATCATGCTTATTCCGGGACTCGACGCGGTGATTATCGTATTGACGAACTCAATATCTCATGGGGACACTGCAGACTGGGCTGCTCAGACGATTCTTCAGGCGGTTCTAGATACCTCTTCCCCGACGGACCTGCACCCCCTTGCCAAAAAGGCCGCTAATATGTGGACAACGACATATAAAGCCATACGGGAACTCCTGGAGCAAGAGCGTATCCCAGGGACAAAAGCGCCGCCACACGATGAGTTGGTGGGAATTTACCGGCACGCAACCAATGCTTTGTCCCTCCAGATATTCAAAGACGGTGATTCTCTCAAGTTTAGTATTAATGGACAGCAAAGTCAGGAGCATACACTTTCTCATTATCATTACGACAGCTTCATATTTCTCCCAACGGCAGATGATAGGGTTCGTCGTGGGCTCTTCCACTACAGCACCAACGCTTGGCTAATTCACTTTGAAAGAGACTCGGAAAAGAAATACAATAGACTTGTATGGAATATAGATGCCCAAGCACCCAAGGGCGAAGAGTTCATAAAGGTTTGGGGCGAAGTCGAAAAGGAGAGGAACTAGTCGAAAGATGGTGGCTTGACAGATAGCATTACTGTAGGGGCTATCACCATGCAGGTACTACCTCGATACGCTTTTGGCACGTATCAAATATGGAAAGTTGAAAACTTCAACGATAGAAGCTGCTCTAATACGCATCACAATCGACTTCCATACCCATAAAACCTCTGCAAACTTCCTTTGAATTATGAAACATTTAGCGCCATTAGCTACTCCTCCGGTCTCAAAGTAATCTCAAGTTTCCTCCGGTTCCTAAAATATATCCAGAAGCGACTTTAAGACCTTTGAGGCCACTTCTTCAATAGAACCGAGAGGGCGAGATAAGAAACAACACCAGTGAAACACAAGCCGCTAATGACTCCGAAACCCATCAAATACTTAGGAGCATCCTCCGATGGGAACAAGTACGAACCATAAATCTGGGCCAGGTTACCCATTGCGTTGACAAACGCCAATGCGATGGCACGGATCTCGTTGGGCAGGCAGCTGAAGGTTGAGGAGGCATAGGCTAGTGATAGGCCATTGGATGCCCATAGTCCACTGGCCATAATGACGAGGAGAGCGTACCTTGCCTTAAAGTCGTACACAGCGCAGATGATGATGGAGCACACCATGGCCACAGACATCCAAACGCCCAGTACAAGGCCCCTAAGGTGAGCATGCCGATCCATGAAGTAGACCGTGATCATGGTGCAGACGAATGCAACTGCATAGATCGGAATAGTCATGTACTGAGCCATGTGGGAAGTGTAACCCAGACCATTGACGAGAGTCGGGTAGAAGTATGACAAGGTAGAGGAGCCGACGACAGCCATATATCCGACGACGAACAGCCAAACTCGCCAGTTGACAAGAGCTGCTTTCAAGGCTTGGAGATGAGACAGTTCAGGTCCGGGTTCACCGGTGCGGGAATGTTCGTGGTCATACACCAGTCGTTGGATAGCGAGTTGCTTCTCTCGCTCAGAGAACTTCGAGCTGCTGACGTTGGCGGGGAAGTCGAGTAGAAGGAGGCTTGCGATCACAGCCCATCCGGAGGTTGCGGCACCTTCTACAATGAAGAGCCAACGCCAGCCTTCGATTCCATGTGCCCCATCTAAACCATCTGTAATCGCACCCCCTAGAAGGCCACCAAATGCCCCAGAAAGGATAGCGGCTGAGATGTATACGCCGAAACGCTTGGCCTGTTCCTCCTTCTTGTACCAGCTGGACAGCAGAAGTAGCACACCCGGAGCAAATCCGGCCTCTAAGATACCGACGATAACCCGGATGCCGATAAGTTCTTTGTAGCTGTGTATGAATCCCATACCAATCGTAACACACCCCCAGAGAAACATGATCGATGGAAGAAAGATGGAGGGACGCGTCCGAGCGAGGATCATGCTATTATTGATATTTAGTAACTATTTCACTTAGCAAGCCATGTTGTATTAGTGTACTAACTTGGATGGAACCTCGAATACAACGTAGCCGACGAAGAAGACGACGAGAGCGATGGAATATCTCTGAGAGTCGAGCTCCAGATCTTCCGACATGCCTGCGATCTTGGCATTTCCAATACTTGATAGAATTGTCAGCGCATAACTTTTAGAATTGCAGACCAAGCCGTAAACCGAACTTACTTCGTTCTGTCCATGTAGGACAACAGGTACATAAGCCACATAGTGGGCAAGATAAACATATCGATCTTGCGTACCAGTGCCTTCTCCTCGTCGGTTCCGGGCACATAGGAAGCCGCCCCATCATCCTTCGGGCTCGGATCCATCTTGCTGTCGGATATCTCGCAGTGCTCAGGGTCGATGTCGTATTTGTCCATCTTAGGCGAGTGTGGTGATATTCATTGCACAAAGCTCGAGATTTGGGGTAGACGGTATCCTTTTCACAATCCGGGGAAGGATAGAGATAGGAGGTCTTATATACAGCCCGGGGCTGAGGACAAGGGGTAAGCTAATAGCTTGACCTGGGGTCTAGCTGATCTCTGTGCTTTAGCTGGGGAAGTAGTCTCTCCGCATACCCACCCCGATATTATCTCCTCGATCCAGTTTCCTGGGTTGCATCTCTCCACTACCAATGCAGCCTATACTGAATGGGAAATGTATGGTTTATGGCCAAGTCCTATGAGGCAACTGACGTTCGGATGTTGTTAATCCCACATACATTGTGAATCATAACGAAATCTATCTCGCAAAGAGGATCTTTTGGTTTATACGCACCTTGATTAAAGTCAACGATAACTTGACTTTTGCTCATCTGGAAGTATAGTTCGCTGTTGATCTTGTCATACGATTTAATAGCTATGGTAAGAAAACCGAGGCTTATTTTTAGCATGACGTCTCGCTCGACTACATGAACTTAATTTAACTAATATAGGTAAGGGCAAGCGACCTAGGATGAGACTCAACTAGCCTGTCGCGTGTCTTGACAGATCTTGTAAGTCTCGGTATTCCAAGTTCAAAGCTGTTTAGAAGCACTTCTCCGCCTTTTCCGCGTCATTTTACAGATGAATATCGTCGTGTCGGACATTCCTTATGGGGTAGTCAATGCAGGGGCCTGACTAAGGGCGACAGAGCCCGCCAGGCCGTGATTCGAGGGTTCCGGCTCCCGAATTTTGGTATCGGTAGCCTCCTTCTGGGGTTGAGTCCGATGCCACATTGCCGTGGCCGGTTTGTGCATGCCAAGACTCGTTTTCACGATGTATTCTATAGAAACGAGGAATGATCCAGCCAGTTTTGGTATAGTTCCATGGGTTCTTCTGGTCGGTGGCACTTGAATTTTCTTAGCTACTGTCGCTAGTTGGACTAGCTCGCCAACTGAGTGCTTCTGGAGGGTAAAGCTTATACAGCATTTGCACTCGATCCCCCCGGAGCCGCTAGCTTTTAAACGTTGAGAAAGTCTGCGCATCGCGGTCAGTCCACGGATGGGCGCGTCTCGAGGTAATGGACACCGTGCCGATGACCTCGAAGTGCGATAGCATCGAACGAGTCCCCAATTTTTCAGGGGCATATATGACATCCCCAGAAATTCCTCCACGACTTGTCCCGAAGCGCGCGCGGTTCCGAGACTTCATGAGGGGGGAGATGTCGGGGATAGCGATGGAGAGAGTTATTTATCAATATAATGCTAAGATACCCAGATTTCTTGGAAGTCGTCTTAACATCGTGAATTATCCCTTCATTCTCCCATTGCATATCCCCAACAGCGTCGGTTGCTCTAAGCTAATCATTATCGCGGCTTCACTTTTTCTTTTCAATTAAGTCCACTGTACTTCGAAGATGTCGTCCGACGATAATTACCCGAGTACCCTTCCCCAGCCGGGACACAACTGGCAGGTAACTTTAGATGGAAAGGTCATCGCAAGTAAGCAGTTGTATCTTGTATAAAACCATGAGAGCCAGCCTGCTAACAATTCTATCAGTCACTGGTGCGAACCAAGGAATCGGTCTGGGCATTGCCGAAGTATGCCTTGCGAACTCGGCGGGCTGCATCTACTCCCTAGACATCTCACAACCCGGTGACGACTTTGCTGCCTTAGAAAAACGCTACCCTGGCCGCCTGGAATACGTACACACCGACGTTACAAGCGAGGAGAGCGTTAAAACGGCGCTGGACAAGATCGTGGAGGCTAAGGGCCGGTTCGACGGCATGGTAGCCAATGCGGGCGCTACTAAGCATCAGCCGGCGCTCGACTTCACGATCGAGCAGTTTGAGCGGCTGTATAAGCTCAACGTGACGGGCTCGTGGATATGCGCCACGGCGGCTGCGCGCAAATTTATTGAGCTGAAGACCAAGGGCTCTATCGTCTTCACGGCATCTATGACCTCTTATCGTCCCAACCGCGCCGCGCCTTCGGCCCCGTACGGCGGTACTAAGGCTGCTGTGCGGAACATGACGCACACGCTGGCCATGGAGTGGTCGCAGTACGGCATCCGTGTTAACAGTATCTCGCCCGGCTTTGTGAAGACCGCACTGACCTACTACGTCGAGACCAGCCCCGACTGGGATACCAAGATGAAGTACTATGGAGGAATGCCTCGTCTGGCCCTGCCGCAAGAGCTGGGCGGTGCTTACACCTACTTATTGAGCGATACCGCCACGTACACGACGGGAATTGATATTCCGATTGCGGGTATCGTTGGAGCGTGGTAGACGTATAATGATAGACAAAAGTTAATGACTGCATAGAGGCGTACATATAGACTAGAATACAGGTTGTTTTACGTCCACCATTTGCAACTCGTAGTACTGGCATCACTTTGCGTCTTCACGGCAGTGCTCTCTATCGCTGCGTGGTGAGCTCTGATCGATTCTTGAGATGGGCTAGTAATCCTAACGTTGCTTTTCGATCTCTACCGACAAGAGCGTCGCAAAGCCTTCCAAGACTAGACGTTTTGTGCTATTCTCGCAGAATCAAATTCATATCCTCTGTGCCTAGATGTCGCGCATCTACGTATTTATTCGTCGGCAGAAACAGACCACTCCGAGGATGGCTACGACGTGCGCAAAGATGGTGCATACCCGAGAACGAACTTGGAGATCACAGCATACACGTGCGGGCTTGGGGGATACATCTGATCGATTTGGCCGCGTACGCTCGACAGCTGTTTGGTGAAGAAGTCCTCATGAGTTCTACTTCAACTTACAAGACGTTTCAGATTGGCTATTAGATTGATTTTGGACGTATCCGTATGCACCACCTTTGAGAGCTACCCGACCCATACAAGTGAACAATTCGACGGACTAGTCAAAATCGCTTACTTTCTTTTCTCCGTTTCTGTATCCAGCAACCACTCATTCTTCGAGAACCCGCCTGTCGTCTCTGGAACAGCCGAGTTACCATCCACCGTCCTCCATCTTCAGTGTTTTCGACTTCGCCTGTTGGTTCATGGGTGAGGAGTACATAACGATCGTCGACGCCGTAGACCTGGTCATGGCAGCAGTAAACCTCTATAAGAAATCAATCGGCAGCACGCCGGGCCAGGGACACCGGGGCTTAGGTGGCTCGGACTTCCGTTCTTTCTGGGTGCAGGAGACCCACCCAGCGGAGGGGGTCAGAAGCCATCTGCTGCTTCGGTGCGAATACGGGGCGGATCCGGCGAGCAACCTTGCGACGCCGCCAGCTTCTTAGTAGGTAGCTTCAAGTTCCCCATACATTCTTCTCGCGCACCCATAACATCGCTGGGAAATCGCGCTCGATTACCTAGAGCATGGCCGGTATTAGCGCCCGCCTTGCCGGTCTTGCGGCTCATGCAGAGCTGATGGTAATCTGTGGAAGGTTGCTCCATATGAGGGCGCTTCTAATATGAACCCCTGCTTTACAGATCTGACAACCCATAAGATTCAAAGGCCATATCAGTAATGGGGACTGCTTATCAAAGGGACATCTCGAGTTCAGAATATGCATGGTCTGCTTCATGTTTTCAGGAGGGAGCCCAGCTCTGAGAGTGTCGGCATCACCCGTCGGACCGGAGGTGCTTACTACTACATAGATACTATTTAGAAGTCCTGAGGCCAAGTGTCCATTGATCTCACCGAGAGCAAGCTTTATACGTGGACATATGTCAATTAGGATACTCGCACGACTAACTGCACGACTGACTTCCAAGGCAAAATAGATGCTGCAAGACTTGACCTCAACTCACCTTTATCAGTAGGTAATTGCTGGGATTCGGTGGAGTTCGATCATATCAAAGAGAATATCAAGTGTTCACTTAGTTCGGTAGTCTGCAGACTGTGGGCGTATGGGAGATATCTCCCACGGGCCGGATGATTCCCTTCCCCCTTTTCTTCCTGACCCCGCCCATTGGCGCGGCTTCTATCGTATAGCTACGTAGATGGAAGGCGTGAAGTCAGAATAAGCTTACTAGAATCTCTGTTCGCAATGGTCTGTGCCCTGCGGTCCTGCCAAAAGAAGCCAAATATAACACGAGATAGGGGGTGGAGGCCCCCAACTACCTGCTTACTGTGGTAGCAATCACCCGGGCCCGAGGTAATTGGCATGTCTCATGTACAATTGAGCACGAGCATCTACAAACAACACGACCTTCCACAACGAGTCAATTCTAAGCTGTGCGTGCGTACACGTATGATTCGGACATCCTGTCGGGCTATAGGTTTTAACTTATAGGCCACCTAGGAATTGACCTAGTAGTTACTTCATCTCTGTGGGTATACTCGGCCGTCGACCATGATAAAAAGCGGCCGCGGATAGGGCCGTCCAAGCAAGCAGTGAGTTCTCCAGCTGAGTAAGATACGGTCACAATGCAGTGCTTTAAGTAGGAATGCTGGAGCAGCATTGACGCGTAACGTACGCATGACATGCGAACATGCACGCTGCGCATGGCACTTGTAGTTATGCAGAGTGGCATGTGGCTCGACAATCTGGAAAAGATATGGTTTCTTTTCCCCTAAATTCAATTGGAGCTCCGGGGCGTCTATATGGCAGTGTGAGTTTCCCACCAACTGATACCAGATTAGACAGCCATGTCGTGCCGAATCGCCTCACGTCGCGGCCTGCAGGGGGGCGTCGCCAAGGGCGCTGGTTCGGGGTGATCACGTCGTGCTAGGTTGAGTGCTTATCGCCGAACCCAAATACTTCGAGTCCCATTCAGTTTCCCAAGGTTTCCTAAGAATGCTTGTTTTTTTGCGTTTGGCGAGGTGGGGTGTCCCCTATCAAGATCGCTGTCGCGTCAAGGGATTAGAATCGGTGTCACGTATTTGCTGTTGATCGAGCTAATAACATAGGCCAAGGGGGCACCACGAAAAACAAAACAAGATGGCTACTATTACCAATAGTTTAGGTTGTCCTAAGCCGAATCACGTCGCGTAAATGTTCGCGGCAATGTACCACAAGCCCCTGTATGAGATTGCTGCTTGCTGTGCGACCCGGCCACCGTAGCCAGGAACCGGTTGGCTGGCCAGCTTGACAGTCAAATTAAACATGTGTATCACAGACAGCTCGGCTTCTCAGTATTGAAGGCAAATACAAAGCCCGACAATACATCCCTATTTGATAACACGAGTCGCCTATTACAAGGCCCGTCGATTATACCAGTACTCATCGCCAGGTCACAGGTGTGGAACAGAGATATTATCTACATAGTTCAGACTTCGCGAAGCTAGGCGAGGCAATGGGCCCTTGTCCTACGATGGCTGTGACAATCTGAAAGCTTCATTTCTGACCTTCGTCCGGCGCATCACACTCCCGCTGTGCTGGGGGCGATTCGCTGTATCCGTATCCCTTCCTACCACCGAAGCAATACGGGTGTCCATGCGTTCGAACTAACTCTAGCCTTCGCTACCAATTTACCCATTCTCACCCATCTGGCCACCGACGACGCTGCCCCATCGGATATCTCAGCTGCCGGAACTGATTGATAAAGCCAGCGGTAACTAAACAAAGTTACCTGAGTACAGAAAACCCGACTCCTGGGCCGCCAGAAAGGTGGCGGAGTTTAAAAGACCCCATTCCTCCTGTGCGGCTATGCACGGAGTCGGCCGGCATAGACGGATAATGACGTATCCGCCATTAGCCACAATCCGGTAGGTTCCGTGACTAGGAACAATGTCGATACTAGAAAGAATTTTGCCCATGCATGCAATCGTCATTTTGTGCATTTCGTTGCTATAGAATCTTTCAGTGTATAGTGTTCAGAGGATGCCTCATTATCTAAGTTAAAGCAACTTGCAATACGCCGGACTGAATACACGTCCACAGTTGTACATCGGCCGTCCCAAAACATAGCCACCGTGCGGCCGCCCGTCCGCCCGGGGGCTCTGGAACTTCTGGCGGTAAGTTCATATATACATGGTGGAAGTTATAGCCCCTGGGCAGCGGTTATACAGGCGGGTTGGCTTGCAGTTATGTCCACCGCAAAGGCGTTGCCCTTTATCTCACATGCAGAGTGCACTCTAGCGTTCAGATCGAGGCTTGACAGTCTGCCCACTTAGTACACTAGTGCCGTACTGTAGTTTTCATAAGTCGAGTACTTATGTTACATCTGGAGCTTACGCTATGCTTTGCCATGCCGCGGTTTGTTTAAGAAATCCTTCGGGTTATTTGGAGACAGCTACCAGTCAGTTGGTAACTATAATGAGGCGCACTTAACGTCTTGTTCAGCTTTACAGGCACCCCTGCCACTAAGCTACTGAATTACTCATCTCACTAGCTCGTTTATGTACAAACACTATTGTAAGCAAAGGCAAGGGTAATTTGACACCTAACGACGAAGTTGTAATCTTTTTTTCGTCACCGATTCACTCACCTCTGGTGAATACCAGACCTCCGACTTAATGAACGAGGCAACCCTGGTCACTCAGGTCATTCAACCAAGGAATTTAGCGTAGGCGAGCCAGGTCATAACTAGGCCAATACGGACGTGAAGCTAAGCTAAGCCCAGCCACATTGCCCTTTTCGGCAACGAGGGATGCAGACTATTGGCCAGCTCTAGAGAACTTGGGGGCAAGCTATTCCTAGATAGGAAACACGGTGGCGGGGGACTACGTACCTTCTGGTGTGTATTGTATGTATCAAGAGAAAGCCCGAGTAGTGTGAACCTACGTAACTTAGCGTTAGCATAAGCCACATCAGCTTGTAGTCATACATGCCCGTCAACTTATGGACTCGGATTTGATTATCTGGCAGGTGAATGAAACATGTCAGACATGTGAAATGCCGTGGTGGGAAAGTAGCATCTCGTGCTGAACTGGGGTATTACTGCATTTGGAAGGCAATAGAAGACATGATGGTGCCATCGCACACATAATGTTGTTGTTTTTATTTGTGAATAGCTTATCTCTGCTATTTTGACTGAGAGATCCTGTTTCGTGCGATATGGATAATCATGTTCCATTGATGATCGAGGATGTAGAGTAGTGACAACAAATGACAATACTCACGTATCCTCTAATACTCTTCCGCTTATGCCCTGCGTCGTAACTAAGTGCCATCATTGATCCCGCCCCTCATCATCAGATACGTATTCAGGTCGTTATAAGCCTGCCCTCATCCATTTTCCTCCTGTATCGTGACCATGGTGATACATGATGACCCAGCGCCGGAGCCTCATGCCTCTCATCTCCCTTCTATCCCCACCTGTTATGTGTCCCAATAAGATAAACCATTAATGAATCCCTAACCCTTCGTTCGCCCTAACGGATGCTGTCCGCGCATGTATGTTGTTCCATCCCTCCTGCCATTAAGAACGCCTCGTGGGTGGTGGGGAAGTACTGAATAAGGTATCATCATCACGATGGGGATCGACCCCGTCTATGTGAAGAACGCTAACAAGAATGGTATGAAAAGCAAAAACACCGCCCAAATGTTTTTGTGGTCTCCGGAAAAATAAAATGCTAAGTAACCATACCAAGAGCGCCCTAGTTCAATAAATGCTCCAAGTAACTCCGTGCTTCACTAAGAAGATAGAAATGAAAACAGATGCTGATGCAAAATAAAAGCGAGGCAAATGTGTGTGTTTGTGCGTGCGTTTCTAGGTGCGTGGCGATGCAATGTGATTTATCGCACGGGTACGCTGGTGCCGAACATACGGCCCCACACGCCCCGCCCAGTCTTGACACGCTTCGCCTTGGTACTGCCCTCCTGGAGCTCGCGAAGATCCTCGGTGCTGATCTCGTAAGGTAAGTACTGCTTGGCATTCTGCCGCAGGTGGTACCGCTCCCTCTCGGTCTTGGCGTAGTAGTTTCCCCTGACTGCGGCAGCGGCGGGCTGTGGCATCTCAAGCACAATCTCCACCGGCGACTCTTGCAGTGAGCCATCGGTGGCGTAGACGTTGTAGTATGGGTCATCGGCTGGGTCGGAGATCGGGGTCGACGAGCGCGACTGCTGTCGCGAGCACGTCGAGGACGCGTACGAGCTGCCTGATGAACTGTACGCAAGACCCGGAGGCGTTGAAATGTTGTCGTACACCATGCGCACGCCATCCCGGGGAGGCGATGGCTGCCGGGTCGCCGAGCTTGCGCGTGATGATGGTGGCGTGGGGTACTGCGTCGCAGCCCAGGCTTCGGCCTCCCGTTGCCTGCGGAGGTGCTCCTTCCGCTGCATACGACGGGCATATTTGAGTTGGATGTCGTCGCGGATGGGGGCCAAGAAAGGGTCGAGCTCCCGATGCAGGTCCTCCTCGGTGATTCTAAGTTGCCAGTCGAGCAGAAACAGTAGCTGCTTCTCCATGAGGTTGACCTCTGTCTGACTGAAACCGAAGCCAAACCCATCGCAGTTCAGGTTACTATAGGCCGCCCAGTGCTTGTTCTTGGGCGAGCTGTCGTTGAGGTACTTGGCGGCAAGGATCAAGGCAGCCAGAAATATGCGATGGGTCGTGCACCGAAGGCCCTTGGCCGCGGGTTGTAGCCTTGACTTCAGCCTGCCTAGGTAGACTAGACTGGACATTAGGGTGGGGACCTGTACATTCGACGAGACGACGAGCTTCGAGATAAAATCCTCTAGAGATGGTAGACCGGCGCTATCACACCGCACAGCTTTCGGCGAGGGGGTGTTGTTACGGGCTGGCGGCGGCATCATATTTGGGTCGCACTGGATCACATCACGTGCCGCCTGGGCGAGGTATACGATCATGTCTCGACTGACAGGCATGAAGATGAACCGTTCGAGGGCGGCAGCGTTGAGCTCGGCCATGGATAACCTTGATATCGCAGACATCTTGAAAGACTCTATAGTTGGGTGTTATTATGGTATTTCAAGCTGAAATGCCCCGAGGGTGTATAGAATCTCAAGGGATATGAGAATCTAGAAAGGTGGTCAAGTCCTTGAAGGGAACGAATGTGATGGGATGAGCTGTTGGTATTATATTAGCCCAACATGCAGTAATGGGAGTGGGTAGTGTGCGTTGTATCGGGTAATAGTAAGACGAGAGGTACTTCGTAGGAGTAGTCATGCGTGTGAGTGATAGTGTGGTTAACGTTTAAGTTGCCTGTATCATGTGCATCGCAGTGCGGAGATTATCCATAGTTGTTCATGTGGAGAACTACGCAGCGCAAAGCATATGCATATATGCCAGGAGACTTAAGGGACCAGCTGGGATGGGAAGGAGAAAACGGGGGTGAAAGGGGTTTTAGAAAAGAGAACTGATTACCTACATATAAAAAAAATAGAACAGGACAAAAAAGGTCGAAAATACCGGATACCGACTCGGCCGCAATATGTCGTGTTGATTTTACTTGACGCCTCAGGGTGTCGTAATGAGTGTGGTGACGCGAGTCTCACTTCGAGGCTGAGCCCGAATGTGCTTTGCACTTATTCCAAAAGAAGCGCCTGGCCTTGGCTGGAAGTGCGCCTGATATGTCCCCTAAAGGTGGCAGGTAATAGTGGGCGTTAGGTGTCCACTATGCCAATACACAGAAGTACGCCAGTATGGTACGTACAGGTATGTATTGTACAAGGGTTTGGGGGTTCCCGCTGTAGGGTGCAGCAGGGGGGTGTTAGGTTGACAGGGGGTTTACTTTGATGGTGGTCCTAGTGGTCCTGGGTGGTCCCCTGTACAAGTCAAGTGGTCGAAGTGGCCGGTTTGGGCTGTCTGGTCGGTTTTGCCGGCAGGGGTCTCAGTTGACCAACTTCTAAACTAGTTGTGCTGCGTTGCGTTGCGTTGCAGTGCGTGTGCCTTGTGCCGACTGAGTGGATACTACCCAGTATTCTCCTTGCCGGCCTTGCTTCGGTGATCGGAACTTGTAAACGACAGGTGGTATAGTTGCCTTCCGTCCGCGGAAGCAGTTGACGTCGTTTCTCCACTGCTATAAGTGCAGAGTTGCTGAAAAGAACAAGTACGAGATGAGTTGGTGGGATAGGCTCTATGCCAAGAAAAACTACCGGATTGAGGCAAATGCTGCGCTGCGCAACTCACGATGTGGCTTGACTTCTTTTTTCGGCAAGTGGTTGAAGTCTCCTGTCGTAAGCCAGATGATTCCAGGGGATGCAGTAACGGAAAAGAAAGCGTGAGAATCTAAAAAGCGTAATAGCGATCGTATTTGGCTTTTTAAGTGAAATTATAGAGGTTAACGCTGCCTGCGACCAAGTGGCAACTGGTATAGTGCAGAGTCGGCCGGTCCTGGTAGGCCGGCGGTAAATGAAACTTGAGAATAGGCGCCTGGGATCTTCGCCTATATTAAGCAATACAGTAGCGAGAGTGGTTCCCGAACCAGCGGAAGAGAGAATAACGATAAAAATTCGCACGAAGATTAGCAGCGATGATGTCAAAGAAGCGAGAAGGACCTATGAGTTCTGATGCATCTGTCGATCCGGTCGAATTTGTTCTGAATGAAGTCCGAAATCGGGTTTTGCGGATACTGTGTACTGCGGATAGTTGTAGTGCCCGAGATCAGCTGCCGTGACTCAGTGTATATACTTTAATTCCGCCGAATCGCATATAACTGACGATGTTGATGATGATGAGAGTTGCAGACGGTCCCGTGCTAATTGCGGAACGGGCAAAATTAACGAGTGCGCTGCGTAATAGAAGGAACGGACGAGTCCCGTTGATCGTATAAAACGAAAGTTGCCACCTGTGCAGGATTTCTCTCCAAGATGCAATCTGCGTGGAGATAAGAGGGAAGTGTTGATCAATGAGGGAGGCAGGATCCTATTGTATATAGGGGAGGGTAGGGTGCAAATACTACAGCGACCTCTTTTTGAGTGAGTGGAAGAGCTGATGCTTTTTAGAAAGTGTTTCGTTACACCCCCTACAACGGCGAATAACAAGTCGTTGGTTGGCTGGCTTTGAATCAAGCGTAGCTGTTGGAAGTAGCGCGTGACTAATGACAAGGTCGTTTGTTGTGCGTTCCCCAACACCAGCTGAGAGTAACACCTGCTATATATCCCGGCCAAATAAGCCGATGGCTAAGAGAAAGAAATAAGAGATCGTATAACCCTGGCTGCGACTTAACCAACTAGGCAGTGGTCTGGTATTGGCAGGGAAAGAAAATAGAAAAATGAATGCAGAAGCAGATATGCGGTGGAATTATTTGTTCGCCTGGTGGGATTTTTTTCAGACTAGCCAGAGTCTTCTATCGATCGTCACGTCGTACTATTTCGTGGGGTAAAGGGGGGGTTGGCAAGTTGGATGGATAGTGTCGGTGTGGCGAGCAAAGGATGATTAGACGGTTCACGTTAGACAGTAGACTCCGCTTCTCGTCACTATTGCTACAAGAGATCCCTTCGATACGGGAAGCTCATTCCAAGCGGATCTTTAGATTGTTCGTGGATCTGTGATTGTTGTTCAGGACAAGCCATGGAAGGGGGATGGTCATGAACAGGAGGGATCATGGAAGGGAGTATATAGGGATCATATATATCTATCATTTACACCTCCTTCTTTACGGTCTCCCGTGCAGCCGCCGCCTAAGACAATTGGGTACAAGCATCGACAACTTTGTACTCTTTTTTCTTAGGTACCCATGTTACTAGCTGATGTTTCCAGGCACGTTTAAGCCTACTCGCTGTAGACGTATACTATATTTGATAGCCGTCCAGAGACCAGAGATCGGAAACCAGAGACTAGTTTGTAATCCTACTTGCCTATTAACCCCCGGGCGCCAGACACATTAACGCCGCTGAGAGCGATGAAGTCGCCGCACTCTGAATGGCTGAGATCGCGCATTTCATCCAAGCCGCTCATTACCCGCCGCATAATCCCTTTGATGGATGATTATGTATGGCTATGTATGGCATCCGGGCTGGAAGTCTCGACGCCCATTCATAGGGTATGAGTGGTCCAGAGGCATCAGGACTTGAAACAAGCGACAATGAGTGGGGGAGGGGCTTAACTGGTTCGCTCGTTGGCTCATCGGCTCGTTTGGGGGCTGCACTACTACCAGTCGGCCATTGTCGGGACCCTGTAAGAGAAAGAAAAGTCGGACGCTGGCTGGTTGGTTGGCTGGCTGGCTGGGCTGGGCTGGGCCAAGAAGAGGAGTTTTTAGTACTTGTGAATCCTGACCTAGTGGCATTCACACAGGAGGCTAGCGGCAGCCAGCTCATCCACACTTGCCCACACTTTTTACCAATCAGCGCCTGACAACAATAATAATAGCACCACAGAGAACCCACGAAGAAGAGTCTACGAAACATCAACCTTCATTGGGAACTTAGGCAGTCCGGGCCGCGGGAAACCGGCAGCCAAGTAAATGCGGATGAGATGCTTGTTCGTTCATGAGAGCTACAGCTGCGACTGCATACGTAGGTAGTTAGATATGTACGAAACCTGCCTCCTTGATCGTGAGTCAAAGGTGGC
Organism: Eutypella sp. D-1; assembly: GCA_023313575.1. NCBI lineage: Eukaryota > Fungi > Ascomycota > Sordariomycetes > Xylariales > Diatrypaceae > Eutypella > Eutypella sp. D-1. The sequence goes on from JAJTTP010000021.1 coordinate 607,467, forward strand.
ATCCTGATGAGTCTGAGTGAGGCCCTACGAATTCACTGGTCGTCAGAAGGTAGTCAAGCATCCTCAACATGATGCGCTCTGTACTCCGTATCGTGCAGCTACATTGCGCCCATGCTAGCTGACTGGCAGATTGGCGAAGCGATTCAAGACATTGAAGAGTTACTCGTATCTTGTAATTATCTCGCCAAAAGACATGATTAACACAGACCGATCAATCAGCCGATGCTACCACAGAGACGCCCCCCACATTATACAATGGCCTTTGTTGTCGTGACACGCGGCATAGAAGAAGCAACCCCCATGCATCGTGCATAGATCGATAACTATGTAGTTACGTGTGTTGATGGAGTCAAAACAAAGAAGATACCAAGTACCCTATTGGTTGTTGGTGCCCAATCCTGCATTTCTTTGACAATTTCTGCATGTACGGAAAAGGGGCGAATCTGTCCAATCGCAAGACTCGCTTCGCGATAAACATATCAACAATTCCTCAAGAAGATAGGATAGTGTATTTCAGCGGGCAGGTTGGATTGACTGTATCGAAAAATGAAATGAAACGAAACGAAACGAAACGAAACGAAGGGCCTAGGACTTCTAAGCCTCTTTCGCATCCCACAGGGTCCCATCGCCTCGGGCCATGCCATCGCCGAGAAGTCATCCACATATCATATCTCATACCAGGCGCATAGCACTTCATTTCACATTTTAGCCAAGCCGTCCACAATGATATCTGGATTGCTCCCAAAGCGGCCATGGTAGCGGCCCAGATCATCAGCCACTTCAACCCCTCATGAAAAGCTGGGTCTCCCGCAGCACCCCAGGGCGCCATGAGCACTCAGAGGCGTCCGGACCTTGCATCTTAAGGCCCCCTTACTTCGACGTTCAGAGTGATGAGCAGCAGATCGTGACGTCGGAGCACAACAGAATGTCCCCGACTGCCTATGCAGGGACCAGATGCGGCCGGCGGGTACGGCAGAACACAACACCAATTATACAAGTATAGACGCCTACCTACCTACGCACGTAACTGTCAAACTACGGCCAGAATATGCTTTTCGAAGCTTCCGGATTGGGAAGGGGGAGAGACATTTATTATAGAGGTGGCGTTTCAGGTTTCGTCCTACGTAGTGGTTGCTGGTAACCTGGCCTTTTTTGGCGCCTCTCCCAACGCCCCAGTCAAAGTAGGCACCTAAGGCATAGGTTACGGAACTTGGCAACCTACCAATAAAGTTTGTGTGGTAATAATTTATCTTATCATCTCCCCGATTACTAGTTCCATCGAAGATCTTTCGTAGATCTATACGAATCAAACCCCTGCCTGGGACTGGAATGGGGAAGCGGTCAACCTCTCAGCCCCCCTCCCCTCTTGCTCTCACCTTGCTTCCACCAGTTCACCTTGATAAAATGCCAAGATGCTACATTCCAACCGGGATACAGTGCCAGGATCAAGGGTCACTCAAGGGAACCATGGCAGCGTGGGGCTTCCTATACTCCTCTCCAGCCTCTCCCCTCCAAAGACCCGTAGTATCCACAAGGCCATCTTACCAAGTAACCCACAAACAATGAATCGCATTACGTTGTGAACTTGTTCTGTTATAGCATGATGCACTTACGAAGTGTCCCGCAAATTCTTTGTAGGTGAGGGGTTGCTCACTTGATTTGCCTCAACATGTTGGTTGTCCAATCCGTCTACCTATTGTGCGTTGAAAGTTTCTGACTGTTTTCTTTATTTTCTCATTCATTCATATCCAATCCTGCAACGTCGCGGTATATTTTCCAGCTGCATGCGGAATGTCACGTCGATTTTACCAGGAAGGCCGATCCTGACCCTGGCTGTCCGAGGTCCTTCCTAGAGCCTCACCGTTCGTCAGCGGTCCCACAGTTCAGCGGGTTGCGGGACCGACTTAGTTGTGATCACACTTGGTACGAAATCGAACCCGCACTGATATCTTTTACCCAGTAGTAGTAGCTGGAGATACGCCACATAAAATAAGATAAATTATTTACACGAATCAACGAATACATTTTATCTGAGATAGTAAGGCGAATAGACGCCCGGCAAAGGTGACAAAAAGAAACAATAACGAAAATTTCACAGGGAACTCGGGCACTTAATTGTCCTAAAACACTCCCCCTAAACAGCTTCCGCTTGAGGTGTAGTAAGAAAGCTGAGGCGGAGAATGGCATAATAGCTTGTAGGGAATAGTCAAATTAGCGAGTGATGATTTGCTCACCGCCTTGCCCGTCTCTGCTGAATCTGCTGATGATTCTGCCTAGTCGATCGTGTCCTTGCATATACGCCAAGGGTTGAAAAACGACACAAAGATTCCGAGAAGGGCTCACGATTCTCTTGGTGAGAAAAAGATCTAGTCTATCGATATTTTCCTCCGTCTTCCTCACCCCAAGGTGGTGGGATGGAGTGCCTAGTACTTGCCGAATGCGGCACCGCCCTTGTCCGTCCGTCGGAGATATTCCGTCGGCGACCGGCTCCGGAGGTTACGATTGGCCAGCCCATCCTGGAACGAAACATCCGTCGCGGACCTATCAGATCCGACGATGAGGCACTTCTCTATGTGTATGAGAGAATCAAGTTTTATCACTGTGGCTGAGGTCCATTCTTTCCAAGTTTGCCCGTTGAACGTCTTACATCCCATACCTGCATGTTATTGTACTTGCGCTCTGTCACTTGCCCCCGGCCTTATCCTGAGGCCAAGGAACTAAGCTTACGGGTCGACAACTGAAAATGGCCTCAGAGGCCTCGTAGTGGAAGAGACAAGGTCAATTCCGTATGGGGAAGACGTAAATAAACAAACAGGTAAACGAAACATAGGCCGCTTTCGTTTCATTCTGCGATGCACGGAAACGTGGCCGAGTGCAACCTTCATGTGACGTGATGCTATGCTTCTGTTTCTCTATTTTCTGTATTATTTCTTTTTCCGCCTTACCACCATCATCATCGGCGGCCAGAATAGAAAAAGCCTTCCTTCAATAGCTGCATGACTACGATGCACAACAGTATTTGCAGGTTTTCTGCAGCCTGCAGACACACAGCGGGCATAGATGACGGAATGAATGCCTGCATTGGGGAAAAGAATGCCTACGATGGGTGTCGCGCGATCCGAAATTGGGGAAATCAGAAGGATCATTGGCCTCGAGGCTCTCGACAGAAGGGTTGAATGACCCCTCCCCCACACCTCTAAACCGAACCCCAAGACTTGCCCGCCCTCCCACAACTTGCAGCCACTCCAGGGCGTTCCGCGATCTACGCCGAAAATTTCCCAATGTGGGCCATATGACTGCCGCCGAACTGTGGCTTGGACTCTCCGATGTCTCGCTCTTCTCCGCATTTTCCGGCTGACATTCGACACCCTCCTACGCCCTACCAACTAGTCAGGAGTCTGGGCTGCACGCCTCCCGCTGTCAAATGCAATCGAAGCCAAGAAGCAGGATTGTATTCCCTCCCCAAAGTCAACCGGAGACAATGTCACGACGTATCCATACTGAGGACGATGTGACCCATCCCTCCATGCATGCTTTTTATAAGGGCTACCCACCAGCTTCTCCCACTCACCCAGCTAAATCCATATGCCATTACTTTGACGTATCACCGTGAACCATTGTTACGTAGCATGTAACCATGTGTTTTAATTGCCGCGATCAACCTCGTGTGAAGACTGCCATATCTATAGACAGACAGTAGACGGTGCATGCGACGAGGCCTTTTCGGTCCGCACTTACACGTATGTAAAGCAGCTAAGAGGCACGTAAGCAAAGGTGACAGAATGCATCTTTCACTCTTTGCACCAATCAGGTAGCTATACGATATAATACATAATCAGTAGCTAAGCAATTCGGGGGATATTTCTTGCAGATCACTGAGCTCCTATCAGGTCTATACAGCTCTCACTTCCTCCCTCACCCCCTTTTCCGGTTTATGCATTACGTAAGTAAGGCCTGCCCAGTCCTCCGCTGGCATGTCGTTGTTTAATGGGGGGCGGGGTCGGGGAGGGCGGCGTCAGTCAGGGCAGACCAACCCAGAACTGCTGCTGTACCTAGGTAAGGCTCACGACCGAGTCCACCAATCTGGTAACCACCCCCGGCCAGAGGCCGGCTGGATACGCCGAGAAGTCTGAGACATGCATAGCAAGAGAAACGCCGTGGCCGAAAGTTAAAATTGTCATGAACCGCGATGCTGATCATCGCCAGTAAACTTCCTTCCTACCTATCTGCTACGTAGTATGAGATATGGTGGGTGCCATCGGGACCCGAATGGCATCGTGAATCCATTAGTACCGCAGATCTCCCGTTGAGCGTTACCTTTGAGGCTAACAGTGTCCAACGGCTCGGTGCTTTTCTCCCATCGTTTCGAGGCTAGCATCATGTTTTCGGCCAGTAAATTTCTCTCCGCCAATGCGGGCCTCGATTGAATGGGGCGCACACACATTACATGCGCAGCCATCCGAGCCGGGAGACCGGGGTTGAGTTGGGGCCTCGACACAGCTACCGCCGCCCTGTCTCCATTGTATTACACGCACATATTCTGCAGACCCCTTAAATTCCACGATATAGGAGAGCGAAAGAAGCGGCTAGGAGCTCAGTACGTAATACTGCCATAATTCTTCAGTACGCGATAATCTCCCTGCTGCAAGCGCCCTGTGTTCCTGCGGGCATGCAGGTAAGCGAAGTAGTTCGGCGTTTGGTGATTGAAGAAACAACTGGATGAGTACATAGTCAGAGGCGGTCGCGACTAATCCTCAGTAACCGCCCGCCACCGCCAAATATGTAGGCATGCAGACTAGCATTGCCGATATTAGTAAACATTGGCGCGGGGAAGGGTCCAAGCGCGGCGCTCTAGATGGCGCGACGAGCATGGAAGCTTCTGAGAATAGAAGTGTAGGCGCCGGATCTTCTAGTAGCCGCCGAACGTCAGGGTACTAGGTATCTAAGCGCGCTTCTTCCGTCTCATTTCCCACGGCAGTAGCCGTGGCGCCACAGCTTCGTACGTGACCTAGAACATAGGTGCCCTTTGCGTAGCAACATTGATCCCCCCCCTTGGGCGGTTGATAGACCAATTGAAGGATTGCGTGCGGCTAGATGCTCTTCCGCTGCACCCTGGAGTAGCGCCCCCCGGAAGGATCAAGGAAGCGACTAGGCAGGTGGCTATGTATCGCTTGTCTTGGCCCCCGTCACTATATACATGCAAATTACCTAAGTACCCTACTATTCCACCTACTCCGTACGCAGATCTGCGCGCCATCACTGTCGGCGCCATGCCGGAAGGAAGAACGGGGAGAAGCGCTTTCATATTTACAGCCCCTAAACACCGAGACACACACCCCGCCGCGTCGGTAACCCCGTAGAGAGTGGGGTGATGGGGGTGACGGTGGTCCGTCCAGGATCCGCAGGGTTGGCTCCAGAAGGAATGCGCCGTTCGTTCGTCTTGCCGATAGTATACTCCGTAAGCCTAGTCAACTACCTCATACAGTACAACCAACTATATGTAACTCTTACTAACTACTATCGATATGCAATATCCCGTTCAAACTCACCTATTTGACGGCTCTTTTTGTTTTCGGTGATATTTGTGAGTGGTCCTCTATTTATGTCATCCTGCAATTTCTCGAGATCAACCAGCGCCGACGAGAATAGAAACACTGAAGTAGTCACCGAGGCAGGTCAAGCTTAGTGTATAAACGGTTTTGGTTGTTGATTCTTAATCTTCTTTAGTGTGTTCTGGTAGAAGAAACATAGTAACCAACTTGTTCTGGAAGAAGATCGTCCAAACGGCGACCCCGAACTAGCTGAGGTGGGCGCTGTGGGGTTGGGAGCGAAACCAAGCAACGTACCATGTTAAGTAACATGAATCTCATTCTTTTTCGGTTACGGGAACCGGGAAGTTTCACGATGATCGAATATGTAAGGTAGGTAGGCAAAGCTTCTTGCTTCTACTAGTGGTGACGTTTCGGGACTTCCCACTAGGTAGGTAGCTTAAGCTATGCCCGACCTGCCTGCTTCAGGGCTGACTGCTGCACAGACAGACGCTGCCAGCTCTATCGTGAGATCGTGAAAATCGGGTCGTGTGCTCTCTGTGTATGTGTGTGTGGAGACGAGCCGAATCTTGGAAGACCTGCTATAAGAAGGCTAGAAAGCAGATCGGGTCTGCCGGGCTAGCGGGGGACCCCTGCTTCGGCCCGTGGATCCCGTCGTCCGGCCTGCAGACTGCAGACCATAGCGGAGCTGCGTATACGAACCGACGATTGGGGGGGGGGGAGGGGGGGGTTGAAGATGGAGGCCGCCCCCTCCATGCGTGTAAACTTGATTACTACTCCTATAACTCCAAACCATTACTACTAATGCTACTACGATTACATAGCACGGCCGCTCAAGATGCTTGGACTAGACACTAAGACCCAGCTCTAATGCCACTTTGACACACACCACCTTCGTCATCTTGCATCTCGAGTCCCCGGACCCTGAAAATTTCCTCCCTTCTCAGGCTATGTATGTACGATGAGGCCCCCATCAGGGGAGGGGCCCATCTGCCGGACTCCAATTGTACATACGAATGCGGCCGCCCTAGTAATTGCGGTATTAAGTAAACAAATCTATAGACACGTAATGATACTGTGTAGAGAACAGTCGCCCATCACCTGCCTACCTTCCGGATCGGCCACCGCAATACCAAGACTTGGTTACCTCCGGACTACACCAAGTAATCGCCCACACACATGTGTGCAAGAGCAGTTACTAGTCGCGCTTGGGGGCGGGAGAATGAAGAGAGAAAAGAAGAAGGATCAATTGAAATAGCGATGGAGGATGGAGCGACGACAATCATAGTGACACCTGATGTACACTACTGACCAGCACGGCCAATGCGTGGATAGGGGCGGCCGAAGACTAGGATCCGGACCCGGCTCTAGAAGACGAAATTCGCCGGTTGCTACGAGAACGGCCGAAAGGGGCTGGCACGGTGGCACTGGATAGCTCTTTAGACGCAATGACGGACAAAAGAGGAGCATCAAACACACCCTGGAAGAAGATAACCATCTTGGTGCAAGATCCTTAATGAGTGTCTCTGCACATAACTTGAGGATGTTCTCCTCTGTCGTTCAGCGGCTCATCGCAGGAAGAGAAGTAAGCAAAGAAGGCCGGTTACTAGAGCTAGGTGCATACCTATTATATACCCCGTAGTATAGTAAGATACAAGAGCAATTGCAGACATCAAATATCTGGAGTGGCCCTGGTAAGAATCTAGTGGTAGTCTGTTGTGAGTGACCGTCTGGCGTCGACGGCCTCCTGTGCCACGGACCCCTTGGCCCCGTTTACGATTGCCCGTACGTAGATAGACGGATGCGAGGGCTGAAGATAGAGCGTGTGTCGAGTAGGCGAGGAAACAGCTCCCTCACTCTCCATGACTCCACCCCCTTGGGAACTGTGCATATTTTCCATATAAAAGCGATGAGTCAGGTGAAGGCATTGAGCAAGATATCCATGGACACCCAGCCAGGGCTCAGGGAAGGCTGCGATGAATTGAGGTCGCATGACTTAGAATGGAAGGGAATCTGCCAGAAGGACATGGATAGAGGAGTAGCTGTTCTCATAGATTACAGAGGGACATGGACAGCACAGCACCTTCACCCATCATACAAAACCAGTCGCTTGCATACCACTTTGATCTTTCTTCTTTATTTTGATTGAGCCTTCGTTGACTGGCCGCGAGGCCGGTCGATTGGCGGTTGGCGCATGACCTACACTATTGCAATACGATCTTAGTTTCTGTTTTGATAGCACCTCACCCTCTTCCACCTTCCCCGGTTCAACACCGAGGACCCGAGGCACGAAGTCCCATCATACTCCAACCGCTTTCGACGTGGAAGTTCGGGTCTCGGGTATACGATCGAGTGTTTCGAAGAAGACACAATTGCTGTTTATTCGTAAAACCTCTAGTTATGAGGCGCAGAGAGAGAGAAAGAGATGCAGTGCCGTACAGACTAGCTCAGGTAATGCGTAGCCCTATCTCGGTACTATCGCCTCATTACTGTTGTTCCCCGACTTTCACCTCCCTCACCCGAAAGCTGAGGAGAGATCATACAAAGCGTAGAGCCGCCCACCCATTGAGACCCTTTTCTGCCTCCTTTTGGATATTGATAATTAAGAGAGTTAAGGCTGCAGGTGCAGCGGACGCGGACCTATAAGCATATGTGGACATAGAGCACGCCTCGGATAATAGGGACAACGGCCTACATGCATTATTAGGCATGGACGCCTAGGGAACCTAGCGGATTGCATTCTCACGTTAGTACAGATGATAAAACCCTGTGGCTTGTGGTCTAGTATGCGATGCTAGGCCATGATGGCATATAGAGCATTAGAGGTGGGATAGGACAGTCATCGCAATAGATGTTAGCTCACCGTGGCGGTTAGGGAGGTTCTTCAAATACGAGACATAAGCAAAGGGGAGAGGGGCACGTAAAGGCCCAAATGTACGAGAGGCAACTCATAACAGCAAATCCGCACGGAACATGCTTAACCAGTCACGAGCAAGAGAGGGTCCGGGTCCAGGTCCCGGGTCCTGTTCGGTCATTTCTTCGTGTTTCCTCAACTGCAGCCATTTGCGTCGTCCACTATGTTCCAGACTTCTCTCTCTCCACCTTGGAAGAGATGAATTGAATGAGAAAAAAAAGAAACGAGACTACTAACTCCGTCCCCATCGATCTCCTAGGCACCCGCAAAGGTGAAGGAAAAGGATGCGACTTTGTTTCGTTCCATGCACATCGGGGCCGCCTTCCTTCCAGGCATCAATACCCTCTCCTCCTCCCTGAAAAATTTTCCACCCCTCTGAAAATGCAAGTCACGGGCAACCCTACCAACGCCTGCCAGTCCAAACGGAAGAAACAAAAAAAAGGAAAGGAAAGAAAAACAGAGAGGATAGGCCCCAATTGTGTCGGAGAAGACGGAGCGGTCCGATTCGTTGAGATGTTAGGCCAAGTCCTCTGCTGCTGGGGATATGATGGTGTATGCAAAAGCAGTTCTCTAGTCGCCGTACGCCGTCGAGGGGATATCACAATACTGCTGAAAGCACGTCGGTCCGGGCCACAGGGGCGGTCCTCCCCCAATGCACCCAATGGCCAAACGTTGGTAAATATCAGATGGTCAGTCTGTATCCTGAAAGCTTAAGAAACGATGCTTAGTGCAAAATGAAGTTTCTTATTTCATGCTCTCCAAATGGTGGATATCAAAGACTTCTCAACCTATTACACGATACGCAACGCAGAAGTGGATTTTCTTTAGGCGTAGCCGTTGGCGTAAACCTGCTGCTGGCGGGAGAAGTCCTCGAAGTAGGGGTGGTTGCAGGCCTGCTTGGCAGAAATGCGACCGGCCGGGTCGTACACGAGAAGCATCTCCAACAGCTGCAGGCCGTGCTCGTCAAGGTTGTTGCACAGCACGGTGTTCTCATTGCGCTTCCACTTAGGGAATGACGGCTTGAAGTCCGGGTAGGAGGTGACACCAGGCCAGACCTCTTCCGTGGGAGTGCCCAGTAACCTATTCACAGATAGCGCAATTAGCACCACAAGTATATGGCTAATATACGTTGGGATTTGGATGTAGATGCACGAGAACTTACCGGAACGTCTTAAAGATCTGATCAATCTCGGAATCGCCAGGGAAGAGTGGCTTTCGGGTACACATCTCGGCAAAAATGCAGCCGACAGACCACATGTCAACACCGGTAGAGTACTGTCGACCGCCAAGTAGAATCTCAGGGGCCCGGTACCAGAGGGTGACGACTTCGTGGGTGTAGGTTCGAAGGGGTACGCCGAAGGCTCGAGCCAGACCAAAGTCTGCAAGCTTGAGGTTTCCCTCGCGGTCGATGAGCAAGTTCTGGGGCTTGAGATCACGGTGGAGGATCCGGTGGCTATGGCAGTAGCGGATGCCGGTGCAAAGCTGGCTCATGAACTTCTTGACCATGGCATCACCCAGACCAAGACGGCCCAGGTCAGCGCTGGCACCCTCGGGAAGAGCCTTGCCACGGCCACCATCGCTGACGGGAAGGGCTTCCATATACTTCTTCAGATCAAGATCGAGGAACTCAAAGACAAGGTAGAGCTTGTGACCGTCGGCGTGAACGATGTTGAACAGCTTGACAATGTTGGGGTCTCGCATCTCCTTGAGTAGGGAGATCTCGCGGATGGCAGTACTCGGGACACCCTCATCCTCGGCCTCGAGACGGATTTTCTTCAGAGCTACAATGCGACCACCATTGGAAAGATCCCGAGCTTTATAGACGACACCGTAGGTACCTGAATTAGGGAGGAAGGAGTTAGTAAGGCCTCTCTACCTATTATTTCTAATTTTATATTCTATTCATGTCTCTCCCTAGGCAACAACATAGTATATGGACAAATAGTAAGACATGATAGAGTTGCCCGGGGAGACTAAGATCCATAGGTCAATAGGATTAAAGAAAGTAATGTGTACGTACCTTCACCAATCTTCTCGAGCTTCTGGTAGTTATCCATGGTGATGAGGCAATCGAAGATCGGTGGGAAAACCCTGGAAAATCAGGCGACAAGGGAATGTAAGGGCTCAGAGACAAGGGAAGTGAAGTGAAAGGCAAGGTGATATCGAGGTTGAAGTCGAAGTCAAAGTCGAAGTCGAAATCGAAGTCTGGTAGAGTCGCCGACGATGATATCTGGATCACAAGGAGCGAAAGATCTTCACACGAAAGGTAGAAGATGTCGGCGGCGGCGTCGGCGTTGGTGTCAACGTTATTTGTTGTTGTTGACGTGCAGTACTTCCTCTGGTACTTCCTCTGGTTCACCTATAAGTTACCTATACGTTGTTGGGGAGTTGGTTAGTAAAGAAAGACCACGGAAACTCGGGTGTTTGATTTGGTGGTGGTGATGCCCAGGTTGGCAAGGAGTGGTGGTGTATGTAGTGGTAATGTTCAAAGTTGTTGTTGATCTTGACAACCCACATGGGTAAGGGCCAACACGGCACACGGTAGGGCTAATAATCAAATATCCATCTATGGGATGGCGGGGTGGGCTATCGGGTAGTGTAGTATAGATACATGTGAATGATGGTACCTATGTGGTATGGACTGGGGAAGAGTGTACATGCAAAAATACGTTATGCTACCCGATACTACTTATCCTAGTATACTAAATATATACAACTACCCCATTAACCGACCAGTCCGTAAATGCAGGGTCCCGAGGTCTAGAAGTAGCAGTTACGAGCAACAGGAAAAGTGAGGAAAGAAGCACCTGGGGAAAGAGGGGCATCCCAAGAAGTACATGTAGTAACTTACGTATTGTACCGGTAGTGTAGTATAGTCGGCTTGTCCAGAGGAGAGAAGGCAAATAGAGAAAATGAAATCCAGTTCCAAGGTTGAAGAGTATGCTAGTCTCAAGCCTGACGAACGGCTAAAGAAAGAAAGAATGAATGAACACACAAGTTCTGGTATGGCCTGTATACTTATGAATGAGAACTGTCTACAAGTGGATCGTTCTGTTAGTAAATGCACATAATGCTGCTGCTGTCTTCTGTGTTGCCACTCCCGTTAAAATGTACCTAACGGGCTTTTTTTAAGCACAATTGCTGTGGTAATCTCTTAACTGGGGCCACTTGTTTTTATTGATTTTACCGAATAAACATCTAGAAACGCGCTTGTGAGAAAAAAGGCGCGACAACCTTAGAACTAGCGCGTTTACCGTTAGCTGCTTTTTTTTCACCCAGTACAAGATACCTACGTATAGTGGGATGGCTTCCTTATCTTAACTCCGAAGATGAACCGTTACGAAGTACATCCAGCATCACCCATCATCATCCCACTAGATACTGGACTAAAATCTTAAAATACATGCAGTAAAGTGGGAATATTGGGTGTAACTGAGGTACAATGTGTAGTCCTCTACAAAGAAGAAAGTATATCTATACCAAAACCATCACATCAAAGATCAGAGTTATATAAATCCCCTATTCCTTTTCCTCATTCCTATAAATATATATATATGTCACATGACATTTGGCCATGACTATCGATCTCACCACTCTAGATGCACACGAACAGCCACCCGACGAGCTGAGGGCCAAATGGAAGAAGTACTCTAGGACAGACCATAGCGAATTCCTCCATCATCCTGACATAGATGAAATACACTCTACACAGGATGGGACGGCCTTCAAGCTCGCAGGGAACATACCACGCGAGAAGATAATAGGCGCCTTCAAAGAATTAGGCGGTCCTCAGTGGCCGGTAGACGACCGGATACAAGATGCCCCTATCTATTTCCACCCCTTGCTCCCAGGTCCGTGCTCCTCCTAGCCCCTAACCCCTTTTCCAACCCTTTCACCAACACCCCGTGCCGGACCAGCAGGGCTTAACCGATTTCCACAGGCCTGCTCATCGTACCCTCACTGCTCCCACCGGACATACAGAAATGTCTGCTGTCCCGCATGATCCACAGGGACCTGAGCAACCCCGCGCACATGACGAACCTGCACCTGCACTACTCGCTGCCGTACCGGGAGGGGGGTCCCGGGACGGAGGGTGAGGAGGACCGGTCGTTCTTCGCGTACGCGGCGGAGGAGGCTCCACAATTCGTGCCGAAGGATCCCGGTGTGCACAAGCCGCTGTCAGTGCGGCAGGTGCTGCAGCGGCGGCTGTCGTGGGTCACGCTGGGCGGGCAGTACGACTGGACCAACCGGGAGTACCCGGCCGACGAGCCGCCGCCGGAGTTTCCCCGCGACATCGCCGGCTTCCTGCAGACCCTGTTCCCCGACACGCGTGCCCAGGCCGCCATCGTCAACTTCTACTCCCCCGGCGACACCATGATGATGCACCGCGACGTCAGCGAGCACACCGACAAGGGCCTCGTTAGCCTTAGCATCGGCTGCGACGCCCTCTTCATGATCGCCCCCAGCAAATCCACCGGCACTTCTCCGGGAGAGGAGAAAGAGAAGGAGAAGGAGGAGGATGATCAACAGGAAGAGAAGAAGCCCTACGTCCTACTCCGCCTGAAATCGGGGGACGCCATCTACATGGCCGAGGAGTCCCGCTACGCCTGGCACGGCGTGCCCAAGGTTCTCAAGGACACGTGCCCGGACTTCCTGGCCGACTGGCCGGCGGGGGACGGCGACGGCAGATACGAACAGTGGAGGGGCTGGATGCGCAATAAGCGGATCAACCTCAACGTTAGACAGATGAATGACTGAACTGAAGCGGCCCGATAGCCTACCGATGAATGAATCAAAGTCAGTCACCTGGTGCTAGTCTCCCTCTAATTGACCATTCGCTATGGCGTAGCCGTATCAGTAAATACCAGGATCTAGGTCGGTAACCTTCCGCTTCCGACACGCTGTCGGCCCCATTGCAAATTTTCTTATGGTGCGGTGGCGAGATAATCTCAATTCATGGTAGGACTGGAGGTATACAGCTTCCATGCTTACCAGCGTACAACGATAATTACAGAGAGCTGCCATTCCATTTGAGCCCCGGCTGGTCGAACTGTGTTTGCTGGAACGACCCCTGGATGAACGCTTCAACCTTCGCCCAGGCTGTCAGTCTTCACCGTACCCATCCAAGCGGGAACGGAACTACCTATTTTAAATAATCCACTGAAGCGCAGAGGAGACTCTTCGCAATATGGCCACCACCTGCGGTCATCTGTACTGTGATTGTGATCCTAATCCTGTGATGTCCACCCTGAAGTACTCATCAACCTTCGGTTTTTGCCCTTGCACAGTTCCGATCGTTGCCAGCTACCCCACTGAATGGAAACACTTAAGAGAAAAGCCCCTACGGCTGACTACGGCCAGGTGCATTCCCGCTCGCCAGGTTCTCGGTGCTATTTCCCTTCATGATCTCCTCCCTCCACGTCTGCCTCTCCACTGCCGAGATGCCGGGGCCCTTGTACACACTCCCGCGGAGTCCGGTGGCCCAGCTGCGGCCTTCCTTGGCCGCCTCGCTCGGTGACTGCCGCCGGTCGCGGGTGTGCCTCCTCTTGTACCATCTGCCGTACGCGAGCAGGTAGTAGAGGCGGAAGCATAGGAAGGCGAACTTGTCGTTCTCCAGGTCCTCGGGGTACTCAGCACCGAGGTCGACCGCGGCCGCGATGCCGGACAGGACGGCGACCTCGTGGGCGTTCACCAGGGTCCAGGACGCGGCGAACCGGGTGTGTCGCCGCGCCTGCAGGAACATCATCCACGGCACCACGAGCAGGTAGTGCGTGTAGCCGTGGCAGAGCTGGTGCCACCAGTCCCTGCGGATGACGTGGTCCTCGCGGATCTCGGCGTCCGACCACAGTCCCCGGTCGCGGTCGCGGTTCAGGTAGATCGTCTGGAACACGTGCCGCTCGAACGGCACGTGCTCTGGAAACTGGCTCTGGTAGTTGGTCGCGTCGAAGCTCATCTCGAGCTTCGACCGGTCCTCCGCGTACGTCTTGATGTAGTACATCGGGCGGTAGCCGCGCGCCGCGAATTCGAGCCGCGGCTGCTGGTTGACGCCATTGATCTCCGCCACGGCGAGGTCGTCGCGGTAGAAGTTCTCGTAGTGCTTCTTCATGTACTCCGCGTCGTTGTGGGTGATGGTGATGTCATCGCTGAACTTGGCGGAGCCGAGGACCCTCTTCTCCTTCCAGCTCGCGGTGCTTCCCAGGACTCTCTTCGCAGTGTCGGCTAGGCAGCAGAGCACGATCTCGTCGTACACCTCTTCACCTATGGGAGCATCTGGATCTGCGCCGTTAGGGTTGTGTCCATCCGGCGCAGGCGTACGCTGTTTGAGCTTGACGACCACGCCGCGCTTGTTTCGCTGGACTACTTCAGTCAACTCGGTAGAGAGTCGTACACTTGAATGATAGTGTTAGTCACATATCTTGAATGTGGCCCAATGTTCGAGTTACAATCAATTTGCCGATAGCGAGAGCATAAATGAATCTACGAGGCTACTTACGTCACGCCACGGGTAACCAGGTCCTTCCTCCAAGTCTCGTAGAATTCGGAAAAGTTCGGGAACACTATCATCGGCGGCATATTACTCACGACCGTGTTCTTGTCCGGCGGATACCACATCCCGTACGTCGGCGAAGTGCAGAGCCGCTCGAGCATGATAGCCGGGACCTCGGGCGTGGCGTTGCCCGTCCCCAGGAACAAAGCCGTCATCGGCAGGGCGACGGTGTTGGTGAACTCCTCGGAGAACAGGAACAGCCTGAAGACGAGCTTGATGGGCAGCAGGGCGAAGACGAACTCGAACCAGCGAATGATCCTGAGCATGCGCACCAGGCGGGCAACCTCGGCCTGGTGGCGTGCCAGCAGCTGCGTAGGGAACACGTTGTTCCAGAACGTCTCATCGCGGCCGAAGGAGACCTGCAGATTCACGGGGTCGGCGCGGAAGCCCTGCCGCGCGAACATGGTGCACGTGTGATGAAAGATGTAGGAGCCGCCCTGCACGCCCTGGTTGAACCAGGATGCGCCGTGGTGCTCCTTATCTAGCGGTACCGAGAACGCTTGCCCGCCGCAGTAGTTGACGGCGTCGATGAGCGTGACGTCGAACTTCGAGGGGTGCTGCGACAAGTGGTACGCCGTGGACATGCTGCCGCCTGAGTTAGACATCTCGCTTGTGCGGTAATATAAGAGCGAGTGGAACATACCCGGCTGCTCCTGCGCCGACCACGAGCACCCTTTTCCGGCCGTCTTTGGCCTTGTCGCTGTTAGACGCCATCGGACCGACGGTGTTTCTCTCGGTATCAACATTAGTACCGTTGGTGGCCATTCTAGGATGTCGCGAAGCAGTGACAATCAAACTTGCGACAAAATTCAACCTCGTGCTGAATGTGAGGGGGAAACACCATGCCACGACCAAGCTACTATAGTTCTCGGTTAAGGTTTGATAGACTGCGTGTCTCGCTAGCGAGTTGATGATGGATAGATCGCGAATTACGACGTCATTGATGTCAAGCCGCGCGTTCCACGCTAAAATAGACTCAGTTACCCACCGGATTATGGTTTATATGTTTCATATTCTTTGTTGTGGTCATGACTCCTTTCAGAACTTGTGTGGTGTGCCAATCACGAGTCTCACACGGTATAGCTATCTTCCAAGCCTCCAAAGGTACCTGAGCCTGCGCGCGCTCGACGGTGTTTTGAGCAACTGTATGCATGATATTCTGATATATCCGAGTAATCCCTGATGGAGAGGATGTGCGTCGATATTGGTGCCGTCGTTACCACCAACCCTCCAAATCTCTATATAGCAGTGCCATCACCAGCGGCACCTGAGCCTCCATGGCTTTCAAATGCCCATAACCCCATTCATAGTCCCTTTAGAGTCTGCAGTGCGGTTACGTCGCCTGCGACTTGCACACGCTTCAACTGAAATGAAGCAACGCCGGCCGTGCATTCCGTCGCAATGGATACCTCTCTGGAATTCTCCGAAGTCTCCAAAATTACGAAAGTGTGATAAGCCTATGATGAGCTTACCCTCGCACTTAATCACCGCTGTCAGTCGACACTTCATTCCGTCCGGTTTTCTCACCCCTTCTCACCCTTACTTTACGTCTGCAAATCGTGCAGCATTCGGCATGAATAAGAAGACTGGTCGAACGGTTCGTCAACGATGATCATTATCATAGTCCTAGACCCCCTTACAGGACATGATACGAGTTCTCAGTACTACACTAGATTGAAACTCTTGAAGTGATTATACCACCTGCCTGACCTTCCCGGACTCGACCTCGTACACCCACCCAGTGATGGGGGTGCCTTCAAGAACCGCGGCGCTCTTCTTCAGGTACTCGACATCGTCTCTGACGGCGGCTTCCAGGTCGGAGAAGGGGAGGAAGTCGAGGTCCCCTATCTCGGCGACGGCGCGGGGCCCGAGGTTCTCCCGTACCAGGCCGTGTGCATCTTGGTTGGAGAAGGTCAGCATGCCGCACCCGGTGTGTTTGACCACGATGACCTCCCGGGTGCCGAGTAGCTGCTGCGAGATGATGATGGACCGGAACGCATCCCGGGCATGTGCACCGGCGTTGCGGACCACGTGGGCGTCCCCGAGGTCGATACCAAAGGCCGCTGCTGGATCGATGCGTGCATCCATGCAAGTTACTTATTAAAGAGTATTAGTCGACCTCGTTCTAACCAGGGGCCCCGGTCGCACTCACACACAAGGTATTTCTTTGCGGGTGGCAAAGCAAGGTGACCTTGGGTAAATTCAGCTGCATACTGAGCGTTCCTCTCCTGCAAATTCTTCTGGATTTCCGTGGACATTTTCAATTTCAGGGGTAAGTAGACTTTGATGCGCTGTTGGCTTGTATAGACCTGATCGTGACCTTGCGTGGTCTTGGAAGCGGGGGGCGCATCATATCTTTATACATCTTATATAGCGTAGATATCGCGATATAGACTGGGGGTTACGCCATTATCTACGCCCGTGCATTGTCTTGGTCCGCGGGGAATGATCGCCGGCGCGCTCGGGGGCGTGCAGTGTAATAGGCTACTTGGAGACCGGCCTGTCCAGACTCCGTATAAAACCCGATTAGATGTGGTCCAGCCGTGATCTGTCACGGGCACTAGAAGTAACTAATTGAATGACGTCCCCAATAGTCGGGAACTAGGTTGGTAGCAGAGCGCAGCTAAATATTGTCAGGAAAACTTATGCCGGGGTCAGTACCGATTGAACAAGAGGCCGAGAGTGCAAATCCCTTGAACTCACATTATGTAGCAATTGCTGAAAATAGAGACATAAGCAGCGATTATTCATTGCGGTATTGTTATTGATTACCGACATCCCGAATTAGGTGCCTCACATACCCTTATTAGGTCGGAGCCCCACGATACGTTTCACAGGCTCTGAGTGCGGCGCAGCTAATAACACGCCCGGTCATTTACTCCGAAAAGCCACCATATTAGTGCCCAAAACGCCATCCTTATCAACTTCACTACGGCGAGATTTGTGATTGAACACTGCGATTGAGACACTTGGTCGATAATTAGGCTTTCGGGCTGCTGGACAAGGGAACAATGGGGTTTGTGACAGCGCCGCGCGGTGTCTCCAACTCGGGATGATACAAGAATCCAATTTGGCGGAATTGAAATAGGGAAGAGAAGAGATCCCGACAAGAAACCCCGATGATAAATCCATCGGCATGCTGACTGCCAGGCGAACACCAGACACCGAATATGACCACGTTCGGTATCTGTGATGATATTCAATTAATCATCAACAAAGGGCCTCGGGCCAGCTTCGAATCACTGTGCTAGGCACTAAACCGTACTTGGAGTACATTACTTCTTGTGGGGTCATCTTCTCCGGCAGTAATTTCTAATATTCATCTGGGGATATGATGAGCAGAGAATCAAGAGACACATTCTACCTTCATAGGGGTGAAGGACATGCATCTCCATCTGGTAAGACAGCCTCGGACTCGATTGGTCTCTCCCCTCTGCGACATCTCCAGTAGTTAGT
The DNA here is from genome assembly GCA_023313575.1 of Eutypella sp. D-1. NCBI lineage: Eukaryota > Fungi > Ascomycota > Sordariomycetes > Xylariales > Diatrypaceae > Eutypella > Eutypella sp. D-1. The sequence goes on from JAJTTP010000021.1 coordinate 625,933, forward strand.
CGCCTCCATGATTTCAGGGCATCCTCGCAACAGCCATCCCCATCGACGCAGGAAAGGGACGGTTACCTCCCAGTTACGAGGATCCCATGACTCCCCCCAAACAACGAAACCAGACCAATCCTTATCCCCGCCCAGCTCGACGACATCCTCCCATAGCTGTGCCTCCTCATCAGGAGGTAGAATGCCGGTTATTGCCAGCAGAAAATTGTCGCGCATTCTGGGAAGCGGAAATAGGTCGACCCAGGGGTGATGCTGGATCTCCAACTGTAGCTTGGTGGGTATCAAGCTGTCCGGACAAGGAGCCCTAAGTGTGCCTGGCTTGGGACCTTGCTCGGTGCAAGGGAACGGAGAGATAGAAGCGCAAACAAGCCAGTCCGTTGTAAAGCCGAGTATTGCGGAGTTGCGAGTTAGGCTATTAATGATGTTCAGCTGGATGAGCCTCAGACGGTGATCGGCACGGGGATCACTCTTCGCATGGCTTCTTAGTGCTTGCGCAGCGAACTGTTCGAGTATCGCTCTTTTCTGTCTCACGTTTTCCTCAGTCACGTTCCGGAAGTCGACACTGTCCGTCGGACAGACTGCAACGGCATAGTGAAGGATACTGATGGAGCTGATCGGCCCACCATGAGAACGAGAACCACCATGGTTCCTCTTCCTCAACCGAGCTATTTCGGGTTTAACATCAGGTTTGACTACCTCGGCTTCTGCTGTGATTACTTACCAGCTCTTTGATTCAGCCGATTCTGCAGCTTCTTCCGCACCTTCTGGTTAGTTACACCAGTCCAGTCTTCTCCCTTTCTGCATATATACATTTCATGAGGCATCGGTTCCAGGTCAAAGTGGGTAGTCTCTGAAGTACCATCTAGAGCCATGGTAGCTGGCCAAGTGCCATTACGGGATTGATACCCTAATTCTTTTGGTTCCAGGCTGTAACTGCACATGGCTGACACTTGCCCTGGTCGTAGGCGGCCGTCCTGGTGACGATACTTGTCTCCACTTCAGGATTTTGGAGATTTGTTCTAAAACTGGGAACAGGGGTAGAGAGATAGCTTCGTTTTTTCAGCAAATATGAGATTCCCTCGAATCTGTCCTGTATGCATCAGTTTCCTATTGATTTCAAATTCAGCTGATTATTAGTTGAAGAGGGGCTTCCCGGAGGCAAGAGAGTATGAAGACAAATTTGATGTGCTGAAAACGATCATTTCTTGGTCGCCGACATGGGAAGGAAAATGATCAGGCAATGGCCTACCAGAGGTTACCGTTCGGGCCTTGAAAATATTGTCCATTCGGAAGTCGGATATCAACGCTGCCTCTATATAGTGTTATACGCGTTATTAGTGGATGCCTGGCACCTGTAATATCAGCCGATTGCATTATCTCATATTGATTCATCCCAACCCCTTGGGCTATAACTTTGTAGTAATCCTACTATGCAGGTGTCATCCGGTTGCATTAGCGTGAGCGACTGGCGCGTGGAAATAGGGGCATTAATGGTCTGACAGGCTATAGCCAAGATCTAAGGAGGGATCGTACTATCCACTTACAACTTCGTACATACGAAAGCTCACGGGAAGTGTCAGCGAGGTATATGCACGATAGCTATGGGCGACATCATCTACCCGAGGACCGAAGAGCTTTTTAGTCATTTTGAGTCGATTTGTTCTGCAATGTGGGCAGAGAGATTGTTCACCTAGCAGTCCTAGTAGGCAATCATAGACAACGTCCCCGCCTAGTGATTTGTAATATGAATGGCGAGGACAGATATTTAAGCCCGGCTTTCCCGAGGGCTGTCTATGTTCTCTGTTTTCTGTCTGTAAACTGAAATCTCTTACTTATATCACACTATTCTTGATTCAATTTGACCTAGCACAGTGCATCATGCCGGGGCAGAAGCTCATAGCAATTCTAGGGATCACCGGGACCCAGGTACGTCAGGGGCTGTTTTGTCATGGTAGTCTTTGAAGGTGATATGCTGACCTTAGGCAAAGGGGGGGTCCGTTGCCAATCGATTCCTAAAGCTTAGCGACTGGCGGATCCGTGGCATCACTCGCAATCCTGATTCAGACAAGGCCCAGGCCTGGGCCGGAAAGGGCGTCGAGATGGTCAGGGCTGACCAAGACGATATGGAGTCTCTGAGATCGGCTTTTCGAGGCGCCCATGCCATCTATTCCGTTACCGACTGGGCATCCAACTGGTCTCGAGTGACTGGAAACAAGGAGCTCCAGAAAAAGGCCACCGAGGCAGGCAAGTCGATTGGCGAGTATGCAGGCGATTTGGAGATGGCTCAAGGAATCAATATCGCGAACGCGGCGGCTGATCCAAGCGTTCTGGAGACGCTGGAAAAATTCATCTTCTCTACGTTAGACCCGGTCAAGAAGATCAGCGGAGGGAAATACTGCCATGCTTACGAGTTTGACTCCAAGGCTGCTGTCGAGTCCTATATCCGCGAAGCACTCCCGGGTCTCTGCGATCGTCTGAGCACTGTCAGAATGGGCATCTATCAGGAGACCTGGAGAGATATCGCGGCGTTCAGGCCGCACAGACAGCCGGATGGGACATTTCAATACGTGCGCCTGAAAGGCGAAGGCGTGCACGAGGCAAACCCCGAGGTAGTGGCTTCGCAGGATACGGGCTCATTCGCAGAGGCCCTGATTTTACACCATCCACCGGGAACCAATGTCCTTGGTGCTAGTGAAATCATCACGAAGCCCGACTACGCTGCGTTGTGGGGTCGTACGCAAGGGGTGAAGGCCACGGTGAGAGATGTCTCGGAGGAAGAGTACGTCAAGTTCGTTCCGGAGGAGATTCGAGATACCATGTTGGACCTCATCAAGTTCTTTCTCGAGTACGGCTACACAGGCGAGAACACCAACGTCAAGACCCCAACGGAACTGGGTATCAAGACGACTACATTGGAAAAATATTTCCGGAGTGAGGATTGGAGCGCAGTGCTAAGTGGCAAGATTTAATGACTGAGGCTGATTACGTCGGAAAGTTTAAAGAGGCGAGGCTGAACACAATAAGATTACCCTCATTCAGATCATGAATTTAAGCCTCTCTCTTCGATGTGGGCTACATGGTGTGGTGCCTTGCAAAAGGGTGGTTGCCCTACCAACGCCAAGAAGCCTTGCCGCCCCATACCGCTTTTGGCAAGGCTGGCAAAACCACCACAACACCATATAAATAGCGCAACGGCACCGTATTAGATAGACCTATTCTAGACCTTAATATATCAGAGATCCCTACGAATATCTAGTGCCCACTATTGTAACGTGACCACTCGATATCTTGGGATCCCACCAATAAGCACAATGGTTTTAAGTGACAAGCGCTGGACAGAAAGAATGACCGAGCTACACTGTAACGCGAATCGAAAGTCGGAGATTTGCGAAATTAGTTTCTAACACTTAAAATAACTATTACACCACTGTGATACACGGATATCGTTCTGGTTATTCAAATTAACAAAAGAAAACAGTGTATACTATGTTGAGTTATATCAGATAGAGCCACAATGGCCATTACGGGACCGGCTGTGTCTGGCCTTAGTGGCAGTATAATGTGCCCCTATACGGAGTACTAGCTTCTTTTTCCTCCCCTACCTCTTCTCTTTAGATTAATGATCTAGCCGAGGTTACTAGCGAATCCCTAAAACATGAGTTAAATAGAGCGAGGTTTAAAAAAGATCATTAAATTAAGTCGTACCTCCGGCTTGCTTTTGGGGCCGCGAGAACTATGCAAGCGTTCCAGTGGCCTGACCTATACACGGACTATAACGTATGATTATAGCTCGTTGGGGGAGCCTGGACGCACTGGAGGACACGTCGACAGAGCTGGGAATATCTCAAACCTGCTGGTGCGCCTTCGAAAACATTAATGGTAATTGCGGCACAATAATCATTAAACTTCTATGGAGTACAAAGTTGCCAAGGGAACTTCGCGAAGGGCGGGGAGGGGGTAGGAGGCCTCGAACGAGCCAACGCAATGCAATCATGAAGTATATTTCCATTCAATGCTTATCACAGATACATTCTCCAGAAGGTTCTCATTGTCTCTCAACCTGATCTACCTCCGCCGAATCCTCCACGTCCTTACGGCCTATCATTGCCTGATCCTTGTCCAGCCTACTCTCGTCCACGTCAATGACCTTGTCTCCGAAGTCCCTGGCGATCTCTTCAAGAGTTTTCCGTCGCGTCTCGGGGAAGTAAAAGTAGGCCACCACAAGGAAGAAGAACGTGCAACCAACAAACACGTAGTAGTAGTTCTCGCCAATATTCGCGAAGGCGCTGGGTCCCGCCTCGGTGATACCGACGTTGACGATGAAGTGGGAGGCGGCAGCAACACCCATGACGCTACTACGAATGCCTATGGGCAGTACCTCTGCGCCGTACAGCCATGTCGTACTGTTCATCATCGAGTAGTACCACGTCACAAATAGGTAGATTCCCAGGATGGCAAAGCCCTTGCCAACCTTGCTGTCGGACTCCTGAAAAAATCGTTGCATTACCGCTGCGTATATCTCGATGACGACGATCCCAGCCATCCCGGCTAGCAGCATCTTGCGGCGGCCCCACTGGTCAAGTAGCCATTTAGTGGTGATAGCATTGGACACGAATGCCACCGTTCCGTAGACTGCTGTCAGCGCCAAGATGGTCTTTTTCTCGATTCCTAGAGACTTGTAAAGGATTGTTTGGTAATACTGAATTACATTAACACCAGTCAGACTCGTCACTGTGGTGAGTTGAATCAGCACCGAGGTCTCTTAAATGATCTGACTTTGATGTAGGCGTGATCTGAAAAATGGTCCAACACTTACACGTCTGAACGGCTACTGAAACTAGCACTCGATGCTGGTAGAGCTTGTAGATCTCCCGAAACGACTTGAGCTCTCGGGTCATCTCGTACTCAATCTGCGATTCCATTAGGGCGAATTCCCTCTGCATCTCCATCGGTTCTAGATCGCGACGAATCTTCGCGAACTCCGTACGCGCCTGGGAAACTTTGCCCTGGCGAATCAGCTGGCGTGGCGAGTTAGGCATGAAAGTTGCGAGCCCGGCAAACATAACAACACCCCAGGGAATCTGGATAGCCAGGGGCAATCGCCATTGCATCTGTCCGTAGGGGGCGTAGCTGCCTGCGAATCCGACCCAGTTCGACATCATCGTGCCGAACGAGATACCGCAGCCGGATATACCACCAATCAGGCCGCGGCTCTCAGGGGCGGAGATCTCGCTGAGGTAAATCGGGACAGTCGCAACCATCCCGCCAACGGCAATACCCGCGAGCGCACGGCCCGCAAGGAACATGCCGATGTTCATCGACGCGGTCTGAATCACAACGCCAATCGTGACAATGACGCACATGAGCTGCATGAAACGGATACGCCCAAGCTTATCACCCACGAAGGTCTGCACCAAGGCGCCCACGGCTTCTCCAGCGATGTACACCGCCACTACCGCTCCTGTGAGGCCATTAGACGGGTTGTGCATGTAATCGATCCAACTTTGATGAGCGATAGCTGTATGAAGCTGTTAGTCAAGGCCGTTTCCTTTCCCCGATCGCATGCTGGAGGTACCACGAACTAGTTGTTGCTATGCCAGTATCGAAACCCTACAGAAAAATATAAGTATTCGATTCCGGCTGATAATTACATCAAAGGCGTGCAGCGAGATCAAGACATACGAAGAAAAAGGTGCCGATCGCGGCAAAGATAGCCACGCCGATATTATACCACTGCGCCATCTTCGTATATATGCCGTGCTATGCTATCAACAGCGGCCGTTCTGTGATAGAAATGGATAACTTCAACCTCGATGCAGTTGAATCGACGAAGATACATCTTTGGGCCTGATGGTAGATTATATAAAGAAACTACGTGCATTTTGCCGATCAGACGGAAGGATATCCCGAAGCTTTTGCGTTGATGGATTATTCTCCATAGGCATATTACCGATTAGTGATACCGCGTTTTCGGAACTCGCAGCGATGGCTGCCGAGGTGGTTATCACGCCTCCTCATCATGGCCCAATCCTTGCTTTCTTCGAGAGGGGTTATCCTCACGTGGGTATTAATTACTTGTTTTGAAAGGAGTATGACTATGCGGCTTAACAATATTATGAAGCTTCCTTAGGAGATAACTCTACTATAGCGGAACCATTTATCTAAGCGAGCACCAACTCGCGGAACTTTACCATACGGAACAGCATCATCGCGCTGGCATCGTCTCATGACCGCAGCCGGAGGATAACTAAGTGAAACTATTATGCATTCTGCCAGCTTTAGACTTACGTAGCTCATGGTTAGATCTCTGGGAAGTTGGGGTAAACTGGGGGAAACGTGGGGTTGAACGGGGTTGGCACGAGTCTATGGGGGATCTAGGAACTGACAGGCCGCCATGGCGCTGTTCAATTTAGGGGGTAGTTAGGGGCTAGCGATGAAGTGTGGTCGAGTCACCAAGCGCCCGCCAAGCCAACCAAGATCGCGGGGAAATCTGAAAACCCGGGTTTGGAAGAATAATGGTGCGCAGTTCTGCTCCGTGACGCAGAATATTATTGTGTACTCGTAGTGCGTGGTAGGATTTGGTTGGCGAATAAATAAGTAAATTGGTAACAACCTCGGTTCTCTAAAATAGTAGCAGAGACAACCTTGCGATGCTATAATAATCCAGACCAGCGGTTGGTGAGTTCAGCACTGGGCGGCCGCTAGCTGGCCTTGGACCATGATCAAGTGGAGAGCACGTCTCCCTTTAGGTATAAACGAGCCTGCCCGTAACTTCTATCGGGGCGGGCACTGTTAAGAATGAGTTTCCTTCAGCCCTATCTCGTCAGCTCTTAAAACTATCCATAACGATAATAATTAGTACCCTATTGTCGCGGTGCAATGCATGGCGCATAGGGCACAGCCGCCGTATGACTTCCATAAGGATTTGGCAACAAAGCCCACGGCCAAGCACATTGGACCACTCGAGGAGAAGAGGATTTTTGGATCGCACTTACATAGAAAAAATACGCCCTGGCTCATAGTGTAGAGCGATGGTTCGACCACAATACGAATGCGAAAATGGGTTGGGAAAAGAAGAACTGAAGGAAAGGTTAGAAAGGAGAAGGAAAATCAACCTTTGCTTGATTAGAAATGAGCATCGAATATCTGTTAAGTAATTTCAACATACAGATATCGGCCCTTCCCTTAATATGATATGAGAGCTGAGCTCGCGCGCAAGGTGCGTATGATGCTAGCTCCCTACCTATGAATTGGCAACGTTACTTAACCAGAAATCAGCGATGGCTATATTTGGAAAAGGGACGGGGGCCCATGACGATAACGCCTTTATCTACCAGCTATCCACGTCAAGCTGGGGACAATAGACGCATCTCGCATAAAGCGGAGCCACCGAGATCACTACCTGTCACGGCGGTGCGTGCCCGACTACCGCACACACAAAGCGGCATGTCCCCCTGAGGCTGAGACTCCAGCAACGCGGCGGCTTTCCGAGCAGGGTGGGCGTACATGACATGCATATCTTGATTACACTACCTTACCTCTAAACTCTTCGTCTGTGCCGCTACCGTTCCAGCATCTGGCTTCCTCGAAGCCTTACTAGGACGCGTGAAACTATAGGTATGACATCAATGTTAACAATACCGCCGCATAGCAGAAAGCCACAGACTTGCCTTCTCAGACGGGTATTCCCGTCGCCTATCAGTGTTGTACTCAATCCGATTGGTTTCCCGGCTTGAAAGCTGAGTGCCGAAACACGAAGGATCCCAAGCTGCAGCTCGTTTTAAATCACCGACTGAGGTGCCATTGATGCCAGGGGAGTGTTACATTGACGCGCCTGCCTGCTTCGCCTATTCTGCGTTGAATGCATGATCATAACCACCACGACGGCTAAAAAGAAGATTCCTTTGGTTTCTCGTATAAATCATAGGCGACCGAATGGGCGGCCAGGAAACCAATGGAAATGGTGTCTAGTTACATCGTCGTCAACGTAGGTCCCGCTACCCCAATGACCTATGATAGAAGGTGCCAAGAAGTCAAAAGCTTAGTTACCTCGCCGAGTGATTGTGCCGCCGGATGACGGCACAGCCGAGGTTCATACATACTTAGATGGTGTGCCCACAATGGTCGGTCTACTGAGGTCACGTAGAAGACTGAGTTGGTAGGCTTGTCACGGAGCATCACATTCGCTATCATTGCCTTAGCCTTCACTTGCACGGACGATGGTATGATTCATATTAGTCTGAGTGTGAGTGTCTTTGACTACTTGCTTGATGTGACCAGTGGATTGCTTCGATTGACCTGCTGCATAATGCCATGGTGCCTGGCTGTCGTCGCGACACCGTGACTTTGACATCTGGCAATGCTGCTTAAGTCCTTGCGCGAACGCCGGCCGAAGTATCTAGTTCCGGCACCTAAAGGTGGTGTGGAGGGGCGGGATGGCTGATGGAGGTGTAACGACGATCGATCTATGGGGAAGATTTTGAGCTGATGATTATTTGTCTAGGGAACCGCTGCTGGGGATAGACGCTTCCAGCAATCGTACGCAATGTGCGTATGTCGTGAACACGAGAATGCTATACAATATAGGAAGGCAGTCAAGGGATAGGGCAGATCACTGCCAGATATAAATATACGACTCGGCCACACATAGGCGCCTGCAGGCGCGAGGCTGGCTGTTTATTCGATGGACTCGTACCACGATATGAGTTCTCGGTATCACAGGGAGCAGGCCGGAAGGCAAAGCCGCGCGTAGTTATGCGGGATTGAGCCAACACTCGCAGGGGTGCAAGTCGGGGGCGGCTCTTCAGTGGCTTGTGAGAGCGAACATAAATAGTATTGCCGATAACATTTGCACTTCCCCTGTGAGATTTGCGGGGTAAGCACTATAAAACAAAATATAGGGACTGCCGATAGATGCGGAGATATGGTTGTCTAAACAGCCCCCTTCTGGCCTGTCAGAGGAGTCATACGGTGTACAGGTTGCTATTGATAAAACTTACTATAGTTAAAAGCTGCACCTTCAGGTATTGAGCAAATGCAAGAGAGAGTTTCTATGACAATCTATTGGTCTACCTCATTGTTTAAGCGTATTGTTTCATAGTATCAAATATCCTTGACAGGCAAAACGGCATTCCTCCTTCGGCAAAGCTCACAGGGGGGACCCTGATCCACACACAGCCTTAATGATCGGTCGCAAGATGGGAGTTTTAAGTTACTGCCTTCCATAGACAGTAACATAGCCCGGCTGTTCTATAAAAATCACATTTGCCACAAGGGGCTTGGATTGTCGCAGATCTCCTGCGGGAGGCTTCCTGTCAGAAGTCACATTAGATATACTCATGATATGCAGCCAGGCAGCCAGGCAGCTCAATGCCACATACGCCATCCTCATTAGGGAATGATTTTGGAGTGAGTGCACTCCACATACTAGGTATAGCAGCAATTGGCGTACTCATGATATGAGCAATAGTGGATAGGACCTGACGTTGAAATACGTGGACGAACAGTGACATTCAACTGTTTTAACGTCTGAGCTCGATGTATTTGACAAGACAACAACAAGCTGACGGGCAGTCGATTCTCGGCCGCAAAATCCGGCATGCGAGTGTTCCTAGAAATGCGCATGAATGAGCACGTATGAGATTAAGTGCTAGACTAGTCGTGAAATGCTGCCCAATAGAACGACTTTGACAGCCGGTTAACTTGTGGCGCCCGCTTTGACTGATGAGGCTGTTTCATTGTATCACAAACAAACAGATAACATCAGGGATTCGACGATGTCGCAATCGAAAGGTGCAGTCAGAAGCGGAGGTTGACCGAGAACGCCACCTAGTCCTGGCAACCTAGTATAGATTCTGAAAGTCTGATGGTTGGCAGTGTTTGGTCAGACCTTAGGCGGGTCCCGAATGCTAGAATTTCGACCCTTTCCGTCTAAGGCTGTTGGTCAGGAAATGCTTCCCGATGAGGAAGGACGGCCTGCCGGCACCATCACTATCAAAAGGGCCGTGGCGCAAGTTGACGTCGATCTTGGCTTGGCACCCGAACTGGCGTTGGCCGGTATTGAGTGCCATCCCGATGTCATTGGCCCTACCGAAAACCCAAGCATCAATCCGCTCATTTCGGCAGACTTCGCAAGACTCCAACTACTCGAAACAACCACCGCACGAGTTATATTCACGATGCTGTTCGTGTCGCTCATAGGATCGTTGCGTATGAGGCCACAACGGTCTCTAATTATCCGTCTCTTGACCAATTTGGGTGGGGTGACCCGAGATGATCATGGGATAGGCTCCCCCCTAGCCAGCCCAGCTGCCACAGTTGGACGAATGGAGAAGATACCCTGATCAAACGGGTCGGCAGCCCCATGGTATAGGGTTGCAATAAGATCGACAGCTCAGATGCAGGTACTGGGGTGCATTGAAAGAGGAGGCAGGACAAGCTCAGTCTACGGAAGAATAAACTATTCGTGTTGGTCAGTTCAGCGGGCCCCCTTGTAAGAGATCAACAACGTCGTTCTGCGCCCACAGCCTATAGTCCTTCTGAAGCTCCAAAGATTCGTGCTAGTGGCACTCCCGTCTAGACTATATGCCACTTGATAGCTATACCTACCTGAATAGGGGACGTGTGGGTAATTTGTGATCAGCGAACTGCTAGAGCAGGTAAGGTTGACCTTGACGTGCTTTATCACCCAGACTGCCATGGTGATCAATCGTTCTTGCAGGGCCAAGCGGCCGCTCGGCAGAAGATAAATAGGTCATGTTTCTACCTCTTTTCCGTTCGAAATCTTTTGCTATCATCATCACCATCATCTCTCTCATCTTCATCAGTCAAGGAGTTCCAGTCTACAGTCGCTAGTCTAGCAACTTTTCAGTCAAACAAAGTCTACATTCTTTCATCTTTTTTCGTGTTTAACACATACCAATCATTCAAAATGCGTTCTGCTACTCTCCTCGCTCTCCTGCCCCTGGCTATGGCCGCCCCCTCGGTCGTCACTAAGCGTGATAGCCCTGCTCCTCTCGTTGCGCCCCGCGGCGCTTCGCTCGTCGATGGCAAGTACATCATCAAGTTCAAGAACCAGGTCGGCACCAGCTCGGTCGACACTGCGATCTCCTCCCTCTCCTCGAAGGCCGACTACGTCTACAAGAACCACTTCCAAGGTTTCGCCGGCAGCCTAACCCCTGAGGAGCTCGAGAACCTCCGCAACGACCCCAACGTCGAGTACGTTGAGCAGGACGCCATCATCAAGAAGTACGCCACTCAGACCGACGCTACCTGGGGCATTGCCCGTCTTTCCAGCCAGGAGCCCGGCGGCTCCACCTACACCTACGACGACAGCGCGGGTGAGGGCACCTGCGCCTACGTTGTCGACACCGGTATTGACACCGAGCACCCCGAATTCGAGGGCCGCGCCGAGTGGCTCGAGAACTTCGCCGACGATGACGACACTGACGGTGATGGCCACGGCACCCATGTTGCCGGCACCATCGGCTCCAAGACCTACGGTGTCGCCAAGAAGACTAAGCTCTTCGCCGTCAAGGTCCTCGACGCCAACGGATCGGGTACCACCTCCGGTGTCATCGGTGGTATGGACTTCACCGTCGAGAACGCCGCTCAGCAGGACTGCCCTAAGGGCGTCGTCGTCAACATGTCCCTTGGCGGTGGCTTCGCCCAGACCATCAACGATGCTGCTGCTGGTATTGTCGATGCCGGCCTCTTCCTTGCCGTCGCTGCCGGTAACGAGGGCGTTGACGCCGAGGGCTCGTCCCCGGCTTCCGAGCCCTCGGCCTGCACGGTCGGTGCCACGGAGAAGGACGACAGCCTCGCCTCTTACTCCAACTTCGGCCAGATCGTCGACATCCTGGCCCCCGGCAGCGACATTGAGTCCACCTGGGTTGGTGGTGAGACTGTAAGTTGAAACCCTGCGCAAACATGAAATTAAGCTTATCACTAACAACCTCGCTTCACAGGAGATCATCTCCGGCACTTCCATGGCCAGCCCCCACATCGCTGGTCTTGCCGCCTACCTCCTGGGTCTGGGTGGCGATGCTCCCACCGAGCCCAAGGAGCTCTGCTCCTACATTGCCGAGACCGGCCTCGAGGGCGTGATCTCGGGCGTCCCCGATGACACCATCAACTCCCTCGCCAACAACGGCGCCGGCGGCGGCAACTCCACCGCCCTTTTCACCAGGCGCTTCTAAGCAAGCTAATAACCTATCCCGACTGGCTCCCTCGACTGACTGATGATGATGACCGATAATGATGGCGGTGGGACGGGGGGCGGACTCCGTGCTATCGCGACTAGGAGGGACCAGATGGGCGCCCATATCATGGGACCGCTCTAGTACATAACACTTCTTTGTTTCTATATGTCTGTATTCTATGTATATGCATTACCATAGGATGGTGGATGGGCAGGAGATTATCAGAATAAGATACCCTTAAAACACTCCGAAAGTTTAAGTCAAGTTGTGAATGTGTGACGTCTCATATTACGCCTTAGATTTTAGCCGATGGTTGTGCTCCTATACTACTCAGCGGTCGAACGGGATTCAGATGTTGTTGCGGATAGCCGACATGATGCATTACACGACTACGTTAAGAATCCTCCAACGGAAACCCGCTAGCGCTCTGCTTAACGTCTATCCGACCACCTACCCGAACAATTATAGGGTATAGAACTGTGCCACTCTCACCTGCCTAATGCAATAATAACCCGGAATAACACCGCTAATCTATGAATAGTCGTAATATTCATTCAAGATGCTATAACAAGTCCGAGCCAAATTAGGGTGTTTATGAGAAGCTTCCTAACGTCCTCCTGTTTGTCTTCGAGTGGATTTATCCTGAGAATCGAGAGGGGTAGAGATGGGGTACCGAAGGGTTCGGCTGCCTACGGTATGTTATTCGATATGTTTCGCACCACAGGGACGCGACTATCACCCATGATCTTCGTCGCCGAGAGATATCTATCACTTGAATGTTGAATTATCTATCTGATTTTCATTTCCGTGGACACCACATCGTATGTCACATGTCAGATATCGTAATTCCGTGACATGTACGATCATAATCAAGTCAACTTGAAAAGTGATAAGCGACGTATTAAGCGACAAGACTACTAGTAAAAGCTAGCCGCCGCCTAAAGCACTTAGTCGGACTACTTATAGCAGCACATGATAGTATATTTAGGCTCTCTTGGCAGTTTCAGCGTCTTCGTCAACTGATTGATAAGAGGTGTTGATAGAATAGATCGGCGTGGGATGAGCTTGGGACTTCTTGTAATGTACCTACTTAATTATATGTATTTTACTTACAATACTTCCCACATTTAAGCCGCCGTCAAGCCGTACCTTCTTGATGATGCAAAGTCTCTCAACGACACAGTGAGGTCATCTAGAGAAGTTTTCACACAAGGGTGCATTCATGAACAGAGATGTAAGTTTCGGGGCAGGAGCCCATCAAAGACTATGGCCCGGTTTAATTCAAGGCCGCGATCGGTCCAAAGTGGGGGGCGAAGAGAGTCTGGGGATATTGGAAGTCCGCGACTGGCCGACGCCTATTAAGATTGAGGTGCCTATACTCCAACTGTTTATTCTAGTCACTTGGTATAAGATAGAACGAGAGCCCATCAACCTTTATTCACTCTTTCAGCATTTCGAAAAGCTCTCATGGGTCGTATAGTACGTTAAAGTAAATCGCAACACGATGTCTACCCTTTTTCACAACGGGCGATTCTTCCAGTCGGACGGTCGGGGGGTGAATCACAAATTCGCGGAGTGCGTGTTGGCGGATGGGGAAGGCAAGATTACGTACGTTGGGGCGCGCTCCAACTCGCTGGTCGCGGAAGCTGAGGCAGCGGGTAACGTGACGAAGCACGACATGGGTGGCCACATAGTTCTGCCGGGCTTCATTGACGGGCACATGCACTTACTCAAGACAGGGCAGGCAATACAGAAATGCGATCTGAGCCCTTGCCGGAGCCTGGAGGACATCCGGAGCACGATCCGAGAGTTCGCCGCCGCGAATCCGAACGCGCCCCGCATATTCTGTAAGTTATGGATGCACTCCATGACGGGCGGCGACGCGCGCGCCGAGTGGATCGATGACTTGGATCCCCGCCCCATCTTCATCGATTCCAAGGACCTGCACTTTACATGGTGCAATACGGCGGCGCTTGACGCTATCGGCGCGCAGGACATGCCGGATCCGGAGGGTGGCAAGATCTGCCGCGACGCAGATGGGCGGGCTTCAGGCCTACTATGTGAGGCTGCCGTCGTCAATATCGTGTGGCCGTACATCGCGGAGGTGGCGACGATGGAGGAAAAATTCTCGGCAATCCGCGACGCCGTGCAGGCTTACAACGCCGCGGGCTACACGGGAGTGGTGGAGATGGCAATGGATGACCTGGCATGGGAGGCGCTGCAACTTCTACGGCAGAGCCCGGGGGAGGACCTACCCCTGCGCTTCGCGGCCCACTGGCTCATCAAGCCGCGCAAGACGGACGCTGAGAACTTGGTGCAGGTGGACCGGGCGGCGGAGCTGAGCCGCGAGTTCAGCGCCGAGAAGAGCCCGGACTGCCGACTAGTTGGCATCAAACTCGTCACCGACGGCGTCATCGACGGTTGCACGGCGACGCTACTCGAGCCCTACAGCTCCACCGGCACGTCAGCCAACCCTACCTGGCCCCCGGAGTTGATGGCGCCGGTGGTGGCCCGAGCAGACGCGGCTGGCCTGCAGGTGGCGCTTCATGCGATTGGGGACCGTGCAGTGCGCAACGCGGTGGACGCACTGGAAGGGCACGCAACAGCCGGCGCGGACCGACGGCACCGGATTGAGCACCTGGAGCTGGCGGCGCCGGAGGATGCGGCGCGATTGGGGCGGCTGGGCATCACGGCCTCGGTACAGCCGGTTCATGCGGACCCTTCGATTCTGCGGGCATGGCCAACGCTGCTCGGCGAGGAGCGCTGCGGCCGCGCCTTTGCATACCGCGAATTCGCCGACGGAGGTGCCCCTCTGGCCCTCGGCTCCGATGCCCCCACCGCCCCTCACTACCCTCTCCGCAACCTTTACACCGCCACCACCCGCCGCTCCGCCCGCGAGCCCGACCTCCCTGACGTCGTCAACCCCCACTTCGCTCTTGAGCTCGCCGCCGCTGTAGCGGCTGCCACCGAGGGCTCCGCGCACAGTTGCTTTGCGGACGCGTGGGCCGGACGGCTCGAGCCCGGCAGGTCTGCCGACTTCGCCGTCGTAGACATGGAGTAAGTGGAGAAAACCCATACCTTTTGATTGGTTGATAAGGATGTTATTCCATCTTCATGTTTTTCTTGCATCTGCCAGACCGTTTTTAATTCGTCTGGTTTTCATTTTATCTCTTCATTGGTTCTTCGACGACTCCTATTCCCCAGGGCCTGAGGTTCGTAACTGACACTGTCTCGCTTAGATGGAACGCAGAGAAGCTTCTAGAAGCGAAGAACATCCAGACATGGTTTAAAGGGAAGAAGGTCTTCGATATCGAGGCGTAGTATGCTGGTATGGTGGTTTATCGCATAGTTTGGTGATCCGACAGTAAGCGAGGGTGGTGGCGTGGTAAGGCATCATGCTGAGTGAGCGGTTCCGTGTGAATAAGCTCGTAAATACGAAGTATAACTACATGAGAAGTACAAGTGTGGCTTTGTTTTTGCCTCTTCGTCACGCCGTTTCACTTGGCGTACGTACATACGTGGTTTGATATTGTCCATGAAGAGGAATGACAGTTTCTAACAGCTGGATAATTGTGGCTATACAGCTATACTACGGATACATTTGTTTTCACACTATGTAATGAGCGGTCATTGTCTATGCGCTGTC
This sequence comes from Eutypella sp. D-1, assembly GCA_023313575.1. NCBI lineage: Eukaryota > Fungi > Ascomycota > Sordariomycetes > Xylariales > Diatrypaceae > Eutypella > Eutypella sp. D-1. The sequence goes on from JAJTTP010000021.1 coordinate 641,779, forward strand.
ATGAATTCATACCGTCGAAGCCCGGACCAACTTAGGTTCTCAGTTTACAAGCTTATCTTCGTTATCTCTGGGCAATCGTTCATGAGAAACGACGGATTGACCACCCGGCCATCGCTGTCCCAAGCATTCCCAGGCCCCGCTGATCTAACTGTCTTGACTGTACGCTATCCTCGAACGGATCCGTCTGGTCGCACTCAGCCCCGGCTGCTCTTGGCCCCAAGACGCCAAGTCCCCAGGCCCTGGAGCGGCTGCTGACGGTCGAAGCGACGCGGGCGCCGATCTCCGACACCGCCGCTCCGCCTCCGTCTGTCGGAAGGCCGTTCTTATTTTGGCAGAATGTAACCTTATACTTCGCGAGTTGATTCGTCCGTGGTGAGCCTCCCCGCGGCTACCCCCTCTTTAGTGATTCATGATATCTGATTTATGATTGGCATTCTGATTTCATCGTCGTGTGACCTCTTCTACTGCAGGTATCTTGTGTGCCAGCTATCCTATACGTATGCACTGTTTCGATTGCTTGTTGCGTAGGAGGAACGGGCAAGGATCGGATGTATGTCAACTCTCAGATAACTTTACCGACGTATCTGGGTATCTCTGTATTCAGTAAACTGTTCCTCTAATCGACTAAAAGCCGTTCTTGTCTTGGGGATAATTCTATAAACGTCAGGTCCGCTGGTCCGACCCTGAAACGTCCCTATATCTCCCGATAGTCATTCTTGGCCTCTATCTCTCCTCATTCCAAGCCTTGCTTGGATTTGTAGATAACACAGTAGCCTGGTCTTGGCCCAGTTGCCCAGAGCCGCGATGTGAAGTAATCGTCAAGAAAGACAAGAAAGACCAATTTCCCCCGCCTCTCCCCCATGCTTCCCCCGCATCCGGGGTTTTAACGGTGCGAGGGGGGGCTGCAAGGTAACTCATCCCACGATTGGGTTTACCTTATAGGCAAGACAGGGCAGGCATCGCTACTACGTATCACACGTGGACCTATCTCAAAGTGCAACTACCGGATAAGACATGTGGCCCCCTCGTTTCTAGGCACGCACTCTCTGGTAATTGGGCGAGGGGACCGGGGATTGTTCCCAGTGTGAGCCCCCAGAACGAAGCAAGGTGAAGCCAGAAAAGGTCTAGATAGTATCGTTCCACTCTCATCACAGCCGGGGCGACCAATTATACGCAGCCCGGTCACGCCCCATTCGGCGCTTGCTGCAGCTTGCCCGTCGTCGTCCTTTTTGCCCGCTGTCCGTGGCCCACGATCCGCGGGTCCAGGTGACTCTCTGTATGTCTTGTACGGAACGTAGATAAGTATGTATGCGAGTATCCATCATGCGCCTTAGTTACAGAGTTGCGTGCATGCATGCAGCCATCCCCGAAAAGCAAAGAGGGTGAGAACATCAAATCTAAAAGCACTGTGTAATAGTATAGTCGCAAGGGAGGTAAAAATCAAGATTGTCGAATAATCCCCGTTATATATATGTATGCCTGTCAGAATTTCCTCGCGGAAACGACTGAGCAAGCAACCAACCTCATTAATATCTTTAGATCGAGATTCTTCTATCGACTACAATGTACCGGCCCCGTTAAACGAAAGGTGGGTCGTTACCGGTAAAACCCAGGTGGTAGACCGGGGACGGAGTTTCTAAAGATGCCACTTCTCGGCGCCGTCTGCGCCTTCTGGTTCGGAGTTACTGTACAATAAACTTGGAAGTCGTAGGAGGAGAGGGTCGGGCTCGCCTGCTTTTTTAGGGAAAGACGAACTGCGGTAGACGAGAGCACGCCATACATACCTAAGTACATACATGTATGTCAGTTGAACCACTTAAAGCAGGAGGTAGACCCACTATGGAATGGAGGACGGGCCCTTACCTGGGCATTCTGGTATTAGTCCGGTCTTCTTCCTCAACAACTAGTAGTTGATAGCAACAGCCACTACAAACAGCATTCCATTCCATGCTGGATGAGATATCTAGGCAGCTCCAGTTTGACTTATAATCAGGTAAAGAAAACCAACAAACAACTCTTAGAAGCCTGGAAGCACGGATTCCCTGGTTTAGTTGAACGATCGACATATATAGTTAGGTAGCCTACCAAGTATAATTCAGTCCTATCAAGTATCCATACTTCAATTCTTCGTCATATGCGGCACGATTTCGTGTCCTCTTTATGTTATAGGAAAGTCAGTTGAGATTCGGAGTTCTTGGGGTTCTTAGGGGATCTTGGTGTCCTTGGTGCTCTTGGGTACTCTTGGTGTTCTCAGGATTCTGGGATTTCCAGTCTAGGGCGTCTTGGAAGTTAGGAAAGTCTCTGGACCGCCTCATTTCCGTTAGTCCACTCGACTTGGCAAACAGGCCCCCCGACCAGTCATCTTCCTTCCCCTTCCTTATCCTCTGTACTATCTCAGTCTATTTGGTTAGACCGTCTTATGTACCTATCTTGTATCTGTGAGTCGGATATTGTTATGACGACGCCGGAAACCCACCGCCAAACACCATCCCGCCAATGCTGAGACTACCTTGCTTCTGTCCGCCGGGACGTGCTTGCGTGCGAGCCCTTGGCGCAACATTGGCGACGGTGGCACTTATACTGTGCAGCCTCACATGATGGAGGGAGGCGGGGACGGTGATAGTCATGGGCAGGATGGTATAAGTGGTATAAGTATATCTACCTCTTTTTCGTACCCTCTCCCTTTTTTTAATTCCCCCCACGATCTTGATATCGGTTTTTCCCGTTCTCCCCCCCATCTTTCCAGAAGAAGTTCTATTTCAAGTTCCTCTTTTGGATTATCCACAGCCACCAGCCCTACTGCTGACGCATCACGTGAATGGGTATAGAGACTACTGTTGTTGTCGAGGAGTCGACTGAACCTCCTATATGTGGTTTAACAAATGCCACACGAAACGACTCTCCTGGATTAAAAAACCAGGATTTATCAAAATCCACGACCACAACTGCCACCCCTGCGCTATCGTCTGATGCGCCCAAGGTCTCTACGAATGAGAAGATAATCATCCAACCCGCTACGTCCGACGCCGACGCTCAACAGAATAGGGGTCCCGTAGCTACTGAGCCCCACACTGTACCTGTCAGCCAGCTTGAGGAACACCTCGAGACAAGTCTTCAACATGGCCTCTCCAGCGATGAAGCTACTCGTCGCTTGGGGCAAGATGGGCCAAACAAAGTTGAGGGAGCTAAAGGGCTATCCTTGTGGAAGATTCTCGTAAGGCAGGTGTCAAACGCGTTGACAGCCGTCCTCTTCATCGTCATGGCCCTTTCGTTTGCCATCGGCGATTACATTGAGGGCGGCGTCATCGCCGCTGTCATCCTGCTAAACATTGTTGTTGGGTATGTCGTAGCCTTCCTAGTCAATGCATGTGCAACCACCGAAGAAGTGGTTCCGTACCACCGGAGTTAGATGCATGCTTTCATTGGTAAAGCCCCGTGAAACTAACATCGCCGCCTCAGTCTCGTCCAAGATTACCGTGCTGAACAGACTATCCAGTCTCTATTCGCACTGTCCGCTCCGACATGCAAGGTCATCCGCTCTGGACAGGTCGATACGATCAAGGCTGAGAACCTCGTCAGAGGCGACGTCGTTATGCTCAACGTCGGTGACATCGTCCCGGCTGATCTCCGTCTCTGCGATGGATTGAACCTGTCAACCGATGAGGCCTTACTCACCGGCGAATCGCTCCCCATCAGCAAGCATGCTGACGTGATCCTGGACAAGGCCGACGTTCCTCTAGGCGACCGCATCAACATGTTGTATTCCGCCAGCACCGTAACGCGCGGTCGAGGGACCGGTATCGTTGTTGCTACAGCTATGAACACCGAGGTCGGCAAGATTGCCGAGATGCTTCGGTCGAGCCCCGCTGTTAATAGCAACGAATCTACGGCCAAGAGGATTCTGAACCGTGTCAAGGCTACCGTCCGCAGCATCCTCGGTCTGGAGGGTACCCCCCTACAGGTGAAGCTGAGCAAGTTCGCCCTGCTCCTTTTCGCGTTTGCAATTCTCCTCGCTATCATTGTCTTTTCGGCTGCCAAGTGGAATGTCTCCGACGATGTCCTTATCTACGGCATCTGTGTCGGTGTTGCCGTCATTCCCGAATCGCTTATTGCCGTCCTTACCATCTCTATGGCAGTTGGAACGAAGGCGATGGCTAAGGGAAACGTCATCGTGCGAAAGCTGTCTGCCCTGGAAGCCGTCGGCGGAGTAACTAATATTTGCTCCGACAAGACCGGCACCCTAACCCAGGGAAAGATGATTACCCGAAAGGTATGGCTTCGAGACGGCGCGACAGCGACCGTCGACGCATGCACTCATCCTTTCGACCCGTCCAGCGGTACTGTTACTTGGGATGGCGAAAACCAGGAAGCGAGCGAAAAGGCCGTCTCCCGCCTACCCCAGAGTGCCAAGAGATTCGTTCAATGTCTGTCGCTTTGCAATAATGCCACCGTCACGGAGGGCAAGTTGAGCTCCGGTGATGACACCGCCGACACATCGACAATCTCTACTGCGGAGGTCGCTAGGTGGACCGCCGTGGGCGAGCCCACCGAGATCGCGCTCCACGTCTTCGCCATGCGCTTCGGCATGAGCAAATCCGTCGTCACCCAAGCCAGCAACGTCCAAATTCTTGCAGAACATCCCTTTGACTCATCGTGCAAGCGCATGACCGTTGTCTATTCAACGCCCGGTTCTAAAACAGCCGACGTGTACACCAAGGGTGCCCTTGAGGTTCTCCTGCCGCTTCTAGATGCTACCGAGGATGTCAAGGCCGAGTTCGTTGCTCGCGCCGAGGCGCTGGCCGCTGAGGGCCTCCGTGTCCTTTGCATCGCTCATAAGACCGTCGAGGCCACAGAGTCCCTAAAGGAGTCCCGTGAGTCCGCCGAGTGCGGACTTACGCCCCTGGGTCTTGCGGGTCTGTATGACCCGCCGCGCCTTGAGACTGCCGATGCCGTCCGGAAGTGCAAAATAGCTGGGATCTCGGTGCACATGCTCACGGGCGACCATATCAAAACAGCGACAGCGATTGCGCACGAGGTCGGGATCCTAGGGTCTGAACTTACGTCATCAGAGGCCCAGACGGCCATCATGCCGGCCGCCGCGTTCGACGTGCTCACAGATGCGCAGATCGACGCGATGGATCGCCTGCCGCTTGTGCTGGCGCGCTGTAGTCCGTCGACCAAGGTGCGCATGGTTGAGGCCATGCACCGCCGCGGCGGGTTCTGCGTCATGACTGGCGATGGTGTCAACGACTCGCCCGCTCTGAAGAAGTCTGATGTCGGTATTGCGATGGGTCTCAACGGCAGCGACGTGGCCAAGGAGGCCGCGGATATGGTGTTGACGGACGATAATTTCGCCTCCATCGTCACCGCCGTCGAAGAGGGCCGCCGCCTATTCGATAACATTCAAAAGGTAATACCCCTTTACTACTATCGCGAGATAATCCACCCCTTTTTCTTTTCATTATATCTAATATTGGAAAGATCACGTGGCTAACTTAATCCTCTTCCCGGTTCGCACAATAGTTCCTTCTCCATCTACTAGTATCCAATATTGCGCAGGTGATCCTGCTGCTGATCGGCCTCGCATTCAAGGACGAGAGCGGCAAGTCGGTATTCCCGCTGTCGCCCATCGAGATCCTGTGGGCCAACCTGATTACGTCGTCGTTCCTGGCGCTGGGACTGGGGCTCGAGGAGGCGCAACCGGACATCATGCTGCGGCCGCCGCACGATCTGCGGGTGGGCGTGTTCACGCGCGAAATCATCATTGACAAGATGGCCTACGGGTTCTTCATGGGCTCGCTCTGTATCGCCGCCTTCACCTCGGTCGTCTACAGCGAGCCCGCCGGACCGCTCCGCCTTGGCCACGAGTGCAACGACGACTTCAACAACACCTGCGCCGTCGTGTACCGCGCGCGTGCCACCACGTACGCCACGCTCAGCTTCCTGCTCCTGGTCACCGCCTGGGAGGTCAAGCACTTCACGCGCTCGCTGTTCAACATGTACCCTGAGCTGTGGCGCGGGGGCCCGCTCTCCGTCGCCCGCACCGTCTGGCACAACCGGTTCCTCTTCTTCGCCGTCGTTGCCGGCTTCCTCGTCACCTTTCCCGTTGTCTACCTCCCCAAGGTCGACACCATTGTCTTCAAGCACGATGCCATCACTTGGGAGTGGGGCGTCGTCGCTGCCTGCGTCGTCGTATACGTCGCCCTCGTCGAGACCTGGAAGGCAGGCAAGCGCCGCTTCGGCTCCCGCGCCGTCGTCTACGGTGTCCCCGCCCCCGCGCAGGTCTGATCCTGGTCGGGTCCGTGCCTTCCCTTCTCTTCCTCTTTCCTCTCTGAAATGGAAAGAAGCAAAGGGAGCAAGGCTACGACAACCTAGACTCAAATTTGCAGGTTGACAACTCTGATACGGCAATACGCATAGTATCAGCTATTTTCTCTTTCTAGAATCAACCGACTACGCGTCGTCGCCCATTTCAAACAGAATGTCGCATCGCGCTGGTAACGGATTGGTTTCATCCCGGTTTTTCAAGTCCCTGGTGTTGAGGAGGATTCATGCAAGCCACACTCATTACAAATCAAAAATAACAGAAAAGAGGGAAGCCAAAACTGGAGGCCAGAGCTCAGCCCCTCGCCCAGTCTTTACCCCAGGATACTGCGTCTCGATTTGATTAATTATACAAAAACACAAAAAACCAACTTATAGCCGCTCATTCCCGTCATCACCGGTAATCCAAATATGTAGGCAGTTTTGTCTGACTACCAGATACCGAAGGGGGGAAAAAAAGTAGATATCACAATAGTATCAGAATAGCATAGCTAGGTCGTTATCTATATCGAATATCAAACTACCCAAAAAGCATCTACGGCAGCCTTCGCACAACACTTCTTGTATATTCACAACCCCTTATGACTGACTGTGGCATGCTTCAGACGCAGCTTGGATGTTAGCTTTACGTATGACTGGCTGGAACTGGTAATTATCTTACCCTCGCCGCTGCCACGAAGTGGTCCTAGCCGATCCAGGCTGAGAAGAGGTATGCCTGGATAGATTTGAAGGCGCCAGCTCATACATTAACCCGGACTATTTCAGCTTCTACCACTTCATTGATCCCTCTCTGTCCCTGTCCTGCCCTTCTACCCCGGCGGCTCGGACCGATCCCGTCCCGGTTTTCGGGCGTAGGGATACTCGAGGCTATCTAATCTGGTGGTGCAATAGCAGTGTCTCGCAATCAGTCTTACGTATGTACCCTGACACTTGCTACCGCTTTGCTTTGTCTTTTCACGAGAATTTTATGCTGCCTAGGTAGTATACGTAGCCGCAAACACCGGATCTGGTGGTGGTATGTCTACCTACACCTAGGCAAAGACAAATTAATCAACAGTATCTGAGGCCACTTCTTGCTTGCTCAAGTTTGCATAACTATATCCATTCAACCTTTCGGCTAATGCTGATGGGGGTTAGGAATAGGGGGTGGTGAGTTTGGCAGTTGCTCGTTGGACGGGACCCCTTTTAAGTACTTAACCACTTTTGGTAACACTCCGGAGCACGCATTCTATTATGTAGATAGACATACTCCCTGTTGGTCTTATGCGCCGATGCTTTGAACACATGCGCCTTGTTACGAATAGGGGTAGGTAGCAGTATTGACCCGCCTACATCTTGGACCTTCACACACACACGTCTTGTTAACCCCAACCCCATGTTACAACTAAGGGCCAAGGCTGCTTTTCTAGGAGTCTGCGTAGTACCATGTTGGATAACTCTGATTTCATGCATGTAAGTAGACAGGCACTTTTCTCCCTCCTGATGATACATGCTGGATAAAGGGCCTACTGACAAGACTATTCTTGGGAACTCTCGCACGGGGGAAAGGAAAAGAAGAAGAAGAAAAGAAAAGAAAAAGTGGATTGAAGTGTAACCCGGCTAGAAGAAGAAAAAAAAAGAAACCAGTAGGCAAGTTAAACAAACGCTCGTGGGAAAGTTGGGTATGTTCAGATTCTCTATCAACGTGACTAAAAAGAACTCAGCTAACTTATGTACTTTGGCGCGCGCTACGTAATCATCAAAATCGGGTGACTCTGCCTCCTACCTCCCGGTCTCCTCCGTGGTATAGTCTATGATGAATATATTTCCCTTCTTTTCAACCACCCCCTCCCCCCCCCCCCCCTTTCACCAACACACACCAGCCAAACGAGACCGGCATAGTTTTCCGCTCTTAGAGGAAGTTAATGCCGACGCCGACCTGGAGGCCCTTGCGGCCCTCCTCGCCGCGGCGGAGGATGAGGGGTAGACTGAAGTTGAGCTCGAACCGGGCGACGGGGTGGGCGTAGACGAGGCCAACGCCGGCGGCGATGCTTGGGGGCCCGTCGCCGCTGACGTCCCGGGCCGCCGACACAATGCCATCCCAGACCGCCGCGGCGCCGAGCGGCTTCCGGCCCGCCACGTCGCTGTCCTGCTGTTGCTCCTTGCTCCTTCTCCTGGCCGACTTCCCTGACGGGTCCTTCATGGCGACGAGTCGGCCGCCGTTGGCGAAGAATTGCAGGCGGAACGGCGACTCCGGACCGACCCTCGGTAGAGGGAGCAAGAGATTCACGCTACCGGCAGCGAAGACGTCGCCACCCACGCTATCGGCGCCGTCGCGGGGGCCGATGCCGCCGAGCGTGAAGCCGCGCACATCGGTCGGACCCCCGAGGGTAAAGCGGTCGTTAAGCCGACTCGGCGACACGCCGCTGAGTCCGTAGGATAGGGGCAGCGGGTACAGGAGACCGGCGCGCAGGCCGGCGCCGAAGGAGACGCCCGACGGGCCGCGGATCCCTGGGATCGGGATCGGCAGGGCACCGGCGACTTCGACCTCGCTCTTGGAGTGCCCGACGTCGCCGCCGAGAGGGCCCCAACCGGCCAGCTCTGTGCTCGTCTTGAGGAGGTACCCGCTTTGCGGCAGCATGGGGTTGTCTCTCCGATCGCGCACGAACAGGTAGGAGAGAGCGCTCTTGACGGAGTTGCCGGCGTCGCCGCGCACGGTGGGGCTCGCGGTGGGGGCGAGGCCGGTCACCTGTCTCCAGGCGCCGGTGTAGCCGAACTGAAACCGGTCGCCGGCGGCGCTCGCCCAGTGCAGCTTCAGGCCGCCACCCTTGAGGACCTCCTCGTGGCTCGCCCAGGGCTTCTGCGTGCTGCTGGCCAGGCCGTCGACGCTGAGCCGCACGTTGGGGTTGCTCAGGAGCGGCGTGGCGAACTCGGCGCTGTAGGCAGACCGCGTCCTCGTGCCGGCTGAGGCGTTGAGCGATAGCGTCTCCGCGCCCCCGAATATGTTCCGCCATAGCATAGAGCCGTAAGCGGAGCCCTCGGTGTTTCCTAGGTCGGTACCGGTCTTTAGTAGCAGGCGAGACTTTTCTCTTACCCGTAAGGAGATGTCGAAATCTGTGGGCGTCGAAGAAGCATCGAGAGGAGACGGGCGCGAGAGGTGGAAGAGGATATCGGGCTGGAATATGTCTTGGGAGAAAGAGGGGGGGGGGGAGGAAGAAGGTCGTGTTAGCGAGTTATGTGCGATGGAGGAGGGTGCCATTTCTTTCTTTCTTTTTCTCATCTTACCGAATTTTTGTAGCTTCTCCACGGCTCCACCCACCTCTTGAAGCATGTCGGCCAGGGTGTAGCCTTCATGATGACTGTTCTGTATTAAGCGCTCGAAAAGGGGGTTGAGGAATGATCTCCGGGTGTGCTTTGCGCCGTGAACCTCGACGGAGGAGAGAGTAACTGGAAGGGTTTGGTTCGAAGAGAGCTGTTTGATGTATTGTCAACTAACTATCCAGTAACTACCTGGTGAAATATCCGGCACCGAATAGGACAAAAATTAATAAAAAAAAGACGATGGTAAGTAATGAATATAAACATACCAAGTCAACCATGCGCTGCTGGGAGGTGGCTTCCTCGGCAGCCGCCCTCTCTGCGGCGACCTTCTGCTCTATAGAGGCAGATTCCCGCTTAAGGAGATCTTCGAAGGCCTAATCATGTTCACGAAAATGCGATTGCGGATTTTTATATTAGCTTGCTGATATGTCGTCACATGGGCACGTGAGATCGCGGGCTTGTTTGTAGTGCGGATTTTTTACAAGCAAAGAAGACAAGACTCACATCGTGACCTCCGGATGTGTTGTTGAAGGCCATAGTAGACCACAATTCCGGAGTGCTTCGCTGCTTCCACTTTTACCCTCAATTCTTTCTGGCTTGACACTTTTTGGCAGCGTAGATTTGAGAAAAAACCAAATCCCTCTCCTCTGTCATTCTCCCCGCCAATCCGGAGGGGAAAAAAATCATGAGGCAGAGAAGCTGGGCAGTCGGGCGGGCGCTCGATCGGCATCGGTAGGGACCGGCATGGCAAGGAAGCTAGGGTGGGGGAGTTTTGGGGGGGTTTTTTGCAATTTAGGGGGGGTAAGGCGGGTTTAAAATATGGGGAATAGGTGGGGTCATGGATCTTTGTGTGACAGTCAGATAGTCCCGTTTCATACCTTATGTACGGAGTACCTAACTAGCGGTTACTTCATACTTCATACATGTGGCGGAGAGCTGTGGCTATATTTACTCTAACTACTAGGTACTGTAATATCCATAAGGTAACTATCAACCCGTTTGTAGTACATGACAGGTTCTCTATAAGTTATTCCAAGAATCCCGTCTATAGAGTCCGGGTATATCTTCAACGTTGGCACGTGAAATGCGTTACGAGTCAAGAAAAGACCGGGGATAAAATCTCAGTCTCACATACTATGCATGTACACTCTACCTCATTTAGTGAATTAGCTGCATAGCATCTAAGGTACCTTAGACAGTAATTAAGCTTTCCCACCTAAGGCTGGAAGTACAGTACTTATCATTTCTAAGCATCCTCTCCGGGCCCTGGCTCCTGAGTGGGAGAGTGTAGATACATACCTACTAAGTAAGTACATATAGACCCTGACCCTGGAAGGTTTTAATGTTAGCTCAGCCCCAGTAGTGAGGTCCGCCAATCCAGCCTTAACTTTTAGGTCAACCCGTTTGCCTGTCCCCTTCAGTCTATATCCATAATTACATGAGCATGCACTCATCATCATTCATTCTCACTTTCCATCATCACCACCATCCTCATCCCCCATCTCATGTCACCATCCACCGTCCATTTTAATCTCGTGGTCTTTCTTTGACACTTTTCTTTTTCATTCGGGTCCTTTTTTAGTGCTCTGCTCTCTACTCCCTCTTTTAATAACAGGCCTGCTTAGTTACATACCTAAGTACCTACTTTATTCTCAACACTCACTTCTAATCCGGTCCTGATCTGCCTGTCTGTTTGCCTACTTACCATCGTCATCATCAACGTGACAGATCGTCTCTCAGCCCACAAACACAAACAAGAAACATAAAAGTCATAACCATAACCATGGCCAGTAAAGCGGCCCATAAGCGTGTATGCATTTCATCCCCACATTACTCACCCAAAAATGATCTATTGATCATTATTCTTGGTCTTCATGCTAATGCATCTTGTCTTCTGTCTCTTGTCTAGTTGACGCGCGAGTACAAAACCATCTCGGAGAACCCGCCCCCTTATATCACAGCCCACCCGTCCGACTCTAACATCCTCGAGTACGTCCCGCCCCGTCCCGTCCAACACAATCGTGCCACTCCTTTGTTCCTTTTCTTTTTTACAACACTCCTCCATGCTGACTGACTGGCTGTCTGACTGTGTGACTACCTACAGGTGGCACTATATTATTACCGGTCCCGAGGATACCCCTTATCATGGCGGCCAATACTGGGGGACTCTGATCTTCCCATCCAATTACCCCTTTGCGCCGCCCGCCATCCGAATGCACACGCCCTCCGGTCGCTTCCAGCCGTCGACCAGGCTGTGTCTCTCCATCTCCGACTTTCACCCGCGCTCCTTCAATCCCGCCTGGGAGGTCTCTACCATCCTGATCGGCCTGCTCTCCTTCATGACCTCCGAGGAGATGACCACCGGTTCCGTATCCAGTACCGAGGCCGAGCGGAAATACCTAGCGTCCAAGACGCGCTGGTGGAACTCCACCGGCGGCGGCTCCCACGCCAAAAACCCCGCGCAGAAGGGCAACGTCAAGGCCGGCGACGGCGGCGCCAAATTCCGGGCAGAGTGGCCCGACGTGGACAAAGAGAACTGGGAGTGGATGACCAAGCATAAAATCGACACGGCCACCGGGAATAAGATTGGCGGCACGTCGTGTGGTCCGCAGTTGGGCATTCCTGGTGGGAGCGGCCACCAGACACAAGCCGTCGTCGACGCAGTCGTCCAGCAGCGAGATGCCGGCACGGGCTGGCTGAGTCAAAACCGCCTATTACTCGTCGGCGGCGTCGTTTTCGTTTACATGCTCATAGCACGAATTTTATCCGAAAGCGATTGATTGCGATTTCCCAAGGGCGGATTTTTTTTATAAAAAAGAATTGGGGAGATTCGGGGGCTTCCCCTGTTCGGTAGCAGCAATACCGTATAAGGGGGGGGGGGGGGGGGGAGGAGGGTGGTCCTTCGAGAGCGCACCACGTCCCTTGGCCAGCATTTACCGAGTGTCGTTCAGCTTTCTGATCAAGAACGGATCTATGTTTTACGGATCACTACTTTCGTTCATCTGAGGGTTAGATGTTGCTGGTGGTGGTGGTGGAAGGAGGGTTGGGGGTGGGACAATCAGCAGAATACGCGTACGGGCTTGTAATCTGATTTCGGGAAAACACGCCAAGGATGGGGGGGGGGGGCTCCAGGGATAACAACTTTCAAAAATCAGCTACCGTGTAACAAAAAATTAGCGATGCTGTTTTTTTTAAAAAAAATGATGAATTTTGCATGTACGGGGTTCTCTCGGATGTTCCGTCTTTGACGTCCCGGCCTCTTAAAACGGTGCTCTTTTTTTTCCCCGGGTTTCACGCTTAAAGGGGGTTAGAATGTTCTATTACGCAATGGACAATGGTAACTGGGGATATATATCTCCATGGCTTGGCTCGGTAGTCATACTATTATAACAAACATCAACGACATATACATCAAATAACATAACATATACATAACGATGATTACCCGTGACCCCCCCAGGCGAAACCAGGGCACGCTTGTGTAGAGACTTGCGTCGACGAAGCTCGCTTACCATCTTTATGAAGAAAGGTCGTAATGATATTTATTTACTCTCATGAAGGATGCCCGCAGCCAGATAAAGATCCCCCTTCCCCCTTCCCCCTCCCCACCTCCTTTTATGAACTAGATACAGCTTGCAGGGGGGGGGGGGGGGGCATTAAACGTTGCCGGCCATTTCATCCAATACAGTTCGCTATGGAATCGCGACAACATGACCGCGAGCTTCACCGTCTCCTCTGTATACCTACGTACTATCTAGCATCACGACCGTCGTGTCCCCGATCGGTCCAGGCACGAATTTTACCATCCCCGCCGTCAGTCAGCACAGCACTGCAGCACCGATTGTAATCAGTAGATTTTCCCACCGCGAGACGCCGCGGCAACAAAACGAATCGAGTTGGCATGAAATGCACCGTAGGCACACCGTTGCAGTTGCATTCACATCAGACAGAGAGAGAGGGGGGGCATAATATAATAATACGAATACTTTCTTTTTCCCTTGGAATTCTGGTCTTTATCTGCATCGCAGTTTCGAGTCTCCGCCCCTCCCAGGAGGAATAGGGCCCCCCCTTATCACAACCGGCCAAGGTTTTTAGGGGGTGATTCTTAGGTCTATCCATGTAGACACAAGCCTTAGGCAATGTCTCCTCGCCCATGCGTCGCCCTCATGCCAAATGAAAAATTTCCCTCTACACGTCGTGCATTCCATTCCTCGCCCGACCTCCTAAACTCCAGAATCAAACCTCATGACCACTAATCTGGCTGGTAAAAAAAGAGATAAGGGGGTATTATGTTTTGTGTATGAATGACGTCGCAAAAAAAGGATGGGGAAACAAAGTATACACGCCGCTAACCAGGTAATCCGCAATCTAGCAGACTCACATCGTCTAAACCCTCTTTTGTCGTTTTCCTGTATCATAACCCCGCGACCATACCATGCCAACTGGCCACCATCATTTTTTGAGTAACCGTCCCTGATACCGTTTGAACCAAAAAGAAAAGAGGGCATGACCTCAATGGAGGACTATGCCAGGTCGCGTCCCTAGGCCCCGCAAATCAAAGATCCACGAAACGCACACATGAACCAAATACGCCAACACCAAACGCAATGCCTGCGAAGAACCAAAAGAAAGATAAATCAACGCCGCGATGCCATTATACCATGTGGGACTGAAGAGCCCCTGCCTCGAGGCCAGACAACGCCGTCGTCCAATCGTGAGCGCGCCGGGAAACTACCCGGGCTGGCCAGCTAGACCATAGATTCGGGGATGTTGTAAACCGGCGCCGGAGCCTGTCGCGGTAGATCCCTCTCCGGAGGGATCTCGAATTGAGGGATCCACTTCCTGATCAACTGGGGAACTTCGGCGCCTCGGGGTTGGATAACCTCCTCCTGCCAGTTTAGTACATCCCAAGGTTCAGCAATAATGTGACGTCGGTGTGAAGAAAGCCGCTTCTGAATATGCTGAGAGTGAGGGACGATCCCATCACGAACTGCATCCACGGCTCTGAGACGTTTAGCCTCTCGCGCAGCTACGACGTTGGCGATAGCATGATATTGATCTCGAGCATTCCAGCCGGAAACGCCGTTGCTCTCTGACGTTAGAACAGCACGTAGCTCATCAAACGGCAGGTTAAGGAGGATACGGGAGAGGATGGGCGAGCACTTGGCAGACTCTCGTTGAGACGCAGGGCCATCCTCGGGGAAGGTGGGCGGAAGGTCGCCAAACTTGATACTACTCAGCCGGACTACTGGCTTGCTGCCCTTCCGCGAATTGCTACCTCTGGCAATGGCGGGCGCAATGCTACTACGCGGCGAAGTCACAGCAGAGGGACTCGGAATGGCTGGAATGCGAGCGTACTTGGGCGGGTCGGCGGCCGTGCTGTCAAATTCGAAGTTCGCCGGGAATGCGTTGACCAAGAAATTCATGATGGTGTCCATGAGGATCTTTGTCTCGCGGCCGTAGTTGTATTCTAGTTCCACAAAAGACATGCTTGTACCGTCGTGGTCGACGTTAAAGTCGGAGTGTCGCTGGATGGCGCCTTCCAGAACGAACCCGAGAGCGACTTCCACTGTAACCCAGTTAAGGAGGTCGGCGGCGATCTGCAGACCGCGGATGAGAACGTCCTGCATATCGAGGAGATGGCCTGCAGCGACATAACCAAGACAAAATTCGAATCGGTCGATATTATCACCGGCAAAGTCCATGCCATTAGTTCCGTTGCCGATCATAGGTGGGAAATTAAGAAGAGGATGCATGTAGAGTCTCTGAATGGCCATCCACCAGGCGTCCGAACGTAGGTAGGCATCGGACGACTCAACAGTGATGGTATGAGTGCCGGAGCTGTCAGTACGTCGCGCGGAAACGATGTATCTCTTCAAAACGGGGCTCTGTGCAAGAATGAGCTTGTGCCCGGTAATCTTGACAGGGTGATGACGGCCATTGGTGTATACCAGCTCTAGGACGCAATCTGCAAGCTCTCTGTTATCGAACTGGTTGCGGAAGTAGGAAATACTATCCATAATTTCCCCGTCAAGACTTGGGGGACGACGCCCGAACGGCGGCGAAGGCAGGAAGGGCGGGAAAGGAGGACCAGGCGGGTGATGGGGGTGAGGAGGGCGTTGGTGATGGTGCCCACCCGGGAGCTCGTGGAGGCCAGGACCGGGGTAGTGCACGTTGTTTCCGGGAGGAAACGGGATCGGACCACCTTCCATGCCGTTAAGCTCACCCGATGTATGCGATCCTTGGAAACTGTGGGGGGTAGGCGGACCGTAACGATTGGGACCGGGAGGAAAGGCATCCAAGGGTCCTTGGGGGGCATGTGCCGACAGAGGTCCATATGTATCCATGCTAGAGACGGGGACCATGTCCGGGCGGAACTGGGTATTGATGGGGGCCGGACCCGGACCTGGACCCGGAAAGCCGTTGCCGTTTGATTGTGCATGATGATGACCGTTCACACGGGGAAAGTTCGGGTTCTCGCCGTTCACCGGCATCGGGGGCGGCGGCATGAAAGCACCTGGATGAGGTGCGGGAGAGGGAGTATGCGACTCTGGAAGACCGCCAAACATGATGCCTCCTCCATTACTCATATGGTGATGATGCATGCGGGCTCCTGGGTGAAAGCCTCGGTGGTCGGGGTGTCGATCGGTAGGAGGCTGATATTGGGGTGGGGGGATCGAGGGATTCTGAGGATTAAGGACGTGGGGCTGGTCGATTCGGCGGGGAGAGATAACAGATTGAGCCTGAGAAGGCCGAGACGAGGTATCCTGGGCGCCTACTGTGAAGGTTCGTAAGCAACTATGGCGTATTGGGTCAAAAGTCTGCGATCGCGATCGCAACTGAGATTTACCTTGCTGTGTGTCAACTGCAGGAACGGAAACAGCGGTGGAGCCAGCGGTGTCCAACTTGACATCTGCGCTAAACGGATCGGAGGACATTTGCTTGGCGGCTGCAATTTGTCCGGGTTGAACAGTAAATCCGTTGGTGCCGTTTGTAAGCACTCGAGCTTGATCAGGAGATGCGTTTGCGCGGTCGGTAGCCGTATCAGTGACAATACCAGTAGCAGTAGCAATAGCAGGAGCGGCAGTGGTGGCACTTGGTGCAGCAGCAGCGGCTGGCATTGTGATTGTAGTAGTGGGCGGAACGGCGTTGGTTTGGGTGGCGACTTGTTCGGGCTTCTCCACGTCTAAACCGTTTACCTCACCCCCAGAGGGCTTGGCTGACTGCATATGCTGACCGTTCGTAGACTTGGTGGGCTTCGCAGTACCGCCGGATGAAACGACCTTATTAATCAGGGCCGCATCGAGGGAGGTAGAGGCGGAGGAGGCGTCGGGGGAATCGTTGGGCGAACCTTTGGTAACAGGAACAGGCTTGCCGTGGTTGGTGTCCTGGTTGGTGGGCATGGGCGTAGATGCCTTTGAAAGCTTATGAGAGGCAGCGGCGGCGGCGGCAGAGGAGGATCTGGCGGACTGCTTCTGCATCATAGGCAGGGGGATAGCAGGGAACACGACAGGCCGAGTGGCGGCGACTCCTGGAACTGAAGTAGTGGTAGTTGTCGACGAAGATAGAGGCGTTGCGATTTTGGCTGTAGTGGGGTTTGCGGTCTGTTTCTTCGCATTGTGTCCGGAAGCGGTGGTCTTAGTTTTCGGCTGAGTGACCTGGAGGGGCTGGGCCGACTTGGCTGGCTGGACAGGCTGGGCCTTTGAAGGCGCCATGATGGGCAGGGGGGAAAACAACAGAAGCGGTAGAGGCTCGCTATGCAGATGAAATTCTCAGGATGATGCAGATAGGAATAAAGCAGAAGAAAAAAGAGTGACGGTGTTCATGCCAAGAAGAGCCCAACACTTTTTTTTTGAAAAAGATAGAGAGGTTCTAGAGGTTCTAGAGGTCTAGGATGGACCAAAAATGGGGTCGAATTATTTGGATTATTTTTAGAGGGGGGTAAGAGGGAGGAGTGGAGAGGAGGGGGAGGATGCTTGGATGCTTTGGGTGCCCGTAATGCCCGTAATGCCCGTAAGGCCCGTAGTGCCCAGATGATTGATGGTGTGGAGGGGTTGAAGGCGGGTTGAAGGCGGGTTGGTTGATGGCCCGGGGTATATCAGATTTGGATCACGATAATAAAAGTTGAGTCCGATCAAGATCCGGAGGACAAGCCACAGTTGAAGGAGAAAAGCCGATCATTAGATGACATTCGACCAAACAACCCAAACAATCCCAAACGATCCCGGGACCTTTGATGAATCGGCCAACTCACCAGAGCTCGAAGATGGGGGCATAAGGTGCTGGTGAGGAAGAATATTTATTTTTCCAATTAGAACTCGTGAGAATACTTGTCAGGTGTTTATGCGTGTAGTAGCGGTAGTAGTGTAGTAAGTCCGTCCCGGCCTAGGAAAGTAGGCCGCCAGGCAGGAAGGTGGTATGTATTACTTGTAGGTAGGAGCCCTCGGCCCTTAGGATACTTTTAGGCAAGCTAAAGTAGAGAACCCAACTAATATCTAAGACCGGGAAGTTTAATAGAACCCCAGAAAGCAGAGTATGTAGACTCTAGCTAGGGCTGTTTAGCCTTTTTAGTTCAATCAGGTAGTCAGGAACAATAAGATGAAGAGAGAGAAAAAAGCCCGAATAGAATAGAACAGAATTGTTGTGAGTGGGTTGATTCTACTATGCAGTATCGCAATGCCCATTGATGTAGATGAAGAAGTTGGGATGGAAATTTTAGAAGTTTTGGAGAGATAAGAATATGGTATGTATACTACCTACTTAGGTAACGTACTTAGGAGGTATGTATGTGTATACTTAGAGCTCTTGCCCCGCGCTGCCTGGCTGCCTGGTAAGGAGTTGGAAGGAGGAACACACATAATAGAAAGAAGGCTAAATGCAGGTGCGCCTGCGTCTGCATCGTCATACGTCTGCGTGCGGTAACTGCATGTATCTATCTACACTGCTTATCTATCTATCTACCCGTGAGAGTCGTTTCCCTACCCGTTTGCCCAACCAGGGTAGGTAGTGACGTTCTACTTACATTAGGTACCTAGGTATTGTTCGTTCCTAGGCATGTACCTGATCAAGTACGATAGGTTTGCTAGGTACATACGGAAGCAGCTGGGTAGGTTAGGTGGAGATACTGATGCAATGGCAATCGACAGAAGGAAAGAGCACCTGCAATCATCTTCCAGCCTTAGAAGGCTTCTGCGGAAGGTACATCATCCACAGAGAGGAGGGGAAAAGATTCGGTACCTCAAATATATCCAGGAAGGTACCTGTCTATCTGAATACGGGCAGTGTATGTATGTAGACCCTATGCAGGTGGGCTGTATGTAGATGTCGTAGCTTGACATACGAGCAGGTACAAGCGTTAGTAGGTGAGATCTGCTTAATCAAGCAGTACCGAACAGCTCGCGTAGGTTAGGTATGTTGTCTAACCTGACATCCACGAAGTTCTAGGTTGGTTGCGAATTCAGACTGCCATCTATTGATTCGGGGGACCCCAGGAATGTACATCTCTCAGGATGCGATAAGATCCGACCCATACGAACACGGACAAGGAACGGAAAGTTGGAGAACCAATTAGAGCGAGCACCCCCGACTAACCATGCCTTCCAAAAACAATGTTCTGTCTGTTGTTACTTCCATTATTTCTGTTTCTTTTCCTTCCTTCGGCCGGTCTTATCAGCGTCGCTGCTATCTGTACTTGCCTTTCGTGTAAGTGGTTGCACAGGCCCGGGGTCTGGTAGGTAGGAGGTAGGCAAGGCCTTGTGCGCCCCAGGTGATTAGATACTGGTACCTCGGCAGCTTCTTGGGTAAGCAGATAAGATACCGTGGACAAATTTAGAACGTAATAGACGCTAAGAAATTAATTTTTTTCCCCTTGTTGCCATCTTTTGCTGGGATCTCTGTCTGGTCCTCGCCCCATTCCCGTCTACCTAATAAAGTGGGACATCTAAGGATAAACGAATATAATACATACAGCACCTTCTGTCGTCATATCTATTATCTCCGCGTATCTGCGTCATTGTATATCGAAGTATGTACCGCCGATTAGTCTAATCTCCATGTAAATAAACTCTCTTTTCTCCAGGTTGCCCCTTTTAGAAACTGGCCCAGCCCCCTTTTCCCGTCGTCGCCGTATGCGTCGTAAGTTGGGAAATTGGAGAAACTGAATCTTGGAAATGATGTTTTTTGTCGTTCCTGTCTTTGCTGCTTACGGCGGGGGAGGCGGGCAGGCGGACGGGCTGGCGGGTAGATTGGTTGGTTAAGTGGGGTCCGAAAAGATACAAAGTCGCACGGCAGGATCCAACGAAGTCCGGCCGATTATGAAGTGGAGTGGAGTCAAGTCCAGTAGTAGTAGTAGTAGCTTTGTTCGATTCCCATCCCGGGTTATTAAGGGGGGGCGCGCTCCAGTTGCGACTGTTTCCGGCATCTTAGCCCTAGGTTATTAGTTAGACTGAATAGTAGCCGGCCATGTGGATATGGATTGCGGTGCGGTATGTTGTGTTCGGTCTCGGCCTTGAGAGAGGGGAGGTTTCAGCCACAAAATCTACTTGAGTAATCGTCCGTTCCGTCCTCAGCCAGCCCAACCAGGGACAAACAAAGCCACTTAACCACACCTACACATCACGCCTTTCCCCTGTCTTCCGCCCCCGTCAGCCCTGTCTCTTTGTTTAATTGTAAGTCCGATAGCCATTGTGCTCGTGTGTGCATAAGGTTAAGATCAATCGATTAATTAATCACATTGTTGACTGCGCGACCTCGGCCGAGATGGCGTGACAAGAAGTAACGACCTCACACCCTTAATGTACTGGGGATGCGCCAGCCAGAAGGAGAGAAGAGAAGAGGGCGGGCGTGAAAAAAAAGTGACGGAGGCTCATCGCCCAGGACTCCAGGTCCTCCTCGTCGCGAGGCCACGGCTATACGTCAGGTAGGCACCAATCGGGCACCGCGCGACGTTCTGGAAATATTCAAATTGCGTGTCGTTCGTAGAGATCACTGTCGCGGTATCAGCTCACCCTCCACAGGCTCTCTCGTCCTTGGTTCCGTGTGCCCATTTCACCTACCAGCAGCGATGCATCTTTTTCCCAGAGCCTCCGCGCAGGGACCCAAGTCGACGCTGTACGCGTGGCCGGGCTCCATATGTACCGGGGAGAAGGAGGGGTCCTCCACGGCGCCGCTGGGCCGTGGTTGCAGATCATCGAAAGTAGTCTCGGGACCGGGGCAGGCGTCGAGCAGGGCGAAGACGAAGGTGCCCTGCCCGGCGTACGAGAACCAGGACGTCGCCGTGATCTGCTCGCGGCGCGGGAACAGGAACTCGAGTGCGCAGTTGGCGTCCGCCTGTGACGCCTGCACGTCGAATCGGAATACTGTTGACACGTCCCCCGCGGTGAATGACCCTAGGTGTTGCCGGCCATATGCTCGGCCGGGCTCCCGCGCTGATACCCGCGTCATGTAGTGCGGCGGCTCAAACCCCCCTTCTTCCAGGTAACGCGGGCAATCGTCGCCATGCTGCCTTTGTGTCCAGTCGTCGGGCTCGTGGAGGCGTCTGGGGGTTGCTTCGTACGGTGCTGCTATTGTGATCGTGAGCAGCGTGAGCAGCACGAGGGAGCTAGGAAAGTGATGAAGCATGGTTGCGGTTGGCCCTGAGGATGCAAACTATCTATTGCATCTTGACATGTAAATGGTCAAGTTTAGTCTGGTGTTATGAACCGGAACCAGAACCAGAACCAGCGATCACTTGGTGTGGCGAGGGGGAGGTAAGTGTCTTATGCCGGTCGAATATAACGGTGCGGTACAGTGCCGCATGGTCTACACCGCAAAAGCAACGCACGCCTTGTCTATGTTAGACTATGAAGCAATAGTATGTCTTGGTTCCAACAATCCTCCGAACCCACGTTTCTGTGTCTCTCGGCACAGCCCGTTTTGGCTGATTCGTGTTGAGACTACTCCGAGCCTGGTGCTGACTTGCAGCTATATCCCAACGTGTCTGTATTTTACAAGTGAATGCCACGAATGTCGCGCTACTATGTTATTCTCCGCTGGCATAAACTTGGAGTGTGACTTGCCAATTCACATAATATAAACGCTTTATTCTATATAAAACATTCATCCAGTATGATACGATTGTAAGCTGTGGCCCGGTCATCTGGCCAGGGATGAGGAAACTAACTGGTCATCGTGGCTTGTGCCAAAGACCAGCTACCCCTGACCACCTGGCGGGTTCCTAAATCCTGACGTCAAGACTGCCTGCGGAGGGGTTTAGCCGTGTGGCGTGATATTACCTGCAATAATATGCACGCCTCGACTTCGAATGTAAGGTTCGTGGATGTAGTCTAATTTGTCGGGATCAATAAGAATGAAGCCTCCTCTTTCGTCGAGCACCATATTTGTCCATGAGGTCGACTGGTCAACGGGTGTCTTCGAGTTCGTTTGATATCCTGATGCCTTAACCCAACTTCATGTGCCCCTTAACTATAAGGTCTACCTCGGGTGTGAGAAGATTGTCAAGTTATTGCATTGCATGAAACATTTCATAGTGTGTTTCATTACGAAAGAACTCTGCCCCAAGTATCACTAATCCAGGCAATAAAAACGAGTAGACGTACATTAAATTACGAGGGTGAGCTCGGTCATGTACACTCAATTTATACTCGAGAAGTCAATGTATCTCTTACCTCCCTACTCAGGATATATTAGTAATGCAAGAATTACCATCCCATATCATGAACCCAACCACCAAGCATTTCTCAAGCTCATGTGACTTGCTTCATATGGTCTGTGTCAAGCAAGGCAGTCAGTGGATCTCCTATCTTTTAAACGTTATTATTACCAACGAACTCTTTAATAAGGGAGGGTCGATTTTGTATAATATCTGTCTCGGGGATATTCATGTGCTAACAGTTTCCCCGGGTGGAGGCTAGAGTGGGTGAAATCTTTTGGCGGATCTGAGTGGACGCCACGGTTACGAGTAAAAGGGGCTAGAAGATCGCGAGAGACATGGCTTGCCGTCTTGGCTATTCCTTCACCATTCATCCAGTCAAGACGCTACTACGTATTATCATGCTTCGTATTGTGTCTGCAGCTGACTTTATACGAAAGTGATGATATAATAATCTAATGTATAAACCGTTAGACCCATTACCAGTGTCTGGCAGGTGTATATGAAGATAGTGGTACAGTAACTAGCGACGATAGGATCTAATAAAACGCCAGGAAGGCGGATAAAAAGTATGGTGCGGTAGTAAAAAGAAATAACTGGTATATACTCCTTTTATGATAGCCTATTCATATGTACATTTGCCAGCATATTCCGTGGCGATCCAAGACCTTTGTGTGAGAAGATTGCACTTTCCTGCCATATACATGTATAGTCTTTTATCAAAGTGTTGGGTGACTATGGTTCCCGGCATAATCCCATCCCGTTTCCTCATCGCTAATGTCCAACTCGTGAAAAGAATTATCACGTAACGCATAGAATCAAGCACTAGCTTTCTTCTCGAGCTGGTCTTCTTCCGCTTTAGGCCCGGGAACGACCTCGACGTCGCCGTCGCCGGCGTGCACTACGCCGGTGAGCTTGATCTGCGGCCCCGTGTAGTGTTTCCGGCCGTCGAAGATCCACGTCAGCCCGGCGATCAGCAGGATCACGCCGAACGCCACGATGCAGTAGTTCATGTTTTCCGCCGTAACGGGCAGCTCCGGCGGGAACACGAAAAGCACCGTCGTCAGAATCGCCCAGGCGATGCCGACCTGTTATTTCAGCTGTTAGCATGGGGTGAGGTCGAAAAAGTCTTAATGAGATTAGAGAAAGGGAGCACATACCAAGTTTAGCACCCAGCCGACAGTCTCGGGAAGCTTAAAGGCCCGGGTCGGCGGCAACATCTTGCGGCCCCGAAGCACGTTGATGGCGGGCGGGATGGCGTAGGTAACACCTAGGGCGACTACGGAGGCGGAGGTGATAGCGTTAAAGGTGCTGCTGGAGCCGAGGAAGATACAGCCGAAGATGATGACCCAGGCAGTGGTCCAGATAAGGGCGTTGAGGGGCACGTCGAGGCCCGGGTGGACTTTGGCGAAGATGTGACTGAAGGGCAGGCCGCGGTCGCGGGCGAAAGCGTAGCTCATGCGGCTGCTGGTGGCCATGATGCTGGTGGTGGTGAAGAGCATGCAGGCGAGGGGGAACATGAGCAGGCAGACGCTGCCGGCGCGGCTAGCGGTAGCGTCCATGAAGATCTGCAGCAGGGGGCCGACGGCGGCGTCGAGGACGCGGGAGACGTCGTCGACGCAGAACAGCAGCGCGCTGAGGAAGACGAAGCCCGTGAACATGCCGATCAGAATGCAGTAGATCATGATGCGCGGGCCCTGGATCGTCGGGTCCGGGATCTCCTCGATCATGTGCACCGTGGCGTCGAAGCCGGTCAGCGCGAACGCTCCCTGCAGCAGGCCCAGCAGCCACGCCAGGCCGTCCGGCCACCCGACATCGTTGATGAAGTTCCCGTAGACGAAGGACCCGCTCTGGAAGTCGGGCGCCGCGCACGCGAGCACCGTCACCGTGATCACCACGAAGCCCGTCACGGACCAGTACAGCGCGGCCTTGGTCACGTACGGCAGCACGCGGTTCAGGAAGGCGTTGATGAAGAGCGCCGCGAGCGTGAACCCGATGTACACGAGGAACTGGTGCCAGGCCTCGGGCTCGTACGACGGGTTGAACAGCGAGATCGCGTTGACGACGAAGGTGCTGCCGAGCAGACCCCCTGTGGCCGTCAGCGCGACCCAGCCCGACACGTTGATCCAGCCCGTCACGTAGCTGATGGCGCGACCCCAGCGCGGCCACGACACGATCGCCGCCCAGTGGTACTGGCCGCCGGCGGTGGGGTAGGCGGAAAGGAACTCGGCGAGCGACGCCGCGAGGCACAGGTTGCAGACGCCCGCGACCATCAGGCCCCAGATGACGGCGCTCGGGCCGCCCGACGGAAGCGCCAGCGTGATCGACGCCGCCAGCGCCGTCCATGTGTTCAGGATCGCAAACGCCAGCCCCAACATCGACGTCATAGAGAAGTTGCGCTTCAGCTCCTGCTTCACGCCCAGCTGCTCCAGCGCCGCCGACGCCTCGGCGGCCCGGATGTTGCGCGAGGTATTTGTCATCTCTCTTTCTCTCTTTCTCTCTTTCTCTCTTTCTCTCTTTCTTTCTCTCTGTGTGTTTAGATATATTCTTGTCTCTTCTGAATTTATTGAATAGACAACCTTAATCTCTCCTTCAGTTTCTTTCGGGACTCTGATCCCAAGAACTCTCCGTACGGTCTTGCCAACTACCTTCGTTTGCCGAAGGTGAAGGTAGAGAGAGACGAGGCGATCAGCGAGTCAAGCAGCGACGGCGGGCAGCCTGTATATTAGAAAAAAACGATGGGAGTCCGGGAGGGCGTAGAGGGCTGGAGAGAGTAATAAAGAGGCGCTCTCAGGCCAATAAAGAAGAAACACAAACCGGGGAATACATTGCCACAGCGATTGGCTCTGGGGAGGGCTTATTTGTACCATCGTTCCGATGCTCGGTCAGCCGGAGTCGGGAAATAACCTGCGTAAACGCCTCCTTCACCCACTCTCTGACCCCCCAACCCAATCTAACCCACACTCATAACCCATGGGGGAAGAGGGTCCCTGACTCCCGACACAATCTGGTATGTAATTCGGCGGGGATTAAAACTGAACCCAGACGGGCAGATTGGCGGCAGAGCCTCTGGTGCGGCTCGCGAGCCCCCGACAAAACAAGATCAACGCTAGGCCTGTGCTAAAAGCTTGATCTTACAGTAACGACAGGGATAGCACCGGGGCCAGTCAGGTCAGACCTTCAACCCCCACATAATACGACCCGTGCGATCCATGACATGACGGAAGATTAGGGGGGGCGGGACTGTGGGAAGGCGCTGGACTCGTTCCGATCCAGGCGGAATGACGAGTCAAACTCGGAATGATTATGAGTTACCGATTACTTGACCACATAATACCTCCTAGATGGACCCCGTACTCGCACGTTTCTCTCCTCTTTACAATTTGCGGGGTTGGGGGGAAATTCGTGGGGTTTTGTCTGGTCTGGGGATTTGTACTTGACTGGTCAATGGTACCTTTATCCCGTGTGACCTTATGACGCGCCGTAGAAATATGGAATATAGATGAATAGGAGTCGGGCAAGAAAAAGTTACTTGACAAGTGCTAGCTAACCTCACTAATTGGAGCTGTCAAAGATATGCTCCTAGTGTGTCAGTCAGCTATTTAAGACATCCTAACTAACAACCTCTAGGAACTTTGATTCCTTATCATGGTTTCTTGTGTAATAGCTCTGAGCAATGAATGCTACCTGGTTAATCTATCTATCTTCAACATCAATAGCCAATAGAAATAACCCAGTCTCCTGTGCTGGGGGTGTGTGCTTCATCTACCTATACTTAGATAGGTATGTGGGTTCCTGTTTGAAATTGGCCGAGGCCATGGATGGGAGGGAGGGCATTATCATATAGATAGATATACGAGCAGAGAGAGAGAGAGAGAGACCTTAGAAACGTTTGGGAGCAACTTAGGTGTGCATGTATGCTAACAATGGGACTAAACACCAAGCGGGACCCGCCCATCTCTTAAAAGCCCGAGTCATTGCCACGCCTCTTGGTCCACCTCTTCTTGACATACGTATTAATAGAGATGGGATAAGATGAGGCTCGGAGCCATATTCCCGCCCAGAAATCAAGCCAGAATTACAGACGGGGCCTTTACAGAAGCGAGGGGGGAAACCTCAGGGGGTCGAAGCAAAGTAGTCATTGCGACGTGATTAGGTTATGGGAAATAAGTAGACAGGAACAACGTAAAAGAAGAAGAAAATGTCCTATCTTCTCGGGACGACGTTCACGGTAATCGATGTCGGTTTCTCGGCCCATGTCCTCAGGCACTATTCAAACATCTATCTACTCTACTGTGTGTGTGGGTATATGTAAAATGATCAACCCAAAGAAAAAAAACCCACCCGTCCGTCGGCTTCGGTGAGCCGCTGGCTATCACTTTCTCGATCCGGTCTGGACGCCGGCAACTACCGCGGCGCGCCGCGCTATGTATGGGGAACCCTTGGAGCTATACCCTAGAAGGCATGTCCACGCGAGCTGGGGGTAGTTTGAAGCGATTAGAAACATTTTTTCCCCCTTCGTCGCTTCGTTATATCATCATTATCATCAATATTTTTTGACATCAAAGGGCGTAAAGATGTAAGTATGTATTGTATGTAATAGCTACTACGTAAGTTGACGTGATTTTACGTTTCTCGGTGGTCCTGATCTTCATCTGTTTTTCCGGACCGGCCCTCCTTCGTCATAGGTCATAGGTGGGCAAGGAAGCAGAAAGGTCCCGATGTCCTTCCTCTGTATAATATTGTGTTCAAAAAGGGGGGCCAGGAGAACCCGCACGCCAAGCCCGGCCTGGTCTCAGGGGAGTTATCGTTGCTGTTTCTGTTGCTGTTGCTGTTGCTGTTTGGGCATCTATCTCCATCTATACACCAAGACCCTCGGGTGCATTATCGTAACGTTCCTCGGAAATAAACTAGACAGACGGGCTGCACTGCGCCGAACGTGATTGCTGCCTCTACGGTATCTTGGTCAAATAAGCTATGGGGGTCTTTTTTTCTGTGGTCTATCTAGGGTAAGGCCGCCGCTCGCCCGGGGAGGAGGGATCGTGTGGTCGTTCCTCTGGAAGGGGGGCAGCGACAGAGTCGTTCGTCTCTTAACGTAGGGAACAACTCATCATCACCATCACTGAGACGCGTGGTGGTTTATAAAGTCAAGTTAGAAGGGCATCAGACAAGGCTTATTCTGGCATAAAACATCTCGAACCAACGAACAAAACGAGGTTCCTATATTCATTCAGCCCCCTCCCATCCCCCCTTATGAGGCGAGGGCTCCCCCCCCTCCAGTAGACGACGCCCCCAAAGTTCCCGTAACCATCATTACACGTACGTACGTACGCACGCACGCACGCACGCGGGCATTAGATAAGTCTTAAGTATACAAACAAATAACAAGAAGTCCCGGTCAGTCAGTAAAAGCCGTAAGGACATATTGCTGTTTTCGATAGTAGCCCCCTCCCCCCTCCAAAACGAAAACTCCCGATAAAAAAGAAGCAAAGTAGCAGTAAACAGCTGAAGGGTGTGCTCCAGGGGATATATGTAATTCCAAAAAAAAAAGCAAACCAAAAACCAAAAACGCGTTCCAGAGACGGGGGGTGGTAGCTCCGGGCCAATACAGACAAGGCAAACAGATAAACAATAAAACAAAAACCGGCCTGGATGAGATGGGTGAAGCGAGACTCTCTCTCGCTCACTCCCTCACTAATAAGCCCTCATAAACCCCCCTCCCGCTACGCCAGAACCGTAAAACATGCCATGCCATGCAAACCAATCAACCGTGGGACCAGTAAGTCCCATTGCGCTGCTCCGCTCCGTTCCGCGCTCGCAAAACCCCCCGTAATCAGCCAGGGGGTGGTGACAAGAGATAGGAGAAGCGGGGGGTATCAACCTTGCGCCATCCGTAACCCGGCCGCGCAGGCGCAGACAACACCAAACCCGGCCTTCTATTCCAAGTGGTCCCTGCCCGCGTCGCGGGGGCCGACGAGCGCCTCGCCCTCGTAATCGTCATCCCCATCTGCTTCACCGTTCCCATCCTCATCATCGTCGTCCTCCTCGAGGCCCCAGTCGCGGAAGCCGGTGCCGCGGATGAAGGAGATACCGCGTCGCCAGCCGGCCTCGCGGACGGCGCGGGCGTCGCGCTCGTAGACGGCGCCGGTGGCGGCGAGGGCGAGGACGAAGATCCAGAGGTCGCCGCCGCGCATGGCCTTCCACCAGCGGCGCTTGACGCCGACCTTCCAGAGCGAGTCGACCGAGGCGCGCGCCGTGTACAGGAAGGCGGCGCGCCCCTGCGCGCGGTCCGCGAACGCCCAGAGGCCCGCCAGGAACCCGCCGAGGAAGAACCGCTGCGTCGGCAGCAGTCCGCGCGGGAGCCACCCTTGGAATAGGCACACGCTCGCCCAGAGCGTCGACATGGCGCCCGTCGCGAACGTCGACAGCCGTAGCGCGCGCGCGAGCAGCGCCCGCACGAACTGCAGCGGCGCGTTGTATAGTTGCTTGTATCGCGGCAGCATGAGTACCGAATATAGTAGAAGCAGCGATCGCCCGATGCGCGGGAATGACCGTGCCCAGAACGACACATAAGTCCGCAGGCAGGACGGGTCCGACGGGTGCAGCGCCGCGCAGCTGAGCGACGTGATCAGCGGATGTGCCTGGTTGGTTAGGGGCGCTACCGCCTCGAGGGATGGTGGCAGCGTAGGCTGGTTAGGGAAGAGCGCGGGGGGGACGTATGGCCTGCAGATAGATATCTCGTTAGCGCGCGCGCAAAGGCGAAGGGTTTGGGAGGGGAGAGCGAGGAAGGGGTTCCATTCATGATACGTACGGCCAGTTTAACTTAGCCATCTTGGCTAGGTTGTCAAGAATCTCCCAGGAGTTGGGCCAATGCAGGCCAGCGGGCAAGTTCTCAGGTGCGCTGTGTAGATAGGTCGACGTGTTCTTCCAGATGGTGTCGATGAGGCCCATGGGAGTACATTCGGGGTCGAAAACCGCGGCGTGGAAAAGCTGACCAAAGGCGAAGGGTTGGAGGAGCCAACTCCCCCACCACCAAGGCCTCTCGCGTTTGACGAGACCTTTGTCGTTTGCCCTGGCCTTCCACCCCCAGATCGCGCCCTCGTCCTCCAACAGATTCCAACCGAACTCCATGGCCCGGAACAGGGCCAATATAGCGACCGAGACGCGCAGCTTCTGGGCGGGATAGATACCCAGCGCAAGACCCGCCAGACTGGCACCTACTGCCGGCGCATAGGGCGACGTGAGGGTCTTGGATGTTCCCGGGTTACGATCGCGGAACGGTGCGGCGGAGGGGTCTAGGAGGTGGGCGCGGAGACGGTGGAGAAATCGGAAGAGGAGTCGGTAGAGTAGGAGGATGGTTGAGAGTGACAGGGAGAGGCGAAGAGTGGCGGATTTGTAGAATGGTTCTCTTTTTTTGTTTGACGCAGCACTGCGGGCGGACCGAATTACTGTCAGTTCTCGTCTCAAAATCGTAGTTTTCTGGTTATCATCTTACTCTTTGCCGCCTTTTAGTCTGGCCATAGCGACTTCGTACACCTTCATCCCTAAACCAGTGGCTATAAAGACGCGCAGCGCATGTCGAATAGCGCGTGCGTTGAAAGTGTCGCCTCCCTTCCGAGGGCTAGTAGAATTCTTGGCAACATCACTCCCTTTTCCCTTTCCCTTTCCCTTTCCATTCTCCTTGTCCTGGTCACCAACTGCTGATGCATCACGACCGCGAACGCGGCTGCCAGCAGAACCCTTCCCGGCATTCGGGCCGTCCATATAGTCTTCCACGGCATTGACGCTGGGCATCCTCTTCTTCAAGAGGCGCGACTTGGATAAGACATATTTGTGTAACTTTTCGTACTCGCGCGCGGATATTGTATATCTCAGAGCATTGCGAAGGATAGGATCGACGGCAGTGTTGTTAGGCTTAGACTTATTGGATTGGCTGAAATGGTTGAATTGGTTGGATTGGTTAGGCCTGGACTCGGGTCTTGTGAGGGGAGGGGGCGCAGGCAGCCTTGACGGCCCTGCTTCCGCCTCCATCGTATCTGTGCTCCTATGCTCCTATGATCTTATGTTCCTGTACTTATTCGTCTCTCAACCTCTTAATCTCTCTCAATCTTCTTTCTCCTCAGGGCAATGAATCGTTCGAATCGTATGAATCGTAAGTGCGCGTGCGCGGCGTAGTCAGGTCCGAAGGGAGAGAGAGACAATATAATTGGAAAACCCCCCTTTTGCCCCAGGAGTTGAGCCTGGACTGCAGGCAAGTAAACTCAACCTATTTTAGAATGCGAACCAACCGGTCGGTGGAGTTGTTCCAATCGCCAATTGCCAATCAATGTGAATGGTGCGAATAGTAGCGCGAATAATGGTGCGATCAGACCTGTCATCAAGCTTTACGGGAAGTTTGATTGCCTTTCCCGTCATTTAGACTGAATAAATAACGTAAATGAACGGAATGAATGTGGAGGTGAAGGGGAGATAGATAACCTTGAAACGGGCTTCTCAATCTCAATTACTAAAGTATAGACAGCAATTAAAAGGGTGAATGGCGGATGGGGAATGGGGAACAGAGAATGGGGATGATGAATTGGAGAGAGGGAGAACTTTAGAAGTTCGAGATGATATCTAAGTATGAGTGGGTGTGGATATACCTAATACCGAGTATTCACATACCCAGGTACGGCCCAGGTAGGTAGGTACCCATGGATTGGTATGGCATCAATTGCATAACGACACGTGAAGATGCCTCGGCTTTAGTACCTGAACTAGACAGATGGGTCGAAATGATAGGGAAATGACATCCTACCTTGTCCTACCTTGTCCTACCTAGTCACTTTTTAGTATATCCCTCTATACTCACTTACCCCATACGCGCATAAGTGCCTAGAATCACTGGGGATATTCTAATTACAGATTTCCTAAATAGGCATCGAGCTGAAATGCCTTCCAACTTCCAAACCCGATTCACCAAAATTCTCCGAAATGTGACCCGCTTGTTGTTGGCTAAAAGATTCTGCGAGATGAGAAGCTGAGGTCTCAACTCTGGGACTTTTCAGGTGCACGGAGTAGTTATACAATGATTCCTATGTTAATGCATGTAATTGCGCACGAATTACCTCCTCTCCTCCCCTCCCATTCGATATGTGTGATGCTTCAATGTGCAGTTTTATGCGTTTATACCAGATTGACGCGTGCCACACAGCTTGCCAACGCTAACTTACCCCACGGGGAAAGCTTTACCGCTTCGCTAGAGTCCCCGTCTCTTCCGGCTCTCAAACATCCCCCCTCGTCCCCCCCCCCCCCTTTGACCTGAGCGCCTACCTTAAGTTGACACCATGCAAAAGGGCTGGCTGGCTGGTTGGCTATTTATGGGCGAAGCCTTAAATGGACAAAGGTGAGGGGTAATGGTACCGCCAACTAGGTGTCATGGATTCGGTAAAAAGGATGTTATTTGACTGAAATACCACAAATGCCCTAGATACCAGGCTAACACGGCCAACGGTCGTTCAGTTTCGTACTAGATATTCTACAAGCAACGGTAGGGGGGGGGGGGGGAGTTGAACGACTTCGTCACGCAGGGAGAGTAATGAGAACTGATAGAGTAGCCCGCCGTTGCGTTTCTCACACCCAGTGGATCGGCATAGGGCAGCATCAGAACTCAAGCACAACACTTCCCTCGATGATGTGCCGGAACCGGGACCTAGAGGATCACACGGAGAGAACAATAAAAGGGGAGGAGGCGCAGGAT
The DNA here is from genome assembly GCA_023313575.1 of Eutypella sp. D-1. Classification (NCBI taxonomy): domain Eukaryota; kingdom Fungi; phylum Ascomycota; class Sordariomycetes; order Xylariales; family Diatrypaceae; genus Eutypella; species Eutypella sp. D-1. Next base: position 673,791 of record JAJTTP010000021.1, read on the forward strand.
CCTAGAACTTCGACCCTCAGTCGCGGACGCGGAGGGTTTTGTTTGGGGGCTTTCCCGCTCGAACAAACCGGTTATCGCGGGTGGTAGGTATATCGTAGGTCTGCGTGATAATTAAAACAAGTCTGAATATGACGTCCTTCGTACTCGGCGGCTGGTTGGTATACAGGCAGGCTTGCTTTACAGCGTTCATATACACATACACCAATGCGTTCTCTGATGTCCCGCCGCTGAAGCTCGTGTCCTGGTTTTCGTTTAAGGGTGTTCCTTAGGTGTGTGGTGTGTATAAGATAGGCCGTGCGATGTAGGGTATGCTCTCCGGTCTCCTTTAAACCTAAGCTTCCATGATATCAGCCTTGCCCTTACTATCATTGATATCAGGAAGATCGGTTGGTATAAGAACCCGGTACTGACCGCTTGCCATATGCCCAGCTCACAATGGGGAAAATAAGGGTCTGCGTGTCCAATATGCAAGGAATTGTATACTCTTCCCCTGGCGAAGTCATGCTAACATGATAGCCTCCAGAGCCGGAGCAAACTAGGATCTACGAGCATGTGTGCGAAACACTTGCTCGTGACATGACGGGGGTTGTTGGCCGGGATATCGATCATAACAACGACGTTTCGTATGTACTTCGAGGATTTGGAGCGTGCGATGGAACCCCCTTAACTCTCTCTATATTCATATGGCTCTGAAGATCTAGAGAACCGGCGGCTCTAGATTCACTACTGATTTGAACATATTTTTGATCGTTTCCCCTCCTCAGTAGCATAGTCCGTTTGGTCTTGTCGGCCAGGGTGTAGAATAATTTATATAGATTTTAAGGCTAGATGTGGTTAAGTGATCAAAGAAAGTTAATAGGGGGATAGAACCTCAACCCGGTCATTGTGACAAGCACTGGTCTGTATGGTACAGTCAGTTGGTTGAAATGCACCCCATGTGGCTAGAAAGAGCTGGAAAGGTGACCTTTCTCGACTCGAGAGGGTGAAAACAACGGGCGTTCGTGGGAATGGTTCGAGAATCAACTACGCGACGCTCTTCTCTCTTTGAGGGTAACCATATTTTTGCCAAAAGGGTCAAATGCCTCAGATGTAGCTGCCCGGAGTTTTGAAAAGGCGGAGGAGTGAAACACCTGACGATAAAATTGCATATAAGATCTTCCATGTCCCCCTCTCCAACTCAGATATAAGTCTAGATGGGAGCTCAGATTACCTAGGATCGAGGTATTCGCTCAACGTGTTTCCAACAGATCAAAAGACGGCATTGCATTCAATCAAGCAGACCACCAAGCAGCAGGGAGACAAGCAAGCCGCCGTAAGATACTGCAACAAGTCAAAACTAAAGTTATGAATTATGAGCACGGGGTCGAGCGCAACACCTTCGCGCTCTTCCCCCTACTGCCGCCCGAGCTCCGACGCATAATATGGGAGATGGCACTGCGGGAGCGACACGGCAGTCTACACGTGGTGACGTGGGCACAGGACGGCATGTTCGAGAGGCGGACGGACTGTGCATCGTACGGGCCCTTCGACGTGTCGGCGGCCGCGGCAGGAGAGCCCTGTGCACTTTCACGGGAGCCGCGGACGGCGCGCATGAAGCCGGGCACGGCGGCGCGGTCTCCGTCGGCGCTGTCGCTGGTATCCCGTGAGGCGCGCGCGGCCGTGCTGGCGCGCAACCGGGACCGGGACCTACTACAGCCGCTGTTACGCACGCGCAACCGCGCCGGCACGCGCACCCTGCTCGTCGCCGCCGCCCTCGCGCCCGCCGACATGCTGTACGTGCCCGACGCGCCAGACGTGACGGCAGTGTTCGCGACGCTGCGCAACCAGCCCTTCGCCCCGGGCCTCGAGCGCCTCGCCGTCACCATCGTAGGCATGCGCACCGCCTGCGACGAGGGATATTTCACCGAGGGTGTCGGTATCGCCGGAGACGGGTTCGTCGATGCCGTCCGCGCGCTCCCGAGACTGCGCGAGGTCTACCTCGTTGTGGGCGGCCTGTCCGGCGGCGAATTCGGAACGGGGTTGGCCTGCGCCTTGAAGCTACCACCCGCCGCCGCCAACGAGTGCTCCGTCTCGAACAGCGGCTGCCCCATCAACCCCTCCCTGCCTGGCTGGCGACTCTGTGACTGCAGCTACTATCATTCAACCTACATGACGAGCCGCACGGCGCTACGGGAGCACGTGCGCGCGCAGCGCGACGACGGGTTTGGGTTCTCGGCGTGGGAGCACTTCGCGGCGCGCTGGCGGTGCCCCCTGGTGTCGGCCTTCCGAGTTGACGGCAACAGCAGTGGACCAATTACAGCCCCGTTCCTGGTCTGCTCGCCAGACTTCGAGGACTACTGTCAGGGGGTTAGGAATCGGGTGCGGGAGGTCGCGCGCGGCCTCGGGAGGCGCATCGACGTCCGTCTCATGGTCGACCTCGACGGCCAGCTCTTGCGGCCCGAAGACACGAGCAGTTCGCCGTTGCCGCCGCCGTCCCCGGCGCTCTACAGCCGCAGCGATGTGAACTTCAAGCGCCTGAACCCCGGGTCGTGGTGGGATACGGTGTCTCGCACATGCGTGTAGTGGTAGTGACTTCGTCGCCGAATCGAAGGAGGAAAAATAGCGAGGCGATAGGGGTGCTCGACAGGACTCCGAGGGGTCCCTGGCTAGAATGGCTTTCACATCTCAGGCGAAGTGTCAAGTCGTGATGGGAGGGAGGGAAACGGCGAGGACTGAGACGGTAGACGGGGCAGGCTTGGGAAACTAACAGTTGCTCCGCATAGATCACGATGTATGCCGGGAAACACGTAGTTAGTCAATAGCAGGAGGCACCACCGCGCTACATATGCAACCTGTATGGTGATATTGGACGTGATCAGCCCAGATTGAGTGACCTATTCTGTAGTGTAGTTAGTCCTCTTGCCGATCAAGGCACAATGAAGAAAAAAGGCTATATCGCTGCTAGTTACTTGACGATGACTCGAAGTTGGAAGAAACTATGTTCGACCCGTACAAAACTATATTCCCATAGAAACAGGCCCAGGCCAAGTGCAACAAATCATGAAGTAACTCAACCGTTCGTCGTTGTTGTCGTCGTCGACTGATGGAGAAGAGCTATTCCCGCCACTAGCAGCAGGCCCCATCCTACAACATAGCCTGGTCTAGTTCAGCTTCATGGTGGATTTACGCCGGAGTAGTCACAGTACAGCACATTAGGCACAGAACCCGCGATAGGCAACCCGAAACGGCGCGATTACGAGGGGTGGGTATCCTGGAGGGTCCCGACCGATCGTCAGATGAGATGTCCGGGCCCCTCCACATATATCTCCCTGTGCCCTGGATACATAGGCGTCGCACGAGCTTTTTAGACGCGCCCCCCTCTCTAACTATAACATAACAGCCGAGCTAGTGGGGTTCGGAGCCGCGCGCGATATCGAAATCCGGGGGGCGGACGAGCGGGCGGAGGAGGATCAGGGGGGCAGCGTGCAGACAAGGAGGGACGGAGGGAGAGGACCGGCAGGAAACCTGCGTACGGGCGCCACACATCTCAAGTCGGTAGGTATGTAGTCTAGTTCAACCGCTTACATACACAGAGTTACATGCATCATGTACATACCCGGGCCGCGGCAGATCGAGGTGGGCATCGTAGTGGCCCCCCCTACACTCACCCCCTGTCGGCACCACCATATTTCCCCTACACTAGGAAGGGGTGGAAGGGTATCCATATAGAGTTGCATATCTGCAGGAGCAGAAACGGCCGGATCTCACGAAGGCGCTTCCGCACCCTGCTAGTGTTGAAGGAAGGGGTTGATAGTGGGAAGGGGGAAGAGTATAGTATCAGCTATAACAATAGCAGTAGCAGCAGCAGTAGCAGTAGTAACAGTAGCAAGCGGGCTCGGCAGCAGGGAAAAGAATATTATCATGCAAGTCACACACTCTCCGGCGGAGCAGCAAGCTCGGATCCTGTGACGAGCCCCCCCTAAATGACGGACGAGCCCGGGTGCGGTTAGTCAGGGAAGAGAGAAGCAACCATGGAGACACTAGATAGAATAGACGGCCGGACGGGGGACTGCGGCATCGTGGACGTGCGTTCGTGCGCGCGAGTGTGGTATTGGGGGCGCTGTAGTAGTTCGTCAGAGGTTCGTGTTCGGTTTCGGAGCGGCGTTGCCCCTCCGGCTCTCTCTGTGTCTCTGCTCTTTCTCCTCCCACATTCGCGCGCGACCCGTAAGACGGTAGCGGCGACGCGTACGTACGCAGGTAGTTGCATCATGGGAAGTAACCATCGTGATCCGCGGAAACCACCCATTTGAGGGCGGGGATGGGGGATGAAAGAATACTAAACACATAAATTGCAGTTCGTGTGTAACACCGTGTCGAAAAAACAATCCCCCAAAAGGCAATCACAACCCCTCCTTCCTCGATATACTCATCCTCCTCCGCTTGACGCGCCACAAGATGTACAAATGCACGCACGCATCGGCATAATGGACTACTAAGCAGGCAGGTATGATATTCGCTACACTAGAGGCCCGGGACGTGGACCAAACGGAAATTACAACACACACATCGGACTTATGCGGTATCGCGGCTCTTCTTGTCTCTTTTCTGTTCTCCTATTCAAGCATTCTTGTTTGTGTCGGTCAAGGAGGACCTTCCCCCCTTCAAAACCCGTGCATTCGCGACACGTTGTGTAATAGAAAAAAAAAAGGAAACCCAAGTCCATGTCGTGACCCTGCCTGCCGTCTGCATCTGGGCGACGAGATGGGGGTGGATAAGATGGTTAATGGCAGGTCGTGGTTTGGGCCTACTACGTGTACGGGTTAGGATAAGACGAAAATAGGGGTGATTTTTACATAGCAATAAGGGGTAAGGGGGGGAGGGGGGTGAAAATGGGTACCTAGGTACTTGGAAGCGCGTATCGGAGCTCGCCGATGGACGGGTTGGGGTTGGTTTGGCGGACGGTGGGGGCCGGGAGGCGGACTCCGTCCCGATATACTTTCGTAAATTATTCTTTCCCGCACGCGTGTGGTTGCGCCCGTGAGGGAATTCCCGGGTCCTACGTGAGTCAGCAACGGTCTTGTTTTACATTTCTCATCTCGTAAGGCTGAACTCGGAGAATTTCACAACCAAGCACGAAATTATTTCTAGACTACTGCCAACTATGTATATACTGCTTGCTGCAACTTTATTCTGTGCAACAGTGACGTCTCCCGTCCCCCGGCTGTGTCCAATCGAGGCTGAACGATTACGCATGTATTTAAAGTATCATTGTACTTAACCTGCCTTTAATAAATGTAGAATTACTATCCTAGTTGCCGAATGTTAGAAGGATCGAAGCCAGGTAGTGTTTTAGAATCCCCAGGTAGAACATTGTCCTCTCCCTGTGTCAGACACAAGTCAGAGCCGGCGTTTTATGACCAATATAGCACCTCTTAGGGGGCATCGGAGGTGGCCGGGGGAGGCGCTAGGCGAGTGCCTGTTTACTTGTTCTTCTTTTTCCTACCTATATCAGGACGCCACGATGATTATGTTAGTAACAGTCACGGTACAGTATAGTGATTCTTCATCCCCCGTTACATGAGGGTACTCCGTGCGTAACCTAAGCTATAGCTCTAAGTTACTAGAGGGGCGGAAGGGGGGTCCTAAGGTCCGCGATAGAAAAGCCTCAGATGCGGGAAATTTGGACCGGATCACGAGGCTCAATTATCTTAAGATCCCAAGGGCCCAACCGTCGCCACGACACGCCACGCCGGAAAATTATCTTCATCACCGCCCAGCACGCACAACAGTCGAGCATCTCGTATTCGGGAAAGACATGCACCGCCGGATACTACAGACGTACATAGGACATAAGGACGTACATCGTCGTATAATAATACCTAGAGTTTACCTAATCCATGGCGTCGAGGCGGCGCCGTATGTAGGTCAGTCAAATGATGGGTAGAGATTTTCTCTTTGCAGAGCGGGACGGAGACGAAAGGAGTAACGCGGCTCCCCGGAACGTCGACTCGGCCCAACGCAATGCAAAGCCGGGCTCGCCCCGATTACCTAATGGCCGGAGACGACTGTGCACCCGCCCGCCCCAATGGTTGAAATTATCGGCGACTTCGTGGCGTTGGCTTTGCCGATGCCGATTGTTGTGCAGCTGTAGTATTTAATTCTCTCTCGAGAAAGAAAGCCGACCGCCCGAAGGGGGGCAGAGGGGGATTTATTAGTTAGGTCCACGTGTATGTGATATTATAGTAATGAATAGTAACTGTTGTGTAAGATCCGGGGTCTAGAAGCAATTTGTGTACCCTACCTGGTAGTTGCTCAACTGCTCTAGATCTTACTTTTGCTTTTCCTATGGATGCGCCAATGCGCTGATGCGCCACCCCCTCGAGCTCACATGCAAACTGCTCCTCCTAGCCGATGGAACCGTGATGACTTATACAGTAGGGGGTGGGACTGACAGCATTAAAGATTGGGTCTCCAAGGAAAAGTAAGGACAAACGGGGGAAATTTGAGCGTATATGCGATTCTTGTCTGAACGATATGGCAAAGTGCAAAGTTCTCTTTTGTTGGTTATGTGGATCGAATTATTACACTAGTATCCATCCATGAATGGTATCCACTGCACTAGGTCGAGATTCTACCTACTCGTTGGGAACCAACCGATCTTGGGGATTTTGGGGATGGATGCATCGACGAGGCTGAAGGGCTGGAATGGCTGGAAAGATTGAAGTTGAAGAAGCTCCGGAGAAGAGGGCCTGAAGCTTGGAGGGGAAGTGTGAGAGAGATCTGCCAGTTCTGCCAGTTGCTGCTGCAGTCTGCGCAGGTGATCTCTGCAGGGCCGGTCGAGGATTTTGACCAATAGAAAATTAGGTATTTCATGCCCTAACGGCCCCCCCGCCAGTTCCCGCCAATCATGAATTCTAATGTCCTACCAGGACCCCGCTAGATGTGCTACGTACCGGGTATGTATAAGTCGCTTCGGCAGGACTCATACGATCTCTTCCCTCAGCCTTGCGAGTGGCCTGATCCTTCCATAAAGGGTTTAGAATTCCAAGCAACCTGGGAAGCCCTAAGCGGCAGCCACAATACTTACCTGGGCTAGGTATGTATGTACCTTACAATAAACGGTACGAAGGTTCGGTACGGCATGGACCGTACAGGTATGGTAGATATGGTAAAAAAGTATGGGAGGTACATCTCCGATAACTTCAAATCCAGACAAGCCAGATCCACTTCCAGGTTCTCACCCCACTTCCCTCCACCCCCAAGCAGCAAAAGTCAGGCCATCTTGGCAAGTCTCTGACGTGCGCGGCATCTCGACTTGCTTGACCATGCAGAGTTCCAGATTGAAATCAGACCATTTTTTGGTATCTCTCTTTTCTTCCTCCTCCCTTCTCCTTCCATCAGTTAGATGTCCTTCCAAGGTTGTTGTCCTCTATTTTTTTTGTTGGTCACGTCTCCCTACCACATGTACCGAGGCAGCCATATTAGCATTGCTGGGCAGCTGGGCCAATCGATATACCCGCTGGAATATGTATACAGTATTCCGTACCTACATATAAATGCATATGTATTAATCCACCACAGGCGTTTTTATTTCCCGTAAACTATAGGTACAAGGTTTACTGGTATAGACTGAAATCGTGTCAGTTTCAATTCAACCTGAGCAATTGGAATTCCATCCTCTACCCCGTAGCCGTCGCCGTCGCCTCAGAACCCACAAGGATAAAAGTAGTTGAAAGTAGTTGCTTTCTTGTAGTCATGGTCGATGTGACGATGCGATGCGATGTGTCCGGGTTTGCTATAATTCTCTTTTTACAACAATCGAGCAGAATTGCTACGCTCCTCGAATAATATGCTCAATATTGAGCTATACTCGTACAGACGTACTTATGTATAAGTGCATGCTCCACACGTTTACCTCGATAGTGGAGTTTTAAGGGTCTACCCGGGATGGCAGGCGGCGCCAAAGAAAAAAAGACCAACCGGAAAAGAGGTTCCTTTAGTACGAAAAAACAGAGTCAAACCTTATAAGATCCAAAATAACCCGATATACGGATCCTTGAAGTATACGGAGTACGTAAAGTTCCTATAAAGAGTGGAAAATAAGGCGTAAAGGAAGATATGTGGGTCAAGTAAAGTACATATATTCCGGGTAGTGTTTTATAATTGATCGTAAAAAGAAGACCCGTGGTCCAGAAAAAAAATACAAAAAAGGCCATGTATAAATTCCTATCAGGCCATAAATTTGGTCCCCACCACCCGTAGCTATCCTAGACCATCCAGGACCATCCAAAGACCATCCCGAGCAGGACTATCCAAGGTATCCAAGGTATCCAAAGTATCCATCCATCTTAGTTCATCCATTAATGGAAGATGTTCGGGCGGTCTCGCCCATAACTTCCATAAGCATCGGTGAAGTCCACTGAAGCCAGCTACATACTGCTACTGCTACTGCTACTGCTACTACGAAGCTACGAAGTTGTCAAAGTCACAACCCCCCCTCCCCCCCGGTCAACCCCCGTTAAGGTCCGTTAAGGCCCGCAAGACTCCATTAAACCCTGGTAGTGTGAACATCGTCCCATTGCTTTTAACTCTCGAGTCCAGCCTGTTTACCTGCGAATCGGTTTTTGGGGTTGTTCATCTTTCTCATCTTGCCATCTAAAAAGGAGACATCGAGGTTATCGTCAGTCAGCTTCAACTACATCATAATCTACCCATTGAGAATTCAGTATCCAGGGGTGGAGTAATTAAGATCAGTGACCAGTGGCGATATTATACAGGCACATTGCACACATACCATACTGCCATATTATCATACTACTACTACTACTACTACTACCACCATACTTGCTTGTCAACGACAACAGCAACAACAACATCAACTTCTATACTCTATACTCTATACACCCATCCCCAACCTGGTTTAACATTCCACAAAGCATCCGTTTTTCTGCTGTTCTACCTGCCACACCACCTTCCCGGTCTGCCAGGTATCTCATACTATCTCATATCATCCATACATCATACCACCTGCAGGAGAACACTCTATTCTCTACCCTGACCGACTTCACCGGCCTGGCCTTCGTTACACCACGGCCACACTAACAAACGCTGCCACACTTACACAACCCAGCCGGCGACAATTCGAGACCCCTCTCTCAAGGTTGTCTGCTGCCGCCGCCGCCAGAGGAATAGGAGCAGAGTAGAAGGACCCTTCCGCTCTCCGTTATCCGCTATCCGCCATCCGCCCTATCGCCGAACACCACCCACCAGCCATCACCGGCTTGGGCCTTTGAAACCTTACCGTACCGGGTCGGCTCGCATCGCAGGGTCACTCCCCCATACTGACCCCTATTGACCCCTACTCAGATCTTCCCCCCTCCCGTACCTAGTAACCCCCCTACCTGGCATCTTGTGAGATCGTGCATCTTGCACCGTGCCACATCTGGACCCCTTCCGCCGGCACACAGCATCTACTTGCCAAGCCCCGCTTTGCTTATACCACTCTAGCAAGGAAGCGCCAAGTATTGAGACTGAGGCACTGTCGAACATCACAGCGCCTCTCTCTTGTCGCCTTCACCTCGGCTTAAACTCACAGGTCTCTTTTGACTGACTGAATGATTGAACCGGCTTCGTCATCGATCAAAATAATTATTTAATCGCCGGGACGGTTTCTACCTCTTCGAGTTCCCCGAACTCGATATACCCACTGGTGTCATGACCGACATCGCAACTTACCAAACTGCCAACACTAAGGTACCGTATGGCCGATCGACACCTGCACTGGCACTCGTCTGCCAAGGCATAAAGTACAAAAGTATCTAACTTTCCTTTAAGGCTTCAGACTCCCTAGAGAACTCACCAACCTTTATCGATCAACTGTCCCCACCTAGTTTCTGGGACAGCTTTGACAACCAAACTATTAGCAACAGCAACAACAACAACAACACCAGCGTCAGCCCAAGTTTATTGGGCTCACCTCGTACCACTCTCGCCTCACAACCCCAGAGCGCCATCACTAGTCTGTCAGGAGGTTCCGACCCCGTCCGTGACCTGAAATCCAGGAACGAGAGGACACCCAAGCGACCCTCCGCCAAGAAAAGAAAGTGTTCCGAGACCAAGCAGCGGGATCTCTCCGCCCTCGACTGTTCAGATTACTGGCTCCGATTCGATAGCGATAACGAGAGCCTGTACCACGCCGGCGTCGAGCACAGCCACGACAAGTCCGAACCCAGGTAAGTCACTGCCTCGCGACCATAATGGCGGAAATTCTCTACAGGGGGCTAACATCACTGTAGATTGTTTGATTGGATTCAGCCTTACTCCAGAGCGTCTTCTGTCGGGACAACCGGCACCTTCAACGTGGCGTTCCAGTCATCCGAAGAGAACTCCATTGACGATAGCGCGCTCGAACACGCGCTATCCGACGAGGAGGAATTATTTTCAATGGCTTTCGCCGATGGACTGAAGACAGAGTCGCCTAACAGTGCCATTGAGGCACCTGAAAGGCTATATTCTACTCCCTTGAGTTGGGAACGACCACAGCCTGGTCTCCAGCAGATGGACCCGTATCTTCCTCCGAATGCTCAGTATCAGGACCCCGAGCGGCAACGGCTTCTTGCAATTGCGCTCGGTTCCGGTCAAACGCCTCCTCAACAGCAACAGCAACAACAACAGCAGCAGGCCATCAATCCGTCCTCTGCCATGGATTTCCGTTTCGATATGAACCCAAGCCCGAACGCTCAGTTCGAGAGGACAAGCGAGCCCGAGATCAAGCGGCCGATACCAAAACCGCGGGCGCCATCCCGTGCTAACCCGCCCCCTCCCGCAGACAAGCCTAAAGACAAGCCGAAGAGCAGTGACAGAGCCGCCCATAATGATATCGAGCGCAAGTACCGCACGAATCTTAAGGATAGGATATCTGAGCTCAGGGAAGCCATTCCTTCACTACGCGCCATCCCCGACGACGGCGACGACATGGCATCGGCAAGGGCTGCCCCGAAGGTTAGCAAGGGAACCGTTTTGTCTAAGGCCACGGAGTATATCCATACGCTCGAGAGGAGGAATCGCGCCATGGCCATCAAGAATGAAGAACTATCAAGGCGGTTACAAGCTTTCGAGCAGCTAATCGGCTCAGGCGCAGTCGGCCCAGGCTGGCAACCGCCAGGATTCGGCCCCGCTGTTTTCAACCCGAGACCCTTCCCCTAACCAAGATAATGATAAGGGATACACGGAGCGGGGTTGAAGCTGGAGGCGATTTTTATTCACACAACCAATTCACCACTCTAATGCCTTTGCAAATATAATCTCATTATTATCTCAAAAACGCCGTCTCCCCCCACAGCTTCTCGCGACCCGACACAGCTACGACCTAACGACTATTACGATTCGACCTACCTACCGACACCTAGAGCCACCTAGCGTATTCACCTCGCACCAGTAGCAGGAGCTCTCTTTCTCAACATAACCAAACACTATATATAGTCGAATTGAACCAGACGACTGTTCCGGCAGGGTCCGCACAGAAGAGAAAACATAATCATCAGCTTTCTTACACATGAAAAAATCAAGATACCCATGCCGAAATAGGCAGTCAGCGAAATTTCTTTCTACGGATTACAAGGGAAAGATAAAAACCCCAGGTCTAGAAGCGGGTTGCATGCTTAGAGTAGAGGAGGGATCAGCGAACCCTCATGTGGCTTTTTTTACTTTTCCTTTTTTTAGGTTTGCGGCGACAAAAAGACATTCGTGAGGGGGCGACTGAAAATATTGAACGGATTTGTTTTTGATGTTTTTGTTTCCTACGGAGTTGAAAACGGATCGGGCAGGCTCAAGAAGCCGTGCATTTCTTGTTATTTCTCTTTTGCTAGTTTTGCCCTCTGCAACACTTGTGAGCATCGCCACATAAGGGCAACGGGGAAGGAAATGGTTTGGGAGGCACCTCGATTTTAAAAAATCTGGCAGGGCCCCGTTTGTATCTACTTGTATGATACCTCAGTCTATCTGGCATGATATGAATCCAGCAGTTCACAGCAGTGACGATATTTCATCACTCTTACGACCTTCTTTTCTCCAGTTCCCTTGCGTTGAATTCTTACCTAGTGAAAATTGCAATTTGTCTGGCACACAACTTCCGTTGTCATGTCACTTCGAGATTTTACTTTCGAAGCCCCCTAAGCCTCTCTTGCAGCGACAACTATATCTAACAACCCCCCCACCCCCCCCCCAAAAAAAAAACGTCAGGAGCGGAAGTAGCCGGTCAGCCCCTATCCCTCTTCTCCGAACGACTCCGACAGATCTGAAGAGGAGAACTAGAGATTTTTCTCCTCCCTTGCAGTAGCATATGTTATGACTAACTGGCTGGTCTATAGAGCACAACTTACACATCCCGGCCGCTTCAAAACTTCCCCGAGAGACTAAAAGGGATGGCCTTCGCCTCCCCTCCTATGGCTTTGGATACTTTACTTGGCCTTACTCATCCACCCATTCCACCTCGGCTCGCCCGTCAAAAGCTTCCTCCCCCACGACAGAGAAGCGAGATGTCTTGCGGTGGGGCTAGTTAGCTAGTTAGTGGTTGTGGTGGTGGTACAGAAAGTCGAATCGAGTCCCGTGCGTGTCTGTGTCTCTGTCTTATGCATGGTATATCCCGGCCCGCAAAGCGGCGGGGGTGGTTCAGAGGTGCGTGATGTGTGCGTTTTGATGTAGCACGTGCATGCCATTACGTGACAGACAGATGGATGGATGGATATATGGATGGAGAAATCTCGTGCTGTACTAAGTAAGTAACAGGACCGGAGTTTTTCTCTCCTCGCTTTCACCGGCGGCGGCGGTAGGTAGGGGAGACGCGCGGGCGTTCGGAGTTCATGTGGGAAGTCGGGTGTCGTTTATCACTACGAAGGGGGATTGGTGGAGATAAAATGGTCAGCCGGGTGGCGTATCGGGTGCTTGGCTCGTCTCGATGCCTACTCAGCTACCCTATATCTCTAACTAATCTCAATAATCTAACAGGCTTGATGGCTATTGAAGGTGGCAAGGATGCTCGATGCCTGATCTGACCTGTAGACGTAAGTAAACGTGGCCCCCTCTAGTTTCTCCCTGATCTCTTCCACGAGGGCCAGCTCAACTTTCTTTACACACTCGCATAGTAGCAGGACCAAAACGCATTCACAGCCCAACTAACATATTTCCGGCCTGTCCTTTCCCTATTCGAAGATCACACGGCATGCCGGGCTTTCAGCTTCGGCCTACGATCGTTTCTTACTGGAACTAGGCTTTTTCTTTTGCTTTTTCTTTCTGTAATTTTTCCCTCTGCGGGAGAATCCTGCATTAGCAATTTGAGCGAAGTGACGTAGGTAACAAGTCACTCGTTTGATTATGTATATCACCAATCCATGTATGTGTACAACCGACCGCCCGGGTTGCACGTAATCGCGCATGTGTTGTTGCACAATGGCAGATAACGCCGGGCTCCCACCCCTTCTTCCTACCGTGTCTGAACTCGGTGTCATAAACAGAGAGGCACTAAGGAAGATTGGGCGGTGACTCGAATACCTGCGATCCAGGTTGGGTTCTTGATCGCGCGCACCGTGTCACACGGCCGCTGCATCGCCGTTGCTTGCCCGTTACGTGGCTGATTACACAGTTGTTCAAATACTATTTGCACCGCCTGCGCAACGCAACGCTCACCTCGCCGCTGGTGCCGAGAAACAACATCCCGGACACCGCTTGGTAAACACATCTGCGAATGGCTATAGATAGGCAGGGATATAAACCGGAATATGTTTCCTAACTTCCCCTACTGGCCTTCCTGCCTGCTAACCTATGATCCCAGAGAGTGTCCTACTGGTAAGCCTGGAGAGTGATAAGCAATGCCGGCCCAGGGTACCACAGTATATCTGAAACCCGCCAGATTACCCGCGCTTCCCTATGTGGGGGGTTTTTGCATAGGCGGGCTGATTCCGCGCCCGGTGCATCGTCGCCACACGCATGTAACACACGCAGTCAGCCGCCTTGCATGACCGATATAACGACGTAGAATAAGTCGCTGATTCACCTGCCTATCTCCTTGACACCCCAACCAACGAACCAGCCATCCATCCAACGACGGCCCGAGCCGACCCGAGCCGCGCATCAAGGCGGTGTCTTGTGAGCAAGCTCTTTCAGATCGGACGTCTGGGATGTGCGGTGAGGATGATGGGGGAGATGAGGAGGTCCGGCGGGGGGAAGAGGTCCACGGGTACAACATATGCGGGCTACAAGGCAAGAGGGATAATGCAGGGAAATGCTTGCCATCTAGTTCAAAAAGATTCAGGTACCTCACAAACTCCTGGACTTATTTTTTCTTTTTGAAAAGAAAATAAAAAAAGAATCTCCCCCTTTTCGAATAGGAGCAGGAATATGCGAGGGGGGTTGCTTGGCGCACGCATCGCATGCGCGCATATATGACGTACCTAGACACGCATACCAACGTGCCCACCTGACCTGCTGTGTGGGCCATCCCGCCCAACAGCCCCCCGGGTTCACATAACTAGATGCCTGACTGAAACTAGGCGAGGAAAACGCACTGGGCATATTCTTGCTAGGGCTCAAAAAACCGAGGCCGGGGCCGGGTCCGAGACCGGATGTGTGTGTGGCGGGTCCACGGGGCCCCGGTTCACTCCGTCCACCTAAGGTCGGAGCCGGCCGAGGAAAGTACACTTACTTGGTAGTTTGCGACTTGGTGAGGTGTACGAACTACGTATGCCCGACGAGAAGAGCATGCCTCTTTTGGGGGCGTAATTGGGCGGAACCGTTCGTATGATACCTGGGTATCTAGCTAGGAGCTTTGCCGAGCGAAACTCTACGCTGCCCCCTAGGTCTTTGGGAGATTCTTGAATGGTTCTCCTGATTTCCAATCAGCGAGTTGGCTCGCCTGATAGGCAAGTTGGAGGCCCTTGATTATTGAGAGAGGGTTCAGCTTGGAAGGTTGCTCTTCCGACTAGTTTCTACCTACCTATGCCAACAAGAGTTGGTCCCCGTCCTACAGAATATCTTTGCCTCCACCAGTTGAAATCCAGGTGGCCTCCTTGAAACCTTCTCGATATCCATGTATTACACTTGTCGTTGATGATGGTTGTCGAGGGGCTGCCTGTTGTCTTCGTCCCATCTCTCCAGCCATGTACGAGAGGCGGCAGGGACGGCCATAATTCTCGCCAGCATCCCGCCCCTATATACTCAAATTCCCATTCTACAAGCTTTTCTTATATAGATGATTTCTCTACTCGAATCTGAAGCTCTGTTAATTTACCTGATATCCGCGCAAACTTAATCTTCCTCACTGCCCTCACTAATTTTTCACATGCGAGGTTAAGGCCTTCTAGCGTCTCAGCCAGCCACTCGAAAAGTTCGACCCCCAAGCCCTCTCTGCACGCGAATGGACGCATGCCGTTGAGCTGTGATAGGGTTTAAATATTAGAGTAGAGTTCCGTTACAATAATAACTCGAGATTACAGATCGTCGATAGGAACCCTCCCGTACCTATCATCCGCCTGTGCGGCTCCCAGGCTTACAGGGGCTCGGAGTCACCGCTGATGGGACACGGTCCCGTCCGTGTCCGGTATCGTCTTTCTTTCCACGAGTGAGAATTTGGATGTTGAATCGGTGCGCATTAAATTATGTATGTGTGTACGATAGGGTAGATCGTCGATGAGGTTCAGAGTCACAACCCACGAAGCTGCGGGCTGGGATTTAAGCTCAAGGCCCGGGAGGTAGGAATGGCACTGGCCGCGAGTGCCTTACGCAAAATAGAATGAACAAAATATCGATGATGAGCACTTCATTGTCGGATTAGATATCAATAGTCAATTACAGGACGGCTATTATATGTAGAGTGAATATTGTATCATATCCTGCTGCGTACCTGCGTACCTGGGCATCCGCTTAATTGCTTGTTGTTGAGATCACCAGCATATAACGACCCCTCCCGCCCAGTATCAAATAATGTATAACACTTGCCGTTTGCTACTAACTGGCCGTCCGGCCCGCAGGCGTCTCCTGGCTCAGGCGAATCCAGACGCACATGCGTTGGTGATGAACTATGATAATCCGAATTCCCAACGTCAGCCGGGCCCCTATACATATTTTCCTTGTTAATGTTTTGGAATTATCCCTTTTCTCTGCTTTTACACTTTCTGTGTATTAGTTCTCTCTGGGTCCCGGCTAAGGAGCAGATCAACAAAATAGTTTCAGATGAATTTCTTCGTAGAACTATCTATTTGCCTAGGCCTGCCTACCCGTGCATGGAGGGCATTGGGCGCCATTTTGCTCCTAGTAAATATCCTTCTATGTTCCTTTTCGCAGCTAGCCTCCGCCTATGTCGCATTCTTGGGGGTAGGGGGTTCGTTTTCGATGTTGTTATCCTGGCTGATTAGAAGGTGGAAGAGGGCTTCTTTTGACTTCTTGGCGAGGTAGACCACATCAGTTCATGTGCTGTTACGATCCAAACAACTTATTGAATACTAATTTAAGCAAAGTGGTGTGAATGCCAGTACCTACCGGTCAAAGTCGTCTATTTATCTTGTACATTACGGACGTTTAGATATTGCCCGAGGGTCCGGCAGCGGAGCCGTCTGAGCCAAGACGGGATGAGTTCCGCCTAATAAGACAAATACTCGGCAACGCGTTGTATGCTCTCCTATATTTGCCGTGCTTCAAGCGTGTACAGAAACAGGGCTTTGGTACCCGCAGGGTAACAGTTTTTACTCCATAAAGACGCGGTCGTGACATATTCATGATCTATCGTACAGTTCCTAACATGCTCGTAGATGCTGGCATGTCTACAATATACGTGTGCCTTTATATCCTCATCAACGAGGTGGTGCGAGAGCAATCCGTACATAATGATGCCTACGTCTCTGTAGAGCTCAACCGCGTGATGATCACCGAAGGGGAGGAGTTCAGCTCCTCAGCGCCTCGATGTCGTCGACCTCCTTGACGGCCTCGGGAGTCAGGATCAGAGGGTTATCGTCGCCAACGCACACACTATCCTCTATCCGGATACCGATGCCCCAGAAGCGCTCGGGGAACCTCGTGTCACCATCAGGGACATAGACGCCGGGCTCGACCGTTACACAGTGGCCAGCGCGCAGGGGCACGCTGCGCGGGTAGCCGGGGACGTCGTGGACGTCGAGGCCGACGTAGTGGCCGACGTGGTGGGGAAACAGGCGGTCCATGGCGTCACCGACGAGGTCGAAGCCGAGGTCGCGCAGCTGATCGCGTAGCGCTGTCTCCGTCACGCCATGTAGTCGATCCAGCGTCAGCCCCGCGCTCGCCCGGCACAGGCTTATGGCCGACTGCTGCGCCCGTAGCACCGCCTCGTACAGGTCGCGCTGCGCGTCCGAGAACCGCCCCGACGCCGGCCACGTCCGCGTGATGTCCGTCACGTACCCGCCGTACTCCCCGCCCGCGTCCACGAGCACCAGCTCCTCCGCGCCCACCGCCCCGCTGTTCTGCACATAGTGGATCAGCGTCGCCTTGCGGCCTCCCGCTACCACAGGGATGTAGGCTGGCCCGTCCAGCCCCGCACGCTGGTACTCGTAGTCGAGGAAGGCGGCCAGATCCTTCTCGTACCGCCAGGGCTGACGCATGGCGTCGGTGAGGGCGCGGCCGGAGTCCCGGCCCGCGCGCCGCATGTTGGCGACCTCGGCGGGCGACTTGATCGCGCGTAGGGCGTTAACGTGGGGGCGTAGGGGCGCGATGGTGGCGCTGGGCGCAACGGTGCGTAGTAGATTGCCGATCGTGGTCGGGGCACCGCTCTGCGTCACCTCGGCGTCGGTGTAGATCGTGGTGACGCCGCGCAGGGCAGCGGGCAGCAGGTGCTCGGCGCGGGCGATGTCGCCGACTTCGTCGGCATTCCAGACGTCGCGGGCGGCGTCGACACCGCTCCAGGGCCCGCTCCACTGCTCCGCGCGCGGGTCCTTGGGACGGCAGTACAGGTGGAATTCGTAATCCGCGGGGCCGTCGCCGGTCCGGCGTAACACGGTGAGGGACTCGGGCTCGGAGAAGCCGGTCAGGTAGAGGAAGTTGGACTCCTGGCGGAAGGCGTGGAAGACGGCGCCGGACCGGTACTTCACGGTGGAGGAGGGCAGAAACACGGCGGAGTCTCGCGGCAGCGAGCGGCATAGGGCCGCCCGCCGCTCATGGAACTCGACGGCGGTTATGCCCGGGGTCAGCTCGCCGGCGGCCAGTAGATGCGGGTGCGTTTCGTGCACGGGCTGGCCGAACAACATCTGGGATGCCGGCACAACATTCGTGGAGTACGGGCGCCTCGCCGGTCCTATGTGTGCCTTGGGAAAAGATCCTGCGATTACCACCCGTCTAGGGGTGATCTCTAGTCGCCGCCGTCCAACATGACGACTCAGTTGCCTCAACGGCAACTGCTTGAGATTCATGTTGGTGGAATGTAGTTATGTTGCATAACTCATTTACTGCATCGTGACTATGTGTTGTTTAGCCAGGAATGTCCCGATGTCAAGCTGGCCGATGATAATATCAAACTGTGGCGTTCTGAGGCCTTGGTGTTAAGCGTTGGAGCCAAATTTGGCAGTTTCTGGTAAAGCTGACGATGAAAGCCTCAAATTTCAGCCTCAGTCCAAAAATTTGTCATGTATATTAAGTACTTTGTAAGTGGTTGCTATGCTGCTGCCCGGTGCAGGGATTGATGGTGGGGTTATAGTGGGGTAATGAGGAGAAAAGGCAGAAAGGGGCCATATAAATATTTTTATTCCTGTCAAAAGCGGTTATTTGTTTTTAAGTCTTTTTTCTGATGTTTTTGATGTCATTGCCTAATTCAGTTAGAGATTATTAAAGCTTATCTGCTAATCTCACTTAAAAGCTTAACTAGGAATTGCTAGTGCTAGTTATCCTTTCGGCTTGGTACCATTTATGAATCCCAATGTATAAAAACCCCATCTTAGCTTAGCTCTTACCTGGTAACAATATAGCATAACCCGTTATAGGCATTTTCATCATATCTTTTCTTAGGTACTTACTTGTGGTATGCATGTAGGAATATTTGACCTGATAACGTTCAATGTTGGAACTGAGGCTGTAACATACCTACCAAGGTGCCAAAGCTCAACCATTATTCATTTGCCTTAGACACCTCACCACACACTTCCAAATTAGTTTGAGGAATTGATTCACGTGTCTTTTGTACAATTGAACGCATTCGAACTTTTTTTCAATGCCTATCTTGTCTTAATGCTGCTATAATTGGTGGGTAATAGGCGGCCCACCGGGTAACCTAGACGTGTTATTCTGGGTACCTAAGTACTATTCGCGTGTTTTTGTGTTACGACGCCAAGCCCACCAGGAAGCGTCGCCAATGCCATTTTTGGCCTTAGTTTGACGCAGGCTCAGTCGCGTGCTCCTCCACCAACGCCAACACTGAAAACCAAAACCAACATTGATCAGAACCAACAGTTGGTGCAAAGTTATCCAACCCAAAACTTCACCGTGCAGCTCAGGCCGATTCCAGCACCCGACCCCTCCCCTTCGTCTTCCTAACATTTCCTGCTGGACCAAGCCTACTTGCCTCGGTAGACAGAGGACAGGCAGCCTAGACAACCACCAACTAACCAACAATCAACATCAATTCACCTACTTCGTACATATCCATCCCTCTCTTGTCTTGTCCACTTCTCTTCTAGGATACACGGTTTAGCAGCTTGACACGGATCAGATCACGTATCGCGAATATTTTCAAGCTGATACACCATACACGTCCAACTCTAACTAACTACACATACCAAAGCAATACCCCAAAGCAAGGCACATCAACTACTCCAGGCTTTAATTTGAATCTCTAGCTTTAGTCTCCTCTCCTCTCCTCTTTCCTCCCTCACCTGTCAATTTGACTTGATATCATTCATCCATTATTCACCCGCCCGACCCTACCGGCACCAATCAGATCATACCTTGATTACAATAGATCAGTCCAGCAATAACAAATTTCTCAAACCTCCACTCCCCCCCATAATAACATGACAATATAATCCAAGTCACCATAGGTTTAAGAGTAGGACATCAGGACATCTCATTATATGGCAACAGTATCTCTATCACCAAACCCTCTCCCCTCTTCCCTTTCCACCATGTCTAACCCTACTCGTCGGATTCCCCTCTCTACCAACCATAATGCTGCAAACTCACCACTCCGGCCCACTGGCACCAATTCAAACAACTATGCTGCCCTCAAGCATAAACGCTCCATGGCCCAGATTCAGAGAGAAGAACAATATGGCCAGCCACCACCTGCCAAGAAGCAAATGTTGGATGCTACCGGCGCCCAACGCCTGCTAAAGTCTCCTTCCCAGCAGCAACCACGAGTGACTAAGAATCAATTCGTCCTTCAGCAGAAGCGAAACTACAACGGCAGCAACAGCTACGAGAGCAAGGTGGCCAAGGAGAGATCCGCTCATGTCCAACAGCAGACGCAACAGCATGCCGATTCTGCCTCGACAAAAATCACCGAGAAAGATATCGAGACCATTGTCAACTGGCAGAAGCACCACCGTACCAGGTTTCCTAAGATGGTCTTCTTCTTTGACCACGTATCCGAGGATGTTCGGAGGAAGCTGGCCAAGGATATCGCTTCTCTTGGTGCTGTAAGTAAAACCAGGATGACAATACTGCTTTTTCTTGTTGCTATGGTGTTCCTGGTTAGCTGACATCCCTATTCCATTAGCGTGAAGAAAAATTCTTCTCCATCGATATCACTCACGTGGTGACGACCCGCTCCATCCCTCAGGGGGGTGCCAGTGCCAGCCAACACGAAGCCACCGATGCTCACGCTGATAAGAACGCGGATAGTCACGGTAATGACCAAGAGCAGGAACAGGTGCAGACAATTAACCCGTCGCTACTTAGCAGAAACTCGCAGCCGCCGCAGCCTGCCGTAAAGAGGAAGCTATTTGATGCTGAGCTACGGAATCGGAAACTCCCTGTGGTGGCCCAGGATGAGTCTGTCAGGAGGCCCAAGAAGATGACCGACGTTCTCGTCCGTGCTCGGGATATGGGCAAGAAGGTCTGGACTTTGGAGAAGCTTCAGCGGATGCTGGCTCTGCTTCTCGAGCCGGACCCATACGTTAGTGCCGCTCTTGCCTATGGTCCCAGAACTGCTTCGGCCCCTGTATACGAGTCTCGACAAACCGAGGACCGTAACCTGTTGCGTTTGCTGCACAATGAGCGTGTCAATGGCCCCTCGGATCGGGATCCTACCGTTGTCGCTCGGGAGCTGCATCATTTCAAGGGCCCGTACATTTACATCTACGATATGGATGAGAAGCAGAAGCCCATCATGGTTAGAGAATATGAAAAGGTGGCCGATAAGTCTGCTGGCCAGTGGCCGCAATTTCGCACTGCTGCCATGGGACGTTGCCCGTTCGTGGAGGACTGCGAAGTCAGGGAGTCGAGGCCACGACCCAAACCGAAGCCGCAACCAAGGAAACCCGTTGTCGAACCAAGAGCCGTCCTCCAACCTCCCGAGGTACCTCGCCTGAAACCCGTCACGGGCAAACGAACCCTGAGCGAGATGGAAAATGTCATGAACGCCCACAGCCGAAAATCGAGCAACGCCTCGACTGAGCTTATGAACCCCCCCAAGGCTGTCGAGGGCAGGATGGAATTTAGTGCCAACGCATTTACGGGCCGTGCCGCAACTGGCCGTATGCTGGGTGGTGAGCCTGTCGCATCAGGAGTTCAGCCGTCGAATGTCACGTCTGCGATCCGATCCCAGATGATATCCTCGACTGCCGCCACCCCTGGTCTCATTACGGGCCTGAGCAAGGAGGTCCACGGCCTCCAGCGTCAAGTTCTGAAGCGAAACACCCCTCATGCATCGCAAGACCCTAGCTCCCGACGTACCGTGGAGACAAGTTTCCGAGAGGAGTCTGCAGCTAGGAGGTCATTTACACTTGGTCGAACATCGAGCAGGGTCGAGGTGGCCGAAAAGAGCGGTGCGAGCAAGGAGAGCGCCGGCTCTAGACCGGTCTCCCAAGCAGAAAAGCGCGTCGAGAAGCCCAAGAAGGACCTGAAACCTGGCTACTGTGAAAACTGCCAGGAGAAGTACGACGATTTCGACGAGGTGAGTAATTATATATACCTTTCTAGCACTGGGCGACCAAAACTAATCAGCAATGCAGCACATTGATAGCAAGAAGCACCGTCGATTTGCGGACGACCCGCACAACTGGGCAGAGTTGGACGATCTACTTTCTCAACTCGAACGTGTCTCGAAGCACAAGCCATATCCGATCCAAGTATCAACACCCCCCGTCTACGAGGAGGCCGAATGTTGATAGTCGCTCGTTACAACCACACCCTTTCCTTGACTACTTCACTATCTCGATTCGAATGCTACTGTATTCGCTCACCGGATGCTAACTATACAACCAAATATTACGGCCGTGAATACTTGTTCTCACCATCTGCAGTACTCGTAGTGCGATGATACCCTTTTCGAGTCTTTCTTTCGGATATATTGGGGCCCCGGGTCACAAATTCTTTTTTTCTTGCGACTACTTTTGAAGGGGCCCCGGAAGATATCAGCATTTCAAACAAATTCCAACTGCATGGCATGGCGTATTGGGCATTCTCCGTCTTTTTTTGCACTCCACTATCCACCACACCTTCACCAAACATGAGAGCACACGTTAGCCGAGCTATGCGCTTGCATTGGCGGTGAAGATAAACATCTGTCTTTGCATTTTCAACTCGAGAGATCTGGTGGATGGACCCATCTGAACACGAACGATATAACGCATCGGGAGTTGGACCTGTATACTTTCAAGAAGGTGCGCTGGGACGGAAGCACCTGGGTCGTTGCTTGCAACTGGGTCTCACTAGAGGTGTCTCTATTTCCCCTTGGATGGGACATGCAAGCTTCCGGCCTTCCCCCGTGAATAAAACAAAAACATAAAATACATATACTTAATACAGCGGAGTAGTTATTGTAGATATATGGAGAGAGAGAGGAGTGGAGATCGGTGTACGTACGTTTTTCTTGGGAGTTGGAGTTTCGTACATGTCTCTCCCCTTCGTGCACATTATACAATGTGCATCGCATCGCCTTGCGAGGCTTTTGTGGATGCTTTTGTTCGTTTGTGGGGGGCTGAGGGGTGTTGGCGGCCCCGGTTGAGGTTCTAGAGGGAAGGGAAGGGAAAGATAAGACAAGGCAAGGCAAGGCAAGGCAAGGTAGGGTACAACTACGAAATAAATCATGAACTTTTCTACTCTTGCGACGGTCTCGTGATATGTGTGATCTTGATCATGAGTATGAGCGTTAAGTGTTGGTACACCTCGAGTAGGGAAGGTAGCTCAACTACCCTACCTACTTAGTAAGTACATGGATAAATCAAGATCGCTTATTCTAGTTCCCCAGCAGGTCTTGCTCTTAACGCGAAAGAGTTCAGCTGTACAAGAGTAGCTATATATTGAGCCAGAGGAGGGAGGGTATTCCCCAGCTGTCCAGTTTACGTAGTATATCCAGCATCGATTGCCTGACTCCTACGCGTGTGCACTAATATTTCATTCGTACGATATGTCTCCCATCCCCTTAATTCTGTATGTCATAATTGAATCTGTCCCGGGCCATGAGAAGGATGTCAATCCGGGTTGTGCTGAGCCTGCGGGTAGCTGGTGATGTTCTGCTATATCGTGTTAATGGCGAATGGCATAGCGAATACCTTGATATCTTGTCAAGTAGAACGCCACACCTTCAGCCACACTAGTGCAACTCAAATGCTGCCTGTCTGAACCCCACCAGGTCAGCGTTCGGCGTTGCCCCACCAAATTATCACCCTGCTGGGCCAAACAATCATCATTGCAGCATTACTCATCCCCTTCAACTTCAATTTCATCAACACAGCTGTGCAAAGTTCTCTCTTGGTAGGCCAGGTGAGTGCTTGGTGGATCAGAGATTATTGTGCATTTTAAAATCTCAGCCTTGATCGCTGGCAGCAAGCAAGCAAATAAATCAAGTCATAGACTTTGTGTTGCTCCGCCCTCTCTTTTAGATCTTCTCATCTTTACTTCGGCTTTGTTTCAGTTTCGGAAGGTAACGGTAGGGAGGCACACCTGCTAGCTGACCCCGAAAACCACACTTTTATCTGCTGCGGCTCTTGCTTGCTTCTCGCGTGAGATAGAAGGCGACATCACAGCACAGCGCAGCCACACCCACACATCAACTCCCAGAAGATGGAATATCCCGATGTGCCCTCGAACTCCCCTTCTCCCTCGCCAACTCCACGCGGAGGAGGGGGAGGAGGGGCCACAGGAAGTGGCGGCGACTCGCCGACGCAAATCCCCTCGCGACCGGCGTCGCCGGAGCTGCCCCTGACGATGACGGCGTCCGCGATCCTGACTTCGCTACCACGTGACGCGTCGTCGGCGCTGGCATCGGCCTCGAGACCGTCCGCGTCCCAGGCCGCATCTGCAGGCCCCGGCAACGCCAACGCCGATACCGACGCCGACCGCAAAGTGGTGGTGCGCTTTAAGGCGGTCGGGGGCGGAGCACCGCGGCTGCGACGCGATCTCCGCAAAATCGGCGCCGCGCAGCGCTTCGAGTCCGTCGTCGTGCACCTCCGGCGCGCCCTCCGCCTCGCCGACTCCCAGGGCCTCTTCTGCTACGTCAACAGCGCCTTTGCACCCGCCCTCGACGAGGTTGTGGGGAACCTGCACCAAGTGAGTTTCTTTTCATGTTTGTTCTCTTTTCCCTCGCCTTGTCGTCCCGTGAAGGGTAGGGATGCGTGATTGCGTCATCTATTTCACCATGTATCCGGAAATATAGGATGGCCTAGTATTAATCTCACAACAGTGCTTCAAGGACTCCAACGATCAGCTCATCGTTGCTTATTCGATAACGCCCGCTTTCGGATGAAATTGCTCTTATCTATTCTATCTATTAGAGTCTAAAGACAAAAACATGCTACCTAGTATTTCGGAACGCCCCTCTCGATGCCGACGGTAGACCCGCTTCGTATCTACGCCTCTCCCCGTTCTATTCGCGGTACTTAAGATGGCCAAGCCCTCTAGGTCTCCTTCTCCTCGATTGCCTTAGTAAAGGCCTTGAGCTCCTCATCAGAAATCGGATAGGTATGCTCCGGGGCAGGGTATTGCCGGGTCTTCACATCGTCTCGGTACGCCTCTATGGCGCGGAGGCTCTCGCTCCAGACGTCGCCGTACTTCTTGACGAACTTTGGCAGGAAGCGCCCCGGAGGGAAGTGGCCAGTCATGTCCACCTGCACGAGCACCTGACCCGAGCAGCCATTGCCGGACCCGATGCCGATGGTGGGCATGGAGAGACGCTGGGTGATGGCGGCGGCGACTTCGGCGGGAACGGCCTCTATGACGGCAGCGAAGCTACCTGCCTCCTGCACGGCCAGGGCGTCGTCCAGCACGGCCATTGCCCCATCACGCGTCTTCCCCTGTACTCGGAACCCCCCCAGCGCGTTCTGCCGCTGCGGCGTCAGGCCTATGTGCGCCAGCACCGGGATCCCCGCCGACGTGATCTTCCGGATCGTCGGCGCCATTTCCCGACCCCCTTCCAGCTTCACCCCCTGCACCCTTCCCTCCTTGACGAACCGGATTGCCGTCTGCAGTGCCTGTTCCGGCGACACCTCGTACGACCCCATCGGCATGTCGCCTACCTGTAATTTTGTGTTAGAGAAAAAATAAAGGACTGGGTTGTTCATCGTTGTTATCACAACTCACCGTGAAGGCTGACCGCGTGGCGCGGGCGACGGAGCGGCAGTGCACGAGCATCTCGTCGACAGTGACTTCGGAGGTATCCTGCATGCCGAGAGCGACCATGGCCAGACTGTCGCCGACGAGCACGACGTCGACGCCTGCGGCGTCGGCAACGTGCGCACTTGGGAAGTCGTGCGCCGTGATCACCGCGATGGGCTCCCCGCGCCTGCGCATCGCTCGAAGCGTCCCCACTGTCACCTTCTTCCGCGGGGGTTCCGGCGGCGACAATGCGCTGCCCATGGGCGAGTGCGAGCTCCACCTTTGTTGCTGTCGTGGTTGTGGGAATGTTGATGGCGGTAAGGGTTCTGCGACGCTAGCCAGAAGTGCCAAGGGGGCGGTGGCGGTGGCGCTGTGCGACCGGACGCCGGAGCCGGCACCCCGACAACGTAGCAACGGGGCACATGACCTCCCGAACATGCGCATGGTCGGGTGCATCGCTGGGTGCGACATGGCTTGGAGAGGGGGGGGCACGTGATGCGATGTGCACGTATGTAGCGCAATTGACAGTCCGACGGTTACTACCGGGGGCGGAAATGTTTTAAAAAAACAGGTCAAAAGGGGAAAGCGAATAGAAATGGATGTTTTTTTATGTGCTGTGGTTGATGGAATCAATTCATGTTAACCCAAAAATTTTCCCTCAAAAAATTTAAGAAAGGAAAGAAAGAGGGAAAAATTTTTCTTCTCAAGTCTGACCCCAATTGCCCCGGGAGGCCGAAATGCTCTGCTTTTATGCCTCTGGTCATGATAATATTTGCCGCGTACAATTGAGACCCTTTGGTGGTGATTTTTCTTCCCCTGCTTGGTTGGTTAGTTCGTAGGTACGCTAGCCCGCTTACTTAATACGTAAGTACCTAGAGTATGTACACCGACCTGCGTTACTTTACTCCGGACCTCGGCTCCCCCATCTTTGGACGTCTTGGCGAACCAAGGCCGAGCGGAATAATGCTAAACTAGAAGCGGAGTAGCGCATTATTGTTGTTACCCGGATAAGGAGAAGAGGTACCGACAAGGGGAGTTACCTATAGTGGATACAATAATTAAGGGGCTAAGGGGAATAGAGAACAGGAGAAGACACTGCACTATTCCTGGTAGGCAATGACTGCGTTCAGGACGCTCCGTCATAACTCCTATATGGATAGTAAAGTGCTTAAGTTTATTGAGATTAATGAGCCTATTGGTGAAAATAGGGTTTGAGGTTAACATTATTTGTCCGACGGCTAGATACTTTGAGTATTAACTGCCAATAAGGTAGCGGCGAGCTGTCCCAGATCTCGAAAACATCTATGGTATCTCATATATACTGCTAACTACTATTCTTATGCATCTCTCACTCGGATTTGGTACGCGCCCACTCACGCCATCTTCTAATGCGGCTCAACTTGAGGTTCACTATCGCGAAGGGATGCAAGTCAACAAAATTCGCTGGCATCTCGCAATAGCAATCCCCCGTCAGCCTGGCTCCCGGGGACGAGGAAACACTTCGAATGATGTGTATGACTTGTACGATACGTGACAGAAATCAGATAGTTCGACTGGCAGCACGCGGAGTCGAGCATCTGGTAAGAAAACTGCCACCGTGATCCGGCTGCTAGGAGTAATGCCTCCGAATTTCTCGCCTCTCAGGGTTTCTGCGTTACTAAAAGTCAGTCCATAGTAGATGTACATACTATACAGAGGTGAATCTTCCCGACGACCCTTGCTAAATATTCATTCCATGGATAACTAGCGCTTGACGGAATGCTTCACAGAGACGCGACTAGTCGGGAATCTGGTCGTCTTTCGACTTTATCCGAATTTCTAAGAAGATACCAGTATCGCGGGGTCATGCTATCCAGGCCAACTCAGGCGTCTTCTCGACCATACGAGAGGCTGCTACTGGCGGCAGACTGATACATCTAGTATGCAGCAATTTCTCGATTTGGTATTTCGCTCCAAAACCCAACCTGAGTAGACAACGCACAAAGAATCCCGCATGTGGTGTGTAGACTTAATGCCCAATAATCTCTAATAATTGGCCTACCTGATATGGCGTGTCACACGGGGGGGTATCCCCATATAGGATCGGCACTGCCAAGGACCTGTTGGCTGCCAAAAATGGAGATAAGAATATATGGCGCCAACGGGCGCTAAAATGGATATAACAGACTGGAGATATAACCACCTTTTTTAAAATACATACTCCGTACGATTATATATAAATATTAAACCTATCCTTTAACCTTTTTTTAAATGGATAAAAAAGCATCGTATTTTTAAAAAATTTTAATTAATTATTAATTAAATTTAATATATTATATTTAAGCTATAACCCTTTTTTATTATAAATAATTAATTTTCTTTTTTAAAAATTATTATAAATTTTTTATCGTATTTATATAAAGTGTTTTTTATAATTACTTTAAATTAAAACTTTTCGGTATATTATTTAACCGAAAATCCTTTATTTACTTATGCCGAAACGGTTAAATAAGCATTATTTTACCCGTTAACGGAAAAAATATAATTTATTCCTGTTAATACCTTTAATTTTACCTTATAAACCGAATCAGATAATACGTTAAATTATTTAAAAAAGTTTAATAATTTAAATTAAAAAAACGGCCCGTTTTTTTATTAAAACGGGTATTATTTATTCCCGTTTTACCCGAAAAATAGTTAATTTTAATACTTTTTTTTTAAATTATTATTTTTAATACCTTAGACTTTTTATTTTTTTATTAAAATTATTAATTATTATAATACATTTAAATAACGAAAAATTAATATATACTTTAAAACCGATAACATAACCTTATTTTAACCGGGAATTAATAATGTTTTTATTTTTTATAACTTATTTAATTTCGATATAATTATAAAAAATATTTTACTTAAAAAATTACCGTTATCCCGAAACGTGGTTATAAACCCCCCCGATTAAATGGTAAAAATATATTATCGTATATAAAATATTTATTAAACTTTATATATTTAAATATATTTTATTAATAAAAATTACCGATAATATGTTTAAAACGTATAAAAATATTATAAGGATTTTAAAAATTAATATAACCTTATAATAATTTTATATCGTAACGGTTTATAAGCTTTTATAAACTAAACTTTTTATTTCTGTTAATAAATTAATATTATTAATAATATTTTTACTTAAAATATTTAAAACGTTATCGCTAAATTTATTTAAAATATTAACTTTCGTATTTAAATTATTAATAAATTATAATAAATAATTATTACTTATTAATAATGTGACGGCTGGTTTATTCCTAACTATTAGTCCAGTTAAAGGATCTATGTTAATAAAAATGCTGGGGGTTTTAAGTAATAAGTAATCACGTCTGGTAATAACAAAAAGAAAAATGTTTTAAATAACCAAATTATATTATAAGTTAATAAGTTTAAAAATTATTTAAAAAAAAGGGATTAAACGTAATTATATATTATTTATATCTTTTATTCCTAACACTGGAATATATAATTATATTAAATCTTTAAATCGTAACGGATTTAACTGATACTTTTAAATCCATAAATTATAACGGATCTATATATAGCTTTTTTTATAATTTATTAAATATAATTAGCTTACGTTTTTATTTTTCCGGCAGTACTGTTAACGAATAAGGTTATTAGCCTCTATTTGGCCTAATTAAGTTATAACACGATTTTTCCTTTTTTAAGGTTTTTATCCTTAAAACTTAACTTCCGTGCTTTTACTTATTTTTTATAAGTTCTTTCCGTCTTTATATTTTTTATCTTTTTATTATAATTAATCGTATTTTTAAATCTTATTACCGTTTTAATTAACGGGACGGTTATAAAGCTTTTGCTTTTTATATTTTATCCTTTAATTTCGAAGTTATGCTTTATTCTTTTTATTTTCGTCGTAAAAAATAATACGTAATATCCGAAGGCTTTATTTATTATTAAAATTGCATTTTATATAAACAGTAATACGATAATTTAAGGATTTTAATTAACTTTTTTTAAAATATCGTTTACGAACAGGATCGCTTAAAACGTAAAAAAGCGTTAACCGAAAAGTAATTCCTTCGTTTTTAAAAGGAAATAAACGAGGCTATTACGCGTCTTTAACGTTTTCGAAAATTATAGGAGTTTTTTCAATATCGTAAAAAAAAGATAATTTGTCGTGGTTTTTAATTTTTAAAGGAATTAAAAAGTTTAAAAGAAAAAAAACGTCGGGCAAAAAATATATATTTTACGGGGTTTATTAAAATATCGGTAAATTTTAAGGTTATTTCGGATTTTAATTAGTTTAAGATAAATATATTAAGTAATTTTAATTAAGATATTATTTTTATTAACGTTTCCGTTAACGTTAATAAAAATTCCTTAAAAAACGTTAAACGTTTATTAAGTAATTAATAAGTTTTTATATATTTTCGGAGTTATTATATCCTTTTTATTTAACTTTATATTCTATTTATTTATCCTTTATTTATACGTTTAAGATTTTTTTTACTTCGTATTTATTTGCTTCTATTTCGACGTCGTTTCGTCTTATTTTTATAACGTTTATATTCGTTACGTCCTTAAATAAAAAAATGTAAAAAATTAAATAGATCCTAACTTTTAATAATAAATCCAATTCGTAATTATTTTTTAATATTTTTTTAATAACTAGGTACGGTCCGATATACTTATAATCGAGTTTTTTATTAAATTATTTTATCGTAATGTTTTTTATAACTAAATAAATTATATCTTTTTCCGAAAAGGTTAATTTTTTTAACTTTTTTTAGTTATAATATTTACTTATTCGTTAACGTACAAATTTAAGTTTTACCTTTATTTTTTTATGCAATTATTTAAATTATTCCGATATTAACATAGCTTTAATATTATCCGGTCCTTTTTTATAAACGTTTTAATAAACGTTTAAAATAAATCCGAAATTAACGTTAATAAATATCGTTCGTATATTTTTATAATAGGTTATGTTATAAGCTAATTATGCGATAAGTAACTACTTTATTTAATTATTTTGCTTATAATTAATATATTATCGAAAGTAAATTTTTAATATTTAATTAATTCGTTTTATTTATCCGTTTACCTAAGGTTTAAAAGCTGTTATAAGTTTAGGGTTTAATCTTAATCTTATTATAAAACTTTACCAGAATTTCGATATAAATGTCGTTCCTTTATCGGAAATAATTTCGAATATAAGGCCATATATTGCTATAATATATTATAAAAAAATATATACCATTTATTCTGTATCGGTATCTTTATTATATAAAATAAAATAAGAAAATTTTATAAATCGGTTAATAATTATAAATATGCTGTTATAACCATTATATATTATTAAATCTTTTAATATCGGTAATTTAATAATAAAATCGAATATGATAAACTTTTATAATCGTTTATTAACTAATAATAGTTATAATTCTCCGTAAGGTTTATATCGTTTTGCTTTAATTTTTCTATATATATCATATTGTTATCGTATTTATTATATTACTGATTTTATTTTATTAAATATATAGATCCGTTATAATCGTTTAAAGATTTTATAATTTTTTAAATATCCGTATAAAAGATATTCGTAAATCTTTTATATTAACTATTTTTGCAATTCTTATAATATTTATAATTTTTTTATTTATTTTTTTATTAATAATTTATTATTATATTATTCGATTTATTTATATAAATTATCTTAAATGATTTTAATAATAGCAATTTATTATTATTCCAGGTATTTTTTTAACATTTATCGGAATACCGCGTATTTAATTAATATGTATTTTTTTTCCATAATAGGTTATTTATTAATGGTATTTATTTATCTGTTTTTTAATCCTTTTTTATAAATAATAATATAATCGAATTCCGCGAAATATTTAGCGTATCGTAACTATTTTCCGTTAAAGGTTTAAATGGTAAAAAAATATGCAATATTTTTATGGTCGGTATAAACCTTAACTTAATGCATATTTCTTATAAGGTAATATTTAAATTTTTTAAATACGTTAACGATAATAAAAAATTCTTTATTATAAATCGGATAATTAAATTCGGTTTTAATAAATTTATAAAAATAAAATGCAATAAGGTATAATTTTTTTTCTTTATTTTATTATTTAATTTATGCTCCGAAAACGTAGTCCGAAACGTTAGTTTTTAACTTAACAGGTTTTTTAAGATCGTATATAATAAATATTAATTCGTTAATAATAACGTTTTTTAACTTTTTAAAAAATTCGTTTACTTTATTAATTTATATAAACCGTTTATCCTTTTTTATTAATTCCGTAAAAAGTGTTATAATATATTTAAATCGTCGTATAAATTTCCGATAATAATTTGCTAAGCCGAGAAAAGCCTGTATTTTTTTTATATTAATAAGCACCTTCCAGTTTTTAATAATCGCAACTTTTTTAAAGTCCATTTTAATATATTTAAGGGTAATAATATATCCGAAGAATTCCATTTCCTATATATAAAATACATTTTTTTCGGGTTCCATTAATAAGTTAACGTTTTATAATATTTATAATACTTTATATATATGTTTTTTATGTTATTCCTTTAATTCTAAATAAATAAAGATATCGTTAAGATAATAAATAACGAAAATATTAAAATATTTTCGTAATACGTAATTAATTATATATTAAAACAATGCTAATACGTTAATTAATCCGAAAGGCATAATTAAATACTTAAATAAGCCGTATTTCGTTTTAAAAGTTATTTTCTATTTATTTCCGGGTTTAATTTTAATATAGTAATATCCGTCCTTAAGGTTTAAGGTAATAAACTATTTAACTCCGTATAAAGGGTCCTTTATTTTAGTAATAAATAATAACGGTATTCGGTTTTTAACGGTAATTTCGTTTAATTATCGATAATCGATTACTAATTATAATTTACCGTTTTTTTTAAATATAAACATAATAAAATATCCTATTAATAATTTTAATTATCGAATATATTTTTTTATTAATTTATTTTCGAAGTATTCTCGTAATTCTTTAAGTTCGATTTCGTTAAAGTTATAAATTTTATGGAATCGTAATATTTTTCCTTTTATAAAAATAATCTTGTAGTTTTATTTATTACGGTCTGGTAATCCTTTTTTAAATGTTTTACGAAATACCTTATCGTATTAATAATATTATAATGGTACGTTACGTATTCGTAATATCGTTTTATTTTCCTTTTTTAAGATATTATTAAAAAGGCGGAATCGCTATCGGATAAATGTAATAATTCGTTTAATCCTTTTTTTATATCCTTTTTTTTTAATTCGTCGTATTCCTTTAAGTAAAGTTTTTATCGTATCCTTATATCCGTACTTACTATCCGTTAAATATTAAGATTTTTTTTTTAAGTTATCGTCGGTTTTTAAAAGATAAGGAAATATTATTTAACCAGTTTTCCAGTTAATCGATAAATTATATTAATATAGCTATAATTATTTAAAAATTATATCGTATCCTTTTAAAGGCATAATGTCGAAAATAACGTTTTATTTTTATCTTTCGATATATACGTTAAATTAATTAGTTTCCCGTAATATTTTTCTTTTATTATATTAAAAAATATAACCTTCGGCTTTTATTATGTTATAAAAGTATTATTTCTTTTTTTATAATAATTATAATTTATTACATAATTTCGGGGTTATATAATTACTTTCGGTTTTATTATTTACCATAACGGTATACCAATTATTTTTAACCTTTATTTATACTGTAGTATATCCGTATCGTTTTTAAGTTTTTAAAATAGCTTATAAATATCGTATTACGTTTTTAAGCTTTATAATACCGCTTTATAACCTTAGTATAAACGGCCTTATCTTTTTAAATCCTTATTATAAACTTATACGGTATTATATAAGTCGTTATAAAGTTTTTCCTTATTAAATTCCTTTTATACGTACGGTTATTCCTTTGTTATTAAATCTTCGTAAAAATATTTAAAGCTAATCTTATTAAAGGTTATTCTTTTTAATAAATCCTTATAAACGTATAAATCGGCGTTTAATAACTTATTTTTTTAATATCGGATTTCGTATTCCTATTATTCGATTTTATTCCGGATTTTTATAGCTTTTAACGTTTAATATATACATTTGTTATAATAATATACTTAATATCCTCCGGGGCAAAATATTTTTTTAACCATTCCTAACCATTCGGTACGCGGTTAACATAACGTATAATTTCTTTATACTATTATCGATCGGTTTTATCTTTTTTTTATTATAAAAAATCGAATTTTTCTTTAACTATTCGTTTAATTCGGTTAATAATACCGATTTTTCGTTCCTCGTGTTAATAGCATTTATATTTTTAACAATTAATAAGGTGCTTTAAAAAATACAAGCGTTTAAGTTTAAATTTTTTAATTAATTAACTTATTTTAATTATAAAATTATTACAAATAAATTTTAAACCGTTACTTTTTAAAACGTCGTTAAAATCGTTTAACGTAAATGCCATACATTTCCTTTAATTTATAATCTTATTATTTTTTAAACTAATTAATTAATCGTTTTATTTTCTTTTTTTTTACGAAATAAACTTCCGTAAAAGCTTTTTTTTTATCGTTATTAAAGTACTTATTTTATTATTATTAACGTTATTATTTTACGGCGGCTTAAGTTAATCGTTTAATTTTTTATAATCTTTATTAATAAATGTTATTATTTAAATATACGCGGCGGATTATTCCGAACGTTTTTTCCACCGGTAAAAAATTACTTTCCCTTAAGTACAGGTTTTTAATTTACATTTTGTTTAAATCCTTTATATTCTTTCTTAAAATATCCTATCTTACTATAATTATAACATTTAATTTATCGCTTATCTTTTCGTATCATATCGAATAACATTAATCCTAATGCCGTCCCGTAAAATATATCGGTAAGCTTTTAATCTTAATTCTTATTATTTTAATATCCCTTAAATCTTTTAAATATATAATATCCTTTTTTCTTTTAACATCGTTTAAATTATTTATTATCGATCTTAATTATTAAAGTAACGAATTTATCGAAAGTATTTAATTTATTTTACGTAATAATTTTATCTTTAACCAATCTTTAAATCCTCGATAAAACATATTAATAAAAAACTTATTATCGACTTAATTTATTT